>JALPQD010000466.1:320210-990210 GCA_023101885.1 Typhlomys cinereus | reverse complement strand
CTTTCTATCAATAGCATATATAAACAAACTCATGTTCTGTAAACTGCAATCCATATTTTTTAAATTGAAGCTCTTATTTCTTTCCATTTCTCGACAAGAATATCAGTAGATATTTTAAATCTGAGAAGCTGAAATGTAGTTAAAGCTTTGACAATTCGGAGCATAGAACTAAAACACTCAAAACAGGACTAGACATTATGTTTCTCGGCTTCTAATGAAACAGTTGAAAATTTCAAAAAGTATACTTTTTCACTCATGAATACAGATATGCAACTTTGAAAGATGATTTCTGAATTTTACCCAGTGAGTCAAGGTGTATTATCAAAGCTGACCTTGGAGAACATTTCAAACACAGAACCCAAGTCTGAGGCTTGTCTACAGAAACATTCCTGCAATCTCAGACTTTGAAGTTGTCTCTGTGACAGAAATATCATCTGTGATAAATTTTGAGTGTGATGCGTGGGGACTGAACACAGACAGACGTCTAAGGACAACTGAAGTTATAATATGCATACATCCATGTGTTTGATAATAATTTTAAAGAAGACTTAATCTAAAGCAGCCGATTTTGGAGAGGCCCCGAACTGGCCTCCTGGTTTCACATCAGTGTATAGCCGAGCAAATTACCTAGCTAGCAGAGGCTGAGCAAAACACACCCTTTCATCACCGAAATGATAGTCAAGCCAAACTGAACCAACCCCTTCTCTGGTACTTAACTACCAGGAGCCACTGCGGACTTAGGAGAAGCCAGTGAAACCAGATGCTGGCTCTGCCTCTTTGGGGGGAAATTCTTATTTATCAGTAAAAGTGATTACTGAGAGACAGTCATATTTTTCTTTCTTCTAGAATCTAAAGTTTATTGTGATTTTGTGAAAGGCAGAAAGGTGATCTCCTATCATTGGCAAGGTTGACAGTCAACAAAATCTTGTTGAATGAGTGAACGATCATGGAATAAATGACTATCGAAACCTTATATTTATTCATTCTCTAAACCACTTCTCAAACATTTTTTAAATGATTCCCAAGTTCAAGTTAGGGTCCATCCTGGGAAGATACAGGACTCAGTGACACGTCACTATTCTTCATATGCCTGACCCCATGATCAACGGATAGGACCAGATTCTTGAATAAAATGAAAAACTTGACATGGAATATGGCTTTCAGTGAAGTAAGATCAACCACACCTATTTTAAATGATTAGATATCCAATTATTATAGGGTAAAGAATTAACTCCTAATCACTGCATTGAAGTAGATTCCATCTTTTTTTCCAGAAGAAAGCAATGTCATGTAGCAACTGAAAAGTCCAAGTAAAAGTTACCACATACGTGAACACACATTTACAAGCATGCTTGCACATGCATACACACATACACACCTGCCAAAATAAGGTAGGTGGCTCAGTACATGAATTAACTGTGAGTAAATGAATGAGGGAAGGTCACGAAAATGGAATACCCCTTCCATCTCTGCCACATAACTTGGTAGAACTTGACAACTACATGCTACTTTTCAAGTTGTGGAGCCCTGGAAATTGAAGTTTCAGCTATTGCTTTTCTCCATGTTACACTTCTACAATGCTGATCCCTTTTGTGTAGCCTTAGTTGAATTAAGTAAACATCAGACAGGGAAGAAAACTGTGATCCTCTTCACCCTCCAATGATGAATAACAATGCAAAGAGAAAACCTATGCATACAATAATCCCTTCTTAGTAAATACATTTCTCACCACTCTCCTTATGAGAGGAGTGCTTCTATCAACAAGGATGCACAGGTAAAGTATTACTGATCCTCACCAGTTTTAATCTTTGCAACTGTGTTTCGGGATAGGTATTTCCACTGTCACTTTCAAGATGGGGAATCCAAATGCAAAAGTCCAAGCATTTCAGAGCATACAAAGCCACCAAGACCACAGGACCGGAAATGAGCACAGTCAGGACACAAAGAAAGGGCTTTCCCTTGAGGACCAGACACACCTGTTTGATGCCCCACACAGCTCAGGTTTGACACCATCACTTTTGTTGAGGCTTAAAGGAGGAAGGAGTCTCAGGCGGAAAATGGGAGACACAATATAAACTACTTTTCCTTTGCCTTCTGTTTCCTCCTGACCATCACAAAAGGATTTAGGTACCAGAAGTTATTTGCAAGGAAAAATGTATCAAAGTATAGATCAAAGTTGAAGTCTTCATTAACCAAATAGATATCCGATCAGGATGTATTCTGGAATATTCCACAACAACTGGTCTGAGAAATACATACATACAGTTAGGTTTTTTAGATATACTTTCTGCCTATGCTTTAGGATCCAAAACTATGTTTCCATATTTCAAATCCCATAGTTCCACACTAGGGAAAGGAAGCTAGCTAAGCAACTCTGAACTGTTTAAAAATGAGGTATTACCAAGTGTAGTTGATTTAGAACTGAAATTAGTATTTTGTACTCTCCAGTAGGAGTCACTATAAACAAGAGATTTAATTCATAAGCTAAATTAATGCTGCTGTCTACCTAGGAACTGCATAACATATTTTGCTGTATTGTAAAGACTTTTATTATTTTTTATCATTTAGGGTAAGGAAGACTCAATATCCAAATTTAACTGTAACTGCAAAAACCCTATATTAACTGTGAGTACACTAAAGATCTAATTATCAAAAAGACAATCCAGAAACACACACACACACACACACACACACACACACACACACAGATAAACAAAGGCACATAAACAGAATCTCTCTCTCTCTCTCTCTCTTTCCTGCCTTGTGATAACCATCAACCCGAGATAGTCTTACAGTTCAGTAGTGGTCTGTAGCAAAACGCTGTGTGCATGCCCTCTATTTCTCTCTTGATGTTGAAAAGTTTAGAAGGTAAGCTATTCGCTCTTTTAAAAGGCACAGAAGAATTCTACTTTAAAATTTTTCTTTTATTGGAATCCTAATGAAACTTTGCTTGATATACACATCTACTTGGAGGACATATTTACCTACAGTAAATATGCTTGAGAGATAAATAACATTTAAGCAAATGAAAAAGAAAACATTGTATTGCGAATGCCCTCAAACATATTTCAGTGGCATGAATATACTTTCTTGGCACAGTTTAGATAGGATCAGGCACGGAGGCCTTAAGCGAGTGCAGGATCATATACACAGACTTCACTTGACTTAGAAAATACTTTCACCACAAAAGTATCACCTCATCTGATGGACTGTAAGCTTTAATTTCTATGTGGGGCTTCATCAAGACTGACTACGTGATTGTCAATTCCTTATTCTTTTGTGGCCTAGGTTCACGTGTAGATATTTAAACAGTTTATCACATCATCAAATATTTATTTTTTCATGACTGGGCAGATATAGCTTGCAGTCACATTGATTATAAAGCAATTCACATTGATTACTAAGGTAAGCAATGAAGGATATTGACTTTCAACCAGATTTGCTCCAGAAAAAAATATCCAACTACTACTTTTCCCTTCAGAAGCAAGGAAGAGTCCTCAATACATCTTGCAGTATTGTAAAAAACTCCACTGACATTTTGTTTGGGCCATACATAACAGTATGCAGTATACACATGAAAACCAGGTCCCTAAATCCTATCTGTAGCTAGATATGAGTACATTCGATTTGCCATGTTCCCACTATTCATTTGATTCAGATTTATTCTTGGAATAAAGAATTCCATGAGTTTACCCACTACCCACCTGAACAGAGCAGGTGCGAGATGAAAAACTACAAATAAAACAGGGCACTCTCCTGCAGATGGGCCAACTCATCCCATGAAGTGACCGGGAGAATGAGCAAGTTGCAGGACCAGAATGAATACATAGATTTCTATGTTTCGTTCCACTGTATGTTTGACTCAATTAAACTTCATGTATTTCTCCTACAGTTTTATGCAAGTATGCATAATGCCAACCCTCAGAAACTTCCCTATCATCTACTTTCTCAAATACTAAATGAAGTCAGATAAAGAAAAATACAAACAAACTTCTAGATATCATAGATACTTCTTTTTAAAGGAAAAAAAGAAAACATTTCTTTTGTTTCTTCTTTTTCTCTGGACCACCAATCTCTTTCCCCTAAGGTAAGTGACATGTTTGGTTATTCTTTCTCTCTCTGTCTTTCTCTCACGCTCGCTCTCTCTTTCAAAATACTTCATCCTAAGTCTGTGTGATCCATAACCAGTCGCCAAGTTTGATACACAAACAAAGCACTTCTATTTTGGTACAATGAGGAAGCATCACACTGGACAATACGAAACGGAGGTAGAGGAAGTTGACTCAGACTGCCGCACTTCCTAGATGGAGAGAGCTAGCGGACTCACCACAAATCTGAATCGAATGAAATGTGAGCACATTTGTTTTTTTCCTTCAGATTGGTGCACGTGTAAAGCAAAAAAAATCCCCCAAAGTTAAAGGGGGAAATCCTGTGTGTGTCTGTTTGTCTGGATGAAGAATTACCTTTGAAAAACTCTGAACAAAAATGGATTGGTGAAGTTGGTCGGAGTCTGGGCACAGGATACCCAACACAGTGTTCAATAATCGAGGGAGGAGGGAAATGTGGTATTACAATGAAAATAATTTTCCTTCAAAATAAACTAATTGTCTAGGGTTTGCTGAGGCCCTCTGGGTGGGAATTCTGGCAATTTCCTGAGGTTTCTGCTGATTACATTTAATAGTTTGACATCATCGTACAAGTAGAACAACAAATTTCTGGGCAGAGAACAAACAATTTTCAAATACTTCAGTGATGATTTAATGCTGAGAATAAAAAGAATAGGTAATAAGTAGGGGGACGTTTTAACATGAAAAGCAGAGTGGGTAGGGACCCCTCACATACATTGCAGTTGAATGTGTGTTTCAAGTGCCTGTTCTATAAAGATTTAGTCTAAGCTATTTGTTTTTGTATAATTGGAAATGAACCACCCTGTTCAAGACTTGAAGATACTTTGTGGAGGAATGGGTGCATTTTCCCAAGGTCTATGGCTTACTCACACTGCTCAATGTTTCAGTCCTGTGTTAAGGGTTGTGCTAGTCAAATGACCTGACTTTACTACAGTCAATTATCTTTCTACTTTGCTCATCCCAAGCCCTCCGCTCCACACAGAAACACAGTTTGTAGCAACAAATGGTGCAGGCAAGACAAATCTTGCATCATCTTCATCGGGAGACAGGACTCCAAATCTGTCCCATGAGGGGCCTCAGAAGAAATGTTATTTAAAGATAAGGTACAATTAAGGAAAGTTCTGCGCTTTGACGAAGTAAATTGCAGTAGAAGCTTTCTAATGACATAAACAACATTAAAATAAGAATTGGCTGGCAAAACTTGGATACTGATGAATTTTGATTTAGAACAATCTTAAAGAGACTGACTGAAGGACAGGAGATAGTAAAGGTCTTGCTGACCTTTTCTTTAAAGCTGGGCAAAAAAATGATTTGGAAGGTTATTTTCATAATCACTGCATTACTGTCAAAAACCCCAAATTGCCATATTTGGTACCAACCAAATTGAATACACCCAAGAAGCCTAAAAGTTGTCTTTATTTTGCTTGATAGAACCTTTGCTTCCCAAATCACCAGCATTCAGTTTTTTTAAATAAAATTGTTTAATGTATCAAAATCCTGAACAAGCTAACTTTCTTAGTCCTAAATGGATATTAATTTTACTGCAGAATGTGACATGTTCTTAGCTATCCGCTTGGAGTCTGCAAATCATGTTCTTCATAGGGCTGGGCATCTGGTACTTAATGCCATTATATGGAAAATAAATAGTATACATTTGATATACAGACATTGCTTTTCGAAGCTGATGGCAATGTTGATCTGCATATTTTAACTTACCAGTTTATCAATTGTTATTAAATATATATGTATACTATATGTTTACTGCATAGACATGTATGTTCTTATCAATAAGATTCTTTAAGAATTACACATTTCAGGATAGAGATTAGAGAACTACAATCATTAAACATTAAACATCATTTATGATAAAAATTATTCAGCATAAAAAGTAAAAAAAAAACTGAGCTTCTTTTTTGTCATTTAAAGATTTCTAACAGGACTAGAGAGATGCCTCACAAGCAGAAGGTTCTGAGGTCAGATCCCAAATCCCATGTAAAAAATGCCAGGTAGAAACAGCAGTGAATTTCTGGCCCTGGTGAGCGCAGCCTGGGAAATCCCAGAGCAAAGCAAAAAGGAGGTAGAGGCAATCCAGGGTGATTCCTAAAGTCACCCTTGGTCTTTCTCAGGGTCACACAGTACACTCTCTCTCTCTCTCTCTCTCTCTCTCTCTCTCTCTCTCTCTCTCTCTCTCTCTCACACACACACACACACACACACACACACATACACACACACTAAATGAATGGAAAAATAAATAAATGTTTTTTAAAAAGATTTCTAACAAAGCTAAAGTTCCTGGTTTTTCACAGAGCAGGTGAGCTGAGCCCTCCCTCATGAGACAAATGCAGAGGGAGAATGGAAGAGGTTGGTTCCAGTCCTGGTTCAACATCTAACTGGACCTCTAAGCCTGAGCAAGCTCTACATTAACTAAAATATTTGTTTCCTTATTAAACAACAAAACAAAACAAAATAAAAAAAATTAAGCTAGACCTCTAGAAGCTTTTTTATTCCTCAAATCTGAAATTAGATGTTTTTTTGTTAATTATCTCAGGATGATTAATTTCGATAATATAATAACGAATATTCTTTCTGCCTTTAACCAAACAAATCCTTCTGCTATAGTTTCGGAATTTAGGGAAGAAACAGATTCAGTTGAGTATGTGGCCACTGTCCTCATCCCGAGAGACCTGGAAGTCTAGAGTCATGCTTAGTAGATACTTTCAGACAAGGGTCATCTTAAAATAGTTTCCACAAACTTTCAACACCATGAATTATCATCAAATAAACCATGAATCTTCCATATTGCCCTAGATAGGACACATTATGAAGAGAAGTGACTACAAACCATCAATGTCATGGACATTTCAGTTGCTCCCAAGTACAGGTAGAAGAAAACAAAAACTAGATTTCTTTCCTTCTTTTTCCATAAAGGCAGAAATTGAGTCCAGAAATAAGAGAAGCTGTCAAGAAAACACAGCACCACTAAATGGTCGCTTCAATTTGAGAATATGCTATAAGTCTTCATGAAATGTAAAACTGGGCATGTGATTATCAAAGAGAAAAGCTCCACATTCATATGTCTACCTTATATCCATTCTCTCTCTCTCCTCTCTCTCTCTCACTCACACACTCACAATTAAGAAAAAAGAGTTCCACTAACTTTCTAATGTTCTACTTATTATTTTATTTCACAAGTCTATCCTGTCCCTCACCTGGGGTAATCAGCTACCAAAACTCAGGGGAGGGCCAAGTTTGATTTGTTAGGTTGGCAGAGAACATACTCATTCACACATATATTTCAGGAAAGGGGGCTGGGGAAGGATTCAATCTACCTTTCTTTCAGTGGAATATGTACAGTGCCAACAAAATGCCAGAGACATAAAAATGGATACATTCATTGTCACTTTCCAGAGGTGATGCTGTTCAGTCAGCACGTGCAACACACACTCTGTTTCCTCATAGTCTTTAGTTTTTCTTGGCAGGTCACCCCTACTTAGCTAAGTTAGATGTAGCCTTAAACATTCCATGTCCTTTTTCTTTGTTGGACACCAACTTCTCAGATGGCCAGACATTCCCATACACTGTCCTTTTGTTTCTTCCCTGTTCCAAAGCATTCCAATTTAACTAGACTTGAGGCACAATAGAAAATGAGATGTAATGTTATTTTGCTCCATTGTTAACAGAAAGATGCTGATAACAAAGAAACTCGACAACAATTGCAGTAACATATGGCGGATCTCACTTCTATGTTCCATGCTCTGTTATCCTGGGAGATGTGATTTTATTATTTATGGTGCAATTGCAATCATTGGATTTCTAAGCGTCATATAATCCTTGTATTTATTAGTCTACAATGAACAGCACTAGTGTAAGGCCTCTGAAGACATTATGGAAGCGTGATTCCTCGTGCAACCACTTGAGTCCACCTTTGCATGTGTCTTGGTATCTATTTATTTTGTGTAAGAGAAGGAGCGGGGAAGAACATGTGCCAGAGAACAAGCAAGCACAGTGGGTAACTGGCGTGCAGGTGGAAGTCAGAGGGCAAGCAAAGGCTCTGGAAAAGTCAGTTCTTTCCTTCTACCACATATGCTCTGGGGGCTGAACTCAGGTGGCCAAGTTTGCAAACAAGCACATTTACCCACTGAGTCATCTTGCAGGGCCAAGTCTTCCCAGTAGCTAGAGAGCTATCAATACTTCATCATTGTATAATGGACTATTAGCTGAATTTTTTTCTTTACAAGATCCTTAAGAGGATCCGCTCAGGTGAGTACATGATAATATAGGATCACTGATCCATCTTCTGACTAGAAACAATTTCTTAACCACTGGGGAGTTACAGAGCACTTTTAGTAATATGATAAAAGTTATATTGTCTATACTCAGTTCCATCTGTTATGCACACATTTGATTAACAGAAAGGTGCTAAGGTTTCATTAAGGCTAGTTTGGAAGATGCTTAAGATCTGGACACATGTAAGCCATGGAACACATCGAGTCCATTGTCGACCTATCTAAAATCCAGCAAGTGCACGCACATAATAATATCCTTGCTAAGAATATGGTTAGAAAGCAAACAATATACACCACATTATTGGTCCACCTGATAGTCTAATAGTTGATGTAATAGCTATGACTTTGGATGGGCATCACCACAATTACAAACTTGTCACATGGAACTGTTTGTAGAAATATAGGCTTCACCTAGCTCTCTTTTTACATTTTCTTCTTTCTAAAAACATTTCAGGACCAGCAAGATAGCTCAGCAGGTAAGGCGCCTGCTCACAAAACTGGTGACCTGAGTTCAATCCCCGGAAGTTATGTGGGAGGAGAAAATCCACTTCCAAAAGATGATGTCACCTGACCTCCATCTGTGTGCCTCTCTCTCTTTGCCATTCTCAAATAAATAAATAAAAAGTAAAAACACCAGATCTGCTAAGTCATTTGGAATCATGCATTTCACACAAAGACTTATGACTGGAGATGGTTTATCTTTTTATTAACTGTGGTTTTGTAAAAAGAGAAAAGAAAGGAAAAGAAAAAAGAAAAGAGAAAAGAAAAGAAAAGAAAAGAAAAGAAAAGAAAAGAAAAGAAAAGAAAAGAAAAGAAAAGAAAAGAAAAGAAAAGAAAAGAAAAGAAAAGAGACAAAAGAAAAAATGCACTTCCTTGATGCACTTCCATATCACAAGGATGCTTCATCTACGTGTTCCAATGGCGGACATCTCGGCCTAGGGGACCATGATGCCGGACACACTGACGTCCACAGTGCCCTAAGGAAACTTGTGCCATAGCACACTCATGAGCAATCCATCTAATCTGCACTTTGGACTCTCAACAGTGCTGACTCTTTCAGATGTTTTTGAAGCTGCAAGTATTCTGTGAGCTTCATTTTCCAGTGAACACATCTTGGATTCTCTGTTGCTGAGTCTCAAACACAGCTGTGCAAGGTAGCTGTGGAGACAGTCGCACAATCACTTGCCCTGAGTCCACCAACTTCAGACTTGATGTAATTAGGCAGGCTCCTCGGAACTAGGACCACCAGAATTAATTTTAGTCTAGGCCACTATAAAAAAGTATCCATTTATGTCAATCTCAAGAGATTTTTTTACTCTAATTTTACCCAATTTCCAGAGCAATGGTACAAGCACTGAGGTTATTTTCATTTTCTATGTCATCACTAACATATCATTTATCCCTATAAATGAAATGGAAACAGTAGGGACCCAGTCCAAACTGTTAATTCAAATAAGACCACAAAATTAAGTACATTATCCTTAAAAGAATCATTTATTGAAAATACTGTTCGCAATAAAACAATGATAAAATATGTTAAATCATATGCTATGTGATTTAGCAAATCCTATAACAATTTTATACGCAAAATGTCAGTCTTATATTCATAGTAAATGTACATAGTAGGTATGTTCCAACAAATGGTCATGATCCCTAAGACTTGATCCACAATTGTTGCTAGCCAAGATCTTCAACTACATGATTCCAGGATTAGTCAAAATGGTCAGACAATATGAAGTATTAAGATCTATGGGCTGAGATTCCCCAGCTTAGAAAAGAGATTCCTTCCTATAAAAAAGCAAAGAGGTCAATCCCTGAGCTTAAAATGAATTGTAAATGGGAGAATTTCCTTTCTGGAAATGAGAACGTAATCTTCCAAATAATAATTCAAAAACAAGTGCTATTAAGTCCTTTGAGCTAGCAAGTTGAATTTATACATGCTGACTGGGCTCACATGGAAACTTGAATATGGAAATGTTCAAAATAATTTACCCTCTCCTGTGAAAAATACTTTTTGCTAACCTAGGGAATGTCAGTCTTAGGAACACCTTTCTTCTTCCAGTGCCTACGAGACGCTCTATTTCCACTGTCAATGAGCCCTCCTTTTGAAATGGCTACGTGTCCAAGTAGATACTGATAAATTATTCAAATTCTACTTTTGAAATGTGCAAGCAAGAGGATGGCTTGGAAAACTGGTACTGTATTTTAAATTCATCCTATACCAATTGTTGGAAATTACAATGGATGCCTTGGTAGCCGGATGAGGACCAGTTTTTGGCCACTGAATGCTGACTGACACTCTTGCTGAAAGACAAGAACAGAACACACCCATCGGGGCAGGGAGCATACCGGCCACAATCATGGGACTCACACCCAGGGAAACTTGTCCTTAATTTATCCCGTCGTGTGTAGATTTGGCAAGGATCTGCAAACATCATTTACATACCATATGCCCCGAATTACCTAGGTACAATGGCTGTGGATAAATATGTTTCGGGTCTGACTGTTTGCTTCCTTTTATAAGTTTTGCAGCTTTCGTTTCATTTCCACATTGCTAAATAATTTAATGCGATATTTCATCCTGCAAAACAATGCTTTGCTAAATCAATAAACAGGCTCTGTGCCCTGTAACCAGAGGAAACAATGTTCCTGAGGTAAGCGACCAGGGATGGTATTATTTCTATGGAAGAATCAGATAAAGGAAATCAGCTGTTCATGGCTTTGCCTTGTTTTAGTCTTTGTACTGTCACTAGGCATGTAAATGCAAGGCATTCAACAGTAAATCAGGCAAAAGTCAGATATAGACCTTCATGGAACATGTAGAATGGAACAGCAAGATTCATGCTCAAAGGAGATCCCAGAAAAATCTGTATTTGGCCACCCCTCCATTTATTCTTCTTACAATTACAGAAATGTAATTGGCCTGTGCCGTGACTTCCCTCTTCCTCCAATGATGGTATCTATATGAATTGAGAAATATCTATTCAGATTCGCAAACTAAATTTAAGGCTAATTAATAAAAATGTACACTTAACCTCAAAATACAATAACCTAAAAAAAAAAAAGGCTTGGAACTTAACTACGTATTTCCTATTGTGTGCTATAAATTTAACTGGATAAAGTTCCAATTAAAAATGACATTAAGATGATCATTTTTGATAAAATTTAGCACAGTAGGAATACTCATTAAAGCAGGGTAAAATTTGATAAGCAGCTTAGATATCAAAATAGGAAAAAAAAAAGCCAGTTGGTCTACTTTTTCACATGAATAAAATAAAACTTTAAAAATTAAATAACTGAGGGATTAATTTCAAAGACTATTTAATGACATTTCTAAACTCCGTCAAATGAAAATTATTCATTTTCTTGTCAGTTTTGAATGCAGAGATCTCAATTCCTTCACAAACAAGATCATAACCACTGTTTGGATATTACACTATTCAAAATGAAATAAAATACAATTCTAATAATTTTACTTATATTAATCACATTCTTAAATACAGTGCATGTTATCAGCACATATTTGTAACTATTTACTAGAAAGTGTCTGAAATATCTGAAATATCTCAGCACTAGTAAAAGATAGGAAATTACTCCCTAGTTACGAGGCTTGTGGGCCTGGGTCATTCCTTGATCCTTAACTAGAAAAAACAAAGAGCTCATGTAATCCTCAGTTGAATGCCAAATAAATGTAAAAGGTCTTGTGTTTCTATACTAGGACTGATATAGGCAAAAGGCAACATTGTTCTCAGAATCCTATTGAATACTCTGGTTTCTTAAGGGGGGGGCAAATAAAGAAAGAAGTTACCATTGGAATATCAGCAATGAAAGGGTTAACAGACATATGCTGTATAATTAGGAGATGCATTAATGATTATGAATAGTAAATGATTTGGTGCAAAGAAAAAATTTTAGTCAAAGGGACATGTACCTACCTTACATGTTTATTAGTAACTGTATATAACCAGGATTCTGCTATTAAGAATCTTACATTATTGCTTTAAATACATCCAAGGGTACATCAAATTGTAATCTTTCATACGACATCCATCAAACCAGGCTGGAGATTTTGACAAACATTAAACACAGTAAGGAGGCAATTATGTATGCATGATTTAATCTGCAACTAATTAATATGCAAATTTATTCATATGTTAGTTACTAAATTAAAAATGCAAAGAAGCCCTTATGGTGATTCTCGAAATTTTGCACAAACAGAACATTTAAAATGTAAGAAAAATGAAGTTTTTTAGAAACCTATAACACACTTTTAGTGTGTCTAGAACCTGTTGCATGAAGAACACTCGAAAATATGTGTTTAAATACTAGATAATAATTTAAAAGGTGTGTTAATTTTATGTGCGAATGTGGGAACAGAAAGGTTAATCAGAATTCTCTCCAACTCTTAGGAGATGCACTCTAATTACCAGACAAATGGTATTCTATTTCTAAGCCTCCTTCCCTCCTTTTGGGGTCGCTTTTTCAGAGGTGGTCATCGTATCACGCACAAAAGTCCAGAAGTTTTGAGGGGCATAAACGGTATTTGAAAACAGTGAGATAGACTGAAAATTTCCAGCGTAACTCTGAGACCATTTGGTGCTTCCTAAATATGCGACTCACCCTCAAGATGGCAACTCGCTCTTTTCGCCTTTGGGGAACGGCCCTCTGAGAACAGAGGAATCCTAGGAAAATCTTAGGAGGGCCAAAAATTCTCCCAAACTCTTTCCGGAAGAGCATAACGTGGCTAACCAAAGAGCAACAACGGTCTCCCTAGAAAGGAGAAGGTCATTTTAGCTGCCTTTGAGCTATTTTAGCCCTGCCTTTCTGAGACAGTCCAAAATTGATCTGAATCTTTGATGTGCAATGAAGGGTGTGGAGTGGTGGTAATTTAAAAATATCTTTGGGTATCAGCATACTGGGAAGCATCTATTCAAGTGAACGGCACACTTTGGCGTGTTTGCCTTCTGCGAGAATTTGATTTGCCTGGGACTGCCTACTGATCAGGAGCAAGGTTTTGTGGGGGGGGGGGCGGTTTACTTCTCCTCTGGTCACCTTTCTCCCAGAAGTCTGACGGCCACACGTCCTGAACTGGCCCTTAGAACAGCTGTAAGTGACCTCAAGAAATCAACACAAATCAACTGTGTACAAGCAAGCACAATAATAGCATCCACGGCTCTTCCCGGGGCTCTGAACTCTCTCACCCACGCTTTAAAAAAAAAAAAAAAGATCGCCATCCGTCTCATCACTGCCAAGTGACACACAAAAAGGAAGTTAACCATTGGCTGTTACTTGCATTCACAGTCTGACTCCCATTTCCCAGCTTCCCTTAGCCCATTCCGATGCCAAGGGGACTACAGCTTGCCCATTTCATTTCGACCACGGCAGCCAAAAAAAGCAGTACCCCACCGTGTGACGACAGGCAGTCTGTTTTGATATTAGTACCTCGCTACGCGCTGTAAGAGAGTCAGATGCCCTCCCCTGGGGAACTCTGCCCTGGCCTGCCTTGGCCGGAGAGGATGCCACAGACCATAGCTGTGAACAAACGTTCAGGGACAGGAAAGGCGCCATTCGCCGGAGTGCCTCTTCGGCAGGGGACCGGGTTCATGCCCTGGCTTCAATGTCCCTGTCGCGCTGCAAATAGCAGCTCCGATTTTAAGCACTCCTAGCCGGCCCAGCTTCCACCAGTGCAAGATGCATCACTTTTTCTTACATAATCAAATGGTAATAAGCACTAGTAAGTCAGTATCAGATCCTCATCCTTTTTTCATGAAACATAGGGGAATATTTGGGCTTAGAAAAAAAAAAGTGTTGTTGTCTCTTTCATTGCTTAAGGAGAAAGATGACAGACAGTAAAATCTTCCCCTCCTAGAGCATTCATTTCTTTACATCTACAGCGCAGTATTTAACTTAACCATATTTAACCCCTGAATAAGTCTGATCTCTCCAGCATTAACGCGCCCTGTGTCTATGACCTCAAGGGACATGAGGATATGAAGAATCAAGAGAATCTTTTGCTTCTACAGGTAACTCATTTTCTGTTGTGACCAAAAGTGAACATAAAGCTCTCAAAAGCTTAAATGTACACATTTCTGCATTCATTACTCGGTGTTAAATCTAATTTGTTCTTTTTGCTGTCACAGGAAGCACGTGTTTAAAGCAATCTGTTTCCTCATGTGAATGATTTCCTGTCTGCTTAAAAAAAATTGCGACACACTTTACCCTGAGTAACCAAGAGGTGATCATAAATATCCCTAAATAGCATTAAACAGATATGAAAGACATTAACACTTTCAGAATGCCAAAGTAGTATTAAAAAAAAATTCTAACAGATGCTCCTAGGTCAAAAAGTGAGATGTGTGTTTCCTGGAAAAAAAAAAAAAAACACTCTCATCAGAATCATAAATGATTCTGCGTGCGCAGAAGAGAGGTGTTGCTGAACAAATGAGGACCCTTTGGGTGAGCCGCTGCCAGAGAGTGCTCCCCATTGACACCCCAACTGAGAAAACCAGCCTCCTTTAAAATCCACAAGGTGGCAAAGACTCCAAATGAAGAGTGGTTACATGCAAGTCACCCAGCTGGGTTCTCTTGAATCATGGCTCAGGGCCCTAGAGGTCTCAGCATTCCTGTGCCAGCTTGCCAGCCCAAGCGGACCTTTCCTGAGCAATTCTAACCGACTCCTTTTTTTTTTTTTTTTTTTGCCTGCAAATTAAAATTGGCTGGGGCAAAGGACATCCGTGGTAGAATGCTGAGAACCTCCTCTAGCCTGTAAAACCTTTGTCATATATGTATATATATTCTTTTAAAGGCAAGATGAGTTCACTAACTAACCTTTACTTTATTTTTGACTGTTGGAAATCCCCCGTCGTTGGCAGGCAGAATTGTCTTTTCTTTTAAAGAATCCAACGGTGGCCACGTTACAGCTATGAATCCAACAATTCTTCAGCTTCACGTTAAAACATCTGTATCCCTGTCTAATGTTAGATATTTACTACATGCTCCTAGAGAAATTCAGCTCCTTAGAAATTCTAAGAGAAACAAAAGCCAGGCAGGCCACGCAGGACACTTGATCCACACACCTTCATTCTGCCAGATGTTATCAAAAGCCCAAGGCCGGTGTTCACTTTGACTGGGGTACTGGAGCCAGACCCATGAGAAGACGGCCTGCAGGCCACTAGGAGAACAGGCTTCTGACCTTTTCTAGAATACTGTTCACACGCGGTCTTCGGGATCACTTAGAAGGTGGGGCTGATTCAGGCCTAAACAAATCACTGGTGGGAGAATTGAGATCGGGACATCTTGGCACTGGGTCCCACTCCACGCGCGAACATTTGCACGTGTTCTTCTATCAGCACCTTAGCCCAGCTATCAGTCACAAGATGACAAAGCGCTGGCTGAGGGCTCTGGCTGAGACAGGGATGCAAATGTACTTGCAGAAACTCCTCATTTCCGAACTAGCAAGTGCCCTGTGCGAGGTAACACTCTGCCTGCAGCTGGGATTCTCTGCTGCTACGAACGGCTCCCTGCTCACATCAGCTGCCACAGCGGACCGCCTGTTCCTAAATGCCAGAAGAAAGGCAGCTACCTTATTGCTGAAATTTTCAATTGCATGTGCAATCAAAACATATTCAAACACAGCTCACACGTGCATCACGTAAAGCCGGTAAGCTGTGATAATCAATGCCAAAGGAGCTGGTCAGACCCCATGACTCCATGCTGTAACCACTCTATCTATCCCCCAGCCCCTCATCTCCATGTCCAAAGATGCTCTCCTGGGTGCCTGGCTTTTCTACTCTGTAGAGGTTTGCACACTACCACGTGGAGGTGCAGAGGG
Source organism: Typhlomys cinereus (assembly GCA_023101885.1). Classification (NCBI taxonomy): domain Eukaryota; kingdom Metazoa; phylum Chordata; class Mammalia; order Rodentia; family Platacanthomyidae; genus Typhlomys; species Typhlomys cinereus. The sequence continues at coordinate 973,963 of JALPQD010000466.1, read as the reverse complement.
AAATGAAAGCTTTGATATTTTCATTTATTCCAGGTTATCGAAGACTCTCTTCTTTTTTTTGGGTGGGGGGTAAAAACTCAAACTCAGGACCTTGCACATGCCTTGCTGCTGAGATACATCCCCAACCTTGTCGAATGCTTTCTTTACAATGACCATGTTGCAGAGAGCACTGCATGAGGGTGTGAGGGCTCAGAACACAGAAGCCCCTCAGGCAGGCTGCAGACCTCCCCGCAGCTCTGCCACACACTTGATGTGCTCCCACATCTCCGTGGGCCTCAGCTGCTTTATCCACCAAGAAACTGTTGTAACCGTGACGAGTTGGAAGGACTGTATGATTTAGTCCAGTACTTAGAACTGTGACTTAGTCATAAGGTCTCAGTTACTAGGGTACTGATGCAGTTTCACACAGGCACCATATGCGTTATAGATATCAGCCATGTTTATCATCAGACAAGGTCACAGGGTGAAGTGCAGGGCGATCGACCCTTTCCTGGCAGTGTGCGGCTGCGTCCACCCTTCTCCACCTGTTGCTGCAAGATGCATGCACTGGAAACCCATCTCTAAGTATACACCTATGACACGGAGTTCGGCTTGCATGGGACAAAATACAAAAGATACATCTAGAACATATCACTTACTTTTTTCAAGGTGGGGGCAAATGAGTCAGAGCACTGAGGATTTCTGGAATACGTTTAAGGGACTTAACGAACCAAACTTTCAGTGTGGCATTTTGGGGTGGCTATTTACTTCCTGATACTGCATCACACTGGGCTGCCATGATGCCAACCTGTGCATTTCATCAAGAATGAAGACCCACGGTTGTTAAGTTTTGCAGTTTATGAAAAGTGTTGGCATGTTTAACACTGCATGGTAGAGGGGAGGGGAGAATGGGTCTTTAGTTTCCTTGAAAAGTATGCTTTCAAAAAATTTAAGTAAAGAAAGGAACACATGAATAACATGGGGAAATATGCTTCCCTTCCTGCTGGGTCGACTCATTTTGATACTGTAGAATGTTCTAGAACAGTAAAGTAAACGAATGTTCTAGAGCAGTAAAGTAAACCCGTTTGTTTACAAGATTACCCACAGGGAGGTGGAGGAATCAAATATTATAAATGACAATTATAGCCAACTAACAATATAGTTATAACTATAACTAAATCTTATAATTAACAATAAATACATTAAATTCGATTTTACTTTTCCCACCCCAATGTAATCCACCTACAGATTATAGGTAATAATGCCCTGTGTACCAAAATCAAAGTCACGTGAAAGCACTTATGCGAGGGACCCATGACTTCCAGCAGTAAAATTCTTGTCTTCTAATTGGTAGCATTTGTAACTTGATTTACATAGTGACGTTTTCAAAGAGCACAATGGTTTCAGAAATGCTTTTTTTATTAATATGAATAGTTTAAAAACCTGTAAAGTGACCAGGCAATGCAGTATCCTCTAACTTCTTCTGTGTTAGGAGAAGTGAGCTGGGTACCCTCACACATGTTTACATATGCTCTCTTAACCTCTCAAGTTACTAAAGTCAGTTAAAGTGGAGTCTCCATTTTTCCCTACTTATTATTGAATTATTTGGCACCTCGGCTTCGTTTCATAATGAGCAAACCAGAAAATATTATTGCACCCTGTGTGAATGCACCCAGACACCTGTGTAGTAGTAGCCCAATTCCCCAAGCAGGGTTACTTGAAAACATTGCTGCTAAGAATCAGCCACCTACTTGAAAGTGCTTTCTCCTAGCAGCTAATGATATAATGATATACCGTGCCAATCGGTAGAATGAAAGCCATTACAATATTATTATAAGTGTAATCCAGGAGGCATATTTAGAATGATATGGGTTGGGAGGGAGGAGGCTGCTGCAGGCAGCCAGATACTCTTTGGCAGATGATATCAAAACAACTGTTCCCAAACAGCATTTTCCTATATCTCTACGTGGTGATGGCAAGTGGTGATGACTTCTGCATGTGTGAGGCATGGATGACACCAGTTTTCACCAATGAATAGCTGCAAGGCTACCCTCCTGAGAAAATACCCGTCCACTGTGAATCTGTGGTTCACAAAGGAGCTGCCCTTCAATGTTTACTAATATGGCAACGGAACATTATAACTGGCTATAGAGACAGGTTCCTGAAGATGATAAGGGCTGCACTGCACACACCACACACATTTAGCCAAACTTCATACACACATACACATAATACAGTTAGTAGATGGCAACAGACCGGACTTTCCTTCCCATTAGAAGTTATGATTAACTCCTTCGATGGAGTTCAGACAGACAAGACCTGTGTTCCCGAGACACTTGGAGCTAATTTTTAAATTATTCTTTTGCAAACTACAGCGTTCACATCCTTTTGGAATTGAAATCTACCACTGGCGCCCAGAAGTGCAATGTATCATCCCAGCAGTACCGCGACTTCTCTGAAGAGGGCGCCTGTGCTCAAGCGAAGAGCCCAAGTCCCGGAGCAGGGACACCTATGCAGCAGCTGCAGCTGGGGGAAAAAAAATCACTCATTCACATGCTGCCGTGTTGAGATCAAATAATTGAGTATTTAAAGCCACAAAATTTGCTCTGCGTTTTATAAAAAGCTCTTATTCTGTTAAAACGAGCACAGTGGCGTACACAAATACATCCTGTACAGGAGAGACCCCAGCTTTTTCTTTGAAATGTAACTTTAAAGTTCAGTGTAATTTACTTTTAAAAGGAAACAAAGCAGGTGTCTGTCACGAGACTGACCAGCCTTGTTCTGCCCTAGGAAAATGCTGTTTTGCTCTTTTCGATGAAACTCCTTATTCTTTCCCCACCAAATCTTAGTGGTGTAGGTCTGATCTATTACTTCAAAAAAAAAAAAAAACCCAAAAAACAAAAAACAAAAACAAAAAGAAGTCTGCTTCTTTACTGATGGAAAGAAGAGAAAGCGAGAAAAAAAACCATTTGAAAAGACAAAAATTGGTTGTGATTGAGGGGATAGATTTTGCTATATTAAAACATAAAAGATTTATCATTTAATTTATAATTTTAAAGTACGTATAAGAATAGGGGCCATTTTCTTTCGGTGGTTAAGTTGCCTTAACCTCCATTTCTTAGATTTCTCCACCTTAACCACTTAAAGTCCACGATTTCATGCCAAAAATACTCAGTGAAAGTGAGGAAGGACAAAATAATAGTTCTCCAAAATGTACTTCTCCTTTCTTAACACATGGTTACAGCCTTTCACTTCAAGACACTGGTCTACATGCTACAATGCCAACAGAAGTCCTGATAAAAGCTTAGCACATGACAGCGGATGTAAATACTTGGTTAAAAAGACAAAGACAACTTGATCAGGAGGGAGAAGGTAGGACTGTTTCATGCACATCTCAGGATAGTCTGCAGAGAAGAAAAATCAGATCTGCTGGCAGCAAGGTGGAAGGAGCGAGATGTTTCAGCTGTGGTGTCCCAGGGTATAAGCTTTGCATTTGAAGACACAACCCAGGAATAATTCTGTCATCTCCAGAGCATATTTGTTTGTTTTTTGTCTCCTCCTTTGTATTTCCTTTTTCTTTATATGTAAAGTGTGCACACCAGGAATCTCCATTCATAAAGGGGTCCGATGGAGAGGAGGATTATTCTAAGTTCCAAACAATGCACGAATCTTTAGGAAACTTCTGGGAGACTGGAATGCCAAAAGACACACATGTGGCAGGTTTCTTGTGTGTGCTTTCTGAAGTATTTTGTGGGGAATGAGTCTCTAGAGCAAACAAACATAAAGATCTTCCTGCATTTGTCTCTTACATGAGAAACTCAGGCAACACACACCCCTTAGGCCTCGAAAACACACAGAGGATGGGACCCAGACCAGTTCCCAGAAAAACAATGTACAGACACACTGAGCCTTTGGCTGAGTGAGTAAATACAGTACTAAATGCAGGATAAAAACACCTTGTGATGGGACCTTTCTCAGTTCTCACAGTGTACTGTATGAACATTTTTGCCCTGTTTGAATGGTTTAATGATATGTAATCTCCTTCCTGCACATATATTTTCATAATTATTAAACTTCACTTTAATATCCCAGCCTCATATTTCAGTACTTTTAGCTAGAACATGACCACACAAAGTTTAAAGTTGATATAAACTGGCCTGAAGTTTTAATATAACCCTTATTGTTGGGTGTATCTCTACAGGAAGGGTCCTTGAGGAAACCCCTTCTTTTATATCACACAATTAGCTAGTTACAGAATTTCCTACACAGGTCTGGGTTCAGATGCCTGATACTGCATTTATGGTGAAGCACATATTACTTTCATAAATTTCATCTCTAAGAAAGTTATCTTGTTGCTCAGATTAAAACATGTTGACAGGAGAAAAGCACCCTGGATTACCAGAATTGCTTTATGAATTCCTGGTGATCGGTGTCAAAGAGATGGGGAACCCAGATGTTTCAAATACTATACTTCTCAAACATATATAATTTCTAGTCTCCTGAGAAGAAAAAAAATTACCAATTCCTCTTTGAAATCATTTGAGATTTTTTTTCAAGCATCAGGAGAAAAACTGTATTATTTTTCCAAAACCACTTTTACTACGCATCCAACAGCATAGTAAACCTTCTGACATGAAGATTTTTATACATTGGAAAATACCTAGTATAGTTATGATGTTAGCTAGCACTGTCTCTGTTCCTAATATAGTTGATCATCTCTAGAAACGGAGTGAAAATCAGGCTTCAAACTTGGACTTGACTTGAGAGTTTATTCTCCTTAGGGAAGTGGTAGACATGTCAGCAAATACACGTACCGAGGTTTTGTTTGCTCAAATCTACCCTATGATTCATTCTTGCCTTAGTTTCCTTGAAGGTGTCTGCATCTTATTTTAGAATCTTTATGATGCCAGAGATCTTCTCCTTCAGCAATCACATGTCCCAAAACCACCTCTGACCACTCCTCCTGAATAGTAAGTATTAATATAGTAATTTTTTAAAAACCTGCAATTTAACACAGAAATTAGGCTTTCCTGGGAAATTCGGTTAGGGAATTATCAGTAGAGAGAAAAGAGGTCATAAACTAGCTCTTGAAGAAAATGATAGGTTTCCAGAGCCTTAAGAAGTTCCAGAAAACGCAGGTGGGCCCAGGTGGTTGAGACTACTACTGGAGAGAAGTTCTAAAGTGCTTGAAATAAAAGTTGTAGCTTAAATACTTTTTGATAAAGAGTTACAATTTTGATAGGATGGTCTTTGTTTTGCATGTTTATACATGGGAGAGAGGGAAAAATTTCTACAGGACACTTTCTTTTTTCTTTTTCTTTTTTTTCTGCACATTGGATATGAATTCTTTTCAATAATACACTGTAAATTATTACTTTCTAGATTTTATTCTATCACGTCGATTATTAGGAAAAAAATGGGTGAGTTCTCCTAAACTGTAATTTAATGTGGTACATTTTTCTCTGCATGAATACATGACTCAATGTGTATGATGATTACTAGTTGTTCAAAGATAAGAACTTTGCTGGAAAGGGCAGAAAGTCGTAAAAATCCCAAGATTACAATGAAATGTAGCTTAAAATAGAAGAACAAGATGTAGAGAATGCAGTAAGATAAGGTCACTTGTGGATTCAATAGCTCTGAGATGCAAAGTAAATGTTGTCCTGGAAGACGATGCTGTGAGAGACGGGCATGGCTGAGGGTGCAGAACGTTAAGAGTCACAGAGAAACATGATGCTGTTTTATTGCAGTCAGTAGGACTCTGGTGGGCATTCGAATGGCAGTTCACATAGCCCCACCGTCCCCCCAGGCCTCTGCTTTCCAGGGGAAGACACCCTTCTTGTCCTCTGTGGGGCTGGAGTCTGTAAGCTCTGTGAATGGTCATGCACCTCCATGGTTTCAGGGGGGGGTTTCTAGATGGGGTGCGCGGTACAAACACACTCATGGACTCTGCCAGAACTATGGCATGACGACGGGCCAGGCTTACATTCCCTCTGCAGGCCAAGCAGAGCTTTCGAACAGGCCAGACTATCCCTGCTCCCAGCCCCCAAAAAGAGCCTGAAGAGTCGTGGAAATAGTTGCAAAGCCACGTGGATGTCACTGGGAGGAAGCTAAGATGTCCCAGCACATTTCCCTTTTTTTACCTTATGACAGAGAGAGGGCCCCTTTCAAAAAGGAGAGAAAAGTAAATTGACACAACAGATTGTGACAGATTTATTATTATTTATCATGGTAAATATGTATCCAAGAAAACATACAAATGTAATCATGATCACTCCAAAAAAAAAGCTATTACTACCCCTGATCTTTTACTATCTGTTACACAAATACTCAAAAAAATTCTGGAAAAGAGATTTAGAAGGATCTTCTATCAGACACATCTCATCATTTTATTTGAACTTAAAAAAAGAATAAGCGTAGCAGAGATCTAAAAATATAGAAATCTACTGGAGCCAAAGTGTTACAGTGTCTAGCACAGACTGTTTCCTGAACTCAGGCGAAAATACATATCTCACGTGATGGTGAGACACGGGAGCTCATTATGAGAGTTAAAAATCAATAAATAGAACAAAGCCAGCATAAGTTATGTAAAATTGTGACTGAAGCACAACTCAGACATTTTAGAGGCACCAAGTGAATAGGTGACTGGACTCTAAAATTGCTCAAACTACCTTATCTCTTCTGCTTCCAAGAAAGGAAAAAAGGGACTGAAGGAAGGAAGAAAGGGAGGGGAGAAAGTTAGTTCTATTCCCAATTGAATTTCCCCCACTGGCTTGAATTTCAAAAAAGAACTGTTTGTCAACATATCTCAAAAGGACTATTAAAACCATTTGGAGAAGAGAAGTCCTTCTAAGAAGAGTTAATGCTGAACTGACCATGAAAGCCAAAAATTGAATAATATAAACAAACTTCCAATTTTTTGTATTGAACAGAATACAGAACTTTGCTATTTCTGAGTATATCCTGACTTGCCACCAACAAACATAACTTGTCTTATAACAGTAATGAAAGTTAGACTATTTTTCTATCAAGACCAGTTAGGGTACTTAAAAATTAGGGTAATGAATTAGGAGACATGATTAGCAATGAGTATCAGTTACATTAAAGCATGTCTTACAAATCAATACTAGAGGGGAAAAACAAAGTTAATTTCAATATGAGGCCTAAATGGGACTGACAGAGAGAACTTAGTTGTGGTAATTTTTATAGAACAGTTATTCTGTCATTTCTGAACAATCAGTGGTCAATTTCATGCATTTTATAGTATCAGGATTAAGTTCAGCTATATTTACAATGTAAACATCTGGGGATTTTATCATTTGAAGGTATCATTAAGGCTATTAAAATTTCATCTACAGTAACTCTACTACTAGCTTTGAGCTAAAAACAGGCAGACAAAAACTGGGATGGCAGAGAGTCAATTCCAACCCAACACAGACACTGAAAGAGTTATATCACGATAGATCTTTTGGTGATGCACTGATATTCTAAAATGACTATTTTCTATGCAATACAGGTTTATTTGTACAATATTTTTCCATATTTATGGTTAATTTCATGATGCTTCTTCAACATTATCAAGCCTGATAATCAGCATACAAAATTTGTGAGGCTTTTTTGATAAGACTTATTCTGATATACTCATTTAATAATTTTTTGGAGGTGCTTAACTGAAATCAAATACACAGGTGTTTAGGATAATCTCACACATTTGCACAACCCATTATTCTTCTAGTTTCCTAAAAAATAAACTAAAACTAATGGGAGAGCACTGATGAGTAACTCACTTCCACACACATAAACATGATTTTATTTTACAGTGTATAATAAGACCCATTAGCCTTGCTTTTCACATACTAGCCAATTCAGTCAAGACTGTCTTTCTACATGTAACACCAGAAGGAAGAATGGAGAAAGGAGGAAACTGACTATAGAAGAGAGGAAATTGTATTTCTTTTTTTCCATAGGGAGAAAGTTGCTAGAGATCAAGCGTTTTTAATTGAATGTAAATGAAATACCTATAAGCACCTAAATTTTGAAAAAAAAATGTTATAAGAATTCAAGATACCACTCCAGCTATTACAGACACACGGGATGTTTTGCTTACAGCTGGATTCCTCCAGTAGTCACCTGGCAGTACAAAGCAAACAGCCACTGAGGCAAGCAGGCCACCTTCACAGCCTTTATTCAGTAACCTCTCCAGAAAATAGAGACATCTCCCAGCACTCAGTGCCGAAACCCATGTCAATGTTTCCTAAATCCGCTCCACAAATCTCCTTTCGCATGCAAATCCATAAATCATCATAATACTGACAAAGAATTTAACCAACACAAGAAACTAAAAGGCATTCTCTCCAAAGCCCAGTACAGGTGGGAGAAAAGAATAATAATAAAAAAAAATAAAAAACTTCTGTACTTCAAGCATTTTCCAAGACTCTTAACCTGCTGAATCCCAAAGACAGCCCCCAATTCCCAGCATGGGCTATTAATCACTGCTGCACGGGGCAGGTGGCTGGACTTGTGGGGCACTTGGCCTTTTCCACACTCTGGATGCACAAGAAGCTCTGGAAGTGCCTTTATTTCTCTCTCCATCTCAACAACCCCAAACAGCACAGTGAAACTACAAAGCCAAAAGAGGAAACAAGCAGTACTTACTGAAGAGGGCAGACCTGGAGGAACTTTTCGGACTTTCTTTGTCTGTACCTCTGAAAGAAAACCAAGAAGCCATGAGTTCCCCTGCCTCCAGCTTCCAAACTAAAACAGACTGACCCAGGAAGCTACAAGAACAGACCCGATTTTCTTAGAGGTTTTGCCCAGTTCGTTATCTAGTTGCCCGTAATCTTTTATGTTACCACAAATCAAATTTTTGTTTTGTGTATGACAATAAACATTAACCTACTATTGCTTTGTTACTCTTTCTTTAAATGCAGGTGTCCCTTGTGAGTGTGCAACCATGAGACACCAGAAATAAGCAAACATCTCAAAAGTGCTGTTGCTACGCTAAGTTGTTAAGGTGCCCACTCACTGGACAGCTGGGGTTCTTGGGGGGAGGGGGCAAAAAGATACCAACTGAACAGCTGAGCCAATTTTTGTGAGCGCTTCTGGGAAGGAGGGTAGGGGTAGGGTGAGGGGTGGTCGATGACACAGAAGTCTAAGCCACAGGCGCTCAGGGGGGGAGCAGTCCTTACCCATAGCACTACTGTGAAGAGCTCTCCTCCGAGGGTTATTGCTGGGATACTGGTAGTACTGGGAGCCAGGTTTGGTGGGCGAAAGGGTTCCGGGATTGCCCATATCCATGTCCCCTCCAAGGAGGCTCTGCTAGAGGGTTGAAAAGAAAGAGGAAAAAAAACCACATAAGCTTCAATTTTGACATTTGCCACCCAGCACATGTCAGGAAAGCAGCTTCCACTATAATGTGAAACAAGGAACAGGAGCCAATCAAAGGCAGTGGAGAAAAATGCAACAGGACCATGAATTCTTAATCGTTTACACTTTAAGAGGAAGATAGATGACTTTCTTTAACACTCTCTATGTTTTATTGACCATTTCAGATGACTAATATTTCAATTTCATATGGAAATGCCATTTCTAGAAAATGGATATCTTCTTTCTCATCTGAGAACTATTCCTGCCCTTGCTTCACAAGAACCAATGCTACTCAGAATTTTTTTTTTGAACACATGCAATTTTGCCCCGCCACACACACTGGGGGTCACAGCTGAGAACTGGCTCTCTAAGCACATAGAGCGCCTCATGATTCTACCAGGACTACTTGGGGCTCATGGAGACCATGGAGCCCAGAGAACATTCAAATCCTCTCTCTGGCTTTCGAAATTATAGATAAAGTAGGCATCCTCCATCAAAGGGGGCAGATGCAGGGACCGTCAGATGCAGAAACACATTCTCACAGATTACACATTTACCTGAACACTGGAAAACTTCCACAAATATCATTAACTTATCCTGGCATGACAAGTCACTAAACTTTCAAAAATGATGACATGGGAAAAATTACGTAATCATATTATATTTACTAAAACAGCTCCATAGAAACTTACCCATAATGTATAAGTAAATCTCCTGGTTCTACTCTGTATTGAGTACACTGTTCTTTTAATTACATATATCATAAGATAGGCAATAAAACAAGGGCGGATAGTACCACTGATATTAAGAACAAATTTACTGTTTAATAAAGAAATTTTAAAATTAAGTACCAAAAATCTAACTTTATCGTTACTTGTAATCAACTTTTACTGACTGAACTAATTACTGTCCTTGATAAAGAACAGAATGTGTTTTCCCTAATCTAAATTCTAATCACCATGTCACTCACCACAGACTTAGGGATGCTTCACTAACACACTATTCACATGCAAAATACTCTAAATAGGCCAATTATGACTCTGCCCCTGTTCCCTGCTTAACCCGCTGAGAACTGAAAAATTTCACAAGGCCTTCACCCACTAAAACAAAGGGTCCTTGTTTGAAATTAAGACAGTCTTTTTGATTCCTAAATAGCTCCACAAAGTGGCATGTCTTCTCCTGAAAGCAGTTGGTCAAATATGACCCAAAAGCTGGAAAATCAAAAATTCAAAGCTCTCTTTTTCATCACCATATATAGCTATATATCATACAGAGAGTCTCTATTTTGAGGGCTTTTTGTGAGTGTTAGGCGAGTTATATAGAAAAGCGGCTGACAAGCTTGTCTTCCCTGTTTCCAGCCTTGGACTTCTTCAAGGGATAGAAAATAAACACTAAAATAAAACTTCAAAGGTGTGAATATGCACTGTGAATACATATTGAATAATAAACTCACTACTAGAAGCTTACATAAATACCTGACAGGAAAAAAAAAGAAGAAAACTGAGAATCAGACTAACTATTACCTTTCTAGAACTTAGTAAAGAAACGAAAATATTAACTAATGCAAACCAAAATGCAGAGTTCATAAGGACCAAGCTTCCTATTAATTAGGAATCTAATGGCTTTATGTCAATCTTTTTCATCCCTGTATCTGGACCCACATTTAAAAATTTGGAATCTCAAACCCAAAACTTCACTTTTTGACAAATTTCATTGAAATTCCATGGATAATCTGAATGACTTCAAGTCACAGCCTGGTGCATCGACACAAATGAGCCTACATTTCCTTGAGAAAAGGAGATTGGAGAAATAATATTTTTGTTGCTGCTGTTGTATTACTGTGCTGGGCTTCCTGTTTGTTGAATCTTCTCTCTGTGTTCTATTATTACTGACTTGCATCCCTACTTCATGAAGTCACCACTGTTGACAACTTGATATTTACCAGTAACATAAGCATTGTGCTAGCAGAAGGTAACCTTATTTCTCCATATCTACTTTTTTCCCCAAATACTATGTAAAATATTCAGACCAGGGTTGGATGAAGGCACTTTTTTGAATGGACCTAACCATTGGTTAATTCCTCTTAGTGCTCCTGGCAAAGGTTTTACTCCCACAAAAGTAAAAGCATCTAATGGGCAACCTAAAAACAAACAAGCTTGTTATTCTGGGGCTTCACAGCAGTTACAATAGAGCTGTGAAAAACAGAAAATGTAACAGGAAAAGAGCTCACTGGCTGTGGCTGACCTGCTTCATGTGGATTTAAAAGAAAAGTCTTTTCACAGGCCAGCTATAAGTAAGTCACGCATACTGTTCTTGCCATGCAAGTCATAGAAGCAGGTACAAATAGAAGACCAGATAGTGTTCTGAGCAGTGTGGCTCCTGGCAATCATAAAAAAAAAAAAGGCACAAAACACATTCCTGCTTCTGTCTCTTTAGACCTGTTTGTTCCTTTTTCTTTTTCACTTGGACAATGGAATCATTCTTCTAAAGAAACAAAAATAAACATTTCCTCACACTTAAGGGGCCCATAATCAACCCCTTAGAGAAAGGAAGATAAAAATATATGTGTTGTCATTGTAGTGTAGACTTGTAAAGTGAACAATGACTATTTACTATTGTTCCATCATTAAGTTACATACTTAATTCTGTGTGGACTTCAGAAAGATTAAAAAAAAATTCCATTGGCTGAAAAACCTGACAATAAGAAATTTTAAAAGTTCTTGACATGTGATTAAAGAGAATTAAATAATATACAGAGTGGGTAAGCATTCACCCACTTAGGAATTTGCCTATGTGTATAGCCTACAAACATATATGTTTACCTACATCTGTTTATAGCTCTTATGCTTCATGGAAGCAAAGTTTAAAAGCTAAATCTGCTTTCAAAATGGGCAAATACATTCTTGCCTAAATAAGATTATAAAATTTTCGGTTTTTTTTTTTTTTACATTGTGCAATTTCATGGTCTGCGGTTACCATGGGCCCCATTAGCTGGCTGCCCTGTGTCTGCCAGGAAATACTGAGGTAAGATGTAAATCTTAAACCCAGGCTTGAACATTCTGGCTAACTGTCCACAAGGTGATGAGACCAGCCTTTCCCCTTCCTTACATCCAGAGGCAAACAATTTCAAAACTTAAAAATACACTAACCAAGAAACTCACATGCTTAGCCATCTGGGTTCACATGACTGGAGGTTCACCCCTCTACCCCTTTCTTCAGCCAAGGGACAAGCCCAAGTACAGCCATTCATCAGCCAAACGCAGCATTAGGGCAGGGAGTGATTCAATTAATTTTTGTTTGTTCTACATCATAGCTATCCTTCTAACGTGATCTCAACGCTGCCCCTATTCCTTTAGGGGGAAGCCCTTTAACATACTTGAACAACCACTGCACTTGCCTTATGAAGCCAAGGGTTCAAACCATGAATTAAATGTGAGAAACAGAAAAGCCGTTTCTATCTCCAATTAGATGTATAACTGAATGATAATCAAAAATAGAATGAACTGTTGGAAGCTTAAATGATCAACTTTTCTTGCTAAACTAAAATCATGTTGCTCTCGACTATTATTTCATTTCCGTCAGCACTTTACATGTAATGGGTGGGTGGTTCATTTCTAAAAAGGAAGATTATATTTACCCTTAATTACAGATATAGGAGAGATCAGAGGGTGATGCATGCTGCTTTGGGGGCACATAATTAATTCATGTAATAGGTGAATGGCCCTGAATCTCAGAGTTGGGACCCAAGAGAGGAAAAAGACAAGGGAAAAAAATCTCAGGGAGGGGGAGCTTGGGGAGAAAGCATGCCTCTGGCTTGGAGGCTTTCTCTGATTTTGCATCAGTCCTCTTACATTGTGATCTGATATCAGACACAACATCTTGGGGGGGGGTGCTGTAGAACAGAGAAAAGCAGTCTCAGATGAAACCAGATTAAGCTCCTTTTCTGAACTATTGCCAAATGCTTGTGAGTCTAATTCATGTTTGGGTATTCTAGTATTCACACAGCTGCAACTCTATTCTCTCCTCAAAACCCTAAGTGATGTATGGTGGCTTTGTATGGCGAACTACTCTATAAAGGCAGGGATTTGTTATCTTAACATGGAAATAAAATTCTGGACCACTATAAAACTCATGAATGTCGGGTATTTGTACAGGTACCTAATAGCCTTTTGCAGTGTTAAGTGCAAAATATACCCGGGGAGAATTTACAGAGTAGATGTGTTTAAAACACTTTGTCACAACTAAGGTCGGATCTACATAGCTAATTCTGCACAGAATCAGGTTTTCAAAGACACTGCTGAATAAGATTCCTAACAGCCATGGGGAAGTTTTTGCAAATCCCTGTCGAATAGCTGCTGCTGAATTTGCCGTTTTGACCACAGAAGGGCCATTGCTGACTTACTCTAAGAGCAGGAGGGGGCGATAATTTTGCTGCTGCTGGCACTTATTCTGCAGCCTAGAATATATCTTGCACCAAAGGGTAATGAAGAACACAGTATTTCCACCTGTCCACTTTTGAACTTCGAAGCTCAAAGCTGAAGGTCAGACTTTGGACAGTCTTTATTCTAGATCCCTCAAGGTTTAGGAAGGCACCATTATGGTTTATTTTGATTTCCATCCTTTGCTTAGTTTCAGCAAAAGAGAACTTGGGAAAACGAGAAAGACAAGATTGCCAGGAAAACTTTCATAATCGGGGATGTGGAAGATTGCTACCAAGGAGTGAAGAAACGCAAATTTCTTAAGATTATCATTTAGCAAATTATTTCTTTAAAGAATTTTTAAATATTTTTTTAAATCCCATATTTCATGTGCAATGCATAGTGTGCTCCACAGCAAATCCAGACTGGAATTCCAGCAAGCCTGGTGGTGCTGCCTGTAATTCTAGCTACTGGGGAAGTTGATGCAGGAGGATCATAAATTTAAGATCTGCTTGGGTTACAGGGTGAGTTCAAGGCCAACCTGAGCGAGTTATCAAAGGGTGGTAGAGCAGCAGACTGCCATGTGCAGTACGGTAGGGTCAACCCCCAGCAGCTTCAGAAAGAAAAAGGAGGGCTGATGAGATAGTCCAGGTGGTTAAGGTACCCCCAAGTCTGGGGACCCAAGTCTGATCCCTAAAAGCCCACATGGTGCATGTGCGTTCTCTCTCTCTCTCTCATAAATAAGTAAAATATTTTTTAAAAGAAGGGAAAGAAAAAAACAAAGCAGTAGAATTCAAACGTATTAAGAAAAAAAAGAGAAGCCAAGCTAGAAGCACAGAAACCATTGGAAAATCGCCATATTCACCCCGTTTCTGCAAAAGGACTAATAAACATTTTAACCTTGGAACAGAAGAACAAACAGATGTAAAATGACCAACAGAGCTGGTGCCCAGGAACCTTTAACCTTCTCTGACCCTCAACATACTTCTGTTGCAAACCGCTGATCATTATTAAAAAGATTCATCAGAAGTTGGAATGACCTTCAGATTCTTTGTTCCACTTAAAGATCACAGTATGCACCACACTGATAATTTTGAAATGCACTATAAAAAGCTGAAAAGGGTTAAACATGGGAATATACATAAATGATCACAGCCTTATAGCCTTGAGCTACCCTGGAAGAAAAAAATGACTACACCCACCATATTTAATAAGAAAATTGCCTTTAAAAAAAATCTCAGCAATTTGAGTTTAAGTGGCCATTTTGCTGGAAATTCCACAAAGATTTTTTTCAGTGACTTTTCTTTTTTTTTAAGGCAGAGCAAAGTGGCACTGTTAATTCAATGGGAAACAGATTCAAAATGAATTGAACTTAGTCAACTTGGCCCAGAAATGGCATACACAAGACAGAATTTCATGCCCTGTGTACTGCTGGAGAAATTCAAGTTCTTATGGATGGCATAAGCCACTGATAAAGGACCAAAAGTATCATCCAATTTAGTATTTTCCCCTTTTGGAGATCAATAAGAGGTATTCAATGAATGTTATTTGGTAATTAATCTGAGAGAGAATAATGAAGTGCAACACAGGCTGTGGCTCACTGGTAGAGGTCAGAGGACAAAGTTCAGAGGTCAGTTTTTCTTTCAGCATTTCACCATGTGTAGGGGAGGGGGGGTTCCAAATCAGGTGACCAGTTATGTGAGCATGCACCTTACCCACTAAGCTTTGAGGTCCACCCCAATTTGATAATTTTTAAAAATATTTTTTTTGTTACTCCCAGGAGATCAATAAAGAAACAAACAAATAAACTCCATAGTTTAGGTGATAATTTTCCTATCTCCCTCTCAAAGAATTCAAGAACCTTTGAGCAAAAATTACTTTACCTTTAGCAGCGATTATGTTTCACCCGATATTTCAAAGATTCCAACACAATTGTCTCTCTTTTGAAAGAAACACTCCATTTTATATGTAAGCACAATAAAAGTCAGTGTTAAAAACTCATTCACTTTGGTCTGGAAATTACAGCAGCCCAAGGGGGCTACATTTTTGCATCTTCCCATTTGACTAACTCTCAAAAAAATTTTTTTAAGTCCTTATTGCAGGCAGTAAGAAGAAGGCTTTCAACGCAGTTTCAGAAAATGGTTTCAGAAGCCAGCTCATCAGCTCATGTTGGTGGAGACATAGACATTTAGCAAGAAGGAAAATAAAAAAAGAAGAAGCAGCAGGATAGTGACCAGTGAGCTAGAATAAATCTGGACTTTACAAAGTCATACGTGATCCACTTCCTTCCTGTAGGCTGAAGTTCCTTCCTTGTCAGGTCAGGAGGTCACTCATTATAGAACTTGATATATACTAATTTAATAGTATCTGATCATGATTTTCCTTGAAATGTTTCTAATTAGCAATTTTGTGCCCAACAAAGCCAGAAGAATTTGAATATGACCTGGTAGCATTTAAAGGAATTAGCATCTCCTCTCCTGTGAACATATGACTCTGTAATAACTGTGCTGAGATGTTGACTTGGTCAAGTTGCTTCTTTAAGTCAACGAAAGCAATTTTGAGCTGTCACAGTCAGTTTTCTCCAGACTAGGCAGGGAGAGTTCTTTAAGGTTACTATAAATGTCTGCCCCTATGAACAAGGGTCTTTTTTTTAAAAAATGCATTTTTCTGAGCCTGGCTGCATTGGAAACAGAGACCTACCCAACACTTCACCAGGGAGTTTGGTTATAGTGTGAGGACCAGTTCTGCAAGATATCAATGAAATAAAGTGTGGCCGGAAGACCAGCACCTGTAAGAAAGATGGTGAGCTTCTCCTTCGCCTTCATTCATAATGAAGCAAGTGTGGGAGACTTTTGATAACTTGCTGTCTTGTGTGGGCACATATGGGGTTGGGATTAGTTTCGTCGTTCCTTCTCCCCCTCCCCCCCACCCTTTGCTGACTGAATATTCACATGATCAGAACATGTTAGGGGAAAAAAAGGGTTGATTCCAGTTTATTCCAGCTTATAATTGAGCATGGCAGAAGAGTTTGTGCCAATATCGGGAGCTAAGGGAACTGGCCACATTGTACCCCCAGGAAGAGCATGCCGCCAGTATAACCAAATGCCAAAACACCAAGCCAGCTCTGTCCATTCTGCCTAGGGAATGGTCCACCCACTATGGGCTGAGTGGGCCCACATCAATTAGATAATCTCCACACGCTTGTTCAGGGCTTGTCTTCAGTAAATAATGTTTCAGAAATGTGCCTAAGGGCTCAGCCCTGGATTGTCAAGATGACACCTGTAATGAACTGCCACAAGAAGGAAGGGTTAGAAGCAACTATTCTTTTCTTTGTTCCTATTTTTGGTGCTTCTCATAGTGGCAACCAAAACTGGGGAGAGAGTACATCCTTATATACCAACAAGGTAGATGCTATGTCCCCAGTGAATGTCAGGGCCTTTAGAGTGGCCACCTGGATTAACCAGAGACCACAAGGCCAACAAGCAGCAGGACGACTGCCACTCACATTGTCCTCGATGCCCTGAACTCACCATGTGCTATTTTTCCTGCCCCTTCTGCCCCTTTGTTGAAGTTGTCAGTAAATCTTAAACCTAACTTTGGAAACCTGTCTTTAAAACTTACTGCTGAAGGATCAAGCTAAGCCAGTAGAATCAGGGGGGCCTCGGGGTGAGTGCTACCTGGGCCGAGAGAACTGGACAAGCCAACCATAGTGGGTATCAGGTTCCTATCTAGGAAACAGTGTCATGAGGCTTCACTGTGAGAATCTACTTAGACAATTCAAGTGCTTAGTAGTATTCTCAGCATATATACATGCAGCCTTTATTAATGATAAATGAATATTATTACAAAACAGTACATATGAACCCAACACATTATTACATAAGATTATGTCTGGGTAAAATGACATGATGCATTTTGTGTGAGCACTTCATATATAAAACACACCTGTGTTATGGAAGTGATACATTCACAAACTCCCTGGGCAACTAAAATCTTAAGCCTGAAACTTCCCACTGCTTCTCATTCTCTCCCAGACACCTAGTAAACCATTCTAAGCTCCATTTCCATAGTGTGGCCAATGGTCTTCTCTAGTGAAGTGCTACTACTTCACCAAATCTGCTCTCATTTAACCCTCTTCCTTCCAGACTTTTCCTTCTGTCAGATCTAAAGATGTCTTCTGTCACAGCGTGACCACATTGCAGGGTAAATAACTGTGTTGACACATTGATTTCTCCCTTCTGACGTGCGGGACCCTAGAGGCAGACAGTGAGCTCCCTCATCTTCGCATTTTTGGCATCTGGCATGGTGGGCCTTGGTACGGGGTATGCCTGCAGCATGCCAACTGGTTTAGTTAATTAACTAACCAGGGAGCATGCTGATGGGATTCCAACCATTAGTGTCAAGAGGAGGACTTCGGCTCTATCCCAGGGGACACACACAACCTACTCCTCTATTCGGGCTGGTCCCAAGCGTTTCTTCTTTTCCGTGGGATATGCACATAAGACGCCTCAATGTGATCCCTAACGGTCCAAGTCCCAACGCAGCCTCACCACCTTTCAATGAAACTCCTGCTGTTGCCAAATTATCTTCTCGGTCCACTGGAGAATGTCTGAAGAATGAGATTTGGTCAGGTACTGCTATGCTTTACAAATCACATGCACAATGGGGATAAATTGATCTCTGTAAACAGGTAGGGTTTGGGGTGGTTCTCTGAAGGGATTTGGATACCAGGACAAATGGAGGCGCTGCCTAGGAGGAGACCTCGAGAAGCAAAGTTTGCCGGAGATCGAAACACAGACTTAGCAAACAAAAGGCAAGGATTGTGGCGAGGCATGGAGAGCACTCGGGCTGGGAGAATGTACACCAGCTGGCCGGGAAATTGGTCTTCAAGGCAGGCAGCACGAAAGCCTCCGAATGATACCCAGCCCGTGGGTTCTGCTCTTGGTGACTGAAAAGAAGCTGGCTTTGATGGAAGCAAAGTACAGAAATGACTGTAGCTGATTTCAGAAAGAAACAGGGACATCAAGCCAGTTTTCAAACAGGTTTTCAGAACTGCAAAGACAGAACCTGAACACTAAGGTCAGCCACCCTGTGCTCTCCCCGATGACTCCTGGCGACCGCCAATATCCTGACACTGGACATGGCTTTCTAACCCCTGAACCTGACCCTGTTCCTTCAAGGACTGGAAACTCTTCAGGACCACAGTCCCAAGGCCAATTTTAGCCCCCATGCACCTCTTGGTCCGCTCTTTTCCTCTTTCACAGTCGATCCACTAAGATGCTTTGGACCACTGCTAACACGCCCACCACCACGCAGGCTTGGCAGATCCAGAGTCTGCTGGTCCACAGCCTCCCCTCAAGTGCCATGAGCGTGCGTTTCCCCAACTGCCCTCCTTGGATCACATTCTATACACGGATAAGAGTTCCTTCCACCCCACCACAAGATGAGCCTTTCAAACCATCCTGGGGACTGTAACCAATCATACCCCCCCAGACTCCTGAGCCACACAGGTCCCCCATCCTGCCTGGGTACTGGGAGATCAACATCACTCTAGCCACGACAGGGCTATACAAGTGGCAGTGAATGTCCCTGAAGCACTGGGTGTGGCTCAGCTCTGGGGGCTAGTACCCACTTAAACATCATGACCCTTTAAGAGCAAGATCATATTAATCCCACTTTATAGATGAGGTGGCTGGAGGCAGACCAAAGTTAACTACCTGACTCTATTGCTCGAAATCTGTTTGAAGAGCAGGGAACAATCAAACTGTGTCATTGCCAGCGACATTAATTGCGTCTTTTGGATTTATGAGGCTGCTGGTTAATATCACATCTGAAGTTTTCTACAACGGCCTCAGGTTCGTTCTTGAATCATGTGCTCGGAGTCTCCCTGCTCGCCTGTCCTTCTCTGCTCCGCCAACCCTAAGGGATTCGGCACTGGGGCACTACTCCATCCCAGCATCTGACTCTCAAGTCCTGAGCCCCACAGCCTCTCCGGATGAAGACACTGCCCATCAATCATCGTCCATCAATCCCCAAGACCTCATGACCCCATGACATACACCCTCAGAAAGGTCGCTGGACCCTATCTTTCTGCTCACCAGCATTCGCACACACGTCCTAACCAGTCAGATAACTTTACATAATTAGGATAAGAGGGTGTTGCTTAAGTTTTCCTTAGAGTAAGTGTGAGGGCATGTGTGGCTGTGAACATTGTCTTTTTCTCCCCAAGGATATAAGACAGGTATGTTTTCTGCACGTGTTCACATAATACCTCATTCTAAACGTCTGAGACACTACTGGACTTGCTGAACTAATTCACCAGCCAGTTAAAAGAATCCAGTGAAGGGAATCGGCAGAACGAGCACGTCCAAAAGGCAAAAGTAATCTTGTATATCAATTATGAAAGGAGACGGGCACTTCGATCTTCACGTGAGCATTTTCTGGAAAGTTCTTTCGTAACAGACATCTGATGACTCAGACCTCAGACTAACTTCAGACTTAAACACAAAGCCAAACATCACGCAAAGAAAAGTGATTTGGGTTTGAAGAACACAGACTCTGAAGTGATGCTAAAGCTTATCTGGTGGTACTAGTTCAGATAGTTTTCACTAAATAAGTCTGAACATGAACACACGCACATGCCCGCACATGCGCGCGCACGCGCGCACACACACACACACACACACACACACACACACACACACTCTCACACAACTTGCTTTTATTTGCAGTAGTGGGGATTGAACCTACAACCTTGCTCATGTTACATAAACACTCTATCACAACCTTGTGAAAAATTTTGAGATAGGATGCCATAGAACCCCATAAATTAGCCAGGCAATCTGCAACCCAGGAGGGATGCAATCTCCTGCCTTAGACTCCCAAGTGGTCTGTTTAGCTGCTTTGTGCTACCAGACCCTGATTCCTTGATCATTTTAAACTACAGAAGTTTAGCTTTCACCTATTTTCCACGTTTGGATTATTAAGGCACCCATGCACAAGTATGTGGACTCTCCCATTGCTGGGCCCCACTCGCTATGTAGCTTACTTTCTTATAGTTTGCCCATCCGATATTTTCTGGCAAAGTTAAGTGTTCATATTATGACGGAGGGGAGGAAGTTGGGAACAGAGTAATGGGTGCAGGGACAACAATGTTCTAGAATATTCTTCCCTAGGTAGCAATAATCATGACATACAGCACATTCATCTTTCAAACAAACAGGCTTTGAGAGACAACAGGCTAAGGTCTAAGCTCTTTCAGATTTATGGTGCTACTTCAACAACTTCCTAAAAAGATGCTTTAGTTATATGGTTACATCATATGTGAGATTTGGGGGGGGGGTGCGTGTGTATGTATGTATGTGTTTGAGTGTATCAGAGCATATTGTGTGTACCTACAGAGGCCCAGGAATGACTTCAGTAATCGTCCTGAATTGCTCTACCTCCTTTTGACTTTGTTCTGGGGTTTTCCAGACTCCTCCTTCCAGGACCAGAAGTGCAGGCCACCACCATTTCCACCTGGCATTTTTACATGAGATCTGGGGTTGGAACTCAGGTCTTTCCTGCTTTCAAGGCAAAAGCTTAACCTCCAAGCCATCTCTCCAGCCCCATATATGAGGTTTTCTATGTATGCAGAGGAAGAGAGAAACACAGACAGAAAGATAGAGAGTAATTTCTGTGATGGACTTAAAATTGCTAACATGTGATATCTGCCTATTTGTAATTTTGTGTGCTTTGTAAATGGTAGATGTTTACTTATTCATTTGCTTATTAAAAGGCTTAGAATCTCTTTACCTTAGTTCTGATATTCTCACAGGTCTGAAAACTTCAATTTTATGACAAAACCTAATCTGATATGAGGACTTTTTTTTAATCTTACTAAGTATGGCCGTTCACTCATTTAAGTATACAAAAAATGCATATTTCATTCTTAGTAACTATTTCAAACTCTATTCCGGGGAGGGGCTACACACGTTCTATGTAGCATATTAACTTCTTAGAATGCAAATAATAAATTCTGACACGCTTATGACCCCACAGTTCTAAATAAGGGAGAGTGTCCATGAAAGCCCATTTCCTATTTGAGTAGCTGACCCTGGCTTGGGAAGTCAGGTGCATTCAGGGTGGTTTGACTGTAAACTTTTGTGTATAATATGCTTAGGAACACACTAAATTGAAAGGAAATTTACATCATCACCTTTGAATTGTTTTTTGGAACAATGGCAAATGTGAAACTTTTAAAGTTTGCCTAGAATCTTCCGTGTTGCGTGCTCAAGTGAACTGGATGCAGTGAATTTGCCTAGTATATTTAAACCTGTGCATCTGAACCCAGGGCCTCCACATATAGCATAGTCCTTAGCTTCATGTCTACCACATAGTCTCTTTTTGCTGGTGGGGAGCATCCCAAGGTTAGAATTACTCTTCATATCTTAGGGAAAAGGGGGGGAGGATGCAAGGGGGACTAAGGAAGGGTGGAGGGAAGGAGAGGACAGGGTACCTATTGAGCTTGTGTGATTGGGGAAAAATAAATAAATATAAATTTAAAAAAAAGAATTACTCTTCGTATCTTTGTAATCCACTTTGTGGATTGGATTGGAAGGCTACTGAAACAGACATGCAATTTTTACTGCTGTCTGAAGGAAGCTCTATGTCCTCACAACAAGAAATGGATCAACCATCACACCACCAAAAGTCCACTTCCATCTCAACTTGGTGAGCTCTGTGCTGGACAATGTGTGTTCCACAGCTGAGGTCAAGATTCTCCAAAATGCTCCAGCATGCAGCTCTGAAATTGTCAGGAAATCTGCATCTGCTCTGTTAGTGGCAAGGCACATGTGGATACATACTGCATAACTGTGTGTGTGTGAATTTGTTTGTTGATATACTGCCTCCAACCAAATACGCAAGATCACATGCACAGTGCTTGCCATCATTTCTTTGCCTGAATGACTAGTACCAAGTGACAAGGTCGAGGACGTTTTCACAATGCAATCTATATTGAGGCTCCTATTGCTTGGTGGCACCTTCACCAGGGTACATAGGAGCAAACAACTTCTCTAGAGGACAGGTATGACACCTGCTGTCATCTAAGCACATAGGGTCAATCACAGCTCTGTATATATTTCTTTTCTGGATGTGCAAGAAAGCTTGGGTGAGATGTGCAAGGTGTCTTACATAATCCCAGAGAAGGCAAATATGAAGTGCAAAGAAATGTGTAGCTACATGCAAAAGGAGTGGCGAACAGATGATCAACCGCAAGGAAGATTTAGTATGAAGAAAGGTCATAAATCTGTAACTCTTTCACATCCTCCAGTGAAATGATCAACATTTTCTAAAACTGACAGTTGAAAAAGGTTTGTAATGGAGGGATCCACGAAACAGAACAGGACTTCACTGCACAATTCAGGCATGAGGAAAAGTTAAAAACCAGATAAAAACACATGGTAAGTGAGTTTGTGTGTGTGTGTGTGTGTGTGTGTGTGTGTGTGTGTGTGTGTGTTTGAGGAGGAAGGGGAGAGAAAGAGAGAGAGAGAGAGAACCTAACCAGGTACGTGTGATTCCAGCACTCTAGAGACTGAGGCAGGAAGTTTGGGTGTCCCTGGACAGATTGAGCAGTTTACTGAGACCCAATCTCAAAACAAACACACGAACAAAAGAAGAAAGTAAAGAGAAAGGAAATCTTCAGCCTGTTGAGACAACAGGAAATGTGGAAAACACATAGTAACACCTTGAAAAACGCTAGGAGAAAATGCCCAATCAATCCACCAAAATGGACGGAAATATGAGCCAGGAACAATTTCCTCCAGGAGGCGGGAAAGTTGTAGTTTTTAAAAAGAGAGAGAAGGAGCAATAATCAGAGGCAACAATCAGTCCCAACATGCAGGTGACTCCAACCTTCCTTTTTGCTGTTGTTTTCTTTTAGCTCAGGGGTATTTTCTTCTGTGTTCCTTAAGGAGCTCTTTCTACGTTGAACTCCTGATGCGCCTTGCTTCAGTCCCTGAGTGCTGAAGTCATAGGTCAACATCTGCCATGATGCTTGGCTTTAAAAGACTACGGTCAGGCAGCTGCGAACGACTGCAGTGTGTCACTGAGGAATCACTGACAGCCTTGCTGTCTCTGACCGAGGCACTGTGACCACGCACAGCAAGAAAGAGGGCCATTTGTCAGAGATGCTCCTGGATATATCTACATAGTGCTATCTGGATTCTGCCTTGAAATACTTAAAAACATTAAATGGACAAGATGCTTATAAATGGCATAGGGAGGGCTGGAGAGATAACTCTGTGAGGATGGAGTCTGTTCACCAACCTGGTGACATGAAGTCAATCCTCAGAAACCCACATGGTGGAAGAAGACAACTGCCTTCTGAGAGCTGGCTTCTGACCTCCACTCATGCGCCATGGCATGCATGTCTGCCTTCTCTCTCTCTCTCCATTTCCCTCCCGCCCTTCCCCTCCTTTTCTCAAATAAACAAACAAATAAGATTTTAAAAAAAAAGAAAGAAAGAAAGAAAGGGAAAAAAGAAAGAGAGGGAACCTGTTGCACTCTATTGGGTCTGAACGATAGAGACATGGTATTACATATTACTGAACTCAGTTTTCACTGTACTTGGAATTTTCCAGAATAAAAACATTCCAAACAACGAATGTACTGGTAAAGCAAGTTCTACCAACTTTTAGACTGAGGAAGACTGAAGCTCTATGTATCTGCTCTGCAACAACAGTATAATAATAATAATAATAATAATAATAATAATAATAAACTTCAGTTTCCAAAGATCTCGATTCTTTTACTTTCTCTGCAAAATGTAATTTTAATAGCTGGGAAAAAAACAAAATCTACAGGCATCCTAGACTAAAGGTCAAACACATGGCCAGAGAAGGAACCAGAAGTCCCACCGATTTTGTCACAAAACGTCCTCTGGCCCCTGGAGCACAATGCTTATTTCCTTTCCAAATCAAAGGCGGAAGTAGCTGGGCCCTTGAATAAGGTCAGGTGGCACCTCACACTCCTAGCAAGACAGCGCACGTGTTCCATGGACATCACACGGGACAAGCAGCCTCCCGAGTTCTCCCTGGGAGTCTGTGCTGCCTTCACACCTGTACAGTGCTCCCCAGGAATCGCAGAAACATTTAAATACTCTAATTTTGGCATTAGCGTAAAAAGAAATATGGGGGGAAAGGAGGGGCACACATCTTTGGCAGCTGGATTTTTTTTAAGCTGACATAAATAAAAATGTATTCATTAAATGTTTATGAGAGTCAAAATTCAGCGGCTCACTAAACTGAGTGATTTGGCTACTGCTCAAACCTCAGCCTGTCAATCTGCAGGGGGAAAGAGCAGTGCATTTTTAGCTTGCAATTAAAAAGTGAACATCAAAGGTCCTGCGCGCATCCTGCAATAGATCAAAGGAGCGTTGCTTGCTCCTCCTACACTGAGCTCATGTCTCGCCTGTGCTCCCCATCCGAGAGGAGAATGGGACATCAGAAAGTGGAGGGCCCATTACTCCATTAGAGATTCATCCACACGGCATATTGTTGGAACGAATGATCAAGCGGCCAAAACTAAAATGAGCTTCCATGGGCCCCCTAGAAACTGTGCTCATGGGGAAAAAAACAAAACAAAACAAACAAACAGGCCAATCAGGCCGATCACCTTCCCAAACAGAAACATTTCAAATTCAGACAACTAATGGTAGAGCAGAGGGCAAGCTGATTAGGGCGAGATGGGTCTCGCCAAGTTCCAACCCCAGCATCTGGGTAATACCAGCTGGGGGAGATGGAGACAGGGAGATCCCTGGGATTCACTGACCAATCACCCTTAAAAAAAAAATCAGTGTAGGCCACTCGTTATGACACCCGAAGTTAAATTCTAATGTTTCCAAGTGCGTGTGTTTCACTATGTGCTTGCAAACACACACAAGAAGACAAAAGTACCTTCAGACAAGAATAAAACCTAGCATTCTCAGAAAAAACGAGAGCAGTTCGAGGTTGTGGAGGTAGAAAGAATGCTTAGAAAGGCTCAGCTGCAAAGTTGGGAAACAAGGAACAGAGAACAAAGACAAAGGCAAGTGCTTAATGGCTCAGAAACTATTGTTCCTTCATAAATCACCATTTGCGATAAGTTACATATAATTTTGAGGGGAAATGCTTACTTTCTTATAGTTTTTTTATTTTTATGCCTGTTGCATATGTGTGAGTGTGTGGAGCATGTGTGTGAAGTGTAAGCACACGTATGTGCATGGGGATGCATGCCCCCGTTCATGTGTAGAAACCAAAGGAGATTATCTAGTGTCCTGCTATCACTCTTCTTCTGTTCACTGCTTTATTGAAACAGGGTCTCTCGTTGGACCTGCAGCAAGGCCAGCCAGCATGTCACAATGGTCCTCCTCCCTCTGCCCACCCCAGCACTGGCATCCCACAGCATATAACACAGACTAGGCCCAGCTTTTTTACATAGGTGATGGAGATCCCAACTCAGGCTTGAACAGCAATCAGTCTTCGACCACTGAGTCATGCCGCCAAGTCCCACATTTCCTCCCACTTTCGTATTGATTGACCATTGTGGTATTTCTGCTTTCCTTCAAACCATGATGTCCAATGATTTCAAGCTTACAAACCACGGGAAAAACAACATGGAGTCTGTTTCTATGTGGAGATCCATTCTTCGGGAGTCGCAGATATCTCCAGGGGACTTCATTTCTGCTCCACGGCGGCCACGTATGCTTCTGAACCCCCCACCCCCGCCCCATCTGCTCTCCAACACCAGGACTCAGAAGGAGAAGAATGCTCAGAAGGCAGGGAAGAGTTTGAAGGGAGGTGTTAAAATGCCGTGTATGAAGTAATTGAAAGGTCATCAAGGGCCTTAGAGAGAATCAGAGAAACCAGGGGCTTGGCTGACCCCCTCTGCCTCCTCAGGTGGACGGGTAACGACTGTACCTGGTCGTCCACTTGCTTGGGGAAAGAAAGAAAGTGTTCCCCACATCAGAGTAGGATTTTTTTTGTATCCGTGGCAAAAAAAAAAAAAAAAAAAACCTGCTAATAAGTAACAGATAACCAGTACAAGATGAGTACAAGAATTAACAGATAAAAAATAAATTAGATAAACATCTCATATCAGTTTCCTCCTTCATAAAATGAATCCAGCAGACAGGCAGACACAGACACAGACACAGACACAGACACAGACACACACACACACACACACACACACACACACACACATTCTGCTCCCTTTCCAAAGCACTGCAGTTAAATGCACTTAGAATACATAAAGTCCTGCATTGGGTTTTGGACCACTGTGTCAGAGGGCCAATATGCACTTAGAGGAGGAATATATAGCAAATATGTCTGGAAAATAAGAAAATATCTCTGGCATATCAGAAAGTGTGATTGTTCTTAAAAGGTGAAAGCAGACAGAACGCCGCTACTTGGGAAATAAACTGAACCATGAGTCAAACTAGAAGATCACAAGGAAAAAAAGGAACTAAATGCAGCATGTCTTCATCTCCGAGTCAAAACACACGCCAGGATGTTATCAGGGTGATCACTGTCAGCGAACGTAAGAAATGTGAGGTAAGCCAGGGCAAAAATGACACAAGAAGGGTAAGATACGCCTAAAAACTCAAATTCTACACGTACCCGGAAGGCAGTCATAAAGGTGGGCAAATAAAGGCAATTTAGAAAATGCCAGAATTTTGAAAATGTGCACCATCACACTCCCAAAAGAATGGCATAAAGATGTATTGCTGCACAGATGAAAATTGACCCCTTTTAACAAAACAGCATGGAGCACAAAAATGAACAAAATGGAAGAAGGCAGTTCTGGTGGAGGTGATACAAAATCACAGATCTCAAACATCGAGAGTGTAGCACAATGATGTCAGCGTGAAAGGTGAAAGGAACACAGAGAAACTGCGCAATGAAAGATGTGCTGGCGTCCAGTGACATCATCAGAACACGTGGAAACTACTGGATTCTAGACATTGGAAAGGCATGAGTTAAACATGAGTGAAGAATTTCTGCAAAGAATGAATTTAGATGTCTAATTCCCTTCACACTGGAAAAGATTTTAAGAAACGCAGCAAAACATGCAACAAAGGAAATGAGATCAAGCAGAGTAAAAGGAAATCAAACAAAACTTGGGAAGTACAAAAATAAACATGGCAATAGTATCAGGGTGTTTTAATGTGTTTTAATGCATTGAGATCTTTTTGTTGTTTTTACTTGGAGATTATATTAATGTGTTTTAATGCATTGAGATCTTTTTGTTGTTTTTACTTGGAGATTATATTTCTCAAGTTAGAATACCTATGATATTAGACTACAAAATGCAGAAAGTGCTGAATATTATTGACAACCAATAATAAAAGAGACATAAAATAAGGGAATTAAAACACCAGAAAATTAAGTAAGATAAAGTCTACATTAAAAAAACATAAAAAACCCAAAACAAAACAAACTAAGTTCAAAAGTCAATTCAAGGGAAAAAGGGATTTTAAAAAAGAGAAAAATATCACATCCATGAAACATGGTCTGCTTGAAACTATAAACTATAAGTTCTTTCTGATTTATGACATACCTTTAAGTTATTAAACAAATAGAAATGTATGACAGATTGGTAAGTCTATAATGAAAATAGAGGACTAGAACAAATCTCTCTCAGAAATTCAAAGCAAGGTGATAGAAAATAAGTTAGACATTGCTTAAAATAGAGAAAGTGGAGTATTTGTTTTCATATACCTATAGCTATTGTTTTCTAAAAAAAATGAGTATATTAAAACATAATGGAAATCTCATTAGCTCTTCCCTTAGCAGGAAATGTCTGTGCTACTTCCCCATTCAAATGCAACAAAATGAGGAAAAAGAAAAAAAAAACATACCTGACTGAATTCCTATCATGAAAATTATTTTATTACAATAGAAAAATCCTAACAGTGTTTTCATAGCTCTTGGGCTAAGTTGGGATTTGGAAATGATAATTAAGAGTCCAGAAATCAGTGACACCCACAGGTAGCAATGAAGGGTAGAGCGTCACCCCGGCGTCAATCAAGTGAGAAACACAGATGACTGTAAATAAAGAAAGACATGATGCAGCATAAGGAAGCTAAGCAGAAAGAAAAAGATTCTCACAAACATTAGAAAGAATAAAAAGATTTTAAAAGAAGTCAGTGAGTAAAACTGAAACAAAATGTAGATGGATAGTAAAATCAAAAGAAAGTTCTTTGAAAAGATAAAGAAAATGGGCAAACCTCTGGCAAGTGTAAGAAAAGGAAAAACACAGAAAGAAAGAAAAATCACAAATCAACGTAATATAAAATATACCTATATAAAAATCTTATGTGTCGATAAGGGACTTTTACCACAAGCAAACAATATGCATCATATAGAGCTAGTTACAAAGTTGAAATGGTTTCTTCTAGGAAGATGGATATTTAATTTCAACACACATTTTTATCTTGAGAAGGTATGGACGACCTGGGCCCAGCGAGCCAGCTCAGCAGCTAAGGTGGAGCTCATCACACCTGATGACCTGAGTTCAATCCCCAGAAGCCCACAGCATGGAAGGAGATCGCTGATTTTTGAAAGCTGTCTTCTGACCTCCGCACTTATGACACGGCATGTGTGTGTGTGTGTGTGTGTCTTGTAGGTGTAATCTTTCCTTTTCTTTCATATAAATCAACAAATAAATAAACATTTTTAAAAGCTAAAAAAAAAGTCATGGCCCTAAGGAAATCTTCTTAACCTACTAGAAGCCCTCAGAAAGCTGACTTACTGACAGGACACCGGAAGACGCTCCACTAGGGTCAGCAGAAGAGAATGCTCTTCTCAGTGTGCCCTTGGGGGACTTTGTCAATGGAATAGCATGAGCAAAATAATATGGAAAGCTATTGTTGAAGATGGAACCACCAATACTGGCCAAAGAAAATTTTAATCTAACTAAAATCACTACCAGAGGCAAATAGGAAAGCTTTTTATGGTTATTGTTATACAACCAGCACAAAGAAGGGCAGTTTTCCCAAGCATCAGTTGACCAATTAAAATCGGTAATAGAGAAAAAGGCTCTCATTTCGACAAAAATAGAAACATAAGACACCTAAAAATAAAATTAAAAATAATGTAACAGGCACCTTACCGAAGCCACAAAAGAAGATATTTTATCTGTAAGATTTTTATAACTTACAAGGACATTTTTCTAAATATTGAATGTTTTCTCCATAATAAGTATAAC
The DNA here is from genome assembly GCA_023101885.1 of Typhlomys cinereus. Lineage (NCBI taxonomy): Eukaryota > Metazoa > Chordata > Mammalia > Rodentia > Platacanthomyidae > Typhlomys > Typhlomys cinereus. The sequence goes on along the minus strand of JALPQD010000466.1, from coordinate 943,970 downwards.
CATCCAAATTACTGTACATCGTTAAATGTGCAAATTTTTCAGAAAGTATCCATTCGATATTTTTATAATACTTTTCAAAGGCATGACTAAGAAAGTGCTAGGCTATACTAGCCAAGTGTTTTTGAGGTGTGGGAGCCGGCATGGCCATGAGGTTGCTGGGACTGGCTGTGCCTGGCTGGAATTGGGAGCGAGCGAAACGAGACAGAACTCAGTGGCAAGACTAAGGATCCCCAGACTCACTTCCAACTCGGTCCCTTGGTACCAACATGGCACTAATCGCTTTCCTTAATCTCCCACTCAAAGCTGAGGGTCCGGAGCTGCGATGTCATAGCTCAGCAGTTACGATGGCTTCCCAGAGTGTTCTTCCACTTCATCTCCCTCCCGTCTGGATGCACATGCCACGACGCCCATTTGCATACTTCAGTCTGCCACACTGTCACCCACGGGACAGGCTCCCCAGTTAACCCACGCACATCTCTCTGGTGGGTGTGCCATTCTTCAAACCAAAACCATGCTAGGCATCTTAGCACGCAACCTGGTGTGCTGGTTTCCATTTCAAAATACTAACTGAGGGTTAAATGAAGATGCTCAAAATTTCTAATGGTCTTTTCACAGTTGGCTTTCCTAGGAGGATGTTAGCTGGGACTCATTTACCCTATACCCTTCTGTTAATGTAACTGACCAGGAATGGCAGCCACAGTGGAGGGCTGACGCCACACCTCTAGCATCAGAAATCTAGAAAAATGGAAGAGGCCTGTACATTCAGATAACTTGTCTGGCCAATATTCCTTCTCCTTCACTGTTTCTAATGACAGGATTGATTCAAAGTCTCTGTGTCATTTGATCAGTTTGACAAGATCAAAGTATAGATGCAGGTGCTGGTGGCAGAGAGAAGGGTTAAGAATGCATTCGGTTTGAGCTTAGATAGAAAAATGAATGAATGAATGAATGAGAAGAAAATCAGTGTAACAACAACTGTCACTCTAACAAGAGCATAGGCCCACACCCTCACTCATTGAAGTCAACCCTTTCCTTACCAAGTGCTATAAACCAGTCACCACGGGCCTGAGTTCCAAACCCTTCCTCCAAGCATTTTTTCTTTGCAGTATTCTATTATTAGGAAAACTCTGATTAACCTCAAGCACAAACCTGGACATGTGCTATTTTCAGTAATTACATTCACATTTGCCTGATACAAAGAGCTCCTTGAGTACATCCCATGAAGTCTTCAAAGAGGCTGGAGAGGCCCCGCAGCCTTCACTCACTCCAAACATGGCTTCCTAGAAAGAAGACTGCAAACCCTGCCTGTGACCACCGTCTATACAGTGGGACCAAGGATGCCTCTGTGTTTTATAACCTTTGAGGGAGAAAGCATCCTTTTCCATGTGACACTGCAATCCACAAAGCGTGAAAGCAAGGGCAACTTCATTACTTTATAAAATAATGTATGTTGTAAATGCATCACAATGTAATGTGGTATTACTTTGTAAAAAGCACCCCAGGACTACACAACAGCTAGTCGTGGTCAGTATCCGCCATTTGGTACTTTATATTCCCTTTTAATTCTACACACTAAAAAAGTACATAATCTAACTGCATTTTACATGACTGTATTGTTTTCTTTTAACATATTAAAAGAAGTGTTTTAATAGGTTTTCTTTTAATATGCTATATACTCTTCATATTTTCTTTTCATACAAAATTAGATTATAAAAAACTTAAAAAAGGGGGCTGGAGAGGTGGCTCAGGGGTTAAGCCTCCGCCTTGCAGGCAGAAGGTCCTGAGTTCAGATCCCAGATCCCACTTATAGACGCCAGACGGAAGCGGGGGCGGCCTGCGCTTCTGGTCCTGGTAGGGCGGAGGCTATGAATCCCGGGGCAGAGTAAACAAGGAGGAGATGGAGGCGTCCATGGTGGTTCGCGAATTCATCCGTGGTTCTACACATACACAGACACACACACACAGACACACACGCATGCACGCACATACACACGCACATGCGCACAGTTGAATAAATAATAATAATAATAAAATTTAAAAAAAAAGAATAAAAAAAAGGCAAAGTTTACCTTGTCAACAAGATCCAATAAAGACTAATTAATGCCACAAAGAATTTGAGTTGGATCAAAAGGAAAAGAGCACTTGACCCACAGATTTAATAATAATGAGCTATTCAGAGTTACTGGCCAAGACTGCCCACCTGACCCTCATGGTATGTTATTGCTCAGTTAAGTGACTCTCGGTTTTACAACAGTCCACATTTATTGAGCACACTCCATGATTTAGCTTGTGTTTTTCATACTTTGCGTGTTTGAATTGGCACAAAACCCCTACAAAAAAAGAGCTAATATTAATGAAGAAGTTGTAAGGAGTGCTTTCAGGCACTGTGCTAAGTCAGTTCCAGGTAGATTTCATCGTGGGATGGAGAGATGGATCAACAGATAAAGGTGCCTGCTTCCAAACCTGGAGATTCCCATTCCCTAGAAACACCTGGTAGAAGGAGAGAACCCACTTCCAAGGTTAGTTGTCATATGACTGCCACATCGCCACAGGCGCACCTTGGCATTCTCTCTCAATCTCTCTCTCTTTTCTCTCTCTCAAATAAATAAGCAAATTGTTATTATAAATTATTCAACCTTCAGAAACCTACAAAGAAGATGCTAACATTAGCCATCATTACAAAGACAGCAGATTAGGATCTAGAAGATCTGCCTCACTCATCCTAGGCGAAGAAGCTTGACTCACCGGCGCTAAGAAGCTAAGAGGGTTGCTCAGAGGCCACATCCTTCTTCCCTATCCAATCCATCATTTTAACCTGACTGTGCTCTCCACTAAGGGAGACTCTAGAGTCCTGATTGTCTGGTACGTGCCAAGCTTGCTATGCTCACGGACAACATACCAAGCACTCTACTCTCAATTGTCAGATTTTTTTAAATGTATTTTAGGACTGAAAAGATGGTTCAAGGGTTAAACTGCCTGTGTGTATCACAAGCAGAAGGTCCTGAGTTCAGATCCCACATTTAAAAAAAAATGCCAGGCAAAAATGGCGGCAGCCTGTATTTCTGGCCCTGGTGGGTAGAGCCTGGGAAATTCCAGAGGGAAGCAAAGAGGAGGTAGAAGCAATCCAGGATGATTCCCCGAGTCACTCTTTATCCTCCACAGGGACACACAGTGCCCAGTGATACACACACACACGCACAGACACACACACACAGACACACACACACACACTAAAGTTTTTAAAATGTATTTTATTTTTTTTAATTTTTTAAAAATTTTTTTTAATTATTTATTCAATTGTGTGTGTGTGCGTATGTATGTGTGTGTGCACACGCGCGTGTCTGTGTGTGTAGAACCACGGACGAATTCGGGAACCACCATGGACGCCTCCACCTCCTTCTGCCCTGGAATTCACAGGCTCCGCCCTACCAGGACCAGAAGCGCAGGCCGCCCCCGCTTCCGCCTGGCGTCTACACATGGGGTCTGGGAACCGAACTCAGGACCTTCCACTTGCAAGGCGGAGGCTTAACCCCTGAGCCACCTCTCCAGCCCCTTTAAAATGTATTTTAGATGTTGGGGTCGAGGATGTAGATCAGTGACAAAATTCACATTCAGCAAGCACATGTGACACCCTGGGCTCTGGGTTTGATCACACACGCACACACACGCACACACACGCACACACGCACGCACACAAATTAGAGGTGTTGTTGTGAAGACTGGGGAACCTTTAGAAAGTAGAGCTCTGCTGGAGGATGCGTGTGGCTGGAGCAGGATTGGAGTCTTGATAATAGGCCCCACACCTCTCTCTTCCTCTCCTCCTTCATAATGACTGATATAATGTGCAATATCAGCATGACTCCTGCTTCCACTGTCTTCCCTGTCATGACGGACTCCATCCTTCTGTCACTTGGGTCAGGGTGCTTTCTCACAACAACGCAGGATTAACTAGAGGGGTGACCCATGCCCAGCCCACAAAAGTCCTACTGGTACCGAACAGCCTTCACATTGCAGCTGGAGAGTAACTTTTAGGTCTTGAAGACTAAAATAAAGACGGGAAGGGGGGATGAGAGTCATGGAGGAGTGCAAATAAGCTTCCCACAGAGGATACCTAGGATTCTGAAGAGCTGCCCTCCTTTCTCAACTGTCAGGTGAAGTCAGCATCATGTCTTTTGACATCTTTTCTAAATGGACCCGTTTCTTAGGAAATGGCACATGGGGCTGGAGAGGTGGCTCAAGCCTCTGCCTTGCAGGCGGAAGGTCTTGAGTTCGGATCCTAGACCCCACGTATAGACGCCGGGTGGAAGGGGGGGCGGCCTGCGCTTCTGGTCCTGGTAGGGCGGAGCCTGTGAATCCAGAGGCAGAGTAAACAAGGAGGAGGTGTAGGCGCCCATGGTGGTTCTTGAATTCGCCCGTGGTTCTATACACACACACATACATACATACATACATACACATACATACGCACATATGCATACACGCACAATTGAATAAATAATAAATAAATAAAAATTAAAAAAAGAAGAAATGGCACATTAACTAAAAGAAATTAAACTGAATCTCTCTTTTCACTGCATGCTTTGAAGCACAGAACAAGGCAGAACGCCTTGCACAGAACAGGGCAGAACGCCTTGGTAAGCCATCATTAAACTGAAAGATTTTTCAGAAACAGTATTTAATGATAAACGAATTTACATGTTACTTACAATGTACTTTTAGCATGTTTATATTAAGGAGCCTAAAGTTTTGCTTTACAGAAAAGGATAAATCTAGATTCACTTTCCAAAAGTGAAACAGTCAGGTCTCTGGGGAAGAAAAAGAAGACAAATTTCATTTGACACTGTACCAATAGAGATACTGACCACGGTTATGGTACATCTGGCACAGGGTCTATGGTGTAACCCATGAGCCTGTTCCTTTAACATTTTCACAATCAAAGAATCAGAAGGTGAACAGGAGGCTGGGAAGATGGCAAAGCACTTGCTATCAACCATAAGGCATAGAATTAAGACCGTATGATCCCACATAAAATTATAGATTAGAAGCCAAAGTCTGGGAATTCCCCAGATCAAGTTGGCTAGCCAGGCCAGGTCTCTCAATGACTTCTGGGCTTGATCAGAGAACCTGTCTCAAAGCCATAACATGGAAAGAGAATGAGGGTAATTCCTGGTCTCAACCTGGGGTCTCCATATGCACACATGTGCACCCACACATATGTAAACATAAATGTACTCCCCAGTACACATGAAAAATGGGAAAAGAAGAATGAATAAATACAAATAAATAAATGAATATTGTCACTGCAGCATTAAAAACTGTTATGTTATACACCATAGATGGCAAATCTGGCTACTGTGCTTGCTAAATCACCTATGAACTTAACAGTGTAGAAAGAGGAGAACACGTGTAGTATGTATGTGCAAATGTGAGCTCAGAAGCACAAACAAGATGTAGAGAATATGGTTCATACTTATCTCCATTTTCATTAGATTGAACCCCACACTGGTTGCATATATGACACCCAGTGGCAGAAATGCCCAAAATAGGCATCGAGCTACACAGTTCTGACTAGATCCGGAGTAAACACGTGACATGCAGTTTGACACATCTCTGCTCACTTGTATGTGAAAGGCTGAGCTGAGGTCTCAAAAGTATCAATAATCCCTAAAAAGTCAAAGAAATGTCAACTCAAGGTCACTGGACCAAATTGTTTCCCAGGAATAATCCCAACCATGTGGACTGCAGGCCCTGTTGCCCCCCTGTGTGGCCCTGTTGCCCCTCTCTGCCTTGATGGAACTTGCTATTTATATTAAAAAGAAATTAAGAAAAATTGCAGAGATTTAACACATATTTAGTATACTTCCTGCACTTATTATTCCCCTTCAGGGGCAGAGTTGGTGTGGTATTTGGGGCGGGGTACATGGAACAGATCCTAGAACTAGCTAAGACCTCAGAAGTCACCTTCATTTTGCTGAAATAGCAGTGGATCCTTTAATGGGTATCTCTTAGGTTAGGAGTCAAGCCACAGACTTGCTACAGAGGTACATGACACCAAACACTGTCCTCCATTAGTGCTTCTTAGCTTGGAAGCAACAATTCGCAGAATACTCCTTTCCTGGTTACTTTATTTTCTCCAAAGACTTTAACGATCCTGTCTTCCTCTAAGATGGTGCTTGAATAAAAGCATATTTGTCAACAGGATAGTACAAAGCGCCCAGACAAATCACTCAAGATTTCCCTGATCTTCCGTGTTTGTCAAAGGCCAATGATAAAGTATTGTTAAAATGCAAGTAATGAATGAGAAGAATTATGTGAAATAAAGAAAAATGAAAGTAATGAGCTTGATATTTCTATGTCTACATTCCTTTACTAAGTAAATCTTTAGGGAATGCAATCAAGTATTTTCTTCCTCTTAAACTTAAGATACCACTGCCCCACGTTCCAGCGTAGGACACATTCTCAACTAATAGAGACAGGTGATTCTACTCAAAGCAAGCCAGCTTCTCTGCTTGTTGAATCAACCCCAGTAGGCGCTCAAATCAATGAGTTGCCCAAGTGACAGTATGTGTGGTCATAAACCAGTCCACTTTGCTGTGCCTCTCCCTCCTGATTGCCTTATGACCCCTCTCTCCTCAGGACTATTAGATGGGCAAAGGCCAAGGGATGTGCTTAGAAACAAAAAAGCAGATCAAAGATAGTAGGAAAAAAAAGCTTAAGAAATTTCCACAGCAAAACAATCCCAATAGACACTCTAAATGATGCAGTAACCTACCCAGAGCTAGTACACGTTGACCCTGATAGAAGATGACTAGTCGGACAGTCAATTAACAAGAGTAAGTTGCTGCCTCAACCCTCCCCCATCTTGTCTTTTCCTCCTCTTGCCACCAGGGGGCACTTTGGGGACACTTCCTGCTTAAGCTGAAGATTGCGGTTTTCAGAAGGTCTTAGACATTGGCTGGATACAGCCTTCAGAAAAGGGGGCTGAAGGAAGAAATCCAGGAGACCCTCAGAGCAGAGGAGCAAACCCCCTCGAATCTTACTCTTAGTTTCTTTATTCATGAGCTCTTACACTCAAACGTGTCCCCAGGAACCTCCTTGTGTGGTGATGTAAGCCTGCAATCCCAGCACTCAGGAGGAGGCAGGTGAACAGGAAGGTCAAGAAGGTTCTACTCTACTTCATGGCAAACCAGAAAACAGCCTGGGTGCATGTGTGAGACTGTCAAGAAAAAAAAAAAAGCCAAATTCACTGATGAGTAAATAACCCCTCCTTGTTGGTTTCCAAATGAGCAGCTGGGTACAGACAGAGGAATTGAGAAGAAAAGGAGAGACAACTGGGTAGAGATAGTCAAATCTGTGGCTGTCCACTTGCAGTATGACAGACTAAACAAATGAGTCTGCAGGTAGCCACAGGGTCAAGGCCACAGAGAGGAAAAGCAATCTGACCGCCATGCCTGCAGAGTGCGCACAAGGCCACAGCCCGTCCATCCAGCGCACCCCCCTCCTCACCCCCCAAAAGACAAAGCCTGCCTTTCTTTGAGGAGACTCTAAGAAGCTATTCAAGCACTGTTTGTATTCATGACGAATGAGCCAGCAAAGTGCCAGGGCAGAGCCCGTGACTGCCTGCCGACCTCCGTGCCGACACCTACAACCAGCCCTCAGTCAGGCCAGTCTGGCCAGCTGGGTCTCCTACCAGCTGCCAGGTACCTCAAGAGGCATGCTGGGTCCCCATCCAGGGAATTCCCATGGCCAAGCTGAATGATTGTGTTACCAGGATACCAGCCCATCCACTGATCTCCTAAGGGTTTCCAACGTGCCTGCACAAAGTTCTCTAAAGCTGTTCTGTGTACACTCGGGCCAACTCGGACACAGAAAGGAATCAGCGTCACAGAATCTCGGTCACTCACACCATCTCTTGAAGTCCCCCCCCTAAGGTTGAAACAGGCATCTTGAGATTGAAAGCTTTTTCCCCTCCTCTGGACATCACCCTCAGGATAAATACCTAAGAAATAGCACCACCACAATTCTTGGTGAAATGTCAATGGACACTGTATTATTTTGAAGGTTTAGCTGGGCGTGGCAGTCCACACACGATTCCAACACTCAAGAAGCAAGAGGACGAAATTGATCCTCAGTTCAATGTTGGCCTGAATTATATAGAAAGACACATTGCTAAAAATAAATAAATAAAAAAGACCCTCTCCTAACAATAGCAAAGAATCTTCTCCAACGCTCATCTCTACCATTTCTAACTTGAGTGCTGGTTATTTTTAGCTAAAAAGAGGATATTAAGAAAGAAGGCTGCACCCACACGCAAGTGGAGGTCACTCAGACAGCTCAGCTCTCCCCACGCAGCCTGAGGCTTGGAGGCGAGGCTGCTCTACACAGCACTTAGTGACCGGATCTTCCATTCAGCAGTGGAAAACTGAAAGGGTCCAAGCCCATGTCATCCAGGCCCTGTCATCCAGGCCCACCATTCTCTGAGCACTCCTGGGGAAAGAGGGGATTGCGAGGTGCTTCTGTTCATAGGCAAAGCATTGGCACATCACAGAGGCAAAGGAGGAACCGGCTGGTGTGCGCATGTCTTCTGAGCATCCCGGATACCCAGGCACCATTTTAATGCCTGAGCAAAGGAAAGGAAGAAGCGGTCATTTCCATCCAGGGGGAAATAATGAAGAAAAACCTTGGCTTTAGAGAGGGCAAAGGTATCTCTACCTTACAACCCAAGTGGAGTTCAGCGTCTCATCAAATCCTGCCATCTGTGGCTCCGCGGTCCAGTTGGGCCAGGCCTCCCACTGTCTGTATGGACGCTGACCAAATTCAGTCTCTGCTTATGAATCACACGATTGGAAAGAGCACACTAAACAGGCATGATCTAGCGCTCAGTCTGGTTGTGCGCATAACAATAGAGTCCTTATCAGCCCCTAGGGTGCCCAAGCCAGCCAGGGCTCTCTCCACTCCCACTGGGCCCTCAGACACCATATCTTACACGTTTGCTTCTTGGTGACTGTAAAGCTTTTACATATGTAGGCAGCTTTTCTGGAATGGCTGGAGGCTCAGGCACATTAATGATATCTGCGCACATGTGCTTTTTATCCAAGTTCACAGCTCTTGGTCACTGGGGGTAAACAGTGTTATCAGCGATTATTATGGATTTAGTCAAGTAGATTTTATTCCTGTCATTTATGAGCACTCGTGTTGGCTGGTATTTACAATGTCGGGATTCTGTCACTTTGGCAACCTTCTGAGACAACATTTTTCCAGTGTTACTGTGACATTTCAAAAACTCAGTATTTACAAGCAAACGACACCCTCTGGCTCCGTGACAGTGCAATTCAGTGTGAACTGAACAAAGGGACAGGCGTCTAGAAATGTCTTCAAGATCTGCTTCAGGCTGCTGCTGCTACTAGCTACTCTTCTTGGTTTGGGTGGCCCATTGCCCCATGTGTTGGAAAGAGGGCCCAGCCACATAGGAAAACCTGTATTTTGTCTCAAAAGAGTCCCAGGAATGAAGGCTGTAGCATAGTAAAATCCAGCAAATCTAACATCTTGAGCAGTCTTTCTCTCTTTGTCACATCAGGTTTGGGCAGCAAACGACATTTAGGTCTTCTCTGACTCTAATGTTCTATCTATGAGGATTTTTTAAAAAATATAAATAAAAGCTAAATTCCTGATTGTCATTGATTTTATGTCCCACTTCAAGGCTCTAAGAAAAACAAACAAGTGGAAGAGAGGAAGAGCCCACTGCCCTTGATTCCTCCTGTCCACAAATGAACAGGAAGGAGAAAACCTGGGGGAGAGATGCAGCAGATATCTTGCTTCTCCCTGATTTGAAGACCTTTCCCATTTTCAAGAGGGGGTCAGAGAGTTCCACAAGTGATAGATATGTGAAATGGGTAATAAATGCCTTGTTGACACATCTTTTTGGGTTCTAAAGAGATTATGATATGAACCTATAGATTACATTCAAAAGATTAATCTCTTTTTTATTTTTTTGTGCATGCGTGTGTGTGTGTGTGTGTGTGTGTGTGTGTGTGTGTGTGTGTGTGTCTCAGAGGGCATTAGATGTGCCTGTGGAGGTCCCAAAGGCAACTTCAAAAAGTCATCCTGGATTATTTCTACCTCCTTTTTGCTTTGCTCTGGGATTTTTCAGGCTCCACCTTCCACAGTCCGAAGTGTAACCCCCACCCCATTTCCATCTGGCTTTTTTTACATGAGATTCAGGATCTGAACTCAGGTCCTTCTGCTTGTGAGGTAGAATCTTAACCTCTGAGCCATTTCTCCAGCCCAGATTAATCTCTTTTGGTTCCATAGAGACTATATACTACAAACCTACACAGCGTCTCAGAATCTCCTGGGAGATTATCATTCTCTCATTAGCAGAGAGGTGTGGCCAGATGGCTGCCCAAGCCTCCGGATAAAAGAGAGAGCTACAGAATGTGAGTAGAGCGGCTGATGTAACAAAAACCTCCAACAATTTTACAAGGGCCTGAAGGAGTGAAAGAAGAAATAGTAAACCTAGAGTCAAAGTCTAGTTCCATTTCTATGCTTATGATGATGATGATGATGAAATGTCTCCTGCATAGCAGCTCTTCATTAAAACTGGGAATTAAAACAGTTCCTGCCTCAAAGGTTTATTGGTATGATTGACTGCAGTTAAGAAAGTTACACTAGGGGCTGGAGAGGTGGCTCAGGGGTTAAGCCTCTACCTTGGAGGCGGAAGGTCCTGAGTTCGGATCCTAGACCCCACGTATAGACGCTGGGTAGAAGCGTTTCTGGTCCTTCCTGGTAGGCCGGAGCCTGTGAATCCCCGGGCAGAGTAAACAAGGAGGAGGTGGAGGTGTCCATGCACACACACACACACACACACACACACACACACACACGTACGTGCACACACGCATATACGCACAATTGAATAAATAATAAATTAAAAAATAAAAAAGTTACACTAAAGTATTTAAATACTTTACAATTGGTTACAATTGGTAATACTGATGACGGAAGCATTTGCTGATCTGTTCTCCATCTCTGGAGCAAACACTTAATGTAGATCCTCCGTTAAGCACGAGATAGAGGTAATAAGACTAGACTTAGCCCTGTCTGGTTGTACAGTGTGAGAGGAAGCTAAAGGGTAGCATCTGGCTCTGGCCTGATTTAAACATCCAAGGTTCTGAGAAAACCAGAACTACGTGGAAATCTGAACAAATCCCGTGAGTTATCTAAGAAAAAGGATGTAAGGGAAGGAGAAGGAGGAGAGATAAGACTCCTTGGATCAGCGAAGGGTCTTGGTGAAGACAGAGATGGCCCAGAAAGCTGTCTGGTGGAGATAAAACTTGAAAGTTGAGAGGTGTGGACCAGTGGACCCGCCCAGAGGGTGAGCCAGGAACTTTGCACAAAGGGTCTGTCTGTTTCACTAGGGGCCGAGACCCTGGACCACAGCAGGATGCCGAGCAAAGCTGGTCACTCGAGGGGCAATGGCAAAGCTCCAAGGAAGGAAAGAAAAATACAGCACAGGGAAGGACGACTGCAGGAATAGCGACAGTGGAAACTGGGTGGGGGGAGTGAGAAGGGGCAACAGAGTCACCAATCTCCCCAAAGCAGAAACAACATGGTCTGCCAGCTAAGTAAGGGAGAACTAGCAGTCTCAGATGTGGGGAGTGACCAAGCCAAAGGATACGGTTAGAGACTGATTGATCCCCAGGGAAACGCAATGATAGAATTCAAATCTGAAAGCGCAGTATCAGCGGTGAGCTGTCTGTTTTTCTCCACTCATATTTACCTGAAAAATCCCCAAATTTTTACCTTAGCTTTATGGAAAGGTATCCGAAACCAACATCCAAAAATGAATTTGAAAAGCTCTATTAGGGCCTCAAGTTAAGTTACTAAACTGTTCCCTCTTGCCTTTTAGGATCCTCAGTGATGGCACAGGTGGCGGCTTCAAAATAAGTATTTATTGAACGCCCAAAATGGAAGTTGGCTGGATGTTCTAGAAGGTCTGATGCAGGCTTAAGACTCTATAAAACTGATTTAGGATGTCTACATTTCTGGAACTATACCTATAACCATCCTCAGCCATGAATGAATGAATGAATGAATGAATGAATGAATCAATGAATGAATCAATGAATCAATGAATCAATGAAAGAAATTTGCCTCAAGTAATAAAGGACACATATTAAATGAAACTCCATCAGACCCAAGTTTGTTCTGAGGAACAAAGTGAAATATTGGAGAGTAACCTCGAATATAACAAGATGAAAATCTGTGAAGTCAGAGTTTAGAGTTCAAGAACTAATGTAAGAATTATCTGCTAAAGGATAACAGAAGTTTTCTAGAATTAAATCACAGAACAACTTTCCCTTGAAATACAGAGCTCGCAATGGACATTTCGCCCACTGACAAAATCGACAAAGAAAACACCTTAGTGACGACATGGCGAGCCAGGGTGTTGGTGGCTGCTGCAGATGGGACATGGTCCCTTGGCACCTCTACCATTTAGCTGCCTCAGCCAGTGTCACTGCCACCACAAATCTGATGTCACCCCAGAGTCTGCACATGACAGTTCTGAGCTGCCGGGCTCAGGGGGGCCAACACAGTATCAGTAACAGACACTGTCACAGCAGTGAGTCACACCCATGGGTGGGGGGGCTCAGAAGTAGGGTCTTCCAAGGCATGGCGGAGGTGAGGCAGTCACCACACCATCTTACTCGCTGTGCCTGGAAAGCTTATTTAGGGTGCTTAATGACCCTGCAACAACACTGAACTCAAACTGGATGAATTCTGGCTCGCACCAGAGTGTTGGAAGACGACGATGACTATCCGCTCGCTCACAAAATGTCCTTTGTAAGAAAAGATGTGCTGGGGCTGGAGAGGTAGCTCAGGGGTTAAGCCTCTGCCTTGCAGGCGGAAGGTCTTGAGTTCGGATCCTAGACCCTACATATAGATGCCAGGCGGAAGCGGGGGCGGCCTGCGTTTCTGGTCCTGGTAGGGCGGAGCCTGTGAATCCCGGGGCAGAATAAACGAGGAGGTGGAAGCGTCCATGGTGGTTCCTGAATTTGCCCGTGGTTCTACACACACACACACACACACACACACACACACACACACACACACACGCACGCACAATTGAATAAAAAATAATTAAAAATTTAAAAAAAAGATGTGCTGAGGAATAGTCGATCTTATTCTTCCCTCTGGGCATGCATGTCTTCTTTGGACACGGTGGGCATCTCGTTTTCGGATTTTTTTTTTTTAGCTGTGATAACATGAGGCAAATCTATAAATTTCCCCCCGTGGTTAATTCACTGTAGCTATGTTAAGGCTAACTGGCACAGAGGCTTACAGACACTCCACAGAACCTCACTCACAGAGAGGTAAACAAGATCATGCGAATCTATGTCATGAAGTATTTTGCTCTAATTCTTCTTTTTAATAAAGACCATTTTGCAGATGTTCTTTAGTGGCCCAACTTTCATTCCAAAGGGGGAAAACATGAAGTCAAGAGATGTAATCCAATAGCAATCCACCTGAATATGCCTGTTCATCTACCTATTCGGTCATTAGGAAAACCTCACAGATCTCAAAGCAGTTAAGACATCCCCAAGATGATTTTAGAGTCTGATCATGGCGGGCAAACCTATAAGTGTTTTATAAATGATCATGACAAGGTAAGAGCTAGTCTCTCCCTGACTTTACTTATCCTGTTAATTAGGGACAGGTTCTCCATGGTCTCCTTCATACACCTTGCTGAGTATTGCGCTACATGCAGCGATGAGGAGAGAAGCAAAGGAAAAGTGAGATGAGACCAGAGGAACTTAACATCAAAGTCTGAGAAATGCCCAGCTACTTGGCTAAATAAAAGTAACAGATTTAGTGATTTGTAATCTAAGAATGAAATGAACTCACCGGGTCTCCGGAGGTCTGAAATACGATCTTTACAAAAGGTAGCTTGCCAATTTAATTGAGGTAGGAGTTATTTAATTTTTTACAGGTATAGTTTTCAATAAAACTACATATGCCTATAATACTGCAATGGCAGATGTGTCTCGATTATTAGAGGTGGGCTCAAGGGAATACATACAATGGATCTTGAAACTCGAAAGCAGCTGCTGGAGGGAGGGAGGGGACTGAGATGAGAGGGGAGGGCATTGTGCCATGCACACACATGTTCTTTAAGTGCAGCAATGTTTTGTTATTTTACTGCAGGTGTAATACAGAGATGAAATTTAATAACTTACTGCATACAATACCAATAAAAACTGAAAAGATTCAGTGCCCTGCTGTTCGTTATTATGGTACAAATGAGCTCGGATTATTCTGTATGCACGTACGGTCCAACCCCAACATTCAGAGACCTCTGCATGCAGCTCTCCTGAGATGGTCACTGCTTGAAAACTTCCGTGACATTGTTCTTTGATTTGATTATGTATTTTTATATCACTCTCTATATCCTAAATATAGAGAGAGGTGGGTTTGAAGTGTAATGAAAAATAAGATGATATGTTTTATTAATCTCAAAGAAATCCTTTTTCTGAAAGATGTCTTTAGAAAAGGGGTCAGTGAGTATGTGGTGTATGGCTATTTCACCATATCCTCATATGTGATAAGAGCTATGGTCTAGTCAAGCAAGACAAGTGAAAATCCCACCAAAAATGTGGTTTCTTCCTGTAAGTATAAGAAAAGCCTGTGCAACTCAGTATCACTCTCTCGAGAGGCAATGTCTGAATGGCAGGAAGGAAGGACAAACGGCTAGAGGACCTGTCTGTCTATTTGGGTTCAATCCTCCCAGGACCTACTTCTGTTAGATAAATCCTCAGTAGTCTACGGCCTTAACAAGCTGACCTCGCCCTGACAGCCACTGATAATCCACAGCACAGCCGTATTCAAGGGCCACCTTGCAGGCTGTTCAGTTTGGTGGATCTGTGAGCGGACACGTGGAAACAAATCCACCGATACAGCCAAAGTGAACAAAAAAAAACTTTTCTTCAAAGAAAGAGTGTACCAACTCTGCCCAGGTTATTGCATGAACTCTCTTTTTTCCTGAAAATAACTAACAAAATCACAATTTTATTTCAGGTGAGCAGATTTCTGTTGTTTAGCTTGCGGCATCAGCGATGTTTTCATCCTACTTTCGGTTTTAAGAGTAAACATTTCCTTCACCGTGGAACAGAGCCATGTCTGACTTTGGACAAAATGATAATTGGTGCCATGTCCTCTTGGAAAGTCATCCGAACGCTGGACTATGACCAGTCTGTCCTAGGGATAAAAGGACTCTGGGAGCGATGTGATTTGTACACACTACATAGGTATTTATCAACAAGAAACTGTCTTAGACATATTTCAGAATGAAATCGGTATTTTTTTAGTCATGAACTGACTTCTCTTTTTTATAAAACAGCAATACAATACAAAAAGGAAAAAGAAATTGTAGTTCTGACAATTCTCACTATAGGCCCTTAGACACTTTTCCTAAGAAGAGAAGTTGGGGTTGCACTTTGGATACTAGGTGTCTACATCTAGTGATCAAAAGTTGTCTCAAGGCCAGCTCAATGTCTATTTAGGCGCTCATTGTCCTGAGCGGTGTAAAATTGGCCTGTGCTTCCAAACACATGTCCTGTCGCCTCATGCATTTTACAAGTTAATGGCATCCTCAAAGGGGGAGGGTCATATTTAAGGGCCCCACTGAAGTCTATTGCTTTAGAGTTTTGCATTATGCAGCTCCTGTGTTTTACGAACAATAACTCAGGGTCTGTGATGAATCCAAAATGTGTGTCAGAGCAAACCATGCCTGCAGTACTGCACAATGAAGGTCAAGTTTTGATATATACATTTCAAAGCAAATGTTCCGTACTGCTGCTAAAATGTGAACTAACATATTCCACCCAAGACATCTTCATTGATTTTGAGGAAATGGCATGTGCTAATAAGCCTGAGGATGCTACTGAATAGAATATTTGCACCATTTATTCTTTGTAAGGAAGGGCAGTCAGGAAGAGCAGGACTTTGCCCAGGTCTATCCTGCCAGCCTAACTGAGGAATGCCACCTGCTGCAGGCACCACATCCTGGAAATTATTGAGTGTGGTTTTCTAAATAGTCAGACTCTAGACACCCAGTCATGTTTGAGTTCAAAACCTGGCTTTGAACTTCACTTGAATGAGATTTGGGGGTCTGCTTGTCTCACTTTCCTTGAGAGTCATTTTTCAGACCTTTAAGTGAGGGTGCGTCTTAGTCACCTTAGAGGTTTGCACTAGCACCCAATATTATCTCTCCAGAATTCCTTCAGACCGAACCTAAACTACCTTTCAGAAGTTCATGTATTTTGGCCTTAGTTTATCAATCATATGTGGATTATTTCCAATATACTGAACGTTTCATAGGGTATGGTGGCAAACTACCAGACCAAGATGTTTAATGGCGATTACATAAGTACAGAAAGACAATGTGAGAATTCAGAGAAACTGTGGGGCCTAGTGCAAGACTGAGCTAGCAATTGGAGTATAGAGATTGTTATAAGGCTTTGATTTTCATCAATAGAATTCTGGAACACAGATGAAGAGGAAATATACTTCTGACTGCCCTATTGTCCCCTGCCACTTACTTTTTTTCCTGATCACCTATTTTTCTTATCAGTAGATAGATTCGAAGAGCATGTTAATATTGCCAAAGCTGCACCCAAGTAAGGTGCAGTCTGAAAGCAAGGACTGGCACTACTACACTGGTGTATGCGTGACACACTAAGCTGGTGGCCCTGAAATGAAGAAGGAACGGAACCCTTCCTTCCAGAGGAAAGTCAGCTACACCTGTAGAAGGAATGTACGTATAGCAAGACCCACCAGGTGGGAAATCCACTAATTCAGGAGAAGCCCAACAATGCGTGCTAACACAGAACATCCAGTGAGTGGATTGCTGGGGAAAGGGGTCTTTCCTTAGACCCCAACGTGAGGATAGTCACAAAGATCATTTGACAGTTGGAATGTAGGCAGGTTTCCTTTATGACAGAGTCGTTGCGGGCAGGGGCAGGAGAAATGAACTACCCAACTCAATCAGATGACCTTGTTAACAGGGCCATCAGCCCAAGGCCCTGAGGAAAAGAATACGAAAGAACCCAGGCCATTCACAGATCTTCCGGTCAAAAATGTCCAGCCTGCATCCAAAAAAACCTTGAAGCTTTGTTTTCAATGTGTAGATACACAAGTGATAAATAGATAGAACAGAAGCACAAGGAAAGGGCCCCACAGTTCTGGGAAAATTCTAGGATTTTTTTTAAACAACCTTTTCAAGGTAGCCATCTCTCCAGGAAACCAAACAAATAATAAAATCAGGAAGTTACTCCAGTTTGAAAAAAAAAATATCAGAGAGAGCCATGCAAACCTTATGTATAAAGGCAATATTGAAAAGAAAAGACAATGAACACATTTTCAGAGACAACAGAGACAATGTGAAGATGAATTAAGATGAAGAAACCAGTGCAATTTCTTTAGAGTGTGGTCATATTTAAGACAATCCAGTGTCCTATTTTTAAGAGACGCATACTAAAACGTTTTTGAATAGAAAACTTAGATCTACCACTTAAAGATGCTTCTCAAAAATATATGTATATAAACGTATACACAAATTTACAGCTATTATGTGCACAAAACAGTGAATATTAACTATTTATGTATATACTGGGTGATGATATTTCATTGTATTAATTTAAACTGTCTTATAATTTTTACTATGTTAGGAAAAATAGGTGGGAGCCAGTAGTTCAAGGCCAGACTGAATGAGATAGGAAGGGGAAAAGGAGGAAGGAAGAAAAGAAGGAAGGGAGAAAGGGAGGGGTTAGAGAGAAACAAAGACAGAGACAGAAACAAAGAAATTTTTGATTCCTTTTTGGTGAGGGGAATGAGAGAAGCATAGGGAAGAACCCCCCAACATATCACTAGAAGGTCAACAAGATTTATTAAATCAATATAGAAAACAATGGACCCATGTCCTCGTTGTGGAGTACTTGCTCGCTTTTGAGCAGCTCCCCAAATAGGATGCCTCAAATCTCGCTCAGGCGCAGTAGTGAAGGCACCTGAGAGCAGGTTCAGACTCCGGCTGACTAAGGCATGGGGCAAGCAGATGTCCTGTCCAGCCACTTACAGACACTAGAGCATTCAAATGATCAGAACAGAATTGTGACCTTTGGTTCCAATGACCCGCCTACCAGAAGCACAGAACATTTGCAATTCCCTCCTGCATGTCTTGCCATGTGGACAATCTCCTGGCCGAAGAATACCAGCTATCCATAGAAAAGGAACCACAAAATTAAACAACAAAAAAAAATCAAACAGGGTAATGTAGCCATGTGGCAAACAGTCTAAGATCTTCCAAGGGACCTCACTGCAGCCTGCACTTACATTACCGGTCAAACTCCATCCCCTGCTAGGCATTTGTTAAAAGTGAGGCTGGGGATCAGACATCAGGCCTCTAAAATAGTCCCTCCACAGGGACGTGGCTCACAGTGCACGGGAAAGCAGACGTGGATGGCCTCTGACCTCCAGGAGTTCCGGGAATTCTGGTGGAAGCCAGTATTAGACAAACAAACAAACAATGACAAATTAAATTTGAAGAACTCTCAGAAAAGGATAACAGAGTGTTGGGGTAGCACAGGACAGGATCCCATAAGCAAGAAATCTCGGGACACACTGAAGGAACCCAGACTGAACTGAAAACGAGTACAGACATGCGCCACCTTACAGAGCAACACAGATGTCTGCTGTCACAAGGGCAAAACAGCCATTTTAACAATACATAAAAAGGACTCTGCATTTTTTTTTCTTACACTCTTTCAATTTTGACTTTAGACAAAAAATCCTTAACATTTTTAGAATTATGTGCTAGAACAAAATCAAAGTAATTAGAAGAAAAAGCTCGACTCTTAAGTGTGTGATTCGTTTCAGAACCCCACCACCTGTGTGGTTTCAATACATCACAATTGAGCAGACTTTATGAACGACCTAATGCACACTTAGAAAAGGCCTGTTTTTGGCCTTTGAGTTTCCGAAATTTAACAAGGTTATAGTAGATTAAACAAAAATTGTCAAGTTCTGTCCATCTGTTTTAAGATCTCAGCATCCAATACCAAATAATTTTATCAGCCCAGACATTCTTTATCAATTGCTGAGAAAGAAATAAGCACAGAATTGGGGAACACTCAACCCTTCCTAGAGAAGATATAGGCTGGGACAGTCAGTTGGGGAATCATGCATAAAAATTTCGAGGCATCTTGCTGATTTTTAACATACCACAAGTTTTCACTGCCTTTTAAATGAAGGTCATATGCAATGTCTTTCTATGCCTTGAATAATCCAATTAAGGCAGGAAGTCTAAAAGCTTTATCAAGGTCAGTAGGAATGCCAGATTTTGCAGAAAGTCTTTATAAGAGTATCATTTTAGCAGAACATTTTAGAATACAATGTGGGGTAAGTTGTACAACAAAACCACTTGGGGAATTAGCTGAAAAGCTCAGTCCAACTCCAAAGATACCAATGTCCCTGGTCTCTGCACCCAAGTTTCTGGTTATGAATTGCGCCTCTCTCCTGGTCTCCCATCTCTCGTTCCCAGGTAACATGCATAAAAACACCACAGCTTTGGAAAACACAAACAAGTCCACATCACCCAGGGCAATCTTCCACTCAGGGGAAACGTCTGCGCTGCTGCTGACCAACGTTTGTGTTGACCTCATCTCGCGTTCTGAACCTGTAGATTTGGCAAACTAAAAAAGTCTGCAGACTACCAAACAACCTATTCAAAGGCAAGCAAGACTTTTTTTTCTGTTATTTCCAGATATATCCATTAGGAATTAGGTACTGGTTCTTGAAGGATTAATACCAGGTTAGCTTATTTTTTTTAAGTTTATTTCCAGTTTCTTTTTCTTTTTCTTTTTTTTTTTTCGTTGCTTCTGTCAGATTTTCCATTATAAATTTTATTTTCTCTGCCAGTAAAATTAGTATGAGGTTGCAGCTTGGCAGGAAAGCGTTAACCTTGGGTGTGATTTCCTTTCATCAGGATGATGTAAATTAGTTTTCCTATATTTAGTGAGAACTTTGAAAAGTTCTTTTGGCCACTTTTATTTGTAGCTTATTTTCTAAACAATTTCCAATCTCCCTGAAAGTCTCCGTGTATGTTTCTGATCATTTCTGGGAAATGTATTGAGGTATAAGCATTAGGACCCACTTTCAACGAGAACGACTGAAAACAGTGGATAAGAAGGAATTTGCTGGCTTCTTTTTACTGCTAAAATATGTTTTCAGAAAGCCACTTGTCTAAGTATTCACAATAAATAGTGAAAACAAATACACTGTATATAATATATATGTAATATATATACACATGCAACATTAGAGTGATGTACTCTACCTCACAATAATAAACAACTTCAGGCCAGCATTTTAGTACTACCTGTTGCTTACCACAGGCTGTTCCTGTTCAGCAAACAAAAAGTCACCAGGACTAGAATAAGCATGTGTCCATCACACTCTGTCCAGCCTTTTAAGTCTGCGGGATACATTGCTATTACAGAACAAGGCGACCTGGTCTCCTCAGGATGTACCATCTCTGAGGTCGCTGTCCATCATCCCAATAATATAGCAACACAGAGAAAAATAAAGTCTCACCTTGTTACCCAGCAGGGAAGCATCTCAGTTGGGATCAGCTATTTAGATTGGAGGCCCAAGACACAGGGACTCTGCCTCTCTGTGGGGTTTGGCTAGCTGGTGCAGTCGACAGGGATTCAGAGAACGACGAGGCTCTAGAGGAGCGGATGGCTACAAGACAGCTAGCTCTCTGGTCTGTTTTAGCCTCAGATTTCACAGGCGGCAGAAATCCAGCTATGGACACCTTCTCATCTCCAGACTCTACTTCCCCGCACAGGCAGCGCCCCACACTTCCCTTTCTCCTTACGCTTCACACCGTGCATGCATGGCCTCTGCTGAGATCACATGAAGCCCAGAGATCCTCCATTCTTGAAAGACTCAAAAGCACGAAGCAGAAGAACCACGCTCTCCGCCCTAGATTCTCAAGGCTTTTTTTTCCTTAAGAAAAGCAGATGCAATCATCTCCCCGTTATTAAAAAAAAAAAGAATTTCCCTGGCTATGAACGATCCAGAAGGACCCTCCTAAGTCCTCAGCCAACCTCCATTCCCCTCCCCCCCCACTACCCACTTCTCACCTGGTGTTTGAAAAAAAAAATAAGTTCAGTTTCACCCGAGGGAAGTATTCCCACAAACGGAGGGAGGAGGGTCTGGCCTCTGCAAACACAGACAGACTCACACAGTCTGGATGATGTTTCCCCAAGTTCAGGGGCCTCACGCTTACTCAGCACAGGAAATCTTTGTGTCGGTGAGGAATCACGCCAACTCCTATTAGTAAGAAAGGATACAGGGGCGAGGAAATCTATTCTCTCACTGACCAGCCAAGAGGGGCTCAGAGAAAACAAGAGACCCCGGCCATGATCATGTGCGAAAAGGAAGGATGTTGTCAACTTTCTTCTCCCCCTCCAAATTCTGGCGACCTCCGCCTTGACCCTCAGAAACCAGAGCCACAGGAACTAGCTAGCTATTCTGCAGGAATGGAGAGACCCAGCCCTGAGAGGCTGGTGGCCCAGGCTATCTGCCCCCAACATGTGCACTCACATTCCAAAGATGTTTCCGTAGCTCAGGAGTGGCTGTAAATTTCTTTCCTGCAGAATTCTTTCCAAACGCGCTGCCATGAGCTACACTCCGGCAGTTCTCAACCAAGCTCCCGGAGCCTCATGGAAACAAATCTTTTAGAGGCTGAGTATGACTGAATTGGCAACTGGGCCAGGAGTCAACTTTAAAAATGCAAATGTATACAGGAAGGAAAAAAAAAAAAAGAACTTAAGAAAAAAGCCAACCCACCAGAATTCCACCTTTCAGACTGGGTGACTGATCCTAAAGGAGATATTCTCTGTAATCAGGAAGGCACACTGTGTGTGTGTGTTTTTTTCAGGGGTACATTAAACAGGTTGTTCTAAATTTTCAAAGGGGACCTCCCTCCCATATCATTTAAAAAAACTAGGAGGATGCCAGAGCTAAAAAAGAGGAAGCATTCCTTTTTCAACATTAAAACAAAACAACATATATTCTCTGAGGATGAAGAATAAAACATTAGGGGCTTTGGCTATATTATTAAATTTCAGCAAGAGTTTCTGAAAGTAACGAATTCATGTTCTTTCAAAAGGGAAGCATACGTTTTTCACAAAGACCTATTTTTAAATGATTAATAATGAGATTAGGATTAAAAAAATGAAAAGAAAACATCGATCTAATTTCAATTGCCTGGAGAGAAAGCTTCCACTTTGGCCAACATTTTCAGAAATGGGTTCTCTCCCTGGAGAGTTGGAAGTACACACGCGCAGAACGCTCTCGGACCTAGCACACATAGACTATACCTTTGTATTACACTGGCATTATATTATTTAATTAAAGTGCTCTTATTTTTCTAGCCCACGCATGCTTCCCTTGAGACGGCTTTGCTGTTAGCCTGCTGGCCTTGACTTCCAGCCAAAAACAATTCAGAAACAAAAAGGGACAACAAATCATATTTTCACAGACATTTTTATCCCTCAATACCACCCTGTCTTCACAAAGCCTCATCCTGCTCCGAAGAAAACTATAATTTAGAGCCCTGGTCATCCGAACCCAGGATCTGATATGACTGCACAGAAGCAGTTCTTGGGTGAGAAATTCTGAAGTTCTTAATTGCAAATAAACTCTTTTGATAGGGCCACTTTGGCCGACGGTGCTGGTTTGTAAACAGTACCAGTGGTACCCGCGGAAGATTGAAAAGAATAAACGTAGCCAGTGGATGGAGGTCTGACCCGGCAGAGACCTAAAAAGCAGGCGTTTGTGAGTTCTAAGCCCTGAATTCTTTCAGTCTGTGAAGACACAGGATTCTGCATCTCCCTGCATCTTGGAAATGCAGCTGAAAAGACATGATCGAATCTGCAAAATACGCAGCTTTCCCACGTTCCCTCTCCCACCTCTTCCCCAACTGAGAGGAGCACTTACCTGGTGGCAACCTTGCAAGTTTGATTCTCTCCCATAAGATGAGTATGAGCCCCTTTCTGTTTTACCTGCCGAGAGAAACAACAGAACAATATAATTCCTGCTTTTCCTTGAAAAGAACTCTCCTGCAGGTAACAGACATCCACTCCTCTTCCCCCGATGTTTACATACGTAGAGCAAATGTGTGCAAGCACAAGGGAGAATAACACTTCTTCACGCTGGCTCCGATAAACTAGGAAAAAAAATATCCTTCATTCCTATTCTTAGCCAAACTGCTCCACACTTCCAAAGACTGCCATTCCAATGGCCCCCACTTTCACGAACAAACAAATTGTCATTCCTTATTTTCACTTTCTTTCTCCCTCACCAAATCTGAATCATTTCATTTTTTATTTACGCAGCAGGCAAATGATCTATGTAATGACCCTGGCCTGGTAATTCCCATTGATTATATTGACACTTAACGGGGAGGCCAAAGCAAATCAATCACAGGCTCTCCAGATGGTGAAGTTTTGCAAAGAAACTGTTCGAAATTCTGAGTTGTCTCTCTCTCTCTCTTTCTCTCTCTCTTTCTCTCTCTCTCTCTCTCTCTCTCTCTCTCTCTCTCTCTCTCTCTCTCTCTCTCTCTCTCTCTCCTTGTAAACTCCCTTTCCCTAACCCAGAGCAGAACTAAGATAGAACACACCCAGGGAAAAGAAGGCTCTGGGAAAATCACCCACTCTAAAGCTACATTCACGTCCCATCAGCAGACCCAGCAGGTCCCAGGATTGGGGAACAGAGTGTCTGGTGTCCATTCTAATAAATGCACATATATCTGTAGTCTCTGCAGACATATGCAAACCCACCAGCACTACCTAGCTACATGTAAAGTTAAAACCTAGACTGTGATGTTTCTTCTGCTTAGTCCTTATTAATCAGGAAGGAAAATGCAATCATATCACGAGAAGTCTAAACAATTGAGCCCAATAGGTGATATATTGAGTGATCATAGCAAACTGTCCATCCCAGAGGACCCAGAGTATACAGGGCGACCTAGGGACAAGGATCTCGGACCACCCAACACCAAAATTTTTCTTCAAGACTACAGCATGGAGGTACAACATAATTTATATCTTTTATCCTAAGAGGAGATTCAAAACTTACATTCTGAGGAACTGAACCAACATCTTTGTGAAATTTACAGCCCCTAGATTTTCCCCTTACAGCCCAGGTTAATGCGAATGCTAAAATAGCAGTCGTTTATCTTTCAGTTCAATGCCAGCGCTATCAGAGAATGCCCTCTTGGCAGCACAGGCAGAACGGACCTTTGGAAGTTCTACCTCTGGGCAAAAGTACACCTTGTAACCAAGGTACTAGATACACATCAAATACAAGATGGTTTTCAAAGCGAGCCAAAACTGTGTCTCCTAAATGCATCTCTGCCCCCCTACCCTGTATTAGATCTGCTATTGATTTTAATGAATGCCAGACTTGGGGAAACACATCCCTCATTTCTGGGGCAGTCTTCAGGGTAAAGTGTAAAATCAATGCCCACATCAGTTTTGTGTGAAGAGAAACGAGACACCATGACACCGAGTGTCAGTCCTGGGAAAGGGAAGAGAGGAAATGGAAGAACATAGGTGAGGGTGTAGACACATTTATCTGTGCATTCCCCACCCCCTGAACATGTGGTCACACCGGCATCCCTATTCATCTGTTTAGGGTAAGTGACTTCTACCCTTAAATGCTCTTTATACATTATACTTATCACTATAAGACAGAGCTCGACCTTTATGAGCAGGAACAGAGGACACGTGCAACCCACACACACACCCTTATGTGCTTACATCTCAAAAACTCTCCAGCACAACCAAGACGCATTGGACTGGGACACGACGTTTACTATTTAACCACTTCGTGGGCCGCCGGACAGAAGGACAGAAAACTACAGCGTGCTCTGATCTGGTAGGAAATTGCATATCTGATATCCTGGTTTCATGAGTTCCAAAATAATTTCATAAATTATAATATACTGGAGGAAGGAAGAAGACCAGTGTGTGTGTGTGTGTGTGTGTGTGTGTGTGTGTGTGTGTGTGTGTGTGATGCCCTGTAGACATTTAACATCCAGTACTATTTTTTTCAAACTCAGCCCCAATACACAAAACCAGAGGAAACAATATTCCTAGCAGGATTTGTCTCCTTTAGTACATCGGAGTTGGGGCTGCTCCTCCTTTATAAAGACGACGAAGGCAGCAAAGACTGAAAAGGGGGATGAAAAGATCATGAGAGTCTGTGAGAGAGAATGGGATGGAGGAGGAAAAAAAGGAAGATTGGGGAAGAAAGAGATAGGAGGAGGAGAAAGAGGAGAAGAAGGAGGAGGCAGAATCTGAATTCAGGCGGCTCAGAGCCCCAAGTGCTCTTGGCTGCATGAGCCCGGCATTCTTTACTATCATATCAGATACAGACTGCTTAATCTTAATTTTGCTTGTTAAAAAATATTTATCCAGATACAAAAATAAACCCACTGCAAATTACAAGTTGTCAGGGTTAAAAATCTACTCCTGTTTGTGTGGGGGAGGATAAGAGACCAGCACAGACATGAATCATTCTCCGTAATTTGAGTGTTTCCATGACATCAATGGGCACCCGTCCAGGACTCTGTCGAAGTCTGCGAGGTACCGGAGAGGCGGCTCAGGCGGCAGGAGGCTGGGAGGTAGACTATTTTTCCCCCTTTCCCAAGGATTATGCTCCTTATGCAGGTTTGACTCTTCCCATCCGCTTTGACCATCGAATAGATCGCTCCAGAAATCATGAGCAAACATGTTTCATTCTGCTAGGATGAGCCTTTAACTTTATTACAGGGTTTTGTGGTGGTTGTTCCCAAATTCAACTATCCATCTGCCCTCCGAGCCTGAAACCCCTTGCTTGGGAGCAAATTAATCAAGGATTGTGGATAAAGCCAAGGACCTTCTCAAACATCAGATTTTTTTTTTTGGTGGTCTCATTTTTTTTCAAATGGTAAAAAGCAGCCATCTTAAAATGACACCCCTAGGAAAAAATATGTGTGAATTGTATTTAATGTCTATTAAAAATTAAAGATGGCCATGATGTTAATTTTCTGCTTAAAATGCACTGAAAATTTGTGTCAGATAATAAAATTTTCAAGACCGCTGATAACATGTTTGAGTTGACCCCTGAAGAGGCTCCTTAGGAATACAAAGGCCCTGCTTGGTTGAGCTTCCTCCTCTGCCCCGCATCCTTTCTGTCACTGGTACCAACCGGCTGGTCCAGAGAGTCTCCTTCCTCCTTCCTCCATCACCCTCCTCCCCAGCCCCGCCACCACCACTACCGCCATCACCACGACAGGGACACGTGGAAAGCCTGAAAGAGTCGATTTCTCTAATACTTGAGAGATGGCAGGGATGCACAAACGGCGCGCTCGCTGCGGAATTTTCGAGACAACCCTCCGGTGCTAGAATACGGCGACAGCCGCTGCGGATATTCTGCTGGCACAGAGACAATGGCAGCAGTGCCAAGCCCCATGGCTAAAACTCCTCAGAGGAGGCGTAAGAGTAGCATTAATCGCTCAAGTCTTTTACTGCTCGAGTACAGTGGTCCATATTTTAAAAATGAAAAGGACCCGTTAGCAACATTTGTCTGGATGCCCTGCGTGGGGGGGAGGGAGAGGGGTTGTGAAATAGAACAAACCTTGCCAGGGCGCGCCATTCAGCCTTATACCTCAAAAGATCAAATATTACATTGCGTGGCTGGTAATGATTTCTGTGAGCAGAAGAAGGACCACTGGGAGATTTATGGCAGACATGTTGACCAAGCAACATTGCTAAAAACGAAACAAAATAAAATAATAAAATAAAATAATGAGGTACATAAGAAACATGTAATACTATGTCACAATTTCATCTGTACTTCTCTTCAATTAAACAAGAAAATGCGCTTTGAAGGAATAGACAGAGCATCTGTCAATCAATCTTGGGAGACAAAGGAGACAGACAGGCAGGTTCCTGTCTGGGATGACTGGGGTCTCACATAACTGATGCACAAAGTCCACATGTGCTCTGCTCATGTGGAGCCCACCCTACAGTCAAATCTGTATTTACATGAGATCACTCACACGGCACCAAATGGCAGCTAGTACAGGCTCCACTAGCTTCTCAGGTAGTCCCTGAACACCTAGTCTCACCAGAAATTATCAGCCACTCACAAATGTTCCAAGCCAATCGTCTTCCTGACCTCTACCATAACTTACTCCTATGCTGCCCCAAAAAGTACAAGGGAAATTTGCATTTTTTTCCAAATTTGGAGACAGTATGGCTAGCAGATATCCAACCAGCCAAATTCACTCTTTACATATTCTCTGATTGCCATTTGACTCAGGATTTTCCTTCCAACGTATCATGGCGGCCTATTGTTAGGGAATTGGATGACCGCGAGAACATTAGGTAATGAGAAAATGAACGCCTCCATCCACTCCTTTCGGAGGGATGGAAGAAGTACCTTCAGTAGATGAATGTCCTCCCACCTCCACCCCCACTCCGCCATGCACAGGAGGGTTCAAAGCTACATAGATAGATCCAAAGACAAACAAGAACAGTTATTTCTAGGATGATTTCTCTTCAGGAAAGCTGACCTCGGACATCCTAGTCTCTGGGTTGATCAGGAGGATATTTGCACAAATGGGTCATGTACGTAGCCTTCCATTCATCAGAGACAACTTCAATGACTACCTCCTAATCAAAGGTTCTCTCTCTCACAGACCTGAAACAGACGCACCTGTAGGATGGAAGGAAGTCAGCCTCCCGGGTAGAGCCCTGATGAGGAATGATCTGATTCTGCGGGATAAAACAAGCAAGGCTATTTCACCACTAATCCTCCTTCTTCGAAGGAAGAATGAGCCTTTTGTTCCACAGAGCAGACTAGGGGACTCATTGCAAACATGCTGGTCTCAGAAGGAATTTCTATCCCGTCCCAATCCCAACTCATCTCCATTTAGCCTATTAATCTCATAGGTTTTTATTTTTTTTCCTTAATGCATTGAAAGGGCTATTCCATTAAGCAATAACTAAAAGTTTCAGGAGTAATAAAAATACCCACTGGTGATTACTTTTGTGTGCATAGCTGTCTTTTCCTCCCTAGCTGGGAGGAAACAGAATCAAACTCTCATCGAAGGGCTTTACAGGGACCTACTGAGCTGCAGGGCAGCCCAGTAAGGTGGGTAACATCAATACCATTTTACAGATGAGGAAAACTGAGGCATAGAAAAGTGACCTGAGACCCACAGTTCTGAGAGACAGAGCCGGGTTCAGATCCTGCCATTCCAACCACAGACTGTGTTATCCACATTTGTTTTGCTATTTGGCGCTTTAAACTCAGGGGTCGAAAGGATGCATAAATCAGCCAGAGACCAGTACTGAAGACTCGCAAATCCCAGAGCTCAAAACACTCATGAATTTGATATGAAATTAATGAAAGTGTCTTATAGGCAGCGATAATTTACATTTACATGGTGTTTTAGTCCTAAAAGGTCTCTAGGTACTTTATAGCTGTACAAGTGATATACGCGGAGCCTGTGACGTCTCACAATTAACTGCCACCGTCTCCACGTTAACTCAAAGCAAGTAATTAACGAAAACATGGCAGAAAACAGTGATTCTCCACATTCCCTATGTGAAGACTGTAACTGCGTATTAAAATGCAGACAGGAGAATGGGAGTAGACATAATTATGAGCAAAGACGACTTGACATCACTCAGGAGCACCTTCTATAGGAAAGTAATCCCATAAGAGTCCCCAGAAATCAAATCAGAAACTAATTAAAAGGTTACAGGGAATATAAAAGTTGTCTCTAATCTTCTCTCCAAATTTCCCTTCTATTAATATGTCAAAGGCTCTGAGAAGTCCTGCAATGAAGACATTTAACTTAGAACAGTGTTTTATAAACTTATTGAATGCATACTCCTGCTTAAATCTTTTTGTGTAGCAATATTATGTCCAGAGAAATGTTAGGAATTACAACTCCAAGACTAAGTTTGTGGATGTCTACCAATTCTGTAGCACAAGCTCATGCATTTGGATTATGTGGAAATATTTCTACTGGTTAAATTTCTCGTGGAAATGGTAAGCGGAAGACGTTAATTATTCTTGATCTAAGCATAGAGGTGAGAGTCAAAGTTTAAACAAGCCAAGCAGAAGCTGATGTGAGGATCCCATATCTCAGCCACCACGTCGCTAGCAAGACAATACAGTCTTCACCCCAGCATTGAAAACATCCAAGTTTTAAATCAATTTTATGCGAAAACCATTACAACTCCATCCCCACAAATAAACACGTCATTCTACACCCAAGGAAATCCTTTTCCTCTCTCCTGACTAAGGGGAACAGGAAGAAGCATGGGGAAGAGGTGACTAGGCCCCTGAGCCATATTTCCGAGAAGACCAGTATTAACTCATTCTTCCCCAGTGCTCCTTCCTTCACAGAAATCAGATCCATGGCGAGGGTCAGTCGGTCTGTCTGTCTGTCTGTCTGTCTGTCTGTCTGTCTGTCTCTGTCTATGTGGTTCTTTTGCAAACATTACGGCCACACCTCACCGCTCTCTTCTGCAATATGTGCAGGGAGATCCAGCTAGTACTCTGACACTTCCCTCTGGGAACTGCCCTACTCTCTCCTTGGCACTCACACTGGCAAAGCACTGTACGGAACGGATGGGCATTCTCCCTAGGTTATTTAAGCCATCACGTGGGAAGGAGTCACTACATCCACATTATATTCCTTTTCTTTTTTCCCTTCTTTCTTTCTTTCTTTCTTTCTTTCTTTCTTTCTTTCTTTCTTTCTTTCTTTCTTTCTTTCTTTCTTTCTCTTTCCTTCTTTCCTTACTTTCCTTTCTGAGTGGTGTGTGTGTGTGTGTGTGTGTGTATGATAGAGAGAGGGAGAATAGAATGTATATGTGTATGCATATGATAGAGAGAATGTATATGTGTGTGCATGTGTGTAACAGTGAGCACTGTGTGTCCCTGTGGAGGCCCAAGGGTGACATCAAGAATTATCCTGGATTGTTCTACCTTCTTTTGCTTGGCTCTGGAATTTCGACTTTCCAGGGCTGGAATTACAGGCCACAGCCACATCTGCCTGGCATTTTTATGTGCGGTCTGGGCATCTGAACTCAGGTCCTTTTGCTTGAGAGGCAAAGGCTTTAACCACGAAGCCATCTCCCTAGTCCTAGTTCCTGCTTTTATGTGTGAGGTCAGGCTAATGAAGACAAAGCCTGTGACTGATTCTATGGAGGTCACACAGACAGAAGGTGAAGTTGGAACAGAAGACCCCACTCCAACCTCAAAGTCCTTCTCTGGGAGTGTTGACGTCATCATATCTATGGTGAGAACAGACGCCAATCTATGTGCCTCCACCTCCCAGAGCCCTATCCTCAAAGCATTTCACTCCGTTCACAAGTGGAAGAGTTTTCAAATATTGGGCCAGATGAAAGGGCCACCTGGGGACTCTGGTACCTTAAAATCGACCTTCTTCACTGTAAAAGAAAAGCATCATCGTCTCTGCTGTTCCACATGCCTGGGGACAACAGGGGCCCAAGCAAGTCTCCCTCCCAGGAACTGAGCATCACCAAAAGAAAGCCCGTGACTTCTGTGTGTTACTCCCAACGCGGGCAAGTCTTCCACTGAAAATGGCTCTCATCCCACAGAGTGGGCAATTAATCAACATAATCACGGGATAACTTCACTGCGTGGGGAGGTGTGGCGAATATCTCCTTAAGACCTTAGAGTACCACTTGAACCACCCAAGTAATGAGTTTCTGAATCAGCAATTTGTACAAGGGTCCCCTGGAGACCCCAGGATGAAGGGCAACTCCAGAAGCCTCCAACTTCCTCCTAACGAGTAACTTACCACTGGCTTTTTAATGTACATAACATCCCAGCACTGCTGCCTGCCCTAGTTTACATTTTTACTGCAAATCTTGTCTCTGAGGAATGGGAAGGGGAAAAAAAAAAAAAGGCCTGGGCAGTTGGAGACTTGTGGAGCTTTGAAACAAAGAGCATGTACATTTGAAAGGTTATTTTTATTTCCAAACGACAGATCTGTTTCAAAAAGAGGGGAAGCATTATATTGTAACACAGGCATCAAACCAAGTGGACACAAAGTATTTGTTTCGCTATCTTTTTAGGCAGAGGGAAGATGCTCTTGGGGAAGAGCGGTCTTCGACTATTCAAGCTACGACTAAAAATCCTTGGGCACCACGCGGCTCCGCAATGAGACCCTCCCAAAATGCAGCTCCTGGAGGCTTTCTGCTCCACAGTCCCTGAAGCGAGTGTGTCACATGCAGAGCTACCTTTTCTTTTTCTCTGTTTCATGGTGACCGTGGTAGGTGCTGTGCATGTATGTGCGCACCTGTGTGTTCACCCATGCGGTCACAGGTGAGGAAAAGGGGGACACCTGGTGTCACCCCCTGGAACTCCCATCCTTCTTTTTTAAGGTGGGTCTGTCATTGGACTTGGAGCTCCCTGATGTGGCAGGGTGGCAGGGTGGGTCCCAGGGCTCCCTAGAGCCAGGGCTACAGACTCGTATTGCCACAGTCAGCTTTATCTAGGCACTGGAACTCGGGTCACCGCGCTTCCACGGCAAGGGATTTTACCCACTGGGCTCTCTCCCAGACCTGTGTTATATGTTATATGTTTACTTCTAATAGAAACCCCTGGGTTATGCTAACAAACTTCAATAACACACACAATTCTGAAGGGTACACGGGATAGGGTCCCAACAGAGGAGCAGAGCAACCTGCAGGGTAGTACAGGGGGGTTTTTACTGCATCTGCCCTATTCTAGTGGATTTTCATAGCGCGGATGATTTGATCCCCAGAGCCCTTTCAGACATCTCCTGGCCAAAGAAAACTTACACTGGCATCGAGGGGGCCTTTCAATGTGCTCATGTCATGAACTAAGAAGTTAATTCACAGGATCGAAAAGATTCCCCCGATAATCAATAAAATCCCTAACAATGACAGCCCTGGAATGTTTTGGAAGGTTACTCTTCTGTATCCCTACTGCACAATCGCCCACTCCCCATTCTGCCCTGAGAGCTGAATCGCTCTTAGCATCGCAGATACCTGGCGAGCCCACGCAGGCCTGTGTGAATTTAAGGGGTCTGGCCACCTGGGCCTCTGTCACCCTGCGGAGACCAGCCAAGTCTGCTTGGAAGGTAGTCCAGTCATTTGGCCCCTTTTTCTCTCAGCAGAGGAGAGCTATGTCATTTCTAGTCAGATGCAGAGAAGCATTGTCCAAATAGACTTGCAAATTTTAGGAAAAACAAGAGTAACATTTTGTGACACACACAAAAATCACTTTCACTCATAAATGATGTGCTATTCATTAAACTATAAGGTTTAACTAAGTATTTTTTCTCCCCCCCTTTGCTTTAAATCACCCCCCCCTATTTCCCAACCCTATTTCCCTTCCTTGTCCCATTGAAACTCTTTGCCTCAATCAGTCTCCTTCCTACTTTCATGCATGTGTGTGGTCCACTGAGTTTCATCTGAGTAACAGATCATGAAAATAAACATGCTAAAACATGAAACAGAAAACAGAGAGAAAAGTTGAAGATTAGATAACTATTTCAAGTTGAGTTTACAACTTACATGACTATGCCAATTTTTCGGTATGGTGGCATATGTCTGTAATCCCAGTATGAAGACTTAGACTGATGGGTAGTCAGTTCAAGTCTGGCATATACTAAACAGCAAGACCATGTACATATAATTTGTCTTCTAAACAAATCACACATTTAAATGACACTTGAGCATATACAAAAATAAAAAGGTATTAAATATAGTATATATTCATATTTATATCAATCATATTCATATATAGATACATCAATCATATACACATGCATGTATGAGTCAATGTATATGAACATACTGTATCTATGACACACACACATTTTGATGCTTTATCCTCCTTTAAGCTCAGTCTCCAACTGAGACAACCAAGATATGCATAATACATCAAGTATTGTATATACATATGCACATATCTATATATGTAACAACTACAGACAGAAGATAATCCAATTGTCATTTATATATGTATCTGAAATATATTAAATGATAAACTTCTCTAGTCTTAGTTCCAAAATGCAATTGGCCTGTATTCCTAAAACATTCTACTGATAAACTGGAGAAGAATTAATACAGAATTCAAAAAATTCATTCCAAAGAAATCTATGGAGTAAAAAACAAAGATTGGTAGTTTCTAGAATTCAAAAAGAAAGGCACTTGGGGAGCTAGGCCTGTTCCTTGAGGTGCTTCAAAAGGGCCACAATAACCAAATTCTTAGGTAAACAGGGCCAGTGCTCCCCACTCCCAGAGTCCAGCTACCCTGGACTGCAAATGGAAGAGCCCATCAGAGTACAGGAGCTATCTATTCAGTGATGTGAGGCTAAGGGAAGTCTCTTAGAAATGTGACTTGACAGAGGGTGAGCAAAGGAAGGAAGGGAAGGCACAGCAAAGGGGGTTCATGAAAAATAAGGAGAAAGAACAGGAACAGTCAAAAGAATGATTATCACCCCAACCCAAGAAGGTAAGAAAGCAGATTGTGTCAGTCCTTACAGACAGGATCTGACATTCACAATAAACAAATAAGCAAATAGTTTTCAAAGAAATCTAAGAATCACAACACAAGAAAACACTTGTTGGGTGCCTTCAGGAAGCCTGTGCTAGAAGCGGTGGTACTCATGGCAGACATCTTTTTCAGGGACTGAAAGCAGCACAAGCAATCCCATGCTTATAGAAGAGGTGCCACAGGAATAAGGAGAGGAACAGAGGGTGGGTAGCAAAATCTCAGAGGAAACAAGGTGTTTCAGAAGGGAGAACTTTTAAGACCCCACGTGAGATGCTACAAAAGGTTGCAATGAGGATCTCACAGTTGTCAGAATGCAACACATAGTCATTTGACAATGTTTAATAAATCAAAACCAAGAAAAATGGATGCTTATAGCTAAAACCAATGTTGAAGTCATTGGAATCTAAAACTTAAAGGAGAGTTGGAAGAAACTGGTTAGTGTATTTGTGTCCGGTTTGCTCACAAATAAGACAAATTTGTAAGGTAAGACCAAAGCACTGCAGAGATCTGAAGACGAGTCTCCTCCCACCAAGTCATTTCAGGGACATGCTCACTTGAATGTGATTCTTGCAGACAACACAAAGCCACTGTGCCCACAGAGCCTGCAGCTGTTTTAGGGACAGATTCCTTATGCAAAGCCTCTTTACTAGCAAAACCCAGCAAGGGAGAGAACAAGGGATGGTCCTCAACTGTGTAGTTTGGTCCTGGGATCTTGAAACAAACAGATAATGTGCAATCTTTGCTTTTAACACCTCACACAGTTAAAGAAGAAAAAAAAGAAAACAAAAAAGTTTCTACTCAAACCACCATCCTCCACGTCTGCATCTGAGCATCACTTATTCAGATGTGCAAGGAAACTCAATGTTCCTTCATGGAGCAGTGGGGTGGGAATGCAAATTAATTTCCTAGAAGCAAAAGAGAACTATACACCTCAGCACGCGATCTCCGCTAGGAATTACCCTCTGCTTCCATGAGTACACATGTCTCATCTCTACATTCCCATAGCTCCTCCCACCATCTCCATGGTACATGTCTTATTTCTACATTTCCATATCTCTTCCCGCCACCTCCACGAGTATACACATCTCATCTCTACATTTCCATAGTTCCTTTCACACACCATGGTATGCATCTGATCACTACATTTCCATAGGTCCTCCCCTTTTGAGCTTCCTTTCCAATTTAGTCAAATGAGAATTCTTCTCAAGTATAATCTGACCAAGAGCAACCAAGAAAACAATGAAATATGAGTCAAATGATATTTGGTGTAAGATACTTTGCACCAAAGTACTCTTGAATTATCAGTACTCTAGCTTTTTGACATTCACTCCACCAAACAAATGACAAACCATATCCAATATTAAGTGACAGCATTATAATCACCGAAAAACAGTGCAAAAAGAAAGAAAGAAAGAAAACAACAACAAACACCCCAATCTTGAAAAGTGAAAGAAATTCAGACCTCACACAACAGACAATTCCCACACGAGCCTCCAGCAGAGGGCGAACATGTGCTGACAGAGCTGCCTCATTCAGTCACCCCCACATTCACTTAGCATTAAGCCTGACCAAACTTGAAGGAGGGTGAGGTATAGGAGTGATATTATGTATCAGTAGTAGCAGTAACAAAACTTACCTATTCTATTTAGGCTTACTAAGAAACACAAGCATGGTTATGAAATACCAACTTGGGCAGGGATTTTTTGGCTGTTTCCGTGATCTTTTTCTTGAAAAAGAAGCAATTCTTTGTATAGATGTGAGCTTACACTAGTTTTTAAGGCTGTCAAGGTTTTTATAGACTTAGATGGCTCATATCAGGAGTTCTCCACAAGACATATATTTGTAGAGGTCCATTAAATATTAAAGTTTTACACATAACGTTTTGTGAATTACAACCTCTGCCCTTTAAAATAACATCTCTGCTAGGATATATACATATATTCACTTACTTCTGCAGCCCTACAACCATCTAACATGCAGTATTTTATACTCAAATGCATATACATTAGTTATTTTTGGTTTGTACTCTATTTAATAGTGGCAAATTGTCCACATTGAACCGCTGTATTTTATTTACTTTGGGGTTACAGAAAGTTGGGTCAGAAATGGACGTCCCAGCTCTGTACCTATTTACAGGCACTGTATGTATGTATGTATGTACGTATGTACGTATGTATGTATGTATGTATGTATAGGAAAACGGAAGTTTTCTTATAAATATGAAAGACATAGATTTTCCCAGCCACTTTCCAAATCTGATATTCCACAAACCATAGAAGCAATGAAAAAAATATACCAAATCTTCCATCCATTTTACATACAGAGATTAAATAACTTGCAAGAAATTTAATGTCTAATTTCTAACAGGCTACAATAAGCAGAGGGCTTGCACTTACATTTCAAATTAGAAGCTCAGAAAATTAACTGCCATTTGTCTATCCCCTCAATGATCATATCAACTTCACTTTTCCTCACCAAACAAAAAACAATGAAACCCGGAAACATCTCCAGCAGGTGACTTTTTTGATTGTTGGTTTGTTTTGGTTTTAACATTCTCTATAGTCTTGAGAGATAAACTTAATTTATAATATCTGCAAACCGGCTGGTTTAGATGACATGTAGGTCATGGCAGATAATATGCATCCTTTGGCCTGTGTGGCAGTACCATCTCCGCCTAAGTTGAAATGACGAGGATTTGTTATTCCTAAACACTTTGTTCTGAACTGTTTGCACAATCTGTTAAGTCCAAGCAAATTTAAATGATTCTGACATGCAGCCCGCTCAGGCCAGCACTCGGGATAATGCCTCTTTACATGGGCAGAATTCTGTGGCGTCTAGGTCATTCTCTTAAGGGGAATCAACTGTGTGTCTCCTCTTTGCATTTCTACTTCAATCCTTCATCCTGCAGCCTGGAGCCCAGAGTGAAATGCAAGAAAGGAGCCGAGTGCTCAAAGCAAAAATCTGCTTCCAGGACAATCCATTATATCTGACAAGTTAAATGTTCCATGGTAGGCCATATGGCATCAGAGCAGACCCGCCGACGGAAGAGGGGAGATCGGCAAATGCATCACAATTAAGGAGTTTGGCTACACAGTGTACTTTGAATTACTTTTTTTATGATCGGATTTTAAGTGCTGTCCCCCAAATTTTCAATTGAGTCCCTTTGATGAGGATCTTTTAAAAGATAAACCCCAATTTCATGATTGTGGGATACTAAACTTGAAAAGTTAGGGCAGACTGGATGGTACTATCTAGTGGGGCTTCGGAGAAAAGGACCTGTAGCCTTTGCAATTTCAAGATAATAACAAATAGACTTGCTGCTCACCAGACTAGACTATTTAAATAAAACTGGTCATTAGGTCGGAACATGTAAATCAAGCTGGTGAAGCACAAAATACAACCAGTTTCCATTCTTAAAGTTAAAAAAAAAATCTTACAAAGTCTGAAATGAGGATGTACATGCTCACGTTGCATCTGTGAGTTACTTAATATGTATCAAATAAATTACATGGGGACCTGCTCCAATGAAATGCCACCGAAAAGCACACACACCACTAATAGCACATCCCACAAGACAAATCTTAAGCAATTTAGGTCACACTCACTATCCAAGCCGAGTTGCCCAAGATTAATAAGTATTTGTTATTAGGGGGATGTAATATAAATATTGCTAAGACTGAAATCACTGTATGCATTTTATTAAAGCAGAGGAAGGTGAGATAAAATGAACTATCACACCTTAGTATCAGACAACGATACACAGGATGACCATTCTCTCATATAAAGAAAGCAATTATTCTTATTTCTCCCAAGGAAATACTGAGGAAAAGGGACATCCAATAAAGGTTGGAAAGTCCCATATTCTTGTGATCTGATGGCAATCTTATCCATTTTCTCTGGCTTTCTAGAGATGATATTCTTAACCAAGTCATATGAATAATATGAATACATGTCCTATGTGAGTGGTTCTGTGTGTGTGTGTGTGTGTGTGTGTGTGTGTGTGTGTGTGTGTGTGTGTTAATGGATAAGTACTCAACAATAATCATTACCATTTAGGTATTCACACTGGTGTGCAAACATGAAATTCACAATGATTAAGAAAGAGAAACATGAATACATCTTTCAAACAAAGGAGGCATGGAGACTCATTTCCCTAAACTATCCTACTCTCCATTTCTCCAGAGGGTCACTATTTCCCTCAAATGTTCCTGGTTTTGCTTTAATTAAGAATATCATTGTTTCATAGAGCATAGATACTTTAGACAAATGGATTGTTTCTTTGGGTTGAAAATTATGAGAACATTTTCCTGATAGTCTTCAAGTTGCCATTGATTAATAATAACTCAATGTGGTCATATATTCACATCTTTCTATTATCATAAAACAATGTATTGAATTATGAAATGTATTACGTAGGTGGTAAATTTGGTTTTTTTAACCAGTCATTACAACTCCATATACTATTGAGGGCCCTCATGTACAATCTCTTTGCAAACCATCATCCTCTTGAGAAGCAGGGCTCATAACTATTATAAGTTTTTCTCTGACCATGTGTGAACTCAGAGAGGAAACAGGGTCAGAGAGGAAACAGGGTGGTTAATTTTTTGCCTTAGCACACATGGTAGTGAAAGAGGAGCCACATCTCTGCTATGCTTACTTCTAATGCTTGCACGATCATATGTTTATTACCTGGGAAAGTGTGACCATTAACAAAACATTAGAACACACACACACTCCATACATCATTATATCTTATTTAAGAAAAAGAGTCCAATTTCTTGGAATTGTGCTTGAGTCTGTGGAAAAATGAAGCCAGAACCCTAAGCTAGGAAGAGCCGCATATCCAAAAGTACACTGTACACACACACACACACACACACACACACACACACACACACTCTGACAAAATACCTCAGCAGCAATACAGTACACTGCACCACTGTGAAAACTGGGTTCTATTTCTGTGGCTCTAAATGTACTTTTCTATTACTAATCAGCTACTACATTGTTGAAAAACTGGCAAAAATTGGCCTGCACTAAGTTCTCTAAAACTCTGCTCATGGAGATACACGCCCATATCCAAAGAAAGCTCTTTACCAAGAAACAACGCTTCTCCTATTCCAATCATCATGATTAAAAAAAACACAAAACATGAGTGCCTATATATATATATAAAATACCAAGGGGAATAAACCCTATTCCAAGAAAAAAAAACACACACACACACACAAAGCTTATGACCTCTAACAGAAAGTGCATCACATCAAATAAATATGGTCGATTTTTACAGAGAAAAAAAGGATACAATGAAAGCTGTCCAACATCCATCATTTATGTAGGCCTTAAAATCAATAACAACTCTTTAAACTACATTTAAGTTTTAAAAGCATTTTGGTATATGTATAATATGTAATACATTACATAAATAACTATATATAGATCCTGGTTTGACCCCTAAAATTCAGGTTAGCACTGGCTCATAGACTTCAGGAAATCACAAATACTTCAAAAATGTTTAAGCAGTTGCCTCTTAATCCTAAATGGATTCTTTTTTTTTTCCCCAAGCAAACAATTTTGCAAATATTTAGGCTGCTTTGATAAGCAAATGTTCTCCCAAACATTGCCACCAGCCACTCAGGGAAATCTCTGAACAGACCACAGCCAATGGGAAAGTTTGCAAGGGAAATGCTGGAAGCCACACTGGATGGATCTCCCAGCAGCCAACTGGGCTTTACTGCCCACAAACAAACTGTTGATTTTTGTTGCAGCACCTGAAACGAGACCTTCCGAGGTCTGCGTGAAACAAGTACTTTACCATTCTCGGTCACAGGACTGTGATTCTCATTGACTGAGCCGGTGGTCTCCTAGTAGGGTGAAACTGCTCGCCCACAGGTTCCCCATTTCAGAGTTCAACAACTCCAGTCAATGTGGCTTGTTGCTGGACAGCGGAAATCCAACTGCTTCCAAAAGAAAATGCCCCGGGGAATTAACGTGTTCAAAACAGGAAGCAGAAAAGCCAACAGAAGCCATGTCCAGGGTCCCAGGTCTTAACAGGAAGGACAGGAAGAGAGCGCTTCTGACAACGTTTTCCCAAAGGGATGCACCAGAGAAGGCGCCTCCTACACCACATCTATTCCGCTAATGATTCTTGGAAACAACATTTTCGAGAAATACCAACAAGAGGGCGGCATATTCAAAACAGCCTTGCCAATTGCTAAGATGACTACAGGTGGAAAAACTGCAGCAATCATCACGTCTCTCTCCCTTCCTTACACTGGACTACAAAAACACCCTCCGAAACTTCCTGGGAAACCATGGGATTCCCTATTAACAGGGGAGCCTCCCATGCTTGCAGCATTTCTCCAGCTTTCTGTAGTCACTAGGGCCACCAGGGGCTAGCCACACTGAGAACATAAAGCACATCTCAAGGCTGTGGTTGCTAGGGCCACGCGGGGCGTGACTTAGAAAGGTAGGAGTTGGGATGCACAGTGGACTTGGTGGGCGGGGAGAAAGGGAGCAGTGAATTTCAGAGGCCAACTGGGAAGGTCCAGCAGGTAGAATTAAAAGGAAAGTCTCTTCGGCCACTTTCACTTCC
The DNA here is from genome assembly GCA_023101885.1 of Typhlomys cinereus. Taxonomy (NCBI): domain Eukaryota; kingdom Metazoa; phylum Chordata; class Mammalia; order Rodentia; family Platacanthomyidae; genus Typhlomys; species Typhlomys cinereus. The sequence goes on along the minus strand of JALPQD010000466.1, from coordinate 903,694 downwards.
TGGTTCACACATGTTCCAAGTGGTCACAGACTGTATTTGATGCTGCCTAGACAATAATAGCAAAATACCTAAAGCCACAGATTTTAACTGCATCATAAATACAGATATGGAGAGGAGGAGAACCAATCACAGCAGTAGTGTTATAAGGAGGGAAAAAAAAAATCCTACTATCTTCTGCAGTTGATATGTGTTTAGTTGTACTGTATGAAAAAATAAAAAGGCTCAGTAAGATGGCAGAATTAACCTATCGTTTCAGATTGCTTACAGGTGAAATTCTGCCATCTGGATGGGCAGTTTGCCCACATGGGTGGGGGGGAGGGGGAGAAGGAGAGAGAGAGAGAGAGAGAGAGAGAGAGAGAGAGAGAGGAGAGAAAGAGGGAGAGAAAGAAAGAAAGGGAGGGAGGAAAGGAGGAAGGAATGAAGGAAAAAAGGAAGGAAGGAAGGAAGGAAGGAAGGAAGGAAGGAAGGAAGGAAGGAAGGAAGGAAGGAAGGAAGGAAGGAAGGAAGGAAGGAAGGAAGGAAGGAAGGAAGGAAGGAAGGAAGGAAGGAAAACTTCTGCCTCCCACTTTGACACAACAGGGAGCAGGAGGCATGACATCACCAACCACGGACAGACACGTACATGTGCCACACACATTCACCAAAGCGCAGCAAGACCAGAGAGGGAACAAAGCCGGAGGCTGAAGAGAAACTATCATCCCTGGAGCTGAGGCGGCGACAGGAAGCAAAGCCCAGCACTCACTACTACATCACCAGCGGAGAAGACAGGCCGAGGTGCGCGTGCAGCAACTTCCTTTCTGTCTTAAGGAGCATTCAATAAACAAGACCCGGAATCCAAGTTTCCATGTTTCTCTAACAAGGCAGATTCATAGTATTTATTTCTACTGGAATAACAACTTTGGGAATTATTATTTAACTTTAAAGAAACAGGAAGCTGCAACTTAGCAAGTCCCCGAAGATGTTGTGTCTTTTCTGATTGGAAATGCTCACAGTTTTATAAAAAGAAAAAAAATACTCTGGTTCTTTCTTCTTAATCCTTATCCATACCCTTTAAAATAAAATCTGGGACAGCGACAAAGATTTGTTTTACTAATTAATAATCCTATGTTTTTAACCTGAACAGCAGCATATATGAAATCAAGTCAGAACACTAAAACTGTTTCCTTCTAACCTGGAGGGCCACATAAAACTTGTATCTAACTTTAGGCTTCCACAGTGGTACCAAATGGCTGATTGCCAGGGGACAGTCTCAACATTCTGAACGCTTTTCAGAAACAGCAGACAAGAGGAGTTCACTATCTGTTCAGGGGGCTCGGGGTATCCATTTTGATGTACAGTGTCTTCTAAAAATGACACTGGAAACGGAGCACAGCGGAACTGCTGAGTGAGGGAATTATGGGCACATTCCCAAACTCCTACACCGAACTGCAAGAGGAATAGACCAAAAAGTAAAAAACACTTAAAAAAAAAAAAAACTATCAGCAAAAGCAAGCTAAGAAAAGAAAAAAAGAAAATCCCACCCTGAATAGAGAAATCGAATACTTGCTTTTCTTCTGACCTCAGGCAGCAGGCGGAGGAAGGCACAGGGAGCTCTAAGCTCTCACGTGCTGCAGGGAGAGTCGCCAAAAAGCATGTGGGTGAATAAACTGTTGTGGCGTAAATTTGCTAAAGGACAGAACACAACACGCCAGGGCTTGGCTGTCCTAACATGTTTTACTATGTAAATTGAAATAGTCTTGAAAGGGAAAAGGAAAGAAGGAAAAGGTGGAGGGGCTTCTGAAAAAAAAAAAAAGTTTACTAGAAATTCTCATGCTTTAGGTCACAAATAAAAGTACTTTTCCTGCTGTCATAAAAAACAAAACAAAACAAAAAATTAGTTCTTAGGCTAGCGCTCCTGCCAGGTTTCCTCTGATGGAAATTTAGGGGGGTGGTTTAAAGAGTTAAAAGACTCCCTACCATTAATTTGCATCTGGTGCTTTTAGTGTGTGTGTGTTTTTTTTCTCCCCTGAAAAGTTGGCAGAGCTGCCGATTTTCCATAATGCAAGCATTTGGGAATTGTGAGCGGAATGAAACCGATCCAATCTCCTGACTGCGACATGAATTTTCATTAATTACAACCTTGTCAGCAAAAGCATTATCAAAGCTGAATATGAAAATGCTAATGAGTCCTCATTTGCATATTTTTCTTTGTTGGAATGTCATTAATTATTACATTTTATGATGATGAATGCAGCTGTCGAAGCTCTCCGATGCATAATTAGCCATCAGAATGCCAGGAGCCGATCAGCATTTTTGGGTGAAAAAAAAACAAATTTCACTTCCACTCTCCCCCATCCCAACATCACCAAACACAGTCACCACACACACACACACACACACACACACACACACACACACACACACAGAGCCCTGATGACGACAGTGCTGCTAAGGACAGACTTTGGGGAAGTAGAAAAGGGTTAGGTTACAAGGAATTCATCTTTGCTTTAAAATTATTTTGTTTTTAGCTGATAACGGTTGTATACAATAGAAGCAGTTCTTAATAAAAAAAAGTCGTTATTCCAGCTTAATTAATGCCATGCTTAATTATAACACCATGATGTCAGCGGTTTTAATTAAGTATTGGCTCTGTTACAAAAAAAAAAAAAAAAAAAGAAAAAACACCACCACTTCTTGCCGCAAGAAGAATCATAATACGCAGATCTGTGCAAATCATTTATGCGATTTTTGGGTCTTCAGTGGTTCATGAACTATTTAGATCTTAACGGGCGGCATTAAAACTCCATGTACACACGCGTGCGCAGGAGGGCTCTCTCTCTCTCTCTCTTTCTGTCTCGCACACACACATGTGCGAGGGCACACACACACACACACACACACGCACACACACACATATTCAGGCATACACTCACACCAGAGGCCAAGAAAAGAGCAAGATCCTATGTTACTGGGACAGACTTGAGAGCTTACCTACTTGACCACTTTTTGGAGCTAAAGTGTAAGTGAAAATGACAAAACATAGCTCATCCTCTCTCTGCCGCTGGGAACGGTGTTTATAAGTAAAAAAAGAGAAACAACACCGAGCAGATGGGACCATTACACATGACCAAACCAATCAATCACAGATGAAGGGCCCAGGTGCGGCGCAGCCGTGCAGCAACGCACCATTTCACAGTCTGTCAGACACACACACACGGTCGTCCATGAGTGACCCTCCTCAGCTCCCCCCGGACCTCATCTGGGGCGCTGCGCCCCTCTCGCCTGCCTACGCTCCAACTGACGTCTTCATAATCGCACTGTCTTTCTGGCTCTCTGTGGCAGTAGGGAAGAGACAGGGTGGAAGGGGTGGTGACTGGAGGGGGGATGGGCAAGGCAGCCAGGACTGGGGCTCCCATCCTTGTCACTGGTCCACTCTTCTTCCCTGGGCTGTACCCAGAGCCCCTCCCTCCGAAGCCACCAGAATGGCTTTTCTGGACATCATTAAGCTCATTAATTTTAAAGGTTGACTGCTTGTTTGTGGCACCCCAAATGCCCACCATTGGAAATCGGAAATTTTGTGTAGATTGCTTACTTCTAAACAGGAAAGACAGGACTAACCCAGAGTCACCACTAGATTAGACCAAAATATCACAAAGTCATTTTGGGGAGAGTTTATGGAGGCTTTCCATGACTCACTCCCAAATTGATGAAAATAAAACCCTTGTGACCCACAAAGCATCTAAGGCCAATTTGGCCTTGAAATTTCTGTCTTAAGAAAAAATGTCCGGGACATTTGGCATCGGGTACCAAAGGAACCCTTGCATCCGCAGGAGATCTACATTGCACATCTGTAAGCCTCAGAAGCTTGGAAGGCAACTGAATTGAAAAACCAAGTTCAACACAAACAAGTACGGACAGACTGAGCTCCCTGATCCGCATTCAAAAGTTCCCGACTCACAGTCGAAATGGCTGTACCCATCAGAAATCTTTGTCGGTCTCTTTAAAGAAAATAAAATGATAAAATAAAAGTTCAGGGAAGAAGAAAACTGAAGCTCACACATGAAAAAAACAAATTCATTGCCCCGCATCAGAAAACAAGGATTGGTTTTATTGATCCAATGAATTCTTTAATCATGTATTTCTCCTTAAACTGAGATGATGCATGAGGATGGTTTTGAGATCCTTTGGCATGGAAAGGATACAATAAGGAATCATTCCTATTTACTCCAAATTCGGAAAATGGAGCCGATCTCCAGTTTTTGGAGATGGGCACTCCTCTAAAGACAATTAAATGCTCTCAAGGATTTACTACCTCTTTTGCCCCGTTGGCTCAGAGAAGGAGCTCAGAAAACATTCAGCCCTTCCAAAGAACAGCGATGTCACTGCAAAATAGCTCAGAGGATTCGTCTCCAAAAAAAAATTTACTCACAACATCTTAAGCTTTACTGGGAAATCTACACTGAGAGCAAGAGAAACTAACCAAAATATGAGGGAGAGCCCACCCTCCCTCAGAATTGAGTCAACAATTACTGAAGTGACATTTTCCTGTCATGACAGAAAAAAAATAAAATAAAAGTGGACTAAATTGGCAAGAAAGAACCTTACCTAAAATCTGTAAGCCATTCCCATTTACAGGCAAAGGCGATTTTGCAGAACACTGGGCAGATTGGATTCGTCCAAATGAAAGCTTTGTGTTTTAGCATGGGCCCTGCCATCCATTCATATGTCTCCTCAAAATGGTGGATGGCATATTTGTTCCGAGGTTTGGTTTGATTTCATTCTTTTGAGAAGTCAATAGGCTTTCTCTTTTCTGTCCTTGGGAAACTTTGAAATATTAAACTAATCATGCATCTTTCTGTTCCTCGATGTGTCTTAGAATTTCTATCTTTAGTCCCTGTTAACAAGGAAGCTCATCTCAGAACTCCAGGAAAACACCAGAGAACGAATCGATTAAAGCTTCCATAAGCACTTAGAAAGAACCACTTTGCATTTCTGTATGTGTGTGTGTGTGTGTGCACGCGCGTGTGTGTGCGTGTGCGTATGTGTCCCATGCGTGTCTCCCTCCACCCTGAGACTCTACACATTTGCATTAATAAATTTCTATTTTCAAGCTCAATAGAAATTGCAGTACAAAAAGCAGATGTGTACATTGGTTTCTTTCAAATTGAATTTCCAAAAGCGGAGCCTATTCTAGCTCAAGATCAAAGGAACTAAAACATGCTCTCCTCCCCCTTCCCATATAATTGCAGAGAGTTCATTTCTTTTGTGGCGATGAGCACAACAGGTAAAGCTTAAACCTGGAGGGTAATGATCAGGTGCTGGAGCTCAGCTCCGCTGGGTTACTGAGTGCTCTGCTCAGGGCCCCCCACTGCTAACCCGCTACTCCACAGGAGGATGGGAAACACCGCGCACATTCCCACTTTATTCTTGGGATATCAGTATCCTCTCCCACATCAAGACAGAGCAGTACTGAGACGGACACAGGCATCCTCAACATCATTGTCCTGAAGAAGGGATAAGTCCACATGACGAGAACACCATCCCCCTGGTGTGTGGCCTTGCCTGGGAAGGCTCCCCAAAGCCTTTTGGAAGGAGAAGGGGTATAAATAATGAATAGATGAAGAGTGCCACTATTAAGAAATGTCATCTCCTGGCAGTCCTGCAAAAGGACACGGCCCTGGGGAAGGAGAAGAAAGAGAAGCGCCCGCAGACTCCTCCAGAGTCTGTCCCATTTGGCATGATTAGCACCATCTATTTCTTTGAGGAATAAGGTAAAGAGAGAAGAAAATTCTAACCAGAATCCACAGAAACGGAAGTTGATAGAGAACACCCTCTAGGCTTATGCAACCTTGAAGCCAACTGCACTCGGGCGGGGTGGGTGTGTGCAGGCACACGCGTGTCTGGTGCTTCCCTCTCCCTGTTAAAATTCCTGGTACTTCATTTCATCCTTTGCTGCCCATAGGCATCTGTTCCCCTCTAATTATTTGCCATTTAGGAAAACTCTGCTTAGATTCTGTGTGCATCTGGCCCTTGCTTAGTGTATATTTGTGATGCTTAAATATGGTGCTTGGTATTAGAATGGGTTTGCATGCAAGCACAAAATCTCCCCCTTTCCAGAAAACTATGTCAATAACCTCTCCCCCAAATGGATGGAGTTAGAAGAAATTATGTTGAGTGAAGTATCCCAGACGCAGAAAGTTAAACGCTGTATGTACTCCCTAATAAATGATCCTAGTTACAAACCCACTTAATGACATACTCAAAGGTAAATCTCTGTAATACCCACTATAATCTCAAAGGATTATAAATAGGAGAGAAGGGGAAAGAAAACCTCAAAAGAAAGGAGACAAAAGAACACACTTTAATAGAAAAATTAGGCCATGATCATATACTGCATGTAAGTAGCAAGACATCTAATGCGGCTCACTCTCACTTCCTTTCCTGTTCACTTGGGACTGAACAGGTTTGATCTCCCCAATCACGGAGGGTATAGGGACTAGCAGTCAGATGTTAACCAACTGGCAAATGGGAAATTGGCCCCTCTCACTGCTGTGTCCTATTCTTCCATCTACCTTTGAGTCTCTTCTTATATTAAGATTTTTGTTTAAACAGTCTTTTATCTTTGGTTAGGAAATGACCTCAACAACCAATCAGGATGCAGGACAGTGTGGGGGGGGAAGCAAAACTGAAAACAACAACAAACCATAATTCAGAACGCCAAAGACCCTACAAAATTCACCCAAAACAAGACCAGACAAATCTCTCCCCATCCTAAAGCTCAGGGAACCTTACAGAAGGGTGGGGCAGCAAGATTATAAGAGTTTAAAGATGGGGAGGACCAATGATAGCAAGATACTCCACACAAGTCAGAGCAGCAAAAGCCAGGATATAGCCACATTGTGATTGAACCTTGCCTGACCTGCACAATGACTGACATGTCAACAACCAAAGTCTTGCAGGGATTATAGGGGAGAAGGCTCACGCAGTAGGATCCTTAAAAGCAAGGAGTTAAACAGACATGATAGAATTTCCCATACTAGCGGGCAGCCCAAGAAGGGACCCCAAGTTATGCCACTGAGTCCTGAACTCTCACTAGTGTAGACGACTCATAGGGACATTTGGCAACCATATAAACAGATGCTCTGGACCATGGGAGGAAGAAAGGAAGCACCAAGAGAGGAGGAGGGAAGAAAAAGGGGTGAGAGGTGGGAGGAGTGGGAAAAGGGGGAGAGTGGAATGGGGGACAGCAAGGGGAAGAGAGAGGGAGGGAGAAGAAAGGGAGTACCTATTGAGCCTGTATAACTAGGCAAAAAGAATGCAATAAAAAAATGAAAAATAAATAAAAAATAACTTCTCCTCCAAAAGTATAAACACAATAAATTCAGTAAATTTTATCAGGATTTACGGAAATAAATACGTGGTCCTACAGGCACTGCATACATCCTCTCCCTGTTACACACACACACACACACACACACCTGAAATAAATAGCATCTATCAGTGAGTAGACCAACCATTTACTCAGGACATAAATGTCAATCACAGTGCTACTTAAGTAACTAATGAGAAGCTCTTTGCTCCTGACCTATTTTTTTTCTGGTAACTGAAATGAAATATTGTCATTTTGCAAAGAAATAAAAATATAACCCCTCCTACATGGTGGGGGGAGGAAGGGTCCACTGGGAAAAATCAGATCATTCTGGACACAAGTTCAAGTTTCCCCTGCCCCTCTCCCACACATCCTATCTTTCCATGTCTGTTCCTCCATCTTTCTCTCTTGCCTCTTTCCTTATGCATGAGGTACTCCATGAGGGGAATGCACTGGGAGAGGAGCACAGATTAGAAGTAGCTCTCAGCGTCTAGACTTGACTTTGCCAAAAGCTAAGTGTCATGGGAATTGGTTTGTTCATTTCATTAAAGGATCCCCAGGCTCCTCTGAGGGAATGACAATTAATAACATTAACAGTAAGTATAATAACGTGGTCTATACCCAACTTTTTAGTGTCACGGAGTGAATCAGCGGGGATTTGGGAGTCACGGACTATAAGTGAGTGTGAGACCTACTACTAAGGAAGCGATGACCCAGGCCCAGTTACTGATTATCTTGGTCCCTGGATTATCTACCTCATCAATAAAAAGGACAAGTAATAACATCTACATCATGAGGTTGTGCCAAGTTAATACATCAAAGGCTCTCATAAAATGTCTTTAGGTGTGCCTTATCATCTGTCTTCACAGGACACTTCCTTTTGTTCATTACTACATTCACACCGCCTGCCACCAAACAAGGCATAAAGTTGAGAGATAAGTTATTCTGCAGCCCATGAATGAATAAGTAAACAAACAAACTGGGATGAAGAATTCCTTCTGCAAATTTTTTTTAATCTTATTTATTTGTCATGGGGGAAGGGACATTCAAGGCACGGTACATCTATGGAGGTCAGAGGATAACTAGCAAGCGTCGGTTCTCTACTTCCATGAGCAGAGTTCTGGAGACCCAACACATGTCACTAGGGTTAGTGATAAGCATCTTTACCTACTAAGCCATCTCACCAGTCTTGGAGAAAGATTCCAATATGAACTATTAAGTACGTGATAGGTCTGAGACTTGTATGGTATTTTTACATTACTTCTGTCTTCAGGAAACTGATCTATTGATATGGGGAAGTACAAAATCAACAGTGACCCAGAAGAAGTTAAAGACAATACACAATGTGAGCTCTCACCATCCTTAATGATCCAAAGGTGAGCCTATCTCTTTCACATGGACGTTATAGTTTGTTCTTAGTTGAATACAGTTAAATACTGAGAATCCCTGAATTCCCTCCTGTCACATGTGAGCTCATCATTTCCACTTACTTCTCTTTCTCGGAATTTCATACCCTATATCCAACTGCCTCTTCTACATTTTAAGGGGTCTCAAACCTAACACTAAATTCATGATCTTGTCCTTTACATCTAGGCTTTCTCTATCTCTCCCTGGAGTTTTTACAGACACCCAAGATATGTTGCAACATGTATGGAAAATTGCCCTATTCCCAAGTCTTGTCCTAGATGCAAAGATCTCATTTAAACTTCATAGCAACACTGAGCTAGATATTGTGAACTGCTTCAAATGGGCTTAACAATATTTTGTGATGCTTTGAATCAAATTCAGGGCATTCTGTATTCCAGGAAGTATCTACCACTGAACCACGCCCCAGCACTATTCTCATTTTTCAGAATAAGGGAAGCTCAGGGGGGAGAAAAAAACACCTCTATTTTAATCACAGGCCACAAGTTTCTGACCACATGGCTTGAATTAAGAGGATAAAAAGTGATCGTGTGGAGCAATGCTTTTGTTCCTTTGCTTGAGCCTTAGGACACAAAACGCAAGGTTGTTTCATAAGCATCCTACTTCATTCATTGTGAAAGGACCTGAGAGACTCCACAGTGATATCTACTAGGGGGAGAAATACAACTACCTTTAATGAAGGAAGAAAGCTACAGAAAATAAATATAATTGGGGAACAGTTTAAATTAAAGCAATATAGTTTATTAATAATATGTCACAATGTTACAAACTTTTTTTTCTGGGACAATATATCTACAGTATAAATCAAGAGCCTAACAGACCCATCAGAAAGCCTATAATGAATGGAATCCTTAGCAGGATGGGCCATGGTCAAACAACCTCACCCAGCTGAATCTGGTTGCCAAGAATAGGCCACGTACAACATCGGGACCTTGGAAATGTTGGAATTTTGTCTTTCACCTTCCTTTTGATAAGGAAAATGGAGTCATAGTTGAAACCACAAACCCTCAACCTTCTTGGACAGTGTGAACCATTGAACTTCTTAAATGGGTCAGGACATAGCAATGCACTTATCGCTTCTAACAGGGCATGTAAGACTCTCAGATTTCTCTCACTCAGAAAGGGTCTCCCATGTATTCTATGATGACTTGACCCTGGAAGATTCCAGTTATTTGGCAACCTTCATCAGTAAGTCCTCTCAATCCAGATGACTTGCCCTCTTGCTTCCGAACCCCAAAGATTCCTGTCAGGATCCAGATATAACCATGGCAGACTGTTAAACTTAGCTGACTCAACTGTTCATGGGCAGGTGACAGCAAATGTCTCCTCTGAAGGCCTCTCAGGTTGGATCCCACTATCTGCGTGGTCTGCTGCTGGTTCCCAGGCAGAGACAGCCATATGCATTTGACTATAAATGTTAAATGGTACATTTCTGATGTTACGTGAATATTCGAATATTCATCTCCCTTTAGCCACACTTTTAGGACTTAGATATTTCCAAAGCAAAACAGATTTTTTTTTTGGCAGACAGATCAGTGACTAAAATGTTCTCTTGTCTCTATCATTCATGAACTTGCTCTGGTTCACTGGAAGAACGTCTCCCTTCCAGCACTTTCCATGCCAAAATGACCCCGATTTGGGTACAAGGAAGATGGGTAGAGGGAATCAGAAAGATGAAAAGCAGTTCACCTTTTGGCTCTTAACCACAGACTACCGGCAAAGTCCAGTAAACTGGGAGAGGCAGATCTGAAAGCACAAGCAACTACGCATCGTTCCCAATTCAAAAAAGGCCACTTGCTAGCCACAAAACCTCCATGGAAGATGACCGCCTAGAGATGAATGAGTCACCCAAGATCACACAGCTGCTAAGCAAGGAAGCTGGGAATCAGCCAGATTTCACCACCAAACTCCAAGTTCCTCCCATGCCCACACTTCAAAGATGAAAGAAGAGGATCATTAATGAGACAGAGGAAGAAACAGAATGACAGCTGGCCATTTTTAACACTGCGGATGTTCAGGACTGAAAGTTTTAGGAGATGAAGAAAACAGAGCTAGGGGATTCCATGAGCACTGTTACCCATCCACTCTACATAGTTTGGAGGAAAAACAATACTGTTAAAACCCAGAGGTTTTGATGAACAAGTCTGACAAAGGTCACAAATCTCACATTATTCTAACGCATCGTGTGTGTGTGTGTGTGTGTGTGTGTGTGTGTGTGTGTGTGTGTGTGTGTGTACCAAAGAGCCAGAGACCACCTGACTGTGTATGCCTGTGGAGGCCCAAGGGTGACACAGAGAATCATCTTGTAATGATCTATCTACTTACTTAATGCTTTGCTCTGGGGTTTCCCATGCTCCGCCTTGCTTTTTCCTTCTGGCATTTTTTCACACAGGATTTGAGATTTGAGATTCAAATTAAGGTCCTTTGACTTACATGGCAAAGGCTTGAACCATCGAGCCATCTCTCCCCAGTTCCCATTTGCCCACTTTCAAGCAAAGGAAAAGAGGAGCCAGAGGAGAAGAGGTGATGAAAGAAAACACGGTCATGGGGAAAGGTCCCAAGATGGGCAAGTGAATGTTAGGCTACAAGATGCAAATATACAGGTGTAGAAGAATATGAAGAGACACATAAGATGTAGGCAATGGTGAATCCCACAGGAGTCAGGTCTAAGGTGTGGCAAGGTCAACCATGTCAAATCACACCACACACTTGGCAATGCTGTGGCCTCTCCTAAAATTCTGGAACCTTTACCTCACTTTGCCAAGAGAGTTAGATTCAGGTGTCAAGGTGACAATTGCAGGGTGTTTGGGGCACAGCTGTGAAAAATTCATAGTTAGAGCAAGCCCTTGAACAAGCCTGCAGGTGATTGTTTAACTGATATGTATGAAACCCGCCCACAGTGGATGGTGTTTTCTAATGGTGGGCAGGATAAAAGGAAGTGTAAGGGGGAGGGACTTGCCCTCTCTTGTCCTATGTGGACTTGCTATGTTGAGTCCACTACTGGTCAGTGGCTGCCCTATCCATTGCTATTGTTGCCACCGCCACTGCTGTTATTCTCAGTTAACATCAGAGTTCAGCCTTTTTGGCCTGGCCGTTAATCTCAGCTACCATTGGAACCCTACTTCTTAGGCCTAGCCACTGTTCACACTGACTGAAGCCTCTTCAGCCTTCCAGTGCAATAGACTTTCCTGGGATCCTTTGGTCTTTGGATGTAGTAGCTCGAGAACTGAGCCGCTACAGGCTGCTTTTGTTGTTGTTGTTAGTTAATTTAATCAATTTATATATAAATCCACTCTATCAATTCTGTTCCTCTAGAGAATGCTAATACATGCCTTTTCCCCCTCTTTTTTGTGAAGACTACCTGATCCACTCAGGATGTTCAATTCTGACAGAAAGAGAGAAGGACCCAGAGTGCAGGACACTGGTGAACAATCGTGAGGCTGAAAGAGGAGTTGAAGCCAGGACCCTCCACCTGCAGCTTACAGAAGTTCAAAGTTGAGCTAAGGTAAGAGTCAGGTCTCTTCCTCGTCGCCCCAGCCAATGTTTCTTTTGTTACATTCAAGTTTCCCATGTCCCAAATGGGGATTCAGAATGGACAGCGAGACAAACTGATGTTAGGGGTCGCCCACAGATATGGCCCCTTGAGAAACAGGAGATAAGCAAAGGCTTCACCAGGCTCCCCTATCAACACTGGGAAGGTCAACAGGAAATCCAGCCCACCAGTATTTACAATCCCAGTGGTCTCTGCAGTGTTGAACAGAGACCTGTGCTTACTCCTCCTTCATTAGCCACCTATGGGGCCGATGGGAAGGAGAAAGCTCAGGGCCAGTCAAGTGGCACTGTGTGTCCAGCCCTGGGCTGGGTGTGTAGTCTGTTTAAACTTGTGAGGGTGGCTCCTCATCTCTCCCCATCCACCATACACACACCCACACCCACACACCCACACACCCACCCCCCACACACACACAGGGAGACAAGGGAGCTAAAGAGAATGAGGCAGTATGAAAGTTTCTGAGTGAGGAAGTAAAGTCTCCCAGAAAGTAACCGTGTGCAAACAAACAGATGGACACTTGGTCAAAGGTCAAAGGTCAAAGGTCAAAGGAACTCGACCTTACTGCTGAGAACACTGCTGGGAATACTCACCTCTCTGCATCTCCCCTGACGCTCAGGCTCTCTACATCATTCCCAAGTGTTTTATGCGACTTTGTGCTTTCTCGTTGTCAACCTGAACATAAGTACTTCCTAAGTTCTACACAGAAGTCTACCCCTTTTTTTTCCTTTGTTTCTTTTTTTTTTTTTTTTTTTTTAGTTTTATTTTATGTGAGTTTTGGGATCTGAACTCAGGTCCTTCTTCTTACAAGGTAGAGGTTTTAACCCCTGAGCCATCTCTCCAGCCCAGAAGTCTATACTTCTATGTTAGCAGTAAATTTGGTAAACACAGAAGCTTACTAGACCGATCTACTATTAAAAAGCAAGTCACCTTGCTCTTAATTCTCTCTTTCTTTTTGTTAAAAGCTAAAGAGGACAATGCCTTCTCTCTGTGAGATCTTTGACCATCCTTCTAGTAAGTTCTTTTCAGAAAGTACTGTTACTGGGGCTTGACACTGCGCCGAAATATGCACAACTGGAGGGGCGGGACAGGGACAGACAAAAGAGAGAAGCCAAAAGTAACACCGTCATTACTGCAATTCCTTAAGCCTTACTTTTGATATCTGAGTTTTGCTCTGCAGTTTTATCTTACATGCACTGTTCAAGGACAAGAGATCTGCCTAGCAGCCTGGCAGAACCGTGTGCAAAACCCTCCCACGTCATTGCCCAAGAGGATATCCTCTGTCGGGGTTCCTGGAACCATGCCAGCCATCACTTCCATGATGGGTAAAATGAGGAATATAACGGGGCGGGGGGGATGAAATATGCGAGAATCAGCACAGCATGTGGCAGCTAGTGAGAGCAAGGTAACAAACTAGTGGCTGCCACCACCAGGAAACTGACTATACATCTAGGGACGACACACTCATCAGCCATCAGTGGGAGCAGCCACTAATGCTGAGGGCTACTGACTTACTGTGCTCTCACGTCAACAAACTAACCTTAGCTTTTTCTGCACCCAGATACGGGGTCTTTATCAAGATGGTTCTGCAGATGTCTATGGTAGTACAGATGAGAGATGCATGAGGTGCAATGTCTTTTCAGACACATTCAAATACCACTTGCATGTGCTGCTGCAGCAACACAACACCCATGCAAGAAGCACTACATGTTTCAACTGAAGATACCTGGATTATGATCAAGGGAAACCTACATGGACTATCCTACATTACTCCAGAACAAGCATCCTTAGGTTTGCTGACCTCTTCCTCTGCCTGTATCTTTTATCCCAAGTATCCACGTGCACAGTCTTGACAGGTCATTTCCTCCTCAACTCTTACTCTAGAGGACTTTTCTGTCCCTTTTTTGAATAGCACTTTAAAAAGCCATTCCTGCCCTCTTGCAGCTTTATTCTACCCAAAACAAAACATGATAGTCTAAAACTGTTGGTGTAGTATTTTTTTTAATTCTTCTCACACATGAAGTGTAATTCTAGGGCAAATTTGAACACACATTTCTCTATTCATTAGGATCAACTCTACTTCTTTCTGCTTCCATACACGGAATTCTAGTATCCTCTTTGCTCTATGAATTCTGTCAAAATATTCATTACATTGCTTCTTTATACACTGGTGCTGAATGATGTGTAAATATACAGTTTTGATGACTTTGTAGAATGTAGAATACTTACACTGACAATTTTTTTTCTGTTTAATGATATTGGTCACATGTTTCAAAGTACTCCGATAATGACAATGTGTCAGAAAACCAAGATTACAGGGCAACCTCTCCACTCTGACCCTTCTGAAATGTCATTGTCTGTCATTTCAGACAAGCCCTCCAGTCCAAACGGGCAGTTGACTGGTTAACCTGAGCTTTAGTAGTGTGGTAGACAGCTACAGGGATCAACTTGCCCTTCACTGCACACAGCCGCTCCTGGGCTGCTCTCATGTACACATGGGGATCCCTTCCTCACACCCTTTCTTCGCCATTGCTTGTGGGGAGATGGGCCAATGCTTCCCCTATTTCTAACCTCGGTGGACAGGGGTTCCCATGCTTCAAATACTCCCCTATTCCTCTGTCTTCCCTCCCACAACCATTCAGAGCAAACTTCAATGCCAACCTCCGAGACTTCCTCTGGTCTTCTTGAGCATTCAGATCTGAATTTGAGTGACAACTGATGATACTCTCTCCAGGCTACAACCCTCCCTTCTGAGGCTCTCACAGGGCCCTCTTTATCAGGACCTGTTTATTACTTTCTGTGTCTTCCACCAGACAGAGTAACTCCAAGCATGTGGCAATAGAGGTGTGTTCTCAGCACTACACTGTATCCATGACACAAAGCCATTGCCCAATAAACATTTGAGGAAAGGAATTAATGACATAAAGACCAAATGCTAACAGAGGACGCTTTTATCTGTATCCAGAGAAATGATCCTAATCAGTGTATGACAGAAGTCAAATAAGCTTACAAACAATCACTTAGAAACCAATCAAACAATATGCTGTTGAATTTTTCCATAAGTTGCTGTATTCACGGCCCATTAGCAGTGGGATATGCCGCAAAACAAAACTTCACCAATCAAGAGTCTGTGATTAGAAAGGAGGCTCCTGGATAAATAAATGATTGTTGATAACCTGAGAAATAATTTTATCATGATTACTGCTTTGATAATGCTTTATTTATTAAAATAAAAAGCTTCAGTACCCTTTAAAGGCTGTATTCTCAACTTCACAAAAAATTCTAAATAAAAGCAGGCAGTGATAAATTCAATGAAAAGCAGAACATACAAATGACATGAGAAAAAGTCCACAAAATATGCAAATTGCACATATTTTCTTTTTCTTTGAGCCACACGTAACAAAATATGCAGGTGTCTTAAATGGACTAACCAAAGCACAAAGGATATAAAATGTAAGATTTGTGGAAGCTTAAAGATGATGATCAATTTATTATTGAGGCCAACCAACCTCCCAAGAGACTGAGGCTCTCAGCAGTCTCAGGTCACCTCTCAGCCCATGAAATGCTCAAAACATCTCAAGCCTATCAGGACTGAGGAGGAGGCTTGGTAGTTAAAGTTCTTGATACGCAAGCAAGATGAACAGAATTCAGATCCGCCAAACCCACACATATGCCAGATGGACACGATACCCCAACTATAACTCCAGTCTCCAACACAGAGAACTTCAGCTCAGGCTGGAAAGCTTAGGTTTGATCGAGAGACCCTGTCGCAAAGACAAAAGGCGGAACAGCAACAGAGAAAGGCAGTTCAGCAACAGAGAAAGGCAGTTTACATCAACCTGGAGCCACCACATACACATGTGCTCACACAAGAGAAGACACATAACCACAAGCCACACGCACATACGTGTGGCATGAAAACAGGAAAAAAAATGGACAGACTCATCTCTTTCGTTCCACAGGTGAGAGAAGGTTACAAAATGTTATTATCTATTTCGCCACTTTACAGATTGAACAACCACCACAAAAATCTCCTAAGAAAAAGACTACAATCTGAGATTTTAATTCATTTATAGAACATGTAGATTTTTAAAAATGTATTTAAAGTATTAAGGTGCACACCTACAAGAAGCACAAAAACTGAATTTGATTCCCAAAATCCAGTTTCACACACACACACACACACACACACACACACCTAAATATACTTTCTTATAGACAATTTCACAGCATCTGTTGTTGCCTACTTTCCTAACAACTCTGAAGAAGCTTTGTTTTTGGTATCATTTAGGTTTGGTCTTATAGGTAGAAAACAATAAGGATGCTACTTTTGGAATATTCACAGTGTGATTTTCCTCTAATTTGACTTGCCCTTCCTTTCAATTAGTAAAAGTCTGCTAACATTTTTTTTTTCTTCAATACAGGAAAAAGTATTTTTACAACACATATGTAATGTTAAATTGTGAATGAATCTACATTTATTTTTCGATGTCAAAATTTTATTATTTTAAAACATTTAAAATAGGACACTTTAGAAAAAGTCCTGCAGGAAATAAAATTACTCAACTATAAGTAGAAATGTAACATATCATTAAATGTATCTGCATTTAAAGTCTGTAAAATCATAGCACTACCAAAGCAAACCTTTAGGACTAACAGGTTAAATCTAGTAATTGATGGAGAATTAAAATAGAAAAAAAATGCACATTTCAGCCCCCTCTTTCTTTCAGTGGAAGCACATACAATTTTAGCATACTAAGTATCATCCATTTTACCAAAAGAAATTATTAATTTATGGACTAAAAATGTCTCGATGGTAAATAATTAGGTGCTAAGTGGGTGATGACTCACTTTTGCTAAGTGAGAAAGAAATAGGAGGAGTTAAAAATAAGTCCTTGGATGATCAGTTTTGAAACTAAACTGGCAGGGCTTTGAAATAGTGCATAAGTCAGAGACTCATGATGAAATTATGATGGCTGAATCTCAACCAGGATCCTGAGAACACAAACTCCCAGGTGAAACCCAGGAATCTGTAGCATGTGAATGGCTCTGGGGAAGTCAGCTGTGTAACATGCATGAACTGCTCTAAGATGTGGTTCTCAGGGGTCAGAGTCAGACAAATGAAGAATTCCACTCATCAGATAGAATTGTTCACAGCATACAGGGGCATTAGAAAGGATGACTTTTTTCAAAGTATTAGAATAAGTGATTTTTCCAAGTAAACATAGGCCATGTTCTACTAGTGTCTTTCTGGCATTTCCTGATGCTCAGCTCTTGGCTCCAGGGTTCTTATCAGTTCATAGCACAGGCAAATTGTTTCCACAGCGTCTTATTCCAGGATGCTACCTGCCCCTAAGGTGTAACCACCCAATAAACACTGACCAGTCAATGAGTCAGCCAATGCCTTAGACACAGTAATAAGAATTGACGCATACTTACCAAACATTAAACACTGAACATAGTGGATTAACTCTAAAAGAAAACTTTAAATGTAGCACGAGGGGAAGTATCTTAGTTATTCAAAAGCCACATAAAGTTGATTTTTTTTGACAGAACACTTAACTAATTTCCTTTAAAGACAAATTTAAAAAAAAATAAAACTAAGGAATAAACGCCATGAAAACAAACCACAAGCCTTATGAAAGGCACCATTACTTGCTATAATCTTTCTCAGCTTCCTCATTCTTCTAACTTCTTGACGGTTCTTAAATGTCCAAGGCTCAGTCTGAGGGGTCCATTCCCTTCTTTCTTTGTGCCCCTCTTTCATCTGACTCCGATTGTTTTTGCGTTTCTTGACTCCCTCGAGAAACTTAGATCTGTTTCTGGTATCTGCGCTGCATCCTCCTTGGTGAACATGGAAGTGAAGAACTCTTCTATTTTTTTAGTAGGCTCGCAATAATCTGTCCATAAATTAAATTACCCTTAATGTTGGTGGGCTGACAAACTCCCCTTGGCCCAATTGTTCGGGTACCTGGAGAGAGCCCCCAACTATCTGTCATGATCTCAAAGGTGACCTTTGAGATCCTCACTCCTGCTTTGGGGATTTCTTTTTTCTTATTCTTATCTGCAACTGTACTAGTCTCCTTCTCCAGTAGCACTGGGGCCAATTGAGCCTCCTTCCCAAGGAAGACTTGCTTTGTGTGTTTCAGTTTTCAATCATGTTAGCCTGAAACTCGGAATTTCTCACAACGTGTCCATTCTTTCAGGACTAACTTTGGGGGGTTTGGTGATTGTCTGATAGATGGGTCCAGAGGCTCTGCCCTCCCTACTTCGCTCCTTTCCCTTTCATCTTGCATTGTGGCCTCTAACCATCAGACTGACGGTTACGTTTTCTTTCTGGAGATAGAAAGGATGTAGTTCCGCCTATGCACATGTCCTGATCAATGGTTCATATATCATCGTTATCAGTGACATCACTGGTTGGTCGAATCCAGTGCAACATCCCACAAGCCCAAACTCTTGCACGTGTCCAGATTGGCATGACCAACCTAAGCTGCCTGCCTCCTTTCCTTGTCTAGTCTGACTGCTCATTTGCTAAAGTCCCTAGCTGGATTACCACCGCACTCTTCAAACACCCCCACACTCTATACTTCAATCACAGCCTTTGTTTCAGATAAAACTTAATCAAGAGGGGTTTTATGTAAGTTCCTACTTGTACATAATGATAAATAGCTTAAGCTGTGTTGAGTACATTGACAATCATTATTTTTC
Organism: Typhlomys cinereus; assembly: GCA_023101885.1. Taxonomy (NCBI): domain Eukaryota; kingdom Metazoa; phylum Chordata; class Mammalia; order Rodentia; family Platacanthomyidae; genus Typhlomys; species Typhlomys cinereus. The sequence goes on along the minus strand of JALPQD010000466.1, from coordinate 884,660 downwards.
CTTCTTTGCCATATATGGATAAATAGCATGTTATCTACCCTTTGTTTCCTGAGAGTCCATATTCTAGAGGTCCTTTCTACCTGGTGGGCAGAATTTAACTCCTTTCCTACCATAATTTTTGTAGCATCATTCTATTATTACCCAGTAATAGCTTGTATCTACAATGTTAAAGGATGGCTCTATCATCTATGCTTTCAAAAAAGAGGAAAAATCAAGTAGTTACATTTCGAATGTCAAGAAGTATATCTAGTTTCCAACCACAGTGAAGGACATCTCCCACAATCCGGTAAATCTCATGTGGCTTGTGTGTCAGAAGTTGATCATTTCCTCACTCCAAGTGTTATGAAATAGACAGGCCAATGGATACCATCAAATAAACCAAACTGTCAGCAAAGAAAGACTTGGCTGCACTGAACAGGCTAAGGGAGTCAAGTGCGACACCTTCTCTTGTCCATCTGATATGCCAGAACACAGCCTTTGGACACACCTATGAAACATGATCCAGTTAAAGCCAGCCTCTAGGAGACTGTCTTAATTGCCCATAGGGAGCAGAACTAGTCCTTTGGCAAGTAGAAAATATGGAGAGAGCGGGGTCGGCAATTGGCAGACCATCAAACTAGAAAGTAGCAAAAGCCCATGATGCTCTCTCAGTTCTTACCTTTGGCCCACACCCTGGCTCTCCTCTCATGATCAACTATTGCCTAAAAATGTAAGCCAAAAAAACCTCTTTATCCCCTTATGTTGTTTGGGTAAGGCCTTATTGGCAACAATAAAACCATCAAACTAAGACAGGTAACAACACTAATACATCACTGTTGGTCAATAGAAATGCTTTTGCAGGCCACAGAACACTATCCATTAATGCCCTGCACTTTTAGTCAAAGGATCCTATCTCTTATATCAGGCCCCTTTTACACACATGTGACTTTGCACAGTAGAAAGTGACCTCTTTAAGATCACTGAGAAATTGAGGTGATCAAGCTCATGCTGTAACTGGTAATGTTTTTAAGCACCACATTTAGCTGGATTTTCTTCTAAAAGTGCCAATGTTCCTCATTGGCACAACAGAGCAGGCAATGTATTTACCAAACTACAACAACCCGGAAAGAATTAACAATGAACAATGTGCAAAATAGTCAATTACAGGCTTAAACTTTAAACAAGCACTTAGGATGAAGATTTAAAAAACAACAACAAAACTATCTGGGCTATTGGGTCATTTTCCAGGCTACCAACTGTTAAACCATGTGCGGAACGTGCTACCAATTTAACCATCCAGATTTTCTGAAAAGACAGAAAGCTTTACGATGCAAGCAGAATCAAGTTGCTCTTCAAATTGATTTTTTAAAACAAGACAGTTCCACAGAAAAGCAGTAAGCTTTTTGCTACAGATTATTAGGAAATGAAAGGAGAAGTAGGTTTTATTTTTTAAAGCTCCTAATTTGTGCATCCCTGGAAGTGAAAAAGGAAAATCACCTTCTTTTGATCTGGGGGGAAAAAATGTAGTAGATGAATAAATCCTACAGCCCTGTCAGTCTCTTGAGGATTATTGGCCATACGTCTCGGCTCTTCTGAGACGCAGCATCGGCATTGGGTGCCAAGGCAAAAAATAGCACACAAGAAGTCAGGCTGATTTTTCAAAAGCTACACAGAAAAATCTGAAATGCTTCCTAACTAATAAAGTACCTCAGGACTATCAAGGCATTGGGTGAAATGAAACAGGCAATCTCAGACCTGCTGGCTTCCCTCCACCCATAGCACCAGAGCAAACCTGAATAGAGGAAAAATACAGCAAGTAGCTGGAAGGTCTGTGTTTTCCGAAATGCAAAACAGGACTTGACCCAAAAGCAGGTGAGCACCTGAAGGTCTGGGTGTATCTTCCCAGAAGCCAAGGTTGCCGCAGCCCCACTGCTTGTTGTGATGGAGCACGACAGGCACACACTTCTTCATACTCGAGCAAAGAGACGCAGCTAAAGAACAGCGTGTAAAGGAGCCTATGGCAAAGATGGCAACCTGAGTTAAATCCCGGAGTCCACATGATGGAAGGAGAGACTCAACTTGCAAAACCTGTCCTCTGAACTTCATTTAGTGCCCTGGGATGCCATGCATATTCTCTCTCTCTCTCTCTCTCTCTGAATAATTTCTCTGAAAAAATGATCGTCCAGTAGGACATCAATATCTGCAAACTGCATGCTGCTGTCACCTTAACTAACACAACTGTGACATTTGTTACAAATGTCACGCTGATCTAACCTTGTCTAGGGTCACCCTAGCCCTTGTAGGGTTTTAAAGTGTTTGGCTTTAAAGCAGGGTGTTGGAGGATAATCCATCTGTCTCCTCCTCCTGGATATGCCTAGATGCCTGGTTAGGCTCTTCAGTGGAACACTTCTCTCCAAACTGCCTTGGGAGTTCACATATCACTCCCCAAGGATCTTGTGTTCCATGGGAACTATGTGGCTGGAAAAAAAAGTGTGAGTCTAATTTTTGTAGTCTTAGGACATGAAGACATGTCTTGGTCAATGCTCTGGTAAGGAAATGGGAATCTATCCATTGCTAACATGATCCCAATCTTCCGTATACCCTTCAACGCCTGCAGTTTAACATTTGGCTTACCTTGCCAGAAAGGGAAGGGACACTAAACCTGTTGCTCATCCGGTTGTTAGTGTTGTTCTAAGTTATTTTTTCCTAAGTCTCAACAAAGCAGACTGTCAGTAATTGTGGGTTAATGAAAACTTTGTTTATCATCATGTTTCTAGAACCATATTGGTTCTTTCCATTGGTTATGAATCTTTTCCTTTAAACTTGCTCTCCAAAGAACAGAATATTGACAGTGAGCAAAAGACTCTGCTATCACAGAAACAGCCCTCCTAATTTCCCTAACTCCTACATCACAGCAGGGAACAACTGTGCATGCCCCTAATGTTCTAGATTCTTCTCTGAGCATTATACGCACATGGCCTCCCTTATTTCACTCAATACAGTAGAAGGAAAGTGGGAAAGTGACATAGACAAGGGTAACCAGCTAGTAAAGAGAGTAACATGCAAGTGCTCAGTGCCAGGATCATGCTACTGTAATTCCCAAGGTGCCCAGTGAAGAGAATCATGGCACCCTTATGGACCAAAACCAAAGGTTAGACGTCAGATAAGGATAAACTTAACAGTCACATCCCACACATGTAAATGGAAAGTCTATAGTAAAGCAATGAATGTTTAAACGTGTGTGTGTGTGTGTGTGTGTGTGTGTGTGTGTGTGTGTGTGTGTGTGTGTAGGGGAGCTGAGATGACGGCTTGGTGTTTAAAATACATGCTGCACAACCATGATGACCAGAGTTGAGATCCCCAGCACCTAATGTTGAGTGGTCAAGCTGTGCTGCCTACTATCCCAGCATTGAGGAGGTAGCTCAACCAATACCACACACACACACACACACACACACACACACACACACACGCACACACGCACACCCCAATACAAAAAATAAAAATATGATTTTAGTAAACCATAGGGTCAACTTTCAATCATTGCTAAAATGGGGATCTCTACACATAATCATGCAGTCAGACTACATTCATATTAAAAATGAGAGCAGAACCACAAAGGATCAAAGCTAGACTATTAGTCCTGCATTCTCCATCTGGAGCAAGAAGAGCAATGGGACTATACAGGGAGGGGAGCAACCAGGATGCAGCATGTTCTGCAATGACGTGGATTCTTCTCAATGACGTTTCTGAAGGAACCCGGGATGTCCATCCTCAGACATGTACATTACGGTTGGCGAGATCCACCGTTTGCAATTGACAACTTCCCAGACTCAGAAGTGTTGCAGGCGCGAACTGCTTTGTGTCTTCCCTGGTGTTAGGGACAGGCCAGTAAGAGGAAGGAGCGCCAGCCGAGGACACTCACTCATTCATTCATTCCCTCCTGAGACTGTCATGTTATGTCAGCAATTTGTTACACTCATACTGGAGAAGAACTTCTGCATTGGGAGGAAAACTGACATAAATCCACCACAAAGAACACAGAACGGGCTGGAAATTCTATTCTGTTTGTAAGAATAGCTGACATCTTCCCAAAATGGGGAGTAAATTTAAAGCTCTGAAATAAGAGCTACAAATTAATCTGTCAGGGGTGGAGAGAGAAAGAAGGAAAGAAGGAATTAAAAACACTATGTCAGTGATGGGTGATGAAATACAAGACTGAAAATGATGGTTGGTTAAACGAGAATTAACTGGTTTTCTTAAGACACTGTGTTTGTGATAGAGGCAGCGCTGTTGGAGAGAGCGGCTTGACTTTTTTCAATACAAAGTTTGTACGGAGTAAAACGATTAATCAGAAAGCATGCTGACTTGTCTCTTGCTGGGCAATTCATCCATTCCAATGATTTTAATACTAACAATGCGATCCTACATGCCAAATCTGTGATTCCAGCCCAGAACCACAAATCTGTCTCCCCACAAGCATCTTTAAAAAAATCATTATAATGCTGATAGGGAAGAAAAGGAAGATGCTTTCTTCAATGGTATGCCCACTGATATATGCTTCATGCTTCAGCAAGCATTCAGGCATATGTCCTCAAAGACAAACCAGATGAAACCCAGTGGGCCGCACATGGGAAAAGACTTGAAAATAGGAGGGAATCTGGCAGGGGGAGATGAGAGTTAGAAAGGGAAGAGGAGGGGAGAATGGGATTGGGGATCAAGGGGTGAAGCTATCATAAATTTACTACATTCACGTACGTACCATTAAAAGAATATGCCATAATCCCCACACTCTACCATCTCCATATTGTATACCTCTATGAATGACACTGTCACCCAAGGGGAAGCTCAAGAGACCAAGGAGCAGCCCTCACTTCTCCCTGGGTTCCCAGGTTCAGGAAGTCCATGATTTTAATAGTGCAGCCTATGTCATATTCATTGCTTCTGGTTTTAGTCCAATCTCTCACCATCTCCTCTTGAAAGTCTACAGTCACCTCCCGACTAACCTAACCCTCAAGGTACCTCCTGTCCACAGCCGCAAGAGTGCCTGTCCTAAATCATAAATGATGATGTCCTCAAGTGGTACAACTCACGCACGATTCATGGAAAATCCAACTTCTTCCACATAAGAAAGGCCTGTTTACTATGGCCAGGATTCCATTACAGCTTAACCTGTTATCCCAGCCCTAGGGAACTAAGTCTCCAGCAAACAGAAGCTCTGATTATCTGCAGCGAGGTTTTGTGTGTGAGTGTGTGTGTGTGTGTGTGTGTGTGTGTGTGTGTGTGTGCGTATGAGGCCAGTAGGGGGACAAGGATGCATGCCCTGGCACATAGGTCGGAGGACAGCTTTCAGAAGGAAGCTCTCTCTTTCCACCATGTGATTGTTCAGAGACTCAAGTGGGGATGCCAGAGCCTTACCTGAGCTGTCTTGCCAGCACGTATAAAAGTTGGTCTACCAACTGGCAATTGCCTTTGCGTCTGGACGATTCTCGCTCAGTCCACAAGGTGCAGCCCTGGCATCAGCATGGAGGGTTATGCTGACTCGGCCAGTGCCTACCGCTCCCTAGAGTCGCACCCCAGCTAAGCCCGCACCGGCTCACTGCACCTGCGTCCCTCGTAATTACAGGTAGATGTTTGCTGGGAACTCAGACAAACAGTGAGGAGACAAACAGGGTTTCTGGGAAGGGTTTCATCTTTCCTTTATGGAATGGCAGGTATGTAAATACAGGTACAACCTGTGTCTCCCCTGCTTCCCGCAGGACATCGTGTATTGTGGAAGGGTCACTGGGCCACCTTGGGAAAATACAATGCCAAAGGATGAGCATCCATGGCTAAGTAGACACAACTGGTTAACTAATTAATGCAGGCAAGTGCCTGCCTCCAATAGCTCCTTTAGTGAGCAGCAGAAGACCAACCCTCTATCATCAGGTATTTGGTTAGCTGTCGCTGTAATCATGTGTAAGTGCTACTGCACCTTGGGAATTCTAGCCATCTTCGCTGAAGGCCATAGGGAGGTGACAATCAAGGCTTCAGAGTTCCACAGATCCAGTTTGGAATCCGGGCTCTTCTGCTGGTTGGCTACATGGAGCTGGGTAGGTCGCCCGTGCATCCAGATCCACACCTACCTGCTCTGTAAAATGCAGAGGGCAACATCTGGCCCAGAAGTTAATCAGATGTATAAATAACACATAGAAAGTCCTCCTATATATAGTAAGATCTCTGGAACTGCAGGCATTATTTCAGGGCTGGTGGGAACTATGTTTTTTAAAATTATTTATCTATTTGAGGGAAGGAGAGAAGAACAAGGCCTTGAAAGAGAAGGCATAGAGCATGCACGGAGGTCAGAGAAACCTTCGAAAACTCAGTTCTCTACTTCTACCAGGTGGGCTCCGGGTATTGAACTCAGGTCCCTAGATTTGTATACTGGCACCTTCACCAGCAGAGCCACTCTGTCGGCCCGTGGAACTAGATTTTGTTACCAACCTTCCACAGTGTTTCTTAAATGAATGAATGAATGAATGAATGAATGAATGAATCCAAGACCGAGTGCTGAGGTTTATCATTTTGGTCAGCATCTAGTACATCAATGGAGCATACAGACATCATTTTTAAAAAAATACAAATATTGAACACCATTGTGATTAGAGCTGTTCTGATAATATACTAATTTTTACACCTCAAGAAGTCCATGGGAACTCTTCAGAGAGCAAGCCATTCCGCCTTCACATCTATCTAATGTGCCCTTTCTGAGGCTGCCTTCGGGGAACACTTCCTCTCCATCTGAAAATCAAGACAGCTAAACCAGGAGGTGTGAAAACGGCTCATGACACAGCCAAGCCCCAAACTGAACTTGCGATCCATCTCACCATCTCTATCGGCTCCAACTTAGCCACCAGGAAAAACGTCCTCCCCCTCCCCTCTCTGGTGGAGGAAAGGCTATTTTCTAAGGAGATTTCTGTCACGTATGGTCAAACCCATGTCGCATAGGTAAACAGCATCACATGGGCATGTCCTTCCACTGATCACAGCACAAGGTAACTGATCTCAATGACCATGACACGAGCATTTGCTATGAAAAGTATGCCAGGAACATGGCAAAGTATACACAGGAAGCGCTCAGTCTTTTTCCAGGAATGTGTGTGTGACAGAAAGGAGATCCGCTCTGATGAAGCTTTACAGGTGCTGAAATCTATATGTTCTTCTGCCGCCTTGAGAGTCTCCGCTAATTGTTAATTATCTGCTGGAGTGTGCACCGCTTTACACACCCTGCCCCTTAACCACAGCCCTCGGAAAAGCCAGCGTATGTTGCCTAACGGACCATGTCCTGATCAGCTAAATGGCTTAGCGAAGGCAGAGATTTCCCTGCATGCACACTTGACAGTGCTAGTGCGCACACGCCTACACAGAGCAAGTGCATCTCCACAGCCCCATCCCACCTGGGGAGTGCGGGTGGCTCGGGGAGGGAGCCTGGCTTCAGGCAATCAGTGACCCAGGACCAGTCTGTATGCAGCGTCTCTAAGGCATGTGCGAGGAGCACGGCTGTGGAGACAGGGAGCACTCCCCGTGTACTCTGCGAACATTTGCAACATGCCCCAAAGAGGCATCTTTTCATGCTACAGCAGGTGTGAGCTCCATTCCACTCAAATTGTCCCAGCTCGTCCAGAGAACAGCAGTAAATCTTTATTTCAGAACCAAATGCAAGTGAGGGGCAAAATCTCCTTAACTATTTAGATTCCTGGAAAAGACGGGAGCAAGGCTACTTCTTTCAATCGTACTTAGATACAGGGGGTGTCAAAGGACACCGAGGAGTTCTGCAGCGAGTGCAAACGCAATCGCACAGAAGTGTGGGTATTCAGAACTTCTATTTCTGAGGAAATGAAAAATTTTCGGACATCTCCCTTCCACCAGCAGAACTTGAAGATCGCAACAATGAAGTGAAAAGACAAGGTTTTATTGTGGAACGCAGAAAGACCGCTTCACACACTACTGCTTTACAGCTTTGTTTTTCCTCCTATGATAGGTTAACAGAGATTGCCCACAACTACTGAAGTAGTCTGCCAAGATATTAAAATATCTGTGGGTCTGCAACACAGTTCATCGGGTAATGGCACCTGCGTGCAAACCAGGCAACCTGAGTTCAATCCTCAGGGTGCACAGGATAGAAAGGGAGAACCCAATCCTACAAGTAGTCCTCTGACTTCCACATGTGTACCTCGGCATGTGTGTTCACACATGTACACCATGTATATATATGAGCAAAATATCAAGATATTTATGAGAGCATCATGGAGTCAGGAGAAGGACATCTTACAAAATGAAACAAACCCTTGAAACAAGATGAAGTATGTGCTTAATTCTGTTGGGAGACTGCTGTTTGGAGTTCTAGAAATATGGGTATTGGGCTTGTTTCCAAAGATCGAAAGTTCTGAAGGAGAAACAGTCACCCGCAAGTTTTCCTCCACGATTTGGTACTGCCCAATTAAGTATAATCGGTTACACATAAAGGGTTTATGCTCGCATCTGAAGCATTCAAATTTGGTAATTGAACTGTTAAAAACACAGTTGGTCTAAATAGCCAAGGTGAGTAAAAGGCACAAGCAATTAGCAACCCCATAATTTCAGAGACTTAAGCCCCAGATATGGCACAAGGCTGGACAGTCAATTTAGCTTTTTCTAGGTCTTTTTCTCTCATCCTTCACTTCTTTGGCCTCCCCTTTCTTTATCAAGTATGATCAAATATTGTGCACCTTCTATTGTCACTCAGCTTTAATGTGGTTCGTAGTCACTTCCACAATCTACCAAATTTCACCCTACCACACTCATGTTTGCAGAGTGGTCACCTCAATACATAGAGGGGAAAAGCCAGCCTATGTAAAAACATAGTAGGCGTGTTAATAATTTGCATTAACTAAATATGAGTGCCAGGTGGTTTTCATGCTATTTCATTCAAACACAGTCCAACTACTCACTTGAGAAATTTACCATAGATGAGAAGGAACCTGAACTACTGTTATGCACACAGACACAGTGAGATGAGCTGGTGTTCAAACCAGCATCCAGAAAACAACAGAAGACTAAAGACCCAAGTTCCTGTTTGAGCCACCCCCCACCCCCCACCCCCCGTGAGGGGTGTTCTTGTTCAACCTATACAATAGCCTTAAGTGCTTTATCCTAATCACAAGCAATGAATGAGTCCTGCTATATTTAGGCTCGACATGCTACAAACAAAACAAAATGAAATCCTGTGGATTTTCCTTTCCACTCAGAAATAACACACAGGGGCCAACAGGAGGGCTCCGCAGGTAAAGGTATCTGCACACAAACTTAGCAATCTGAGTTCAATACCCAGAGCCATACATTGTAGAATGGGGAAACTGACTTAGGAAACTTGCCTTTTGACCTCCATATGCCCATCTTCTGAATTCTCTCTCTCTTTCCAATAAAAATATGGTTGCATGGCTCCTGTAACTCAGAAACTCTTGGGCATGAAGGAAATGACAGAGAGCCCTGCATAGAGGTGCCCTTCCACACCCAGCTTCTCTAGAGCAGATCTGAGCATCCCTGCCCCCCCATATCCCCAAGCCTAGGAAAGTGCCCATCAAGGCATCCCCTTGGTGAAAAGTCTCGACCTTAGTCACGATGCTATCGTTCAAATGGTATAAGAGAATAATAAAAGAATAAATTTCCACTCAACAGGAGCCGGAGCCGTGTGCATGGACGAAACTGGGAACCTTTGAAATGGAAAGGAAAGCAAGTGGTGGCAGATTTCATAAAAGGGATGCCTCTGGATTCAACAAAGCTGTAGCTATTCCACAGGATGACTGCTTTTGAGGTTAAGCTAAGAAAGCAAGCCTTCCACGGAGTGCTGATCTTCCGAGGCCTGAGGATGCTATAGGACCTCACCTGCTCCTGCCTTTTGTCCTGATCAGGTTAAAAGGTGAAAATGTATTTATTATTCAATCTGCTGCCACCCACAATTCAGAGTGTCTCTATTTTAAAGTTCCCAACCCAGACAAAAACGGATGGCTACTAATGTGCAGATCTGCAATGCCTATGAATCCCAGAGGACAGTGCTGCAGTCAGAAGTGTTTGCTGCACACATGTGAAGACCTGAGCCAATCCCAGTACCCATGTGGAAATACCTGGGGTACTGCATGCATGTGTTTGTAAGTCTTCCACTGGGGAGGCAAATACTGATGGATCCCAAGGGCTCAAAGCAAGCCAGCATCACTATTCCAAAAGATAGCGGAGATCCTGTCTCAGAAAACAAGGTGAGTCGCTCACTGGCAACCACAGCTCAGTTCAACCTTAGGCCTCTACGCAAGAGCACAAAATTTGTATGTATACACACACACACACACACACACACACACACACACACACACACACGCACACACGCACCCACGCACGCAGTCCCAGAACTGTTGTTACCAACAGCATCATTTGGTGGCACCCCTCACAGTGCCCATGGAGGGATGGTACTTTCCATAACTGACAAATGAGAATGTTGAGGCTCGTAAGAAATGTTTCAAGTGTCCCCTCACCATGAACTCAGAAGACAAAAACCACGACTTAACAGGACTCTAGACTCTGGGTCCACTGTGCCATGAGACCTCTGATGGCAAGTGGACGCTAACATGGATCACAAGTCTCTTCCTTGGTCCCCAAGAGTGGTTTCACGAGAACGAAGAAAACAGGCCGGTGTTTACATCAACACAGCACCTGAAGGGAATACATGGCCTTCAGGGGTGGCTGGTGTGCAGACCTTTTAACTGCACTGATCCCACAGTCCTGGATCCTAGGCCAAGAAGCGCTCTAACAAATGCAGTATCTAATCCTTGGCTCTAGAGTTCATCAAGAAGAAAGGAACCGGTGATTTCATCAGAGATACATTTTATGCAAAATTCAGAAAGACCACCTTCCCAGGGAAGAATTTATAGAACAGCTTTACTCCTAAATAAGCAGCGCTGTATAGTTCCTTATCCTGATTATATTTAAAATCAGACCATCTTTCACTTGCCTATGTTCCCCCTGGAAGTGACTCGTCATAGGACTGCTCAGTGGGGTTGAGAGTTGTAGCAGTTCACCTGGACGGTTGCTGATCACCGTCAAACGACTGAAGGGAACAAGGGGTTTATTTGTCTTATGATTCCTGGTTACGGTTGTTTGCCATCTTGGCAAGAGAGCTCATATCTTCATAACGACTGAGAGACGGACAATCTTTACTTGTCGAGACCAGCATGTCCGGCCAAATATACACAAGGATGCCAACTCTCTCAATCAGCTCTCTGTATTTTATTCACCTGTCCAGGGCCTAGTCCCACTCATCTTGGGTTGGGCCTTCCCCATAAACTACTAGGCAGGTTTGCTCTGGGCTTAACTCAACTATAATTCTCTACAAATGTGCCCAGAGCTCAAATCCTTAACTGTCAGGTTGACATCTGTGCCTAACTATGACAGGAATTTCTGGCCAGAAGTTGGAGCTAGTACTCACCATTTCCTCCAGTCTTGGCCTGTGGTCCAAAATTAAATATCTTTGACACACCTAATCCACATTAAAAAAGAAAAATCAGCAAGTATAGTTATGTGAGAATTCCATGGAAATAGGGAACTCCCATCCATCCCAGAAGGTAAGCATTCTAGCTCAGTCTGCAGCTTCGCCATGGCAGAGAAGCTCAGTGGAGGTGAGTTCACTGAAGACTCAGTCATCCATGGAAAGGTGGGGGGGTCTCTTCCTGTCACCTGTCATGGTACCTCCCAGGACCACAGTCTGCTCCAAATGGGTGCGACAAGAAATAATGTTAACTCTGAGCACTGAAAAACTGGAGGAGAAGCCTTTGGCTAAAGCTACAATCCTTGAGAGAGGTCGAGAGAGAAAGACCTAAAGAAAAGGCACGGAGATGCAGACGGGAAGCGGGTAGTCTGGCCGGTTGACCAACTCCTCAGGCATGTCATATGGTGTTTTTCCTCCAAGCATGACTTAATGCCATCTTGGACTTCAGCCCCAGTCTCATCCAAGGAGGATGATGTGGCAATTTCAAACATTCCATCCTGGAGGAAGGCTCAGAAAGCATGCAGCACCCTGTCTCAGGAAGTTCCTGAAACTAACAGGAGTGAGGAGGAGACTCTCCCCAAGATAAAGAAACTGCTTGGGGAGGAGACTCTGGGGCCAGCCAAAAGGAGTCTGGGGGGAACTCTCCCACAAGCGTCATGCAGAGAGAGAGAGAGAGAGAGAGAGAGAGAGAGAGAGAGAGAGAGAGAGAAAGCACTCCAGGGTCTCAGCTTCCATGAATATCACCCTCGCTGGAGTGGCCTTTCTGGTGATGTAGCTGCTGCCTTTGTGTTATCCGTGCGGCCAGTAGACACATTGGTTCACCAAGTTAGACTTTGTTATAATAGTACTTTGGATTCCTATATAGTACCATTGAATTCCTATCTGGACTGAACAGTCATTTGTGTGGCGTCCCCCCAGTGATCATGAACGACAAGGCCTTGAAGGTGAATGTGAGCCGCCAGCCTCTGGCTCATCTTTCTCCCCATGTTACGTGGCTGGACTTGTGCTTCCTGTCCCATCCTCCGTGTCTTACCTTGTAACCCACTCTGCCTTCTGTTCTCATTTCCTGGCCCAGAATTAACTTGAGACACATACCTTATCCATACCTTATCACAGAAAAGTTTGTTCTTCATTTTCAAGCTGCCATACAGAAACTTATGTATTTTTCCTCTTTTAAAATTATACCCCTTGAATCAAGAAGGGGCAAGGTAGTTCCTACAGTACAACCGCCTCACTCTCTTCTCATTTTTCCTGAAAGGGGTGGCAAAGCTACTCCATGCATTGCCAACCCCACTTTCTCCCCCCCACCAAGCCAGAGATAGAGAGGATATGAGGTTCCAGGGATGGAAAGGGAAAGACATGACTAATCATATCCCAAACTTGACACATAAACTGTGTCTGTTATCTTGAGACAATGACTCGGACAAAAGAACTGACAGTCACTAACCCTGAAACTGCTGGATGACCAGGCGATTCTAGTGACAGTTTACCATCAGAACTTTGGAAGAAAAAATCTTTTAAAGCCACCACTAGTCAGAGATTCCAGCACTTTCTAGGCAAAAGCATTCCAATCTGATATAAATGCTTTTCATCTGTATGTGAATTATAAACGGTATCTTCTCCTCTTAGAATTAATAAGTAGCCTTTCTTTGTCTCCCTGATGAGATCTGAACAGGTGGTCTAGGCTGCCTAACACTGGGGACTCTGAGAGTTTGCCACAGGCAGCTGAGGCAAGTAGCTTCCTGCAAAAAGAAATCTTTCAAAGTATTTGGAGGACTGACATATATATTGGGTACAGTTTTCAAAAACGATGATTCTGGTGACCAGTTCTTCCAAATTCCATAAAAACAAGTTTAGCAAACATGGTGTGACTTTAAAAAGTGTTTCACAATCAGGGTCTAAATGGTGTGTACCACAGAGAAGGTGCCCGGGTGAACAGGAAGTTTGACCAAGGCAAGAGCAAGGAAGTGATTGCTGACCAGACAGAAGGAACCATCAACTTCCTTCATGATGCCGCAAAACATCACTGATTTTACTGGTTTCCTCTTAGACACGAAACAATCTGTGCCGAGCATATTGAAAACTGAAACGTACCACACTGTAACATGAACCATACCCTAGCAATCGGAGAACACTGTACAGGGCAGGATATAGAACCATAAAATAAAATCGGAGTATCTCTAAGACTGGTTCTCATTGAGGGTTTTCTTTTTAGTGTAATGGGATGTAAGCCAGGCTGTAATTTATAGACTTTTCATTTGGGGCTTAAACCCTATATATATCTAGTTTCCAAAGTCATTTGTGTCCCAAGCACTGGCATACAGTAAAACGTTTTCTCCTAGATTCAACTCACTGTCTCTCAGATTGACCCAGTCCCTCAATTATAGATCAGAAATGAAATGATGGTTGAAATCAGACTTTAAGAATTTACATTTGGAAAGCATCCTTATAAACGTAACTTGAACATGTCCATTAAATAGAAGCAAAAGAAAACTGGTAAGTAAGGGGTAGAATGAGTGTAGGGCCATAGTTGATTTTTCCATAAAATTGGGAGTCAGAGTATTATATTCCTTACAATTCTTTGACTGACTGAGACTGACTATTAAAACATGGTTGTTTACATATATAATTAACATAATGCTAATTCATATATGTAGCTTCTTACACACTGAGACCTTGATTTTTCCTTTCACCAAGTATCTTTTATGTACTGTAGATAGGAAACATTGGTCAGATTTATCGACTTGCATTTTCTTTGCATCTAAAAGCAAGAATAGAGCTGGAGAGATGGATCGGTGGTTATAAAGCCTTTGCCTCATAAGCAAAAGGACCTGAGGTTGAATTTCTAGATTCCAAGTAAAAATGCTGGGGGATATGATGGAGGCGGCCTGCAATTCCAGCCTGGAATCCAGAGCCTGGAGATCTCCAGAGCAAAACAATTAGATGGAAGAACAAGCCGGGATGATTCCTGATATGAACTTCGGGTCTTCCCAAGTACACACACTCAAATGCCTTTTTGTACACACTCTTGCACACACATACACCCACCTCATACAACACATACACATACATGCAGGCCTGCACACATGCAAAAAAAAAAGCTGAAAATATATTTGTGGTTAAGTTGAAAAGAAATAGAGATGGAAGTATTAGAAACAATAGCAGCAAGAAAAAATGCAGCAAGAAAACACAACAACATGGGGGAAGTGATGGATGGACATTACAAGAGTACAAGGACGGTCCCCCCTCAGCCAAAGACGTGAAAGCATGCATTCCTGAGTCCAGAACAAGAAGCTGGGCTCTCTATGTGCAGCCTCAGCTCAACAGCCAGGGCGGCTACTATTGCCAGCCCCCTTATCTGAAAGAGTTATATTTGTCAGTGTTTCAGAAAAACCTGGGGGCTGGAGAAGTGGCTCAGGGGTTAAGCCTCTGCCTTGCAGGCAGAAGGTCCTGAGTTCGGATCCTAGACCCCACGTATAGACGCCGGGCAGAAGCAGGGGCGGTCTGTGTTTCTGGTCCTGGTAGGGCAGAGCCTGTGAATCCCAGGGCAGATTAAACAAGGAGGAGTAGAGGCTGTCCATGGTGGTTCCCGAATTCGCCCGTGGTTCTACGCGCGCACACACATACACGCACAATTGAATAAATAATAAAAAAAAATTTAAAAAAAGAAAAACTTAAGTTTCACACGATGAGAATCAAATGCTTGAAACAAAGAAAGCAAACTTAAGTAAGAGCACCACTAAAATTTTCTCCCAGGATGGGGATGTACCCCAGTGAACCTCATGAATGTGTACGAGTCTGAGCTTGAATTCCCAGGACTCGTATAAAAAACGGGCAAGGAAGCACACATTTGGAGCCCCAGTGCTCCCACAGATAGGAGAGAGAAAAACCCCAGAAATCAGAGGTCCTGCTAATCTGGGGTACAACAGTAAAAAGATTCAGTTTCACACAGGATGGAAGGTGAGAATTGACACCTCACGCGAGACTGTCCTCTGAGCTCCACACATCCATCACACACACACACACATCTGCATTTATACACACGGGCGCATGCACACCACATATGCACACACTTTCTCCTTTCAGGAAGTCCAGGCACCGTGTTATCAGCCAAACATAGGAGAGATGAAAACCACACCCTAGCACTGCAAAAATGCCATTACTCAAATAAAAGATTCAGGACTAGAGGTGTACAGCGAGACCACTAGAAGTTCAAAAAGCAACATCTAATACTCATGAACTTGCACTTTAAAGTGAATTACAATCTACGGAGCCAGTATGTACACTTCCAGTAGCTCTGAGCACAGGGACTCAAATATTACTTGACCTCTAGACCTGTCAAACATCAAATGATTGCTGTTGACTGTAAAGGGTTTTTAGGATTTTCTAATATTTATACTCCCGCATGGAAAACCCATCTGCCCATGAGGCCTAATAAAATCCTACCCTGCTTTGAAAGGATTCAGTTTCTTTGCGGTCATGCTTTACCTTTGGACATCAAGGTTTCCAAAAACAGTTTTGCACACAAGAGTCCATTCATTGGGTATTTTCCATTTTTTTTCATTAAAAAGAAAAACTCTACATTAGCTTCTGTGCACATTAGCCGTTTTACAAGAAGTCGGTGTCACCTGCCTGTGACACTGGAGTCTGAAAATTCACAACACTCTGCCTATAAACTCGGGGTAGGTAACCATAAGCACCCCAAAGTAATACAAACCTAAATATTCCTGCTCGGCAAACTGAGCAGTGTAACCGAATTCTAATGAGCCAACAGCTGTCACAATATGACCACAGTAACCAAATCAAAATACCAACCGCGAATCCAGATGAGACTCAAAG
This sequence comes from Typhlomys cinereus, assembly GCA_023101885.1. Taxonomy (NCBI): domain Eukaryota; kingdom Metazoa; phylum Chordata; class Mammalia; order Rodentia; family Platacanthomyidae; genus Typhlomys; species Typhlomys cinereus. Next base: position 868,288 of record JALPQD010000466.1, on the reverse strand, counting down.
GTCATCCTGTAAGCCGGCGGCTTTCTTCGGCTCTCCCTGCAACCTCACTCCAATCCTGTCATAAAATGTTCCACTAAGCTAGTTTAGAAAGAGGAGACTCTGCTGGTGAATGATTCAGCACGACCAAGGACTAGAACCAAATACCACGGGAAGGCTACTAACCGCTCACACGGGGACAACGGAAAACACCACAGCTGACTTTGAACGACGCTGCACCCAGCTGGACAGACGCATGACTTTCCAAATCCCTCGGCCACCAATTCATGAACATAATCTTACTGGACAACATGGGCGCTTATCCTCCCACAATCTGGTTTTCTGTTAAGGTTCTGGAGCAATACAAGGGAAACACACACTTCGATCTTGGATTCAAGATGCTCAGCTAGAAAATACATCATCACTATCAACTTATAAAAGTCCAACACTTTGCAAAAGAAAAGAGGAATAATTTTTTAAAAACTATATTCTTTGAATACACTATTTGTCAGGATGTTCAAACAATATTCTACAGCAGAAATAAAGCTTTGAAAGACACAGGACTGGAATCCATGCCTTTGGTCCTGTTAATATATTCCAAAGCAACCCAATTGGCCACCTGTGAAGTTTGATTAAACCGCTTCAAAAACATAGCAAATGAGTTCTCAGTAGATGAGGGTCTATTACCATCTTCAATACTCTGAGTTATGAGACAGATAGATTTGTTTCTTCCAGATATTAAACATTACATGGGGCTACATCTAAGACATTTTGGCTAGGCCAAAAGTGAGTACACAGTAAATGTTAAGTGAGAGAGGTATTGGGGAATTGGTTGATGGGCCTTAATTTCTCAAACACCCTCTCTCCAAAAAAAAAAAGACCTTTTCACACCGGAAACCAAAACAAAAGCCATTTATATTTTGTGTCGAAGATTTGCTTTTTTATTTTTAAAAAGTGAATTTTCATTATAGGATTTACATGATATTGACTACTGAAAAGTTTTGTAGAGCAACCACAACTATACAACTGTATAACCCTTGAAAACAGCCCTAGCAGACAGGTCACGTGCATAAATGTGTGCACCTGTGTGTACACTTGTATGTAAGCAAATGTGAGTTAGTTTAGTTTTACTCTGAGGATTCACACCAGGGCCATGAGATGAGGGTTACTTTGAGATACACGAATTTATTTATGAAAAAATTAATTTTAAGTACCACCTCTGAATTACTCTTACCAGCTCCATTTTGCATAAATTTGAAATACAGGTATAAATGGATTGAGCAAAGCTTTTTGGGTACTGGATAAAAAGTTAATACCATAAAAACATGTGTGCCAAAGCATTCATGTGATATGAGAAAGCTCACAGTCATAATACAAGGTTTTGACACCATAAAAGTTTGTGGTCAAATGTGCTGACAAGGCTTGTATCATTTCACAGTAACAGTGTACTACCCTTAAAAAAACATATCACAATAGTTCCCCTTTGGAAGAAAAGGCGATATAATACTTTTTACTCTCCTTGAAATAAAATAAAAACTTTACCAAAATAAACAATTTAACAAAAGAAAAGAGAGAGGAAAAAAATAATAATCAGGTCATCTATAGTGAGTAACACTTTCCAGTAAAATTAGTATCACTTATTTCTGTAGCAGACGCCTAATCCAGTTACAGACTTGATTGATTTGACAATTGAGAATCTGCTCCAATAAAGTGGTTGATTTATTCCTGGTGTTACGGTTTTTGCCCTAATGTGACATCGTGACAGAATTAAGCCTTTGAAATATAAAGAAACCCTTCGTGGTTTGAAGGAAAACCAGGTAAGGATTTGAGCGGAGGGCTGTTCAAAACTTCCAGCGACGTCTAATAACTTCTCTGAGCTGGAGGAAAGGGACCTCAATGATTACAGCGTGGAGCATGAGTTTGGGCACATAGAACAGTTCGGGACATGGTGTGTGTACTGTGCTGCCCAGTCCGAGGTCTCACTTTGTCTCTATCTCTATTTACCAATCCCTCTGTTTAATCTGTTGAAAATAGCTGTCCTTTCTTGGTAAAACTGCCGTTTATCACCCAAGCCTGCTCATCTTAAAAGTGGTTGCAATTTTAAGTAAACAGCAACTTGGGTCAATCAAGGAGCATCATTGTTCTCCGAATCTGGCCCTGGGGTGCCCAAGCTAATCAAGAAGGCATCTGGGATGGGAGAGACTGGCGTGATGGGGAGAATTTTCCAGGCACCAGCATCCTCGGTTCTCCAAAAAGATTTAAAAATCCTTCCTGTAACTAAACATACACTTTTTTTTTTATTCTTCCTGCATATTGCTCTGAGGGAACTCGCCTGACCCCAGCCTGACACTGTCCCCCTTAATGTCAGATAAACCATTTAGTCCAGGCACAATTCTTTTCTGTGCAAAAAATCTGCCTGAGGTGGAAAATGTCGCAGTTTGTAAACAATAGAGAGCCATGTTTCAGACCAGACGGCCAGGGGAACAGAGAAGCCCTTCAGTGCGAACAGTGGGTGGGAGTCTCTCCTACACAGCAGCATTTCCTACTACAATGCAGAGGCCTGTCTCAGCCTCCATGTTGAAGAGTTTAATGGGACGGAGGGCAGACGGGTGAAAGGGGCAGGCTGACATTGGTTGCGGCTTAAACAACAACCAAGTGAAAAGAATCAGTTTGAGACGCTCGGCCCACTTATATCTTAAATACTATTTGTATTGAAACTTGATTTGGTTTGTAAAACAGCTGCCCGTGAGGAAACGTGGGCACGAACAATTTTGTTAATAGATTTGCATGTTCTGAAATATGAGTTTAGCAAACTGCTCCTTACACTTCTTTCCTATTTAGTATACAAGCAACTAAATAAGATGGAGGGTTAATAATTCTTTCTTAGCTAACTTCAGCTCATTGGAGATAGTGTGGAATCTTTCAAGGAGGCCAGTCTATTAAGGCTGTTTCTCAAGATCTGTCTTCAAATTCATCTTTTATTGTATCTTGTAGAGTTGGGTGAGGATGAACCGAAATGCAAAGACAGTAACATTAAAGCCATGGCTGTTAAAGAGCCTAAAGTTGTCCTCTAAAATCTAGGCTGACAGTTACCACACCCTCTATTCCTCCATATTCTGGGTTGGCTCAGGCTCTAAACATTCTCTATCAATAGTTGATACAGAACTAGGATTACTGCTTCAATTACAAAGTGAAACATCAAGATGAAATTTATTATTCTGAAGTCAAAAAGACAGCACACAAGGGCCTCTGATCCAACACCACTTGGTGCTACTCGGAGAAGACCTGAGGCCCAAGCAGATGCTGCCCATCCCAAAACACCTTTGTGTTAAATACCCGATGTGATGGCAATTTTTTGGAAAATTAATGAGATTAAAGGACCACCGACATCTTACATAACTGGCATGACTTCCAAGGCTAAAAACAAACAAACGAAAAAGAAAACACAGAACTCTCTTTAAAAGCATTTCCAATTCAGAGTTACATAATTACTGCCATAGACTGTCTTTGGAGAATGGCCCAACAGCTTCTATCAGGAAACTGAACTTCATTTATTGACAGATTTGCAATAGAATCTGGCCAGGCTGAAAGACTTACTAATAGTGTTAAGAACTCATACCATTGAGAACCAAGATCATTTTCTTCAATCAAAACTGAAGTAGCCAGCTATGGGGACCTTTGAAGCCATTATGAATTACCATTTCATTGCTTGGGTTATTGATAATAAATCAACATCCTTCCAGTGTGGCAGAAGTTCACACACACACTCAAAGTACAGCAGCCTGCTTGAGCTGATGCAGGATAAAGTGCAGTAAGACATCAACATCAAATTTCTCACCCCGACAAGACACAACCAGAGTTCAGAATCTAACTTGGTCGAGTTCTAAGCTAAGCACACCAGCTCCTCTGACAATATCTTTCCATGACCCCGATAATGAACACTCACAGAGAACGCTACAAGTTTTTTATCAACCAAACCCGACATTTTTTATTCTAAATATTCAGCACTTAAACTTGATCAGCCTTTTCTAAGAAATCAACCACGACAACACAAACTGGGTTTAATATTTTATGCCTGAAGAAGACAGATTTGCCACACAGATTCAGTGAATCACTGAAATTACTTAATTCCGCATGGTTGTAAAAAAACTCAGCCCTTGATGTACTATTAACATATATATATTGGTTATTTAAGATGACTATAGCATGCTGGGGGAAAAAAAAAACAAGTCTGTGAGACATAAGCATTCCAAAAGTGCATGTTAAGTGTGTCTTACTTTGTATTCTGGAATTGACGAAAGGTGGAGAGAGATTGTCATGTGACCCAAGGTCCCTGCTGGTCATGTGGTCATAGGGAGTCCCATCTCCATAGTTCTGTAAATAAAAACAAGGTAAATGTCTTAATTCCCCACTTAAAAAATGAACATGTATATATACCTCCCCCCAGTTCTGAAACCTCTTCCATTAAAACAAACTGGAGTCGGTTATTTGCTCCATAGAACCTATCTATGGGAACCTATACCTTCATGTGGGGGGCAGTGAGTTAGGGAACGCTGGGAAATCCACAAGTTCAAATGCTCCCTAATATCATGGCTATGAAATCTTGGCAATAACAATAATTGTTTCCATAGTACAGAGGTGTAGACACGATAAAATGAAATAATACATGTATACCGGACACATAAAGTACACAGAAGATATCAAAAATTATTCTTTGGATATACCTGCATTGAGGCAAAGGGAAACAATCCAAGGCTGAAATGACTGGTTGGGCAGACCAAGGGGGAAAAAAAAACATTGAAATATTTAGCTTACAGTACTAAAGTTTAGATGTTTTATTACAGCTAGTGTTGTAGATGAAAGCTGAGCAGCTCATTAGTAATTAACGCACAAGTGTGTGAGGAATATTGTACTTGAGTATCACAGCTTCCACATAAATTAGTTTTTTTGGAAATGGGACCCCCCAAAAAGCACTTTTAGGATCAAGAGAAATGACTCAGTCAAACAGTTTTTTTGAGGCATGAGCAAGAATGTCCCCAGTACTGAAGCTCAGAAGCCAGTGTCTTTAATCCCAGTGCATCTACTGCAAGATGGAAAGAAGCAGCAGAATTACCAGGAGGCAAAGCCACTAGCCTGGCGCACGCAGCTGTGAAAAGCAAGGCGCCCGATCTCAAAGGGGTAAGTGAGGACCAGAACCAAGACCTTCCAATGACTTCAACATGGTCATCATGGCAGGAACATACCCATGTGCACACATGAATATACATGCATGCACCTCTGTCTCTCTCTCTCTCTGTCTCTCTCTCTCTCTCTGTCTCTCTCTCTCTCTCTCTCTCTCTCTCACACACACACACACACACACACACACACATACTCACCAGAAAGGGGAGGGGAGTAAAATTATAGAGGGGCTAGCTTTTGGGGAAATACATTATAATCCAGATCTCATCTTGGGAATCTGAGAATAAAACTTTTTTAATCACCCCGTGTTTAATGGAGGAACATATAAGAAAGTGTTTAAAAACAAAAACCCTGTGTAGCTTGGTTCAGATCTCAGTCTACTGAAGTGCATAAGGTGACTGATGAGAAAAGGGGGGCAGAGGGTGACTGCTCAGCTGGTTGAACCGCCCATAAAGTCTAAGTCAAATTTACTCAGAGGTATCAGTTGGCATGTGAGCCAAAGGGCAGGATCTGCCCGCACAGAAAAGACGGATGCTGAAAGAGCAATAAAAAGGCACAAGCCCCACTAGAGAAGGACCGGAACCCCCAGGACCAACCGCCCATTTCAGTCACTAGTGCTCATTTACAAAACAAAGCATTAACTAGGATGATGCTGTAATCTAATTCTGCCTGCAATGTCAACGGGTAAATAGTTGCCACATTTTAAATACCTGTGGTGAGTTTCACATTACCCCTATCCTGGACCTTGCATAATGCTAATTATTAATTAGGAAGTGTCCTCATCCAAGATAGTATGGGAAAACTTAGTACACGCGGTCTTAATTTGACTGTTAGCACAGGGCCGTGCACAAAAGATAGGACCATCACTTGAAGATGGAATCAGAGACACTTGGCAAGGTCCTCTGGTCTGGCCTGAGTCTACAAAGATGGGTCCCGCAGACTCCCTGCAATATGCCAATTTCAAATCATTCACCAATATGTTTGTTGTGTGTGTGGATACAGGTGTTCATGTGTGTGGTGCCCCTGAGGGGAGGTCAGAGGTCAACCTCAGATGTCATTCTTTTTTGTGTGTCTGTGCTTATGACAGGCAGGAGTAGCCCACTGGCCTGGAACCTTCTACACAGAGCCCAGGGGATCCACCTATGTCTGCCTCTGCTGAGATTAAAAACACACACAACCATATCCAGCTGGAAACAATTTTTTTTTAAATGTGCTCTAGGGGACAGAATTCAGGTCGTCATGTTTACATGGCAAGCGCTTTACTGAACGAGCTATTAAAGCTCTTACAAAATATTTCTTAATGAAAATGGCTCTTAATGAAAACTAAGTTTAAAACTAAGGAAGATTCTAAATGAGTCTCATTTGCCAAAATTCAATTAAAAGCACTTTGCAAAATGGATTACACACACCAAATAAGAACATTTAGATTTTTATAAATAAAAAAGCTAACAGTAAGAAATTCAAAGCAAGAAATGGACTATGAGAAATTTATCATTTCTTATTTCTTCCTGTGGGTATTCGGTTCAATACCTCCTGAACTGCACACAAGTGCATAGGAGAAGAAATTAAGAAGCCCTGCATGAACAGAACAAGCCATGGAGAAGTGGTACCGTTTCCACTGCTGTCACAGGGAATGGATTTATGAGGGCAAGTGCAGACAGAAACACAAGGAGGAGGGATGATTTCCTCAGCCCATCCACATCGTGCATTAGAATGTCAAGCTCGACAGCTGTGGCGAGGCTCAGCAAAGTTCCTGGTAAGCTTAGAAGTCCTGCTATACCCCAAAGGCTAGAGTAGGGCTCACGCTGCCAAGGACAGGTGGAAATGTATGACTGGCTAGAATTGCCTCATTCTGACAGCACAATGATATCCCCTGCTTCTAAAGCCAAAGTTGAGACCTCTCCCCACCCAAACTGATAACAGCACTACCAGTAAGACCCCTTCTCCCCAAGAAGATCACTTCAGAGAGCAAGCAAGTTGAGAGAGGGGAAGTTTGTTTTGTGCATGTTCTAAGTCAACTTTTAATTGGGGTAATTGCTTGTAGGTGTTTTATGAAAGCTGGCTTGGGCATGGTTCAGCAGATAAGGGGTTTGCCTTGCAAGCTGGAGGACTAGACCTCGGATCCCCAGAATGCACTTAAAACCTGAGGTAGGCATAGTGGCGCCTGTAATCCTAGAGCACGTAAGTAAAGACAGCAGATCTCCAAGGCAGGCTGCCCAGCTAGTGGGATCAACTGCAAAAGACATCTGATGTCAACTCTGGCTTCCACATGCATGTTACATATGTGCATGAAACACCTGCATACACACATGTAGATGGAAACATACACGTGGATGTAAGGGCAGAAGGCACTGACGTGGGGTTTAGAGAGCTTAGAAAAGATGCCGCTAGGGGCTGGAGAGGTGGCTGAAGGGTTAAGCCTCTGCCTTGCAGGCGGAAGGTCCTGAGTTTGGATCACATATAGATGCCGGGCGGAAGCGGGGCGGCCTGCGTTTCCTGTCCTGGTAGGGCGGAGCCTGTGAATCCTGGGGCAGAGTAAACAAGGAGGAGGTGGAGGCGTCCATGGTGGTTCCCGAATTCGTCCGTGGTTCTACACACAATTATATACACACATGCGCACACACGCATACACGCACAATTTAATAAATAATAAAAAAAATTTTAAAAAAGATGCCGCTAAAGACATCATCTACTGCATGTTTTGAGTAGGGAAAAAAAAGCATAAACAAGGAAAAGCCTGTGGTTCTGTTCTGCTTTTCTATTGTACAAACTGGGACTGGAAAATGGGAATCAAGGAGATAAAATGATGTGCTCACAGTGCACGCATATAGAACCCTGCAAGTCTGTCTGGCCAGCCCACTCCTGTTCTGCTCTTTTCATCTTCTATAACATCCAAAGGAAGAAGTAATGATGGAGGAACCCTGGAAAGCCACAGCAAAAATCTGAGGCTGAATGAACAACTGAATCCAACTACTGACTGAAGGCTGTACTGATAGAACAGAAAAATGTGCCCAAGATGAAATCAACAAAGATTTATTGTATAGACACAATGAAACCTCATACCATGTCTGCAGGACGACTCAGTAGTCTAGTCCCACCAATGGATGGTGGGGTTAATTGGAGTTTAATTCAAGTTGTTTCATATACAATAAATGGCTTTTTAAGTCATACTGATCAATAATTGACAAAGGAAAGGAAATAAAGTTAAGGAAAGATTTTTTTTCTTCAGGTTAATCTAAATGGAAGAGGTATAAATTCAAGTTACAGTGGTTAATAAATAATAAAGCATTCCAAAGACAAGCTGCTTCTCACTAAACTGGTTAGGCATGTAGTCGTGTGTGTGTGTGTGTGTGTGTGTGTGTGTGTGTGTGTGTGTGTGTGTGTGTAGGCATGCACATGCATATCCAATGTGTGTGAGAAACTGACCTTCTGTTAGTCAATTTACATCTGTCCGGTTGCAAGAAGAAGATTAGATATACTTACCCTGGACGGGCTTGGGTGTCCTCCATTCCCCCAGGACCCTGAGCTACTTCTGTCTTCTACATCTAGGGACAAGAGAAAAGTTCTTTAGGCTTCCTCGCAATAATTCTTCCTTGTTGTATATGCACTTTTAAATTAATGTTTCAAATTAATCTCCTGTTGCCTTTAATTAAGCACCAGGCACAAGGCTACCATGATGATAGTGGCTTCTGACCCATCTACTTAAATTAACTCATTTAAATTCACAGCAGAAATGAACTGGACCCTCAGGAACCAGAGGTGCGCACATAAAAATTGCTTCCATCCTTCCCAGTGTTTGATAGCCTCCCTTGTTACAGATAGGAAAATGCACTTCAAAGTTTCTTAAAGTTTTGGTTAAAAAAAACTTTAGGACTAAATACACTTTAAAAATACACAACTTTAATCCAAATGAAAAGTTAAGTTGAAGGTAAAATCCATGTTAATATCTTCAGTACAATTGTTTCAATTCCACTACATACTCTTTGTTCTGTAACCAAGGTTTGTCACACGAGACAACAGACACACAAGAGATGGTACCCAACAACCAAAGGACTCAATATTCTGCTCTTGCAGAATTCAGATTGAGTTCTCTCTCTCTCTCTCTCTCTCTCTCTCTCTCTCTCTCTCTCTCTCTCTCTCACTCTGTGCCAGTGTTTATTGGCTATACCATTTAACCTAAATTCTTGATGTGGCCTTTGATATGGGAATAAAAATTGCTATTAAATGACAAGCAATATCTATTGAGAAGTAATGTTGGCTCTGAGCCAGCTCGAAACAGTGATTGCTTTAGGAAGTCTTCCCCCAAGTCTCTTCCTGCATAGTTCTGGTGCTGACCACCAGGAAGGCTGAGGGGCAGGAAACTGGAATCCACATTCTGACTTCTGGAAACACTACAGTATCTTAAGGACTGGCTTGATGATTTCTAATGGAAAACCCGCTAAAAACATAGGGAACAAAGAATGTTTCCCTATGATATTGATTTTGATCCTGGTTGATAACAGACGGCCGTCATAAGCATCTCCTGACAGAATCGGAGGAGGGTGTGAAAGTCGGATCCAGGACACATCATCCTGTTTATTGACTTTCCTCACTTGTCCCTGATATTGTTTATTCTTTTCATGGTCTGCTGTCGCTCCTTTTCTTGCTTCTGGTTTATTATAGACACAAGTTAACGGCAGTATAATTAATTGACTTATTTTGGGGTACAGTGGAGTACATAATGTTACAGGATATCTTGAAAGATAGGACAGCAACTGTACTAACTTAATTCCACTCAATTGGCATTCCCACCTTCCTCCCTCACCCCTTCCGCTCCTCTTCCCCACCTCTCTCACAACAAATAATTCTCCAGTTCCTCTTGGTTGGTGTTTCAGAAGGTAATTCAGCTGCAAGCCAATGTCCTCAGTGGACAGTTAGACTCAAAGCACTGCATGTTCTAAGGCATGGAAAGAAAGCTCTGAGCACAATATCAAGCCAAGAGGAAAGGGTGTAAAATTTTCCCCATATCTCCTGTTTAACCACCCAACACGCTAGCCACTATGCGCATGCCCAGCTGCAGTACACTAAGAAGTAGCTGACCGTCTCACACTAGTAAGTTTTGTAATCTACATCGCTTTTTTCATTCTTAAATTGAAAAATCGATGTATTTTCAGAGGAAAAGGTAAAATTCCTCCATCACTCCAAGTTTTCAAACATTCGGTCCAACATGACTTCCTTTTCAAACCAGCTTGGATCAGTGGGTGAGCCCTCCATTAAATCCTGCCAAAAGGTAAATAGGAATAGATTTGAATCCTTCCACGTGCCACTGTCTTTACGGTCCGGCCTTCTTTTTAATTGCAATAGAGGATTTTAAACATGCAAAGTAGGCAGATATTCGGAGTACCATGGATTTTACTGCCAGGGAACATACTTTGGGGGACGCTTTTGTCCCCCTAAGGACACTGGCAAGTTTCAGAGACATTTTTGGTTGTCACAAGTTGGGTGGGGCTTGGTGCTGGCATTCAGTGGGTAGAGATCAGGAATGTCACTAAATACTCTAGGAAGGTCCCCTGAAGGCAAGCCAAGAATGATCTCACTCCCAAATGTCATTTTTGCTGAGAAGGAGAAACCTTGGGCCAACCCAAAGGGGAAAGAATTAGAGAGACTTGTGTTAGAACGCAGTTTGCAATCTAGTAAGAACTCCTTCCTAAATACGTACTTTCCGTGCATGTGAAGCCAGACTAGAGCCAGAATGTTTCTGGAAGACCATTATATACATCTTGTGTCCAGCACATAAAGGAAAATGATGGTCAACCAAGCAGCCTGCTAATTAGCAGGCAGATAAAACACATCAAAACTTGAGTATTCCCAACTGGGCAATTTCAAAAGCGAGCAATCCACTAATTAAAAATGCTGGAAGTCGAGCTTTTTCAAAACAGGTTAAATACTGGCTGAGTTCCTTCACAAATAGATTTCCGCCCAGTCAGGTCTGAATGCTCTTTTCCCATCCTTTCCTTCTCCATCTTTCCTAACCTCATGCTGCTCGGCCTTCCTTTCAGCGGCCTCCTTCTTATTGCTCTCTTTTGATCCGGCTCTTGGCCTCCTGCTAGATCTAGACGATGAGGACAAATCACTCTCTCTATCAAACTCAATAAATGGGACCATTCTATGAACCCTAATTATAGCTTATCTTAGGAAACAAAATTTATGTAACTGGTGCTCATTAATCTATGTCAAGAAGAGACAAAACTATGGGGCGGGTCATGGGAATTCATAATGAAGGTGTACATGTTACTTTGTAGTTGTCTGTTTCCACCTTCCTTCCCTAAGTTTTGCCATGTCTGCCAGGTAAGTGAATAAGTGATTCCTCTCATCTCAAAAGAGCATCCTCCACCAATCTGAATCACGGGACATGATTATTTGAAGATCACTTTCTTAGGGGACATCTCGGACATATTGAGTCTGAAACTCAAGGGTAAGATCAAAAGAAGTGTGCAGCTATCAATTCTCTTACACAGAAGAGCCTGAGAGTTACAAGATTAAATTAGTAAAAACACAAGACAAACCCTATCATGTCATTGACCATGAATGTCTCTCAGGGTAACATATGTACATGCTCCCAGAACTGCATCCAAATGATGTTTGCCTAGACTCACTGATTTGTGTGTGGCCTGCACTTAGCCATCTCCTGCTCCCTGCCAGATTCTGTCCACCCTTCAGCTACTGTGGATTGGTTCCCCTGACACCCTCTGTTTGACAGGAAAATTCAGCCTTTTGACACTGTCACATCGTGGTATTTTTGTCTGCAAAGACTGAAAATGTTTCATCAAGTTAAAAAAATCAAAATATAAATTACAATGAAATTTCACAATGTTTTAAGTAAGTTTATGAATTTTGTATCAGGCTACGTTCCTAACTATCCCAGTGTGTATGCAGTCAGCAGCTTTCGGTTGGACATACTTGACTCTTCCTCACTTTCCAAATAATAATGGCAGCTTATCCTGTGTGAACCCTGGGCTGGACCCTGAAATGTCTTAATCATATCCCAATTTGATATGTAAGACAACTGAAGCTTAGATGAGACAGAAACCTGTTCAATCTGTCAGTAAAAGGATTAAGATGAACATGTGGGAGCTATGGGATCCTGAATGAATAAGTGCTCATCATTCCCCAGGAATGAGTACTCCCCAGGAATGAGTGCTCCCCATAAATGCCTCCTTGGCATGCAACTCCCAACTCTACGGCCAACTAGAATGTTCTCTCCTGTCACTTCTCCCTAAAGATGGGGATATATTTAATTCAGTTTCCACGCACCATGCACATGCAAACCATTACAGACCATATTCAATATTGAATGTATGAAACAAATATTTCAGAGGACCAAAAGACAGCAAAATAATAGATAAATTTAAAAAAACAAAGGGCCAATGAATCTATCAGAATACACACAGTGATGGACAAGATTTCTGACATTCAGCTTGTAGCATCAAGACTTTAGGAGATAATATGAAGACAAAGATTAAAACAAGATTTCAAAATGACTGTCAGAAAAGTAGACATAAAATGTTCAAGAGAATCACAAATAGCCTTGGTCCTTCATTAGATGGAAATGTCTTCAGAGCCCCAGAAGAGATCAGAATAGAAAGTAGATACACAGAATCAATGAAAGCAGCACTTGTGGAACTTATGACCTGACTCAGTATTACAAATTATTAAGCTGCAGCTTCTTCTACGGATAACCATGTGGATAGATACACATAATTTCATAGCCACAATTTTATGCCGCCCTTGGTGGTGATAAAAGTTCCGTATAGCAAAGAAACTTAGTTCCTAAATATGTCTCAATATTTTGCATGGTATGAAACAGTGCAGGGGCTCATTAGTTCCTTATGGAATCAAATGAGCAAAAAATGAAGAAAAGACACTATCTAGCTTAAGAACTGTTTACACCTCGACTATGAGACAAAACAATGTGTAGGAAGGAATTAAGATGACACAGTAACAATGGGATGAGGCTGTCTGGGACAGTCGTCGTCTCTCCTTGTGTGGTGCAAAGGGTTGACCACTTATTCAGAACAGACAGGCAAAGAATGAAGATGATGTGGGCAGCAGGAGAAACAAGGAAGAACCAGTGGGCAAAGAAATCAACTTTCTAAGACTGAAACAGACTCAACTGTCCAAGATTTTTCTGATATTTTTACCCCAAGGAGGACAGGTTTAATAACCCTCACAGGTTTGCAGATTGCTCTGGTCATCGCCATGACAACCCACACACTCTCATTTCACTTGGTTAGCCCCCTCTAGAATGGCAGAGGCTTCAGTGCCAAATTCCAAAGGCTATTCTGAAAAGACCTAAGATCCCAGAGCCCACTAAAAAGGTGTATTTAGAGAAGGAATTCTGAATTTCCAAGAGAGTCCATCTACCTATCACTCTTTAGGCTACGGTTACTCACTTTGTTTTGTGGGGACAGTGAGGTTGAAATGATCAGTTAGCCTGAATAAGCACTAAGAATTGGGGTGAAGCCCTGAGTATATAGATAGGTGTTCTGCCTTGCATAGCACTGTAGTCTGCGTAAGTCACTGGCCTCTCTGAACTTATTTTTGTGAACAGTAAAATAAGTTGATTTCCATTCTTGGAAATAGGACAGGCTAGTATATTTGGACAACTCACCCACAGAAAACTAAAAATGATGGATAACTTTTTTTTACATCTTCTTTAAAATACTAATGAGATGACAAGATAGGAAAGGACCATCAAGCCAAAATCAAAGTGACAGCTGGGACCTAGGGAGTCACAAAAGACATTTTTGCCCTGAAGACATTTACCAACCTAGAAAAGTGTCTGGCCTCCTGGGTCAAAGAGAACAGAAGTGTCTTGTACCAGAGGAGATAAAGGGACAGCAGTATCTATAGTCTTGAATAGGTGTCCCCATAGAGTTCGTTTCTAACATTAAACACAGATCTGGCTCAGAATAAGTTTCTAGAAACTAATCTTCACCTTAAGTGACTAATTTGTTAATAACAAAACGTAAGCTATTCAAACCATTTGTAAAGCGGGACTTATTTCGGGATACCCAAGTGTCTCAATTTTCTGATTTCTAGTTCTGCTTAACAGGCCAGAAGACTAAGCTCCAAGATCTTAGAAACACAAAGTAACAAAGAAAGATGAACCCTACTTTCTCCATGAACCTCTACAATTTGATCACAGTAAAACTTCAGTAAACCTGAGACCTGTTCAGGGGTATAGCTTATCTTTACAGGCATTCCCTTATGTTCCCATTCTGGCGTCCCTCCTTGTGTGCTACATAAACAATGTGGGTATCAAAAGGTATGTATGCTGATCTGCAGACTGACTACTGAGTAGGTATGATCTTGAATGGAAATATACAAATACAAAACTACCTGGTAGGTTAGATAGAGAGTCAGAAACTGATCCTTTGCAAGTTCTGAGGCTCTCTGTAGGCTGCATGGTCAAACCCTGGAATTTTAACAGAAGCAAGCATACTTCTGACCAGTCCACAAACCACTGTCGCTTGGGAAGAGCTATTAATTTCCTAATACAGATTTCTACACATTCAGAAAGCATTTGGAGACTGAGAACAGTTAAGGTCTTCCAAGAAAGATAATCATTCTGAGAAAGGTAGAAGTCTACACTGTCTTTCTGGAGTGCTTCTCTCTGTAACAACACACTCTCCCATACCCTCCACACCACCGTGGAGACTCGCAGACTGCGTACATCTGTGGACTAATTTCCTAGTCCAGGAAGAACCCTTGGCTGAGCCCTCCACACAAACTGAGATGGCATATGCTCTCCGTCAGTGCCAGATGAATTTAGAGTTCAAAATATTTCATCAGCAAAGAGCGTGTTAAGGATGTGCACATTTTCATTAGCACCCAATATAATAAGAGCTGTAAGTGGAGTAATTTGAAGTCAAAATCTCGGGACTAGTACCGACATGGGAAGAGTTGAGCAGAGCCTAATGCTGTCGGACGGGGCCATGTGGCCATGATGGCTGCCGCTTCTATAGAAACCAGATGACGCCACATCATTAGGGAGGTGCAGGCTGAGGAGAAACCCCAGCTTGCCGGAAGCAAACTGAGCAACAGTAGACGGGGCACAGCAGCCTTTCAAATATTTAGACTCACATTCGGGAACTTTTCTCTGGAGGAGAAATTAGTCCCTCAGAGCAAGAACTGAGAAGCAAGGAGAGCCATGAACACCAGAGACCAAAGGAGAATAATAATGTGAATTGGAGGGTTGGCAAGATGGCCCAGGAGGTAAATGCGCCTGCATGCAGACCTAGTGACCCGAGGTAGATCCTGGGGTCCTTATGGTAAAGGAGAGAATTGATCTCCATATTTGCCCTTTAATCTCTCAATCTCTCTCTCACTCAAAATAGATAAATAAAACATTTTTAAACTAATGTAAATGTAAGTGCTTTCCATTGACTTTATGAAACATGACCAGTCAAAACGCAGTTCACAAAAATCAGTGTTCCTGAGCTAGGGAGATAGCACCGGGGTTTAATCCTCTGCCTCTCAAGCAAAAGGACCTGAGTTTGAATCCCAGCTCTCACTTAAAAATACCAGGCAGGAAGAGCCGTGGCCTGCAATTCTGGCTCTGGAAAGAACAGTCTGGGGAACCCAAGAGCAAAGCAGTGAGGAGATAAATCAATCCAGGGTGATTCCCCATGTCACTCTTGAGCTTCCACAGGTACACACACACACACACACACACACACACACACACACACACACACGCATCAATCTTCCTAAAATAACACTTTTGGAGACTAACCATTTTGAACCAGGTGACAGTAAGAGGTCGAAGCCAGGTACCAACACCTGAAGTGTGGTGGGCTGAAGCTAGACACTAGACTCCCACGCTGCAGTGATAAGCTTTCCAAGGGTCTAACTTAAGGGGAAAGCTACTAGCTACTGTGGGCAAGTTTCCAACCAGGTGCTCGGTATCTTTTGAAGATGTATGTGCAAACATGTCTTGCTCAGTGTGAGAGATAAGAGGCAAATACTTTAGAAAACATTAGACAAGAGACATAAACTCAAGAATATGCTTTGTGTCCTAACACAACACACAAAACTTAACAACTGCTGGTAGATATAATAAATGTGTGAAATTTTTCAAATCACACATGTTATTGTATGAGACAAGTCCACCACTATTGTAATGACTTAGGTAATTTTTTTTAAAATGGACATTAACAACACCTATTTGCTCAATAATTTAGCGATTGAATGCCAAGGGGGCAAGGAAAGGGGGGTGACGCGTACAACAGTTGGATCTTTTCCTCTCTGTCCTATGCTCCTCTGCTCCCTGGGGCGCCATTTGTGAGGCTCTAAGAAGGGAGGCCGGCTTAATTGAAATGTTTGCTGCCTGTAATTGCTCTGTATAACCGCAGTGGTGGTCTGCTTCTCCCAAATGGCATTCTTTCTGCTTTGCTGTTGTTGTTTTGGTTGTTTTTCCTTCTATTTCTCTTTTATGGCTTAAGGAAATCTACTTCTCCCATTTCCTCTTATCTCCTCTCACCCCTTATTCCTGATGCTTCACTAATACTGGCAAAGTGAGAGGCTTTAAGCACCCACAACTTCATTTCCCAGCAGGCACTTTGCTTCAGGTAATCACCCCCACTAGAGTCTTCCGCTGTCCTTTTTATACCACTGTCCTTCCACGTCCACTGACCATCACAGCGCGTGCCTTGTGGGTGACAACCTGTCAATTCTCCATGTGATACTCAGGAGTCGCCTCTCAGTTTTAGGCCAATTTTCTCTGTATTTAGACTCAAATGTGCAAACTACACTATATTACTCTGCAAAACATCAATGAGAGGGCTTAATGAAGTAACACTGACAGATAAATCCATTTCTTTCGCGGTAATCAAATCAAAGCAGGTTGACATAACACAGGAACTTAATACAGTTATTCCCTTGTAATTGGAAAAAGGCCCTTTACTTCTCATTAAAGCAATCTTCGGGGTATTGGCATAATAAGAAAGCTCAGGGCTTTAATACTGCCCTATAAAAGCCTCAAGACACAGAACCCTTAAGCAAACAAGTCAGATTATCTAATTCCTTGATCACAGAAGATGCCATCCCTACTGTTTTGAAGTACCAATTCTTTATATCCATTAAAATTAAAAAGAGGTAAATTAGTACCAGCATACGTAAAGGAAATCTGCAAAAATGCATAAAGTATTAGCAACTTCATGACTCTACTTCCTTGTGTACTGAAAGGGAAGCGGTCCCTTAAAAATGAATTTGAAATACTTTACAGACATGAAATTGTAATGGCTAGGATCAAAGAGAAAATTTCCTCATTTCACTCCATGGGTTTAACAATGCATCTTTCCTAAATATAAAGTCTGATATCAAACTATCCCATGATTTTGATCATAAGAATTATGAAAGAGCACAAGGTTAAGCAAAAAACACTTCTTGTGCATGGTGTATTCCCAACAGACACCAGTGCAACTATATATATGTATGACTAGGATAAAACCCAAGATATGTCCACCTATGGAACTTTGCTCAAATCTCGAAGTTCGACTAAGTCTAGGAGTTCACTTGCATTTTGGAAGAGTTCCTGATACTTATCCACTGGCCCCTAATCTCAAGAAGGTTTAAACAACTCTTTCAGAACACAAAAATCCAAACACTATTTTGTGGCTTCCACATGTTGGCTGACCAGCAAAACACCCTAATAATCATCATTAAAAATTACAGATACCGGGGCTGGAGAGGTAGCTCAGAGGTTAAGCCTCTGCCTTGCAGGCGGAAGGTCCTGAGTTCGGATCCTAGACCCCACGTATAGACGCCGGGCGGAAGCGGGGGGGGGGGGGTGCAGCGGCCTGTGTTTCCGGTCCTGGTAGGGCATCCAGGGACAGAGTAAACAAGGAGGAGGTGGAGGCGTCCATGGTGGTTCCCGAATTCATCCGTGGTTCTACACGCACACATGCGCACACACCATACATGCACAATTGAATAAATAATAATAAAAAAAATTTAAAATTACAGATACCCTGACTTCAGCTGGAAATGAAGCAATAAGAGATCAAAAAAAAAATGCTTTAAAATCCTTCCTATGCTTCCTACCTTGTGCACTTGGAGAGTTTTTAACTACCGTGCAGTTTAAACTGTCTTGTATGTTGTTTCTGAAACTTTCGCAAGTAGGGTGCTATCAATGATGGGGCATTATAACTACTTCTGTGTTCATTGTCTAAAAACAAAACAGTATAGTTATCCAAGTAAGGAACTGAACATTGATGTTTCTATACAACCCATAATCTATATTCCAAATAGGTTTCACCCTTCTCTTGCAGAAGACCCAGCCCAAGGGCATGAGTTGGTTTCACTGCCACATCTCTCACATCAATTCTTACTGTGTTACTGGAATTTTACAGCTATTTTCTAGACTGTTTCTCAACTCAAGACGATCTGAGGCTTCGTCATGATTATACTGGGTGGCTGAAGCACAACAAAAGCTGCCTTGTACATTTCCCAAGATGTCACATACAGAGTCCCATGATAATCAGGTGGCTAACGCCAATCATCTGCTTCAAGTACTGTGCAAATTCTCCATGATATAGTTATACTCATTCCCTGTTCAATTCTCCAATCATCTCCTCAGAGATTCTTTAAGACCGTATAGCTAATTTTTAATTGTGTTCTTACTGAGTGAAATGAAACCGTGAAAGTCTATTATGTATAAAGTGAAAATGTCCCCTGGCCACCTTCATTCTGGGTCACCTACAGCGGTTTCCTAGCTTGATTCTGCTTTGTGGTCTGATGATTTCTTTTTTTCCATTAAACAACACCAGAAATGTGGAGCTATCTATCCATAGAAAACTGGAAATCAATATTTTATTTGAATTGATAAGAACTCCTGGACTGGATGGAGGGATGGCTCAGGGTATAAGGCTCTGCCTCGAAACCAGAATGTCCTGAGTTTGGATCCCAGATCCCACATAAAATGCCAGGCAGAAATGGCCTCTACTTCTGGCCCTGGTGTAGGGAAAGCCTGGGAAATCAAAAGGAAGTAGAAGCAATTCCATAATCACCCTTGGTCCTCCACAGGGATATACAGCGCTCTCTGAAACACACACACATGCATGTAAAATAAACATAATAAATAAGTAAACAAACAAAGTTTAAAAAAAAAAGAAAGAAAAAACTCTTCATTGGTTTGGTCAATGCAATGAAAAACCACAGTAACCAGAAGTCACCTTGTGAGTTGGGTGGAGGAAGAAAGGGACAGGGACAAGAATGTGGTAAGTGTATGTGTTCTATTAACTAGGAAGGAATTCAGGCGATATGAAGACCAGACGGCCAGTTATGAACCATACTGAAGCTGCCACTGTGGGGTAAGGGTACCCCAGCAAGCAGTCACCTCCCGTCCTCCACTCCTTCGGCCCACAATGTCTGAGAAGAATACCTGTCCCAGAGCTAACGTCACCCATTACAGCCCACTGGAAAAGACGAGAACACTTAGCGACACTGAGAAAAATCTCCTGAGACTTTCGCAGGCTGGCAAAAAGCCAGAAATAGCTCAAATATGAAAGGTGGATGGACAGACTCATGCTGTAGAAGAATATTTTTCCAAGTTGAAGGAGCACCTATGCAGGCAGACATGACAGTGAGCAGCCAACACTTGGCCAGAAGAAAGCAAGAGAGATTTTGTCACTTGTCATCTACTGAACAGTAGACGGTGAGTTAATTTCTAGGAATCGATAGAAGGCAGAAATAGCCCTTGGTTGACACCCTTGTCGTTTTATGAATTCAACAGATCTGATGGATTTCAATCCTGACTTAGGAAGGCTCAGAGAAACTTCCTCACAATTCTGTTAGCCAAATATGTGGCAGACATTGATAAGGGCTTTGCTGGCTTGCATTGGAGTGTGTGCCTGTGTGTAACACAAGACAGATACATAGGAATTCCTAGCAGTGTCTTGATATGAATGACTATATGCAAAGCAATCCTAAGCTTTTATTACTCGTCAGGTGGGTGAGAAGAATCTGATGCGTGGATTTCACATTGTAGCAGAGAGCAATATAATCTCACTTTGCCTTACTCTCTGGCCATGTTCTTTCAAATTGTTTTCTATATTCATTTCAACTAAGATGATATACCTACAATCATTTTAGGTTCGAAGTTGGGATAAAGAAAACTATATAGTTAGATAGGAACAGACTAAAACAATTTTTAAGACAGTACAAAAGAAAGGAAATAAAAAGGTACTGGAGTGACCAAAGGAAGGCACTCACTGGAAAACTTACTCTCATCCTTTCATAGAGATCAGCTGTCACATTCAAAAAGTTCACTAGCTAAAGTTCCTAAGAACATGGCTAGAAAATGATATGGTAGTGTAATGGTTGAATGTCCCCATCTGGTGACACCCATTTTTAAATCCTGTCAGTGATGAGGGCACCGCACTTCCCTGCACACCACACAGCAACTCCTCTATGCTGTGTTGAGGGGCAGAAGGACAGGACATCAATTTGCAGACATACAGAGTTGAAAAGACAGGACAAGATGACCAATGGCTCCGCCCACATACCTGCTGCTATATATATGTTTCCTTTGGAAGTTTAAGGGCTTAAAAAAAAATCTCTTGCCTAACAAGGTAGTACAGACATGTTTCTGTGCCCAGCTTTGGGTGTATGAACTGAATGAAACGGACTGTGCACTAACGCCCACAGACTCAGCTCTACCACCATGGTGGGAACGGGTAGGCTTGCCACTCGACACAGCCCATCTGGTCAGCAATGGCACGCGAGACAAAGGTAAGATGCCGCCTTGCTGCCTGATCAGAAAGTTCTAACTCTTTAGGAATGGCAGAAACGTCATTGTTCTGACAAGAGATGGAGATGTGAAGAATGACAATAGTCAGGTATCCTAAGGAAGTCCAAGAAGCAGGGGATGCCCCAGAGAGGCCAGCACCATCTCTAGAGAAGAATGACTGATAAGAGCTACCTCCCTAATCCAGCAAAGATTGTGATATGACTTTAAGATTTTGTTCCGGGGAAAACTAGGGCCTGCCAAACGTCGTCTGCAACAGCGCGGGCTAGCCATACAGTGGGAAGACAGCCACTAAGCCAGATTTTATTTGATTTGTACTGATGATTTTTATTAGAATACATGGACCATTACTTCAACCTTTCCATGTAAAACCAAATCAGATTCAGAAACTCACACATCAGTCACCTAACCTTATGTCACTCCTTCTGCTCAACTAGTAGGAGTGCCACATTTCGGCTGATCTGTCCTCGATCAATCGTTCAGCTACTCAAAACTGTTGGGCCCAATTTTGGGAGGCGAGTGATACACAAAAGAAACTGCGAAATCTGCGATTACAAACAAGCATGCGGGAGAAAAGAAATAGGGTGAGCTTTGTAGCTTATAGAGGAAAAACCAAACCAATACACGCGGACCAGAGGAACTATGGAGGAATTTGCATCCTGTACAACATACTGAGATCTGCTTTCTAAAAGGCCCCACCTCCCCGCAGATCATCCTTCCCATTTAAATTAAAGACACTCTACAGACTTCTTCGTAGAATTGTTTCTAAATAAGAGAAAGTCCATAAGCATTCAACACAAGGGAGACCACAATAATTTGTCTTAGAAATAAGAATGTTTACACTTCATGTATTATATAATGCTCATGTAGAAAACCCCTGCATTATTTTCCATTTTTAGTTTTATTTATTTGTAAGAGAAAGAAAAGGAAAGGAAAGGAAAGGGGAAAGGGGAAAGGGGAAAGGGGAAAGGGGAAAGGGGAAAGGGGAAAGAGAAGAGAAGAGAAGAGAAGAGAAGAGAAGAGAAGAGAAGAGAAGAGAAGAGAAGAGAAGAGAAGAGAAGAGAAGAGAAGAGAAGAGAAGAGAAGAGAAGAGAAGAGAAGGAAAAGGAAAAGGAAAAGGAAAAGGAAAAGGAAAAGGAAAAGGAAAAGGAAAAGGAAAAGGAAAAGGAAAAGGAAAGGAGACACACTATGGGACACTTTTTAGGAGTTGGTTTTCTCCTTCTACCACAGGGCTTCGGGGATTGAACTCAGGTTTGCAAGCAAGGGCCTTAACCACTCAGCTATCTTACTGCCCCACCCTTGCATATTTCTAAGAACTGCTTCATTAAAAGAAATGAAGATTGATTGTATGAAATGTAACTATTGGTCTCCAAGGAAAGTATTCTACAGCCCTCCTTCCCATCAATACTTCTTCAATTTCCTTTTGCACCAACATTTTTTCCTTTTTTTTTTTTTTCAGGAATACAGCAGGTTTCCACCTATACCTACATCCAAAAATTGTGATACGGTTGTTTCTGGTTAAAAGATGCACCTCCACAAAGACCTTCCCGTTCCGACCACCCTAGGAGGCTGCAAAATCAATGTCCTCCAAGCGTGACCAGACGGCACATGCTAACATCTCCTCAAAAACAAACTGCCCTTGAAAACTCATGGTCTCCAGACTTCCAAACAATCCAGTGTGGGGAAGAAGAGGTGATGTTTACCAATGCATCATCTCCTTGACCATTCCCATTCTCCTTTGCAGTCAGATGGGACCATATGACATAGGAGTTGGCCAATATCATTGTAAGCAAGATCTGTCTTTTCTAAGACTTCCCCCTAGACATCTCATAATGCGATCACTGATGAACTCTCCCCTCTATGACACCCAATGCCCTAGAGAAGAGCAAAGTAAAAGTCTGGAAGGATCTACAGCTTCTGGCTGCAACGCCAACTACGGCTGTTCTCACATCAGAGGGAAGCAGCCCTTAGTGGGGGTTAAGCTACTGAAATTGGGGGTGGTTTGTTCAGTGATTCGCATCCCTTGACTAATGCAATCCTCCCATACAGACTTTCCCTGAAGTCTGGCGCACTGTTACATTTTGCAATCAAAGCAAACATACGCGGTTAGTGCTGGCACCAGTCAGCTCTGCGAAGCAGGGGAAACTGGTCTTTGAACTATCCTTCTTTCCCCCTCAGACTTGTTTTCCCCTCTTAGCACGTCCTCCCTCTGAGCACCAAATGTTCTCAGCTGCTCAGTCTGTCTCAAGGAAATTAGCCCGATGGATTCATTATCATCTTCTCCACCGTTACCTTTTGAACGCCGCTCACGGCAGTGTGTGGGGCTGTCTGCTACTTGGACCACTGGTAGAAATTCTTTGATATCTCAGTTTATAAGCATTCTCATCCCTGAAGGGGAAGGACCACTTCTTGTCTCCAGGATGGTCATGAAAATCACAGCACACAAGGAAAAAATGTCAACAGAGAAACAGGGGAAACTTTGAAAGGGAGAGAAGGGCATGTTACTCCAATTATTATTATCAGTGTCGTTTTTATCTGTTGCCAAAGGCATTAAAAGAATATATAAAAGAGTCATTTCTCTCTAAAATATGTAATGTGGACTGGGGAAAACACATGAAAATAAAAAGCAGAATTTAATTATCAAAAACAAGTGCTACAGAATTTTATAGAAAAAATAATTTTATAAGATTACATATGCTAAAATTAACTCTGTTTTGCTTGAAGCGGTCTTTTAGTGAGCAAACTCTGGGCCTTGTACCTCCTCTGAGCTATACCCTCAACTCTCCACAATTGACTCTTGCGAATACTACAATTTAGGAAGCCACAATATCAGATACCAATTATCCCAAGACAAAGGCTGGTACTTAACCTCAGGGGTGACCTGCCCACCTGAGCATCTCTCTGAGAACACAGGATACAGGAGGGAACCCTTGTCCCAAGCTCTCTACTGACTGGGCTGGAGATTCCACAGCAAGCCTGGCCGTAGCATCCACTAATATCAAACAAACCCAATACATCAAGAAGAAGCATGAATTTTTACTTAAGAGTTAAAATTAAAAAAAAAAAAAACCCACAGTCAAAATTAGATGACGAATTTTGGGGGACAGATTTATGGAGGGGGAAAGGAAAGTGTGTCCTGCTGGTGTGTTGTGGACCTTCCCAGACAGGCATGCACTGCCCAGCTTCAAACCAACCTAGCGGAGCATTTGCACCATGGAAATGGGCCGACCTTACTCATTGTAACTTTGCTTTTCTGGAAGAAGTGCTTATTATTTCATGTTTGCCATAGTGTCCCTGAGAGCTTTCATTTGTGAGGTCCTCTGGCTAAATTGTTTCCTTTAAGTCTTAGAGCCACCACTTAAGCAGGTAGTATTAGTCATCCTTGCCCATAGATGAAAACCTTGGACTCACCATGAAGGTGCCGGGCAAGCAATCCTGTTGTCTGTGCTTTCTGTACTAAAATCAATCTGTTTATACTTTTTTGTACATTTTTTTTCAGCATAAAAGACAAACAGTATTATTTATGATCTTAAGCTTTCATATTAAAAACACCTAATTTGGTGTGTTTTACACTGTCTTTCACTGTCTTTCTTTCCTGTATTCATCTGGCTCTTTCTGTGTCTCATTTCTCACCGTCCTCACCCCTCTGCAACCAGCTCAGCGTTTTATACGTGCATCCTTTCAGATGACCACTCCCCGTCTCAAGAGACAAGACTTGGGTCTAGTGGTTAGGATAAGCCAAAAAGAATCTCTCACTCAGTGATTCCTCAGACACCTGCCCTCCACATGCTCCATTCTCCCCCTGGGCTTTTTGCTGCAGATAGGCCAGTGGGTGATCTGGGTCTAGCAGCTATCAGGACACAGACTCATTTCAGCAGAGGTTCTGACATTAGCTCAAGAAAGACCATTGGTTAACACCTGGGATTAGGGCTGATCATGCATGTGCTTGGGAGCCAGAAAAGTTGAGACACACCTTCAAGGTGGAGCCTGAATTCCCAGAGGACTGCTATGTCTACTGCTACATCTGTCCTTGAGAAGGCAGTGGACAGACACCAGAGCATCAGCAAGTCAGGTTCATCTGTGCATTGCTGAGAGAGCATCCATGAGAAGTGTGCTGTTATTCAGGTAAGAACTTGCTGGAGACAAGAGAGCACTGTTGTAAGAGATAGCACACAATATGGGATTGTACTTAGGTAGCCTAAAAGAGAGTGGAACACAACTAACTACTGAGAAAAAGAAGGGTGAGGGGTAGTCCAGGATTAGTGTCAGGTTTTATTTGTTTGTTGTTTGTTTGTATGTTTGTTTCTGATCGAGTTTGGTAAAGGTTTGAAAAAAATAAAACAGCTCAGTTTGAACACTCTGTGTTCCGTGTCCACTTATCATCTGAAGTCCAGCAGGGTAAATATCGTGGGTCTAGAGTTCAGAAGGAGAACATAGGTAACTTTCTGAGTCCAGCCTGAAGTCTCCTTTTATAGACTGACCAAGAGCAGTACCAAGCCCAGAAGCAAGTGAGCCTTTGAGGCTTAAACAGTACCAGTGGACCCACCATCTTAACAGAGATTAGGTTCTTTTCTTCCCTCCAGCCCACCTCCTCCTTGTTAACATCACACTCAAGTCAGCTTCTCTTCTAGATCTACTTTCTGCATCAGTCATGTTCATTAGTCCACAGAAAGTCTTCTGAGATTAAGACCATCACGGAAACTATTAACAAAGCCAAGCACAGCCACGCACGGATTAGGCCTGGATAGTTACAAGTCAACACTGGAGCAAACCAGATGGGGATTCCTAGTGGGGATGGTCCAATCATTGCTGTCTCCTTGGGATATATTAACCCACACAAGTTATAGAGATAGCATGTCAGTAACAATCACAACTAGGCATAACATAACATAACCAATCATACTGGCATAACAACACAGAGGTTACAATGTATCCCTCAAAGGTCTTTCACGTTGGACACTAATGGTAGAAACCCTATGACGCCCTCCTTCAATACTTCAAAAAGTGTTGTTGATTAGAGCAGTATGCTTAACAATGAACATCAGGTCACCTCAGGAAAGAGCCCACACACACTCAGTTTCTTTGCTCTGATCATACAGATCACCCTAACCAACAGAACTCAAGTCTACCTCTGGCTCTCGTGCTACAGGCGCCTATCACGTGCTTCCTTGCATGCAGCCCCTCCCCACCCTTTGCCACCACTGTACTCTTCTCTTAGCTTGCTTCCTCTCTGCATTGCCCTCAGCCTAATCAGCTCTTCCTTCGGGCAGCTTCCCCTGTGCCCCCAGCTAGGAATATGTCCCATGGTCTCCTTGAGCATGTTGCAGTGCATTCTGACATTTTCATGATTATCAAGCAACATATCAAGACTGACATACCGAGATTATCAATTGTCTATGAACCACATTATCTCAGGTTGATTTGCCCTCTGTCAAACTGCCCAGCACAGAAATGTAGAACTTGCCAAGTTACAACACATTCTACAGTGCTCCTATGGCTTCACTTGCCTAAGATGAAAATTCACCCTGAGTATTTTAACTAAAGGAATTAAACACAAGCAGGCCAAAAAGCTTGACACACACACACACCTCTAGATATAATTCAACCACTTATTTCAAAAATCAGCAGTTACAAGTTAAGATCTAATAAGAAATATGCAGAACAGTTGTCTGAACGCAGTGAAACTCATTCCAATCACATGACCAACCTTAATGCCCAATCTCAAGCTCAGTGATACCTACCTTTAAAAAAAAAATTCAGTGAAGGGACTGAGAGAGAGAGAGAGAGAGAAAGAGAGTGTTGTGTGTGTGTTGTGTGCCTATGGAGGCCCAAGGGTGACATGTGGAATCATCCTGGATTGCTCTATCTCCTTACTGCTTTCCTCTGAGAACGTCTAGGCCCTGACTTCCAAGGCCAGAATTATAGGCTGCTGCCATTTCTGCCTGGCATGTTTACCTGGGGATCCTCACTTAGGTCCTTTTGCTTACAAGGCAAAGGCTTTAACCACTGAGTCATCTCTCTAGCCCTTCCTGTGTGTTTTATACCTAAACAAAATTAATCTCTTGTAAATTCATTGCGAAGGGGAAATCAATGCTTCCTTGTGGTCACTTCCAGAGGCAGCCCATGGATGGGTATGCACTTTAGTGTCACAGTATTTTCAGACGCGGTATTTCATTTCATTTAACAGTTTATAAATCCATCGGCTGGTTCAAGTCCTCAAGGCAAGTTGCTGGGAGGACAAGGAGGGGAACTCATCATTTGTCCTTCCACCCTCTTTCCAAACTGCCTTGTGCCCACACTGTCACAACCAAGGACAGACACTTCTTCAGAGGTTGGCATCCCAAATTTGAATGATGGGGGCTCACCAGAGAAAAACCTCTCTCCTTTTTTTGAATTTTCCTAATTACCTACCAGGATTGATCTTTATGGTTAGTCATGCCCCCCCCCAAGAAAACAGAGCTGCTTCAATTAGTAATAACTCTGAGAAGTATTCGTGTGGTTTTTTCCCCTTCATTTATGTAGAAACAAAAACAATGCTCTAATATGAACATGGGTGTGATTTATACACACACACACACACACACACACACACACACACACTAGAAAATTCTCAAAGAAAATAATACAAAACCAAACTTGAACAGTTAACCTACTAATAGGATAAAAGGATTTTGGTCGACAAGAAGACACACAAGCTCTACTGGTCTCCCCCATTTGCAAAACTCTCATTTTCTCATAGCCAAGCATCTTGGTGAGGCTCTGAGGTAAGGTAAGAAGAAAGTGAGCACAAGTTTCCATGTAGACGGAACATCTTTTCTAAAATTCCTTCTCAAGAAATAAGCTTATCAATGAGCCCAGAGTGTGTGGTGGGGAAAACCTCACACTTAAACAAATTGTAGCAATGTAAGCATCATGCCTTTATTTTAATTAACATCAGCAGGTCATGCCTCCTCACACCCTTTCCTTCTTCCCTGAACCCACAGATTTGCTGGGGTGTTTGTTTCCACATAGCCCCCACTCTTCCTGGTGGATAGCTAAGGGACGACCACCCCTTCAGTTTCATGGACAAACTCCCACAGACAAGCACAGCCTTGTCTTCCCTGGCCAGAGACGGAGTTAAAATTGCACACTCTGCCACCCAGATGGATGGCACCGGGCCCCCGAGAAAGGCCTCGACCCCAAAGGAAGAGACACTCTCCTATCCTGTCTGAGCATCCCCCTGTGGGATGTGAGACCTGGAACTGAAGCACCGATCACTCTTCCATTCTCAGGATCACCCTGGCACTCACAAAGAAGAAACCTGGAGAATATAAGTGGGTGGCCTGCGCGCTTCCATACAGGTGGACCCAGTCGGGATTTTGATTGGCTGCACACAGATGTGAGCTTCCTACAATAAACAATAGCTCCCCCTTTCCACCACTCAGAAGCCAGCTCCTGAACTTAATGCTCACGAGTGTTCTTAAACAATAATCAGCCATCTGGATAAGACGGGCTTTCCACGGAGAGGTCATCTTCTCTGGGCGGCTCAGATGTGTGGAGGCTCTAGCGAGCATCCTCTCTGGGAAGTGCACAAACCCCACGCTGCATAATTAGACATTTAAGTCTCTGATTTGCAGTGTGGCTTTGCTCTCCTGTCTCCTGCTCCCTCTGGTCCTTTCCCAACGACCAAGCAGCCTGTACTAAGCTCAGGTAACAGCTAATGGCAGCAACATAGATCTTGGTTTAGCAATGCCAGAGTTATATGCAAGCTACACGTGTGGCCAAAGCCTCACTCAGGTATCCACAATGTGCACTTTTTTGGCCACAGAGTACCAATAGTGGGCATGGGATTTTCAAAGCACTTCCTGAGTCCATGCAATATTCCTACCCTAACTGTAGACCAGCCCGTGCTCAGCAAGCTGCCTGCCTGCATAGAACACACACCCACCGTCCCTTGACAGAGAAAGAGGCATTAGCCAGAGCTTCCTGAGTTTTGCTCAGGATGAGAATACTGACATCCTGCAATATTTTCACCATCATAAAATGGTACAGACTCTCCTGGAGTCTCAAAGGTCATTCATACCCCACTTCAGTCCAAGGGGGAAATTAAGTTCTGTTCTTAAAAATACAGAAC
This sequence comes from Typhlomys cinereus, assembly GCA_023101885.1. Lineage (NCBI taxonomy): Eukaryota > Metazoa > Chordata > Mammalia > Rodentia > Platacanthomyidae > Typhlomys > Typhlomys cinereus. The sequence continues at coordinate 839,228 of JALPQD010000466.1, read as the reverse complement.
ATGATCTATTTTTCTGTTTGTGCCTCTCCAAATAAATTATGAATCCTGAGCTCGAAATTTCATGGAGAAACAAAACATGCCTTTGGGGGTAAAAAAAAAAAAAAAAAAAACACTAGCAAAACAGAAACAGAAATAAACATCAAAGAGTTGCTGGCTGAAATATTTTTGGGAGAGACGATGAAGATTTCCTTGCAGCATGGCTGAAAGAGAGGTAGGCAGGATTTCAGAAGATTGGAGCGCTCAAAGAAGGGTATTCCCGGCTATGGCCAGAAGATGGGTGAATCAAGAAGAGTCTGGGTAGCAAAAGGGTAAACTTGACCTTTTCCCTTTTCCTTCGAGAGTCTGACAAGTCACACACAAAGAGATCTGTGTTTTTTCTCTCAGGAACACTTGAAAACATTGCATTTGACCTTATTCCTGCTGCCCCTGTGTCAAAGACTTCTCTCCCCTTCTCCTCCTTTGCCTTCCCAACTTGAGGATGCCTAAACCCAGAATTCCTGACTTCACATTTCCTGCTTTCTAAACCTGCCCCCCCACAGACACTGACATCTCCAAACACCTCTAGTGGACCCCACACTTTCAGCACACAGTGAATGTTACTTGGGCTGTTGCGGACCTATGAGGACTTCTTTCATTTTGCACACCAACCACACCACACCCTGCTACCAAGGTCCTTCTGGCTATCTTGTCTTCTGTCTTCCACCTGAGGAATACTGAATGAGTGCAAAAGGAATAAAAGAATGAACATTCTACCACAGGAAATATGTGCATCAACCAATCAGCATACATGTAATAGGACAAACTGATTAGTTGACATATTAATTCATTAATACACTATTACTATATATATATATATATATATATATATATATATATATATATACACTGTATGTATACATAGTATAGATGTGTGTATGTGGTAGAGACAGAGGGAAGAGATTAATTACCAGTCTTCACAAGTATGAAATACAAGGTCAGTCTCAAATATTCACATAGAACTCAATCAAGTTAGTGCACACCTGTGATCTGAGTTCATTCCCCGGAGCACACATGGTGGAAGGAGAGAAAGGATTCCAGAAAATTGCCCTATGAATGCCACGCACACACATAGTGACATATTTTAAATAAATAAAAAATAAGTAAATAAAATTTTAAAAGTGAAAATGAAAGAACATAATCTTTCAATATTTCAAATTCAGAGTTTCATTATGTAGGCAGTACATATGGTGTGTTATACAATCTTCATACTACTTAATAGCAACTGATGAACTCTCTTCCCACAGCAAATGTGGAAGAATGTTAATTTGGCCCTTGATAGAGCATGATTTATCTTTTTACATCATCACATTTCCACACTATGAAATAAGGTAAAATATACATGGGTACTAATGTAGTCTACAGAGCTTCAACTTCTAATATGTATGAGGTTAATAATTTTCAAATTATAATTTCTGTATGCAGCCTAAACTGATAAAGTAAAATACTAGTGTTTATATATAAGAAATCTGAACCAGAATTCTCTGCAAATGTAGTATTACTCATCCCCATGAATCAAACCTGTATGATCTATTAAGATCTCCACTTGGGGCTGGAGAGATGGCTTAGGGGTTAAGACTCTGTCTCACAAGTAGAAGGTCCTGAGTTCCACTCCCAGGCCCCACGTAAAACTGTCAGGTGGAAACTGAGATGGCCTGTACTTCCTGGGCCTTGGTGAGAGGAGCCTGGGAAATCCCAGAGCAAAGTAAGAAGGAGGATGATTCCCGAAGTCATACTTAGTCCTCCACAGGGATACACAGTACCCTCTGATATACACACATACTGTACACACTAAATAAATAAATAAATAAGTTTTTTTAAAATATCTCTATTTATATATCACCTTTATGGGGCTGGTGAGGTGGCTCAGGAGTTAAGCCTCTGCCTTGCAGGCAGAAGGTCCTGAGTTCCGATCCTAGACCCCATGGATAGACGCTGGACGGAGGCGGGGGCGGCCTGAATTTCTGGTCCTGGTAGGGCGGAGCCTGTGAATCCCAGGGGCAGAGTAAACAAGGAGGAGGTGGAGGCGTCCATGGTGGTTCCTGAATTCACCCGTGGTTCTACACGCACACACATACATACACACATGCGCACACACGCACAACTGAATAAATAAATTTAAAAAATTATATATCACCTTTGTGGCGATGCCTTGCATCTCTACTCTTGATAAGAGGCACCCGCAGATGTGCTCTTCAACCTCTGTACTGCTCACTAGTTCACAAACACCACTAATAGGAGTTACGTGTGTGTCTAAATTTACATATCTGTATGCACACACGTATATGCACACACACATATGTTTGTATTTGTGGCAACTTTTTTAATTGACTCCCCCTCAGTTGAAGCAGTGTCAGAAGAACGGGAGCTGTGACTATACCTCGATAGCATAGAACATCAGTTCCTGCTAATAGCTCAATGAACATTAACCGAGTGAATAATCAAATTTATTCTATCTTAAAAATTCAGAATCTTTGTCCCAAAAATTGAAAAAGAAATCACAGAATGGAACCCACACAGTCTAACGAAGTTCTTCCCATTAAAGGGAATACTTTCAAGGTGTCTCAGTGTGCAAGGAGGCCGGAGAGCAACTTTCAGAAGCCGAGCCTCCCTTTAAAAGGATGAAAATAGATTATTACAAGACACAATATAATAAAGAAGAATACATTTTTAACAGGAAGAGATTCACATATTTTAAATTAGATCACTGTATGTTTTATTTCACTGAAACATTGAATGGTGGGCAGAATCTGTTAAAAAACTGAGACGAGGATAAGCTAAAAACTTACTTTGAGACATAATATCCAGTAGATGAAATCTATCAAATTATGATCCTTTCAAAATAAAAGACAGATCAGAAACAGAGTAACCTGACCACCGAGGGACAGTTTACGACTACGTTTCCCCCAAAGGATTGTGTACAAACCTCTCCATTTCCTTCATTTAAAAAAAAAAAGTGGAACCAGCTGGTAGATATATACAGTGCCCTTCAAAAGCCCCTGTTAAAGCCACAAATAATTGCTAAACTTGTTCAGATCAAATGGACAATTTATTTTATGTATGATTTTGCAAGCTTTTACAAATATCCACTGTGTGGCTTTGCACCCCATTTGAAAGGATTTGCTGTAAAACTAAACTGGCATAAACAAACAAAGATAGTCTCAATATTTATACTCAAAACAAGCATGTACGCATACAGAAAGAGAGAGAGAGAGAGAAACTTCCACATTCAGTTGTGGCTTCGAAAATCCTCACTCCCTGGATTTCTATTGGCTAAGGTCTAATATATAAAACAAACAGGATTTTCCGTGAAATGTAACACACATGTAGTCTCTCTTTTTATGTCCACACTTAAAGCAATTTTTTTCAAACAAAAAAATCACTCTCCAGGAGACAACCAATGTGTATAAATTTTAAAACGCACCATGCGTGGCCTTCTCTAAAATAGAATGTGTAAGGCCACACAAGTGAAATAGGTTTTAAAATTCATCTTAAAATTGTTTAGATTCAGTATAGATTTTGAATCAAGGACTAAAAGAGGAAAAAGGAATATTTGTAAGGAAAAAAAGTAACTAACAGGGCAAATTGGGATGGGAAAAGAACTGAGAGACATTTGCCAAGATGACAGCATCATATTCCCTTTCCCCCTCCCCCGGAAGGGACCGACGTTCAGTCAGTCGGAAGGTCGGCCTGCACCACAAAGCCTGCTGGCCCGGGGTCTGAGACCAGCATCCTGGGCCAGAGCACCGAACACACACGGTAATAAAAGTCACCAGGAAATTATACAAGGCAAACCTCCCCTCTCCCCATCACTACCGTATGGATGGGGAATGAGTTGTCCTCTACCTATTCATTTTGCCTTTGTAATTCGGAAACGTAGCCTTCAGTGTAAATAAGAGAAGTCAAAAGGAGCAAAGGACTTTCTTGACAAAACAAGCTTTCTAAACACACCTGCCCTGTTCCGCGCTCATTGCACACCGTGCAGACATCACATGCATGGCTTCTGACCTCATACGTGCCCCTCTTTTTCTCATTTGTGAACAATCTCAGAGGTGGCACTTGTCAAAACGTGGTAAAATGATGACTTCCAGCAAGGGCGCAGTACAGAGGCTGGTGATCTCCAAAAAGGGTACAGCTGCTGGTCCCAACTAGTGCCAGGATTCCAGCGCAGTGAAATACAGGGTAGTTCAACTAATTCCAACTTCCTGGGATCTTAAGCACAGCACTGTTTTTGTTGTTGTTTTTAAAGTGCATGCTTCTGAGTATCTACAAAGCCACTGACTCAGGATCTTATAGATGGGACCCAAAATTCTGAATTTTCAGCAAGCCTCTTCCAGACCCACCGACTGAATGTTTCCAGCAACTTTCTGCCAGCAGGAAATGAGCTGAAATTACCTAAGGTCCTTGAGAAAACACCGTGTCTGTTAGTGAGCATCTTAAGGCTATAGTCAATGGGGAAAGAGCCTCCAATCTTAAGGGAATTTCAGGATAGTCATCAAGCATCACCCCCAAGAAGAGGGGACCCAAAGAGAAGACCTTCAGAGAATCTAGTGCTTTATCATTCATCCCCTGGGATCACAGCTCAGGAGGAGGGTCTTTCCGCCCTCCAAAACAAATTAGCGTTGTGCAAAAAACAAACAAAACCTTAAAGGAACTTGAGTGAAGGAAATTGATTTGTCATTTTGCACAGACTGACCTGCATCCTAAAAGACCAATTCATGACAAATGAAGGAGACAAATGAAGGTCTCACAAAAAGACCCAGAAGGACGTTAAGTCACTTCCCACCGTATCCCACCCTCAACTCGCACACACAGGACTCAACAATTTGGTTGGCTCTGCCACGACCTGAAACTACCAGGATCCCTGCACCAGGAAGTGTCTCAATATTTCCCTCAATCCCAGTCCCCACATGGTGATGAAAAGCAGCCATCGTGCAATCCAATCAGACCACATTCAAAGCAGGTGGTTCCAAGCATTATTTGAGCAACACAAACGAGCTCCTCCACATACCTCAGCAATATCACGGATGCTTTTTAAGGACACATGAACCACGAGAAAGAATGGTTTCAAACCTCTGGGTAAAGATGAAATTGAATCCGCACATTTTTAGTCAGAAAGTATAAAGCATATGAGAAAATGAGTCTTGGAAGAGCAGCAGTACATAGATAGAGAAACACTGAAATATTTACACTGAGCAGCTTCAGATCAAGTCCACTCAAAACGAGATTTCTGTGGTTAGTCTTCCTTTCTTTGGCAAGTACCTGAAGGCAGATTAAATTTTTATTTTATATTATTGAATTTTTGTTTACAAAGCTGACTCCAATAAAGCAATGAGCATGGGTCAGAGAAGTACAATTCTAATCCCTTTCTACTCATTAACTATGTGACTGGGATAGACTAGTTCTTTTTGTACAGTTGGCCCCATTGTAGAGCAGGGATAATAATATACTGCTTGAGAGTTCAGTGACATTATGCTTGTAAACTTAAAGTCATGTACACAGACTACTAACTTGGAATCTGTGATTTTTAAAAAAAAGAACAATTGGAGTTTGAGGTATACTGGAGTTAGAAAAGTAATTTAAAAATTCTAGGAATAAGGGGTTAGAGAGAAGGCTCAGGAGTTAAGTCTCTACCTTGAAAGGAGAAGGACCTGATTTCAGATCCCAGATCCCACCATGAGAAGCCAGGCATAAATGGCAGCCTATACTTCCAGCCCTGGCAGGTAGAGCCAGGGAAACCCCAAAGCAAAGAAAAGATAAAAAGAAAAGCTAGAGAGAGTCATGATTATTAGCTTAGGCCTCCATGGTCACACACAGAGCCCTCTGATACACAGACATAGATACAGACACACACTTACATATACACAAATACACACACACACATGCAAAAAGAGTTTTTGCACAAATAAGATATGACTCAATTTTCTGAGCAATTCTGGGAGATAGCCCACCTCAGTAGACAGACATCTCCACTCGTTTTCTCTGGGAAGCCAAAGGGAGACACACAGAGGTGACCTGGCCACTCCATGTAAATGAAGCGCTTCAAATTGCTTCAGTTAGAAAGAACCTCATTTGGACCACACCAGCGTTTTCCTGGCGATCTTCTGTGTGGAACCGCATACTTGACACAGAAAGGGAATGACGAGACTGCTATTTAGTTAAGAGAAATTACAGAAGATCTCTCCACAGTATTAATGGAAAGGTTAAGAAAAGGCGGGGAGGAGGGGGAAGGAAAAAGAGAAAGAAGCCTTTCAAAAGATGATTTTCCATTAAACTTGAGTTGATTATGGGGGAAAAAAATCCCAGGCCATTAGTCTGTAGTGTTGGTTAATAGTTTTCCTTATTTTGAGAAAACAATGAAAACTAATGAGTTTCATCCAGCAGCTTCGAGAAATGAATCACTGTGCATAATTCGTAAGCTCTTCCACCACATGCCTCTGTGCAGTCCTTCCTTTAGTGAAGGCTTCAAATCAAGGTTATTATTTATGAGAAAAAGTTGGCGAGACATTAGGAGCTGTAACAATCCCCCTAGACCATCAGTGGAGTGGAAGAGCGCGGTTCCACTCGGGATAAATGCAAAAGAGACTCCGGGCCAAATATTGAAACAGGGGTGCAAAGGATACACACGCAGCAATCCGCACGCACCTGTCACTGCGAAATTCAGCATTCGCACAATCGAAGGGGCATTTGTGTTCACAAATCAAGTAATTATACTCCTAACCCTCCATCTGCATATGCAAGTCCCAGTCTGTTGCGCAGAAAAGCAGATTTTTGCAGGTGTTTTCCGACCATCCTTTCCTTCAAAATTCAGTTGCCCTTTATGTCCCCAAATCTGGGCACATACCAGTCCTCTAATTGAATCTTCGTGGCACCATGGCAAAGATCAAGTGTTATGTTTTCACATATCTCATTCACATACAGAAGATTCTGTAATCTAATCAGGCTCTCGTGCCATATCTCCACTTAGCTAATGGCTTAAGGGTTTAAAGGCTCGGCGGACACCTTGGAGCTGAAGGCCATGGGGCAGCCACACTAATCTTTGGAGACTCTGTTCCTAGACTTCTGACATACTCCAGTTCTGTCTACATACTTGAATGTCTCGCAGTCAGAACTCTTACCAACAGAGAAACCTGTAGTGGGTGGCAGTGTGTTTAATCAAATGGGTATATTCCAGAAATTTAGAATCACAAAATTTCATCCTGCAAAGTGGTTGTCTAAAGTTGGAACTTGACAAACACCTGTTCCTACTGGTGTAAACTACAATGAGTGCGCACAGTGGAGTTACAATTGAGAAATCAATAGCATCTCGGTCCTACGTGCATCTAGAGAGCAGTTCCCTTCTCGTCGATCTTAGACCTAAGCTAATTTCAGACCAAGCTTCAGAGAATCTGAGTGCTGAATGGGACATCAGACGATCGAACCCAACAATCAACACAGAAGGAGAAACCCAAGGTCCAGGTAAGAACAGAAATAACCAGTCTCAGACTGTGCCTACAGGACTCACTCTAGAGCCTTCATGCATCATAGCATTGTGAATTAATTCCCTCGCTGTTTGAGGTCAATATTCAGGCTCTCCTATGCAATCACTCACATGCAGATTTCTTTAATTTTTAAAAATTCTTTGAGTGAACAACAACAAACATCTTTAAAACGGTGTAACTCACAGCTCCAGGAAAGAAAAGTTACATGGTTGAACATCTTTCATCCTCATGGAATGAAGCTATAAGAATCCTGTTCTAAATAGTATTGTAAATAAATACTGCAAACAATGTATTGACCTATAGAAATCCAATTTGCTGCATACTAGCTGTAAGTCAAGCAAAATATGCCAGAACCAGTAACAGAAAGACCAGAAGTTTGAAGGACAAGCAGCTGAGAAGTCAGGTCCTTTGACTTGTCTTGATATCAAGGAAGAGACACTTCTGGTCTCAAAATATGTTTGTCCTACACAGGATTCTTGGCAAGTGGAGCAGGTATGTCCCAGCTGCCCTGAACTCAACTTTCCCTAGTTTCTACTTCACTCAATTGTACTATCTGCCAGTAGCCCAGAATCAGGTGCATTATCAAGGCCACCCCTGATATATGGTGGGTACCAAGAAGAAAAAAGATGTTAAGTTTTAAACACACACACACACACGCACACACACACGCACACACACACACACACATACACACATACACACACACAGGGCCTTCTCTTGGGAAATATAAAAACCATGAGTCCAAGTCCAACTGCATCCCCCAATAATTCTATCAACATCAGCTATGATTCAGCTAGCATTTACTTAAAATATTTGGGGAGTTGACCTCATTATCTGTCTGCATATTACAAGTCATATTTTAGAAGAATGCTGTTAGCATGAATTCAATGGTCCTGAACTAAACAGAAAGATCAGTGACTACTATTTCGGGGAAAAAAAAAAAAAAAACAACAAGGAACTAGATAAAAATCACCAACTGAAAAGACCTTTAAAAAAAAACACTTTGAGGCTAACTTAGCAAATTCCAAATATGTTTTCTACAAAACGTTCCACTTGGGAGATATGCTACCAAAAAGAGTTCTTTGGTCAGAGTAATTGGGGAGCTATTACAGAGTGCATCACTCTCTCGGGGTGTTTTACAATATTAAACACACACTGTGCTCAAAATAAAAATCTCTGTTAACACATCTTGAGACAAGGTTTTATAAAATGCTTTTCTCCCTTATTCTTTCCGAAAGCTCAATAGAAAAACAGGAATAAATGAAATTATGTTACTGCTTTGGGAAATACAAGAACTACATTAAAAATTAAATGGTTCACACCTCAAAAATGCACATCTCTTACTTGTTAACTCTGGCACACAGAAAAAGGGGGGAAAATAAATTTGAAAATAATTTATATTACTTAACTAAATGACTATGAACATGCATACCAAAGGTTAATCCACAAATCAAAACCTCTTTGTCTCTGTAGAGAATGTGACGATGAGTTGTTGTTATGATCTTTTAAAGCCAATTCTTTATCGAATTTTATTACCATGTCAATGTTCCTGCCCCATCCCAAACACGAACAAGAAAATGTTATTTTACTTGCTTACACTGAAAAGCTGCAAACTGATAAAACCACAATGAGTAGAATCTTGCAGTGTATTAGACACGAGGTCAGATTTCACTTTGTACATATATTCCTTGTTAAAATTCCTTAAATTTCCACCCATATTTAAATTTTATTACTATTACTACTACTACTACTGCAACTATTGTGGTAATAGAGCCTTGCTCATAGTAAGCTAGTAATGCTCTACAACTGAACTCTACTACTCACGTCTAAAGATTAAATTATTAAATAACAGAACCAACAGCTAAATTGTAGCATTTTAATTTACAAGTTTAAGTGGAAATACAAATGCACATGTGCACAGATTGGTCAGGAATACATGAGAAGAAGACAGAGAAATAAAGGACTTTGAGGCACCTCAAGTTCTTCCCGCCAAAGTACATACACATTGTGTGCGCGCTTCTGGAAGGCGTCCTGCAGGAGAATGGGGTGGAAGGGGAGGCAAATGAAGATGCTTGGGATGCACCGAGCAGGAATGGCCAGTGAGAATAAAGGAAGGTCCCAGCTCAACCGAATGTTTAGAGATTAGTATTATGATTTAAATTGACTTCAAAATGGTTTCAGCCTTATTAAAATTACATTAAAACTAGCCTGGATGCATTTGCATTTCAAGGATCGTCTCACACTACTTAGCCAGCACTCAATATAGTCCCCATTGACTTACAGTATCAGGCACTTTTTTTAGGAGAAAGGATGATAATTCTGTGAACAAAAGGATTTAAGGATGCAAGTCATCAGGAATATAGGAGAACTGCATGTGTATGCATGGTAGAACAAGCACACCTGTAAACAGGCAAGGCATGCTACAGGAGGGAATCAGTAGACCACATGATGTGCTCCTGGCCACTGGGATAACAATCAGCCAGGAACAGGCACACCCCTGTAAGAACACAATGGTAAAAAAGAAAGAGACAAGAACTACTTTTTTTAAAAAAAAAGTTGAAGTGCCTAGGTTAAGGTTATTTTAGCTTTGGTCCTTTCAGTCCTATAGAAAGAGAAAAGACTAGCTCATTGCAACATCTATACAGATCTGAAATGAATAATAAAGCCTTTCTTTAGAAAAAAGAAAGAAATTTACACAAAGCAACATAGCTCAAAGAAATAAATGGGCGCTCTGCCTTTCTTTACAAGGGGGAATAAATGCATTCTTGGGGCCGCTTCTTTCAGCATCAATAGCTCAACCCTAGGGCAATTAGCTTTATTACTGTAACTAAGTCAAACCTGTTTGATTCACACTGTTGACTCACATAAGCCAAAAAATGAGTTATGTCAGTGTTCTGTACCACAAACCCTACCAACACAAAATAATCAAAAGCCACAATTGTCCCTGTCTGGATCATCCTGGATTAGACACCTCCCCCCCCAAAAAAATAAAAAAAAAAACAGTGGAGAACTTAAGAAGTACTTGAGGATCTACAAAAAGTTGGATCATCTGCCACTCATTTGTACCTTCAACTGGAAAATAATTTGCTTAATTTTTTTTAATCTTGTCCTAAACAAACATGGGTGAGAAAATGCTTTGGAAAGTTCAAAGTGTTACATAAAACTATTATAATCATTTAATTACCAGAGCTGTTGCATAAGGACATTTTACGAGAGCTAATTCTGTTCCCCAGTTTCTTAATTAAAAGGAAAATGTGAATGTAAAAGGGCCCTACTGCAGCAAACATATTTTTAAAGGAAAAATATTTTAAGAGCAACAAAACTCGGTCACGAGAAATTTCCACAGTTCAGTAATTACTTTCAGTATCAACACCAATACTCAAGAAAGCTCACAACTAAAAGGCATAATCAAAACAGACAACAAATAAGATTAATTTTGTTGAAGCCAGAAGTGTCAGACTAGGCAGCAGTTTCTATAACCACAAAACAAAAGCAGTCCTAAGAGAAGCAGCTATTTTCTTGAATTATGAAATGCAGATTCACTTCATAGAAAAAGCATTATGAAGTCATTCAGTAATGTGTGTGTTTTTATATTGCCATATCTCTGGTGTAAAAGTAGGCAGGGGTTTAAATTTTCAAGAAAAGGAAAGAAGGAAGGAGGGAGGGGAGGAGGGAGGGAAGAAGGGAGGAAGGAAGAGAGAAGAGGGAAGAGAGAGGGAGGGAGACGAAAGTAAGAACAACATAAGGGAAGGAGGAACGGGAAGGAGGAAGAGGAAGAGGAAGGGAGGAGGAAGGGAGGAAGGGAGGAAGAGGAGGAAGGAGGAAGGAAGGAAGGAAGGAAGGGGAAGGGGCGGAAGGAGGAAGGAAGGACGGAGAAGGAAGCGAAGGACGTCGATGAAGGAAGGTGGAACGGAAAAGAATCAGTGGTGCCGGGGGAGGCCCCAGAGGAGGGGACCGGGATCCCCAAAGGGATAGAGGTTCTGAGGGGAGGTGCATGGGAAGAAGTCTTTCTCGGATTCCGCGATTTCCAAGGAGTTGGAATGCTTCAATCTATGCTTAATAGGAACCTTCATGAGGAGGCCTTTTTCCCTCCCTGATTTTCTCATTCCTGTGACCTGGCCATTCGCAGGCACACACACCTACTGCATCCTAATATGTTTTTTCTGAGAAATTAAACTGGAGAGGTGGTAGGTGCTATGGGAAGAAGCCAACCTCTGTAGCATGGGCCTCGAACTCAGGGTGAAGGCAGCAAGCGAACGCTTGGAGTTTCACACAGCTAACTTTGTTTGCGGCTGCCAAGTAAGGAATCTAAATTCAAATGCTTTATAATTGTTACAAATTGTGCCAAAGAACACTGTGTAACAATAAATTATGAAGCTTATCTAAATTATAAAAGTAATTAAACTTTCCTCAGATACTCAAATTCTGCCCTCCATAAATTTTCCGTTCATTGCATATTCAACAGCTATGTGTTCCAGTTAAGCAAAACAAAACAAGAAAAAAGAACACCAAAAAGAGAAATTAAGGCAAAGAAATGGTCTCCTTCCAAGAACAGCCATGTACGTATAGACATATGACATACCTATGTTCCAGAAATGCATAAACAGTGGCTTGCAAGATCGTCAAACCATAGCAAATGTCAATAAAAATATTTATACTAGAAACAATCCTCTCAGGGCTTTTTGTCGTTTTGTTTTCCTCCTATTATTATAGACATTTGTTCCAGCTTGAGTTTTCTCCTCTGTCCCAACACTTCCTCCCGCTGCCGAAGCCATAAGTCTTGGTTAACAGATTACAATCTGCTGCAGTAATAACAAAAATGAGGACGGCAATAGTGACAGGGTCCTCCGGTCCTGCCACACAGTCCCAACGTCCTCATACACCCTAAAATAAATAGCAGAATATATACAGCACCATCAACTGACAGAACAGAGCAGTTCATGATGGGGTCTAGCTGTTGTTGTTTCAAACTCCACAGGAGCTATGAAATTATTAAAGAAACTCACAGCCAGGAAGTTTATGGAGGCTGGTATTTCCAATTTCAAAATAAACACCATATAGTATCTTGATTTTTTTTTCAACTTGGGGGCTACTATAGAACACAATGGACCCTACCCTCTGACCCCCATCCCCAAACTTTTAAGTCTTGACTACTCTGAGATTCCTGGGGAGCTCCTTCATGATCTATAAGCTGACTTTCAAGAACAATATAACCAAGAAAATGCAAATTTTTCTTCCCTTAAACATGGACACAATTATTTGTAGAATCGAATTTTACACTGATGGTGACAATTATACTAGAATTTAACACAAAAATCCATTCTAATTTGCCACTCCCTTATTCTCTTAAGGAAAAAATAATCTCTTTTCAAAAGCTTCAATCTCATTGACAAAGGCAGCCAACCAGCCAAGCAGGTAGGTAAGTGATGAAGCAAACTCCCAGTTCTATTGTAAACATCTTCCACAATCAACAAACACAATAAACAAATTAAGAGAAAGGCCGTAGGTAAAAACTCAAGTTTCTCAGAAGTTTCCCAGGATTTGGTTGATTTTAATTTGGATACCTGGTTGGTTGCTCAGTTCTAAATCAGGCACTTCTATTTCCATATATCTAGTCCAATTTAATGAAAACATTTATTTTACAAACAGAAAGGGAAATCAGTTTGAATAAGATATATTTATGCAATTACCATATCTAATAGCCAATTACATGTCCTCATATGAACAGATAAATAATATATGCACATACATTTATCAATCTTGTCGGTGAGGGAAAGAAAAGAGAAGTAAAATGAAAAACGATTCACTGTATACAGTAGCCAGGTCTCATTATGGATTTGCATAAAGGAACCCAAGAGTTATATTCCATAAAGCCACAGATTATGAACATTGACTTAAAACTTTTACAGTCAAACTAAAGCATGCACACAACACTTTAGTAACTATAATGTTTGACCTGACAGTTATATAACTATACACATTACCTCTCCTGTTTTGCAAAATAAAAGGGAGGCTATTCATGATCTTATAAAGCTATTACACACTAATCATTTTAATATTGGGTTAAGTCTTTTCCATAGGAGGAAATCATGAGAGTTTATGTTAAAATAAGAATCAGGCATTGTAAACGTCTAAACTATCCATTAACTAAAGCTACATGAAAGTGGAAGAGGAGAAAAAAAAACTCTGACATCCACAAGAATAGCAAATTAATTCATTATGATCAGTGCTACTACAATGAACACAAAATTAATTCATCACAGTGGAATACACAAAGCACTTCCCACTTGTTACACCTACTGACAAAAAATAATAGGACGATTATCCTCCACCCAGGTGACACACGTGGCCTTGAGCGCTGCTGGCTTGTCAGTCACTAGAGGATTCCTTTCCCGCAGGGCTACATGGAGACTCTCGCAAGGAGGCTCTAACCCATTGCACTAGATAGACAGAGTTCTACCTACACTTTACTTCTTCTGGGGCCTGGTCCAGAGCAGGCCAGCAGAACGCTCTAAGGTTCAATACTAAAGGAAGTCACCACTCTTTCGGGTCCTGGAATTGTGGCCCCTGATAATGTGATTCTTAGACCCTGGACTAAAAGCCTAGGTTTTAATACATGATCACCTTTCTTAATGAGAAAACCAGTGCACTCCTCACCCAAGTGTAGACCAGTCAGTACTGACACGTGCTGCTCTCAAGAACCTCTCTAGACCTCCGCCTCCTTCACAATCCTTATACACACCCATGGCCTTGCGCTCGATAGTCTGAGGCACACCATGGGAAGAGTAGTTAAGTCACTCTCCCCTCTCAACAGTCTCCTCTGGAAGAGTAGCTGGTTGGTTTTTCTACCTCCATACCATCAGGTGCCAAGAGGTGACTCCTAAACTCCAAGAGTCGCTGCCCAGGTCCAACATAGCCTTACCTACCTGCCTGGTACTCAGTAACTTGATCATCTGACTTGCACTCTACACAATGTAATGGTCCATCTTCAGTGATTTCAAGGGTACCTAGCATGTGCACGTCACATGAAAACCAGAGCTTTACCCAGGGTGCTTTTCTCCTTGGGAATGAGCAGCCCCTTTTTCTTCTACATGTAAATACTTTTGAAGACAGGGAATGCTTCAACATCTTTGGACATCTAGGAAGCATAACTTTTGGATATCTGTTTACATCATTATTCTGGCGAAAACTTAGCTTCCGTCCCTTGAAATAGGGACTGTATGGTTTTTTGTTTTTTTTTTTGCTTTTTAGAACATGAAAGAGGGGTTGATCTCATTGGCATTTGTATTGCAGATTCAAGAATTACAAATGTCAGTCACGTGAAGACAGACTCCAACTTAATACCACGACTTGCTAGGGAAGACACTCATTTATTCAGAATTTTCCTTGGCACTTAGAGGGACTCCGAAGATGGATGTTCTTTCCTTCGTTAGACTGTTTGTGATACTCCTTTCTGGATGCTGATACCACACCACAGATCTGTACATCCCAGATGTGGACTTCAATGGAAAGCAAGAAAAAAAAATTCTGCCCCAGCACGAAAGCAAAGCACGAATCCCACCTAGGAATAGGGCACCATATATGTCAGGGGTCTCTGAGAGATAATAGTGTTTAAACTATGTGTGTGTGTGCATATGTGGGCGTGGCGTGTGTGTGTGTGTGTGTGTGTGTGTGTGTGTGTGCGCGCGTGCGCAAGCGCGCGTATGTGCAGTTACGGAGATACAGACAGAGAAGATTTGGCACAGGTAAAGCACCTTGAAAAAGAAAACTATGAGGACTTTAGTAGCTAAGCACCACTCCATCTGCTCACGCAGGGCAGCAGCACTCACACTGGGCTACGCTCTAGAACCTCCTAGGAAGGACAGAAAACTCTCCAGTTGCCCTGTGGCTGGGGCTCAAGCATCAGTATTTTCCCAAGTCCTTGGTGATGGCAAAATTCAGCCAGAACCACAAGTTACTGAGACAGAGGCCCTATGTCCATCCACCACGGGCCTGGGGGAAGAGTTTCACCACAAGGAGACAGAGACCAGGGAACAGTGAGAACCTGGCTGGTTATCTAAATCCGTATGGGGACCTGTGGTTAAAATACAGACTCCTGGCTGGGGAGATGGCTCACAGGGTAACAGCTTTGCCTCATAAGGACCTGAGTTCAAATTCCCACACCCCACACTGGGGTGAAATGGCAGTGGCCTGCAATTCTGGCCTTGAAAGGAGGAACCTTGGAAATCCCAGAGCAAATAAGGAGGTAGAACAATCCAGGGTGATTCCCGATGTCACCCTTGGGTCTTTATAGGCATTATGGTAATGACATATGCACACATACAAAGAGAAAAAAACATATGATTCCTGAGAAGGGGGTAGCTCAGTAGTAAGAGAATATGCCTGGAATATATGACTCCTGGGGTTCAATCCCAGCACCCCCAAAAAACAAAGTAGATAAATCAGACAACTCTTCCTCACATAAAATATGTACTCTACACTACTACAGACCTTCCACATTGGAAATGATGTTCAGGAGTGTTCTTTGTATTTTTTGAAAACCTCAAGTGCTCTGCGAGTGTGTGTCAGCTGGCTGGAGAGCCACCACCGCCTGCCCGGAAGTGGGTTGGTTTCAACACGAAGCTTCGCAGTGAGATGGGCAGAGTTAGTCTGCCAGAGACATAGGCGCACAACACAGCAGGGGTACGAGAGGAAGAAGGGAAAAGTATTTAAGAGAAAATAAAGAGAAAAGAAATGTAAGTGTCCTCTAAGCACTCACAAGCCTGCTTCTTACAGTGCTGGTAATGAGCGCTGGTGTACGGAACAGACCAATGAAACTAAATTTTGTACCAGTTCATTTCAGCACATCCTGTTTATACGACTATTTAATGAGTCATTCAGCCAGGATGATTTTCTGTCTGAATATGTTAATTGCCTTTTTTTTTCATAGCTCTCTATTAAACAGTACAGATAAATAGGCAATGCGGGTGTTTGTGGGTGCTTGGTGCTACTAGCCCCTCACCCTCAAGGGGGTGGGCAGCAGACAGGAATAAGAAAGAGCTTCTCCTTTAAGAGTTTCATTCTTTCAACCATGTATTGGCATTGGGAACCCCACTTTGATTCAAAAGCATATGTTAGTATTAGTATTAAAGTGAACATATCCAAGCCGCTTCTCCCCCATATGCCTCAGGCTTCCTGACACCACCAAGAATTAGTTCCAATCACAGGACTGCAGTGGGCAGCTAGCTGTTGGCAGGGTCCCCACTTTTTTAGGGGGTCAGTGTGAACATTTGAGGAAGGTAAGTGGCAAAGAAATGGAAATGTTTAGCATCCTTGTTGGGGTTCACTTAGGTACCTCTCCCTGAGGGATGGGTCAGTCCACATAGAAGTGTAACTCTTCATCCGGAAGTCTAGAAGATGGACGAAAAGTCTAGCTAGTGTTTCCAGATGAAGTGGAGGGTGTAAAGAGATTCCATATTTAGTTTTCATCTATGCCTGAAGGGAGCAGAATTTATCAATGTGAAAATTGATAATCAGAAGCAGCATCAATGCTGAAAGTGAAGCAACAACCACCAGTAAAAATAGGAAAAGCTACGTCTTAGGCACATCATCATTTAATAAATCGTCATTTTTAACATTCATTTTTGCATTTATGAGGTTTCCAGTGCCTTAATTTTAAGTATTTACATTAAACAAATTACATATCATTATACTGCTTTCAGAAGAAAAAAAAAATCACAACAAACCTTAAGGCCATCAGGACATATTTCACTTTTAATTGCTTTGTTTACAAATATTAAGTGGTCAAATTAATAGAGTTCTCAATGGCTTTTTGACACCTTGAATTTTTCATGAATGAAAATAAAGCAGTCAAAAAGATGAAACTCTTTTTTTTTTTTTTTTTTTTTTTTTTTTTGCGGCTAAAACGTAAAGGTCTTTGTACCCATTAAAGGGACTTTATGAAGTCCATTTGTTCTTTTGAGTAACTAAGCACAACACTGATGCAGACAGGTTGGGCTTTAAAAGAGACAGATCTGACCTAAAGGGAAAACATTTTACCGCAAACTGTGGAAGCAGTTTGCAGATTAAACCTCTTGAAAGGAAGCATCATCTTTGCAAGAAAAGAAGAAAAAGAAAAACCTTTGCTGAGGAAAACAGCTGGAAACAGGAAGCTCTTGGGCTTTCATCCGGCCTGCTTTGATTCCACAACATCCCCATATCACGAAAAGCAAAGACTGATTTCAGCTGCGCCTCCTTTCAACGGAAGGGGGAGAGGCTTTGGGAAGGCGGAGCAGCCCCATCCAGAAGATGCCCCCCGCCTGCTCCCCACATACACCCCTAAATCTCACAGACAGCAACAAGGAAGCAGAAAAAGAAAAACACCAATAGGTAAGGACCAGCTCAGAAGCTGGGTAACAGGTTTGCGCAATGATGGAAAATATTTGGCAGGCCACAGTCTCCCTCAGCAGCACTCAAGAATGTGCAACTCCCCACTGGAAAAATGAACCAGGATGGACATATTCACTATGCTGACGTCTCTTCTTGCCAGTTGTGTTTTCTCTCTCTGCAGAGAGAAGGTGCTCAAGGATACAATACCTTATGTATAAAGTTCCTGATTTCTAGTTGTTGCCACATTGAGACATATAAAGTTTTAAACTTTATCTGTGGGTCCCCACACAGATTATTTTTCTCCTTGGAAATTTTTGATGAAAGTTATCCTGACATTTAAAGGATAATGTAGCCAAGTGAGAGAAACTTAGTTCAGAAGTATGAATCGACATGGGGAACCAGACAAGAAAGCCGACCAATAAAACATACCACACGCACCTAACACATGTCCAAGTCTTGGTTCACGCTCTTATTGCTACTTAGGGATGTTATTTTCAAGTGGGAATTACAAAGCCAGACAACATCCAACAAGACACCCTTAATTCTGAAAGTCATAACCAGTGGCATTGTAAATAGTGCATACCTCACACTGCAGATTACTGACAATTTATACACAAGTCCAGGAAAGGAATTTACATGCAAGCAATATACAAGTTGAGAATTAGTGACTTCTTTCTTTTTCCTAAAGTTATTCTTTACAGACAGGAAAATTTCTCAGCATAAGAGGTTTCAAGCAGGATATGTAAAATGAATTAACTCCATCTTAACAGGCAGCTTGAGTGTAGGTACCTTCAGAGTTTCAACCCCACAGTGCAATGCTATGATTCCATGGTAACAGCTCAATTTCTAAAAGATGTCTGCTGTTGACACTTGGTGGGTGCTACCTCCTTACCGGTGGATATTAATTGCCTCTCATTCATCCTCATTTATTCTGAATACCTTTTATTTGAATTTCCTTAGTTACTAGTAGAGTCCTGTATAACTTTGATAATCCCCATTAAGGTGGTGTTAACATCACACTCAAAAGTAAGAGTGACACATACTTGCCAAGAAAATGAAACACTTTACTTATGGTATCAGATATTGAACGTCTACTTCCTAATCTAATACAATGCCACAGATATCAGGGAGATGACTCAGTGGATAAGAACTTGATGCACACATATGAGGACCTAGGTTCGGTTCCCCAGCATCCATATAAAAAGCCAGGAATGACAGCCCAAGCTTCTAAGGCCAGTGAAGTGGAGACAGGTTGATCCTCCAGGCTTTGCCAGTCAGCCAATCTAGTTGAATCCTGGAGCTCCAGACTGAGTGAGAAATAAGTTTCTCAAAAAAATCAGGTGGACAGCAATTGAAGAAAGACACCCAGTATGAGCTTCTGGCTTCCACGCATGCACACACACACACACACACACACACACACACACACACACAAAACACATACACACACTACACAAACTACACATACTACACACACACACAAAGAACACATACACATACTACACAAATATACACACTACACATACACACACAGAATACATACACACATTACACAAACTACACACACTATACACTACACACACAGAGAACACATACATTACACACACTATACAAACTACACACAGCACACACACACATATACACACACAGAACACATGCACACACTACACAAACTACACACACACTGTGTGTAGTGTGTGTGGGTGTTTAAAAAGTCATTCATTCAATATGGATTTTCTGTTTTGGGCATCAACTTCTTTACCATCATCACCACTATCACTAACAACTACCTCATTTACCTTTGAGAACAGAATGTTCACATATAATTTTAATCATTCCCAAAAACAACCAAAGAAAGAAGCAGAACGGGGAGTCTCTCCCCTACAGCCTCAACTGACCCCAATCGGGGCTGCTGTGGAGAAGGTACAGATAGCAGCAACAGTGTTCAGATCTCCAAGAGTGGTCCTCGGGGCTCTCCATGAAGAAGGAGTCACCCTGCTTCACACCCTCCACCAACACCAGGGAACAACTAGTAGGGTAATGAGTACCATGGTCAATGTACTCATTACAAATGAATCGAATGTTCTAGCATGTTCTCAGGAATGTCATTTCCGTAGGCAAGGAGAACAACTGGCCCTGTCATGGGGCAGGAGGCCGGGCATGGCAGTCACCTCTGCTTTGAAGTCGACTGCAACAAGCACCACATGCTCTGATCTCCTCCTTCCTTCTCTCTAAGTTGCATTTCCACAAGGCTCACCAATCACCTACCCATTTCAAGGTAAGGCAAGTCAACAGCACGAGTTTTCGCTCCATCCGTGCTGTTCCAACGAAACAGTAAGTCTTCAGATGGGAGAAGAGAAAAACGCCCATCTGGTGATCATCGATGAGAACCTAACTAGTTCTCTCTTTCTCTCCTGCGTCCTGACCACAGTTACAGAAAGATGCAAAGGAGCAGCCCAGGAGCTTTGCTCAAACGCCCACAAACCTGCGATGGCGAGAGCAGAGACGGACGGCCAGGCCTCGCCAAAAGTACCTCGATGCCCCTAAAGGACAGACAAGAAGACAAGGTGGACCGCTAAGTTCCATTTCAGAACTTCAGAAAAAGGGAGATGTGCCACTGGAAAGACTGTCTCTGTGCCGGATGGATCATTACTAAAAGTTTTGCTAGACCAGGTTTTCTCAGGGCAAGTAGAAAACCTACTGAACTTGGAGTAAAGTAGTAGTATGTTTTCACCTTTAAGTTACATGACGCGAGTCAGTACAAATGCTGAACTTCTTCAGTGTTCTAGAACAATGGTTTATTTCACCAAGAAATTTAATCTTTTTGCATGGTTTTGATCCATTAATGACTTGATTTAAAACATGGGCATAGTCAAATCGCTGCATAGCCAATCACTGGCATTAATATCAAAAATAAACTGAAGACAAATGCACACTGACAGACCTCTGCTGCTCACATACCAGTGTGTTCATGCACACGTGTGCTCAGCACACCACACTACCACGGTCCCATGCGCCTTAAACCCACTGTGCATTCTGCTTTGTCTAGTCTCTCGGCAAAATGGGCTGCAATACCAACTTTCAAAATCAATCAAAGTACTAAAATAAACGAGACATACTCTCCCCTGTTTGGCAGGAAAACCCGAATCCAAATGTTCCAAGCCTCCCTCAAGAACAAGCAATTATAAGGTGCAGGAAGGCAATGGCTTTTAAAACAACACGCTAATCCTAATATTAGTACCTTGAAAAAGGAAAACTGCCAAGATGCTGGAATAATGCCCAGTGCTCCGTCTTACCTACAGCAATAAAACTGTCCTATAAATGTGAACAAGACAGTTAGGATACATTTTGGAGAGAGGTTATTGGCATTCTTTTTCCACCTCGCCATTCCCTGGGAGAACAAGCCTGACCTATGGAGGCAAAACACAGCAGATGGTAACCCAGCCCGCTACCAAGAGCGCTTAGTCAATCCAAATAACTCACACAAAAATGAAGCAAGATGCTCAATGATTTATGGCCTCGATTTCACTAGATAATTAAAGAATTCTACCCTTCCACAGGGCCACCTTCTCATTGTCAGCTGCTGGAGAGCTAAAGTGTGTCAAAACAAAATATTATTTTATGACTCTTAACAATAAAATAATAATTGCCATGTAATTATTAATATCATAACTGTTATTATTATAGCAAATACATATGCCAGGCACTTTTGTGAGCGATTTACAATAAATGATTTATTTCTTCCCTATTACAATTTCTTTAACTTTACTATTATTGTGTGAGTGTATAGGTACATGATGCGTATCCGTGTGTGTGCACATGTGCATGTCTGTGTGTGCACATGTATACATACATGTATGTGTAAATGATATGTACGCATTATGTGTAAATGATATGTGTCTGTGTACCTGGTGTGTATATGTGTGTGCACACATGAGTATGTGTATGTGTAAATGATATGTATGTATGTATATGTGCATGGTGTTTTGTGTTTATGTGTGTGCATGTGTATTTGCATGTGTATGTGGTGGTTGCGCATGTGTGTGTTTGTGCGTGCGTGTATGTGTGAGAGAGAGAGAGACAGAGAGCGCTCAGGTACATTTTTAACCACAGGATGCATGTAAAAGTCAGATAACAATTTTGTAGAGTATGTTCTCTCCCCATCCACCTTTCTGCCAGTGGATCATATGCCAGTGGAGGTGTTATGCCAGTGGATCAAATACAGGTCATCAAGCTTGATGGGGGAAGCGCTTTTACCCACTGAGCCATCTTGCTAGCCCTACTTATTACCATTCTATGAAATTCTTACACCTTTCGTATAGACCAAGAAACTACACAACAGAAATGAGTAAGAATGACCAGGAGGGTGCACTTTAAAATCCTGAAAACGTACCTGTTCCTCAACCCTTGCAACTACATATGAGTAGGTTGAACTTCACACTTTCAACTTAACAACTTAAAAAGAAGTTGACATTGGAACGCTAGACCTGGATTCCAGAGCCTGGCATACCTTGCTCAGCCTGGATGGAGCCACCTCTCCAAGCAGCGGTCTCCTCATCTGTGAGGGGATGAGTGGGGTGGATGCTGGGACGCTTGTTCTTCCGGTTCCAAAGATTTCGGATTCTAAAGATAAACCCTCAGATCTCAGCTTCTCTTGAAGAGCAGATCGCCTTCTATCAATGTACCAGATCTCAAAAATACTGATCCCTTGCACAGGAAATGTAACACGGCGTCTGTCTCTGGTTCAGTGATCCGAACCAGGCCACATGACCCTGCTCCACCACACCTCCTCACTCTGCCCGCTATGACTAGGTTACAAACCCGAGGCCCTGACGCCGCTGCTTCCTGATTCCAGGTAGAACTATGCTTTTGAAGAAAGAATGGAAAATTATTCAGAAGCTCTAGGATCGCACAGCTTCCTGATTCAAAACTGTACTTTCTTTGTACAAGATTAAATCAAATGCCCATTGGAAAAACATCTGCTATGGCGTACACCAAAATACCCACATGCGCCCCGAGCACACACTCACTCATTTCCATACAACTATGTTAATTATCTCTCTCCTTACCTAAGAGTTGTATACTTATGTATATTATCCATGCAATTTCACTGCGTGTTAACAGACAACCACACATGGCAAAGTTGGGAGGCAAACACCTGTACACAGGCGTACAGCAGTGCCCATGTTGACAGCCCCAGAAGTGACCACTGATTCTCACTGAGGTAAAATGCGTGAGCAAAATTCAAGAATCATCTATGCAATGACCGTAGGGCCCACGTGTCAGTGCAAGGTCTCACTCGGGGTCTCCATCAGCTTAAGGAGACCAGCTGGCTTCCTACTTCTGTAAGATGGACGAGCACACACAGGCCTCAAAAGGTTTACCTCTCGGGCTGGAGCGAAGGCTCAGGGGTTAACACCTTTGCCTCACAAGCAGGAGGACCTAAGTTTGGATTCCCCTATTCTGCCTTTAGAAAAATGTAGGGCAGAAATGGAGACCAAGCTAGCACTTCTGTCCTGAAGGTGATTTCTTAGAGAAATCCCAGAGCAAAGCAGTAAAGAGGTAGCACAATCTAGTATAATTCCAGAAGTCACTCTTGGGCCTCCACAGGCACAAACAGTGCCCTCTTCTATACACACACACACACACACACACACACACACCTGGGCAGACACACTGATGCTGGTTAGTTCCCTATAAATCTCACCTTCCAATTACTGCTCACCTGGAATAAAAGACACAAGTAAGTGGAAGGGGGTAGAAAGATGTGATCAGAGAGTGAATAGGAGAAGAAATGACTGCCTGTCCTCACGATAAACACAATACACCCCACATCTCCTCCCACCCCTCTACCAAAATGCCTCTAGACCCTCCGGTCATTTAGATCCCTAAAGTTCACACCTGTTTCAAATGAAACCTAGTGCTTTGGATAGATCTGCAGTGCCACTGCGGTCTTTTGCCGTGCAGACTCCTACTAGGACAATTCTTCAGCCACCACGTCTAGAACAACACTTGAATACCATCATTTTAATAACTATGGATTGCAATTAATATTTCTATGTGTGGGGACTGGTGGCATAGCTCAGGTGGCCTGTCTGGCAATCAAAATGTCCTGGTTGGATCCCCAGAACACATAGGCCAAGTGTGGGGGAATCAGAAGTCATCCTCGGCTACATAGCTGCCCAGAGGCCAACCCTGGGTCTCTAAGACCCTGCCTGAAGAAATCCTGGGGGATCCTAGTGTATTTTTCCTCCCTAGCTTTGATCATGTGGAAAACACTGACTGAGAAGTTTACATGAGCCATGCACTGTTCTCATACCGTGCATGTTATTAACTCATTTAATTCCCAGAATCAGATGAAAACGAGTAACCATGTTATTCCAGATTAAAGACAGAAGAGACAGAACTGAGGTTTAAAGTCGGAGTCCACAGTGAAAAGTTCACCCTTCCCAGTTTACACTTGCTCTCTAATTAGAAAACTCTAGAAATCTGTACAGTAAACACTGTTACTATGTTTGTCCTTTGGTTCCTGGGAACACTTTAACACACTGTAAACAGAGAAACCGCAGGACGTGCTAGGTGCTACTGAAGTCTTCATTTCACAATCTCTTGTAAGAAACTTGCTTTCTTCCAGAAATTACACGCTGACTTATGAAATGCCAAACAAATCTTAAATTGTAATTTGATTAACTATTAAACAGATCATCTGAAAGAATCATGTAAGTTCTCAGAAAGGACAGCTCCACGACAGAACTGAGATTTAACTGCATTTTAAACAGAAAAGGTTCTCCCATATTCCTTG
Organism: Typhlomys cinereus; assembly: GCA_023101885.1. Classification (NCBI taxonomy): domain Eukaryota; kingdom Metazoa; phylum Chordata; class Mammalia; order Rodentia; family Platacanthomyidae; genus Typhlomys; species Typhlomys cinereus. The sequence continues at coordinate 814,541 of JALPQD010000466.1, read as the reverse complement.
AGCTCAGTGAGTGGCTAGACTATAAGAAATGCACACCAAATGCCAGATTAATGGGAAATGAAAGCTATCTATGTATGCTCCACTTTCATAAACATTCAAGAAACATTACTGTTAACTTACTATTCCCCAAGTGTTACAGATCTCCTGACGCAGAGTTATACACAAGGCATGTTTGCAAGTGATACAGCCAGGGGATAATGATATCAAAAATTCATCTGTGTTAACCAAAAATTGTGTTAATTCTCTTCTTTGCTAAAGCTACGGTTACCTAAAAGCAGGTAACAGTCATAGGAGAAAAGAGACAAAGAGAGAAAGAGAAAAAAAGAAAGAGAGAAGAGAGAGAGAGAGAGAGAGAGAGAGAGAACTCGGTACACACATGCCATCATCACCACCTCAATCGCCAACACTCAGTGCTGGCACTGTCACATATATTTCCAGTCTTGACTCCTCCCGTGTAGAAAACCACAATGGAAATATCTGAGATTCTCCCCAGTCCGATGAAGATGTATGGAAACCAAATCAATTTCTTTTTGGAAGCTGATGGCAGGGGTCACGATCCCTCTTACCATATTGAAGTAGCTATGGCAAATAGAGTGGACTCTAATGGCCAAAGGGATTACCTCTCCATTAGTAGCATTCCTCAAAATCTAGAATCAGAAGTATCTTCAGACCTTTAAATATCCCTCAAACCTGTCTCCCTTAGGAATTCCATTAATCCAGACATTACTGGGGGAGTCTGAGCCAAAAATAAAAGGAAGGAGGAGGGAAGCACAGGAACTTCACCAGTTAGGACTCTGGCCAGGGAAATTCCTTGGCTAATCAATCCCGTCTTCACCAGAATCAAGTGTCTAAAGGGATGGGGAAGAAAATGACTCGGAATTCTTCACATATGCAAATAGCTAGGAAGCATTACTTCATGCAGTAATCCTAAGAAGCAGTTTCGGAAATGAAAGCCAAACCAGAGATTTTTAACTAGTGTTTAGAAGGCCTTCCACGTTCTCACGTTCCTGCTATCTCTCCTATGTGACTCCTTTAAATGTCTCCTGATCCCAAGCCAAGTCTCCCCCAATGTTCTAGCGTCCCCATCCAAGGGTTAACACCCGATTGTAACCCCAGCTTCTGACTCTAGGTCAAAGGCACACATTCTGAGGCTAAAACTCCGCTTACCCCCTCTGCCTGCTCCCTAGCCCGTCACCTCAGTGGTCCAACGGAGATTTCAGGACAGCTATTTCTCTATAGAGTTACTAATGTAACGGCTTTGATGGACACAGGTAAAAACAGTCAGACTTTCAAGCTGAACTGTCTATAGCATCTCATCAGGCCTTACTTATGTGTACAACTTGACAGGAGGAAAAAAAGGATTTTCCCCTTTGCATTTCTCAGGCTCAAACTCAGGGCTTCTTGATACTAGGTAACTCTCTGCTACTGAGCTACAGTCCAGTTTCTGGGAAACAAATTAATAATAATACATGAAGGTATTCCATGAATCCAAACTTGGTAGCCATACATTTTAATCCAGAAGCTTTCCTAAGAAATCTCAGACCCCTCCCCCCAAAAAAATCCAGCAATGCAGAACTCAGAAATTGATGGAACAAACTTTTGAATAGACTAGGCTTTGAAAATATAACTTACCTAAATATTTACATTGGCTCTCCCCTTCCATAGGAAGAGGAAGCTAAGAGATGAATTCCCTTAATATATATATAGTGCTTGAGACTTTAAAATGCACCTTCACAGCTTGCAGTCCCGAAGGAAGCTGGGGGGAGGAGGGACGACTTTGCTCCAGGGTCTTCTGCATTTCTCACAAACCAGCTGACTGGCGATTTTCATTTGTATACATCGAGTCAGGAGAAGGGGAAATGATATTGGGTGTGTGTGTATGAGCTACATTAGAAATCTGAACAATAGCAGGTCTTTACTGAAACAAAAATAAAATATGAGTCAACAAGATCTTTGCCAAACAAAGGTCTCAGGACAGCAGTTGTTAGGCCTTCTGGGAATCCCACTCGAATAAGCACAATAAAAGCAGGACTTGCTTCATTTCCTTCAAATACTCCCTACTCCTCTCTTGGAGATGTTTGTAAATTTCCTTCCGCTACGTATCAGGCTGGCAAACTATCGTCATTTCTTTGGGGTAATAACAAGTTGTTGATATCCGGGTAGTCTGTTTTGAGTGTTCCTTCCATGCAGCATACACTTTTAATATTACTTTTTTACCATGAGGCAGTAAATTAGCTTTTTCAACATATTTGAACACAGCGCAGTAATGCATGATTGGAAGCAACGAAGGGCAGAAAAGTTTAATAAAATGCTTGGGCTTATTTTTGGATTTGCAGCCTAGATTTCAGTAATAAAGCAACTTCAATAGGAAAATAAACATTCTCTGCTTTTTCAGAGGCTGAAAATATTTACCTACACTATTTTAATAACACGGATGTTTTCTTTCAATTTTTAATCCTAGAGTCTGGAAATCTCATACACCAAAAGTGCCTCCTTAGCATTAAAATACTGACTCGTGAACCTGGAAACATACATCCACGACATACAAATTGTACCAAGTGCTTTCATAATTTTGCATACATTCCAAAAGGTGGTAAAAACATCATAAACGCTGGTAAACACATTGAGTGATTAAAAATGCTTAGTTAAGTAAACGTAACATTTTTTCATGTTAAAATGTTTGGAGATGAGCGTGTACAACTTTTAATTAACATATCAGAAAATGGGAATTTTAAATAAAATCATGCTGTATCACGCAAGAAAATTACACAGAGAGACAAGTGAAAAATAATAGCACAAGTAAAATTATAACCAACTTTTCTATCCCCATGTACCTGGAAGATATTCTTGTTCTAAAACCAGAAAAAGCTGATTTTGAAATACCAAAACTAACTGATCATTGTTATCAGGGAAAAAGAGTGATTAACATGAAAAAATGTTCAACTTCACTAATAATTCAGAAAAGACCAAGTTTTAAAAGAACACCATCTCATACTATTCTGATTATCAACTTAGGAAGATAAAAATAATGTAAAGTCACACAGTCTTCCTTGATAACAATTTGGCAAGAACCTGCACCTAATAAATCCCAGGTAAACTACCCTAATAATATTCTTACACACACTACAAAATGGTTGTATATGCAGAGATGCTAAAAATCGAGGTTAGTGGAGAACTGTGTAAATAATTACAGAAGATCCCTATGACAGAACAACATGCTGCCTTTAAAGTTCATGCTTTCACAAATACTGAAGGGCTGGAGAATCTATAAACCATGAAAATATTAATATTAGCAATCTCTATGATTCCAGGATTATATTCAGAAGAAATAAAAATACAGACATATGTATGCATACATGTATACTTCTTGACTTCGATATTAATAAATTCAATAAAAATTAATTAAAACCAAGGGCATTGAAGACTGGAACCCATAGATGACTCAAGATAGAATGGGGAGCACATTTGCCAAGATTGCTTGAATCTGTGTTTGACAGCAATCCTAATTAGCTCAAAATAAATGTTATTTCCTTTGTTTGGAGTAGAAATGGATAGTGTGTGAAAACTGTTTGAGGTGTATGAAGGCCTCAGGGAACTGATCCTACAGTTCTTTTAACCTTACACATACTTGGAAAATTTTCAAAATACAAAAAATAAATAATTTAAAGTCAAGAGGAAAACAGCGTCCCAAGAGTTAGATCACTAATCACAATCAAAGAGGAGAAAGACGGGAAAAGGTACTGAATAGGCGCAAGAGTCCCACTCGCAGATTCACTGCTGTGAGTGCAACTGGAGCCAGGCCACACCAGGGAAAGATGTCTGGGCCCCAGTATCAGACCCATGAATAATGACACTAAGTCAGCGGAACTGAGTGCAACTCCTAGTGGTAGATTTGAAAAAATAAATAAGTAAAACTGAGAGAGAGAGAGAGAGAGAGAGAGAGAGAAAGAGAGATGTTAAAAGGGAGTCAGTCACCTTCCGGATCTCATGGAAGCAGCAGTTCCCCTAGCAAGTTGAGTGAGCCGTATGAAAAGAGCTCTCTGATGGTACAGACTTCTGAACCAGCCTCATCCCTGCTCATTGAAGCACAGGCCATGCAGGGTATTTCCCCTGACTTCCTTATCTCACTGGACCAAATCCCTCTGAGATCCGAGGTGTGAGCAAGTGAGAAAAACAAAGATCTCATTTTTAAACACTGCACTGCACGAGGGCTGGGGAGGTGGTTCGAGGATTAAAGCCTTTGCCTCACAAGCAAAAGAAACCTGGGTTTGATCCCCAGATCGAAATGTCAGGCAGATATGGCAGCAGCCTGTAATTCCAGTCCTGGAAGACTGAGTCTGCAAAACCCCAGGGCAAAGCAGTGAGGAGGTAGAGCAATCCAGAATTCCCCATGTCATCCTTGGGCCTCCACAGGTACATACATTCAAGTTCCCTATTACACACACACACACACACACACACACACACACACACACAAATGAAATAAAACACTGCACTCATTCCTGAGTCCTACCACCCCATCTACCTCTAAATGTCTAATCTTGTAATGTTTTGGGTGTGAATGAATCAGAACATTCATTACCAAACAGTGAACAAGTCTAGCTTTCTTATCTAACATCTATTTTTAAAACTTTTTTCAAAAAGCACATTACTTCTCATAATTTTTCCATAAATACCTAGCTACTCTCAAAAGTGCCTTTTAGACTACAGTGTATCCTTCAGTTCATTAAGGAAAATTTCCATGACCTCCAAGTACAAATTTGGAAAGTGCAATTACCTTTAATGGTTACAAGATATGATTTTTACCTTCTATTAAAAAAAATAAGAAAAGCTATTTGGCCCTAAGGCAATACAGCAGCACACAAATAACAATGTCTTAAAAACTTAAAACAGATTCACAACACTTCACAATTCCCTTCTTTCTCTACATAATAAGTCCTAAAAGCTTTGCTGTCTTTGAAAACACACATACCCGTCAGTTTGAGGCTAGACAGCCAGCATTACTGGTAGCCCCTGTTAATGCTAATTGAGTTAGCATAAACATATAAATCCCTTGTGTAGAACCCTGGCTTTTCTTTCCTCTCTAACACCAAACCCTTATCTACAAAGATAAGTCAGATCCATGTTTTTGATTTGCTTTGCATGCAAATTCTTTTCACATAGATAAGCTCTTGATAAGTATTCCTTTTCTAAAAGATCAAAGATCACTCTTCAAACACCAGGTTTCTCTCCTATCTTCCATCTCTCCTCAGACTTCTCTGGTATCTCAATCCCTTTGACACTCCTCACTGAATTCTGTGAACTTAATGAACACTGACATTCTTCAAAAGTATTCTGATGGCATCCTGAGGCATGATGGCACCAAGAAATATGGTCTACATGTTTGCTTTCAAACAGACTCAACCACTGAACATGGATCTTGAAATTACAAGCATGTATGTGCAAATATACCCAAATACATGCATGGGACCCGCTACCCTGGGAAAGAACATAGAATTAACCCGAGATGAGACAGCAGCAACAATAACCAACTCAAACAAAACATTCCTTATAAAGCATTTAAGGAAACACTTATTTACTAATACTTCAACTCATAACTGGTTCTCCAAGGCGCTCTGCAATTAAAGCCTCCATCAAGGTCAAGCCTTAGAACTGATTTTTTTTCACAAAAACTTTTCTGTGTTTACAAAAAGAGAGAGAGAGAGAAAGAGAAAGAGAAAGAGACAAAAACATATGCAATTTAGTCAAAGTGTATATGTAAAAACTATAGAGACAGGCTGATGAAAGTCTGAGAAGTTTGCTTACCAAACCTGATAAACGGAGCCTGACTCCAAGGAGAGAAGCAATTTCCAAAAGCTGTCCTCTGACTGCGCATGTGTACCAATGACATGCATACAACTGTGCTTCCTCTCTGGTGCTGGCTCAGCTCCTCTATCATGCTAACAAGTTAATTATTTCCGAACTGTATGATGCACAAAGCAAATGAAGTTGCTTCCTTCTTTCTTATATCTACCAATTGTCACAACTTCATAGTGGTCAGATATCAATATATGCATATTCAAAAGCACTGCATATATGATTTATTAGTGTATTTCACATGTAGTAACAATATTTGCTTGCGCTAAGCATGATACAGACCTTCAGCAAGATAAAAGAAAACTTCTTAAATCCAAAGACTAATCTATGAGAAGTTTTGATAACTATAAAGACAGTTATCTCTTATTGTACCTTCATCAACATTTCATGTAAAGTAAGACAAAAAAAAAGAAAGAAAAAAAAAAAAAAAGACCCCTGGAGGTAATGACTAAAATACCTAAGAAAAGGAAGGAATTGGATGGGGGGAGGGGGGAGATTACCAAGGGGAAACAGGTCACAATGTCAAAGTGGGAAAGAAATGGACTTATCAGAATGACTAAGCCAGTCATTCATGAAGCAGGACCAAGATCTCACCATTGGAGGCACTGAGCTAAGTGTAGCAAGCAGGCTAAGCTAAAAGCTTTGAAAACATGATCCTCTATGTCAGGCAGGACTCCACAGTCCTGTACCCAGCAAGAAATGAAAGGACAAGATAGAGGGGCAGTAGCAGGGCTCTCCGCAGCGAAAGCCAGGTGGAGGACTGGAAGAAGGATGTGATCAGAGCCCGATGCTTCCAAGAGATCAGGTAGGAGAAAAGGCTAAAGCCAGCTGGCTGTGGCTGTGGCTGTCTTGAGAGCGTTGGGGAAAGAACTTAGATCAGGGCTGGCGAGACAGCTCAGCAGGGAAGGTGCCTGCTGTCAGACCTGGCAACTGAGATCCATCCCTGGAAAACCACCAAGTGGAGAGAGAGAACTGACTTCCAGCAGCTGTCCTCTGACCATCCCTGTGTGCCAAGATAAGCACTCCTGCGCCTTCTCTCCCTCGTGCCCCCATCCCTCAAATAAAACTTATAGTTGTTTGATAAAAGAAGGTAGGTAGCTCACAGTGCATTGTATGGAGAAACTGACGTCCTGAATAATAATAATAAAATAATAACAACAATAATAATAATGCCAAGGGTTTGGGTCTGAGAAATCAGAAAGAGGGCAACAGCAAACTAGGCTGAAAATCAGAGGACTCAGAAACAGTCTAAGAATAAGCAGGCTACGCACACTTACTGTGTCTGCACATACATGTTCATGCATGTGCACATGTGTGTACAGCAGATACCTGTACACAATGGTGCACCTGCATGTGGCGGTCAGAGGTCAACTTCAGGTGTCTTATGTTTTGAAATGAGGTCTCTCATTGAATCTGCAGTTCACTGTTTACAGTGAACTAGCAAGACAGCCCCAGAGATTCTCACTGCTGGGATTATAGACATTTTTAGAGGTAAACCAACTCCCTGGCCCAGAATGCCCAGATTTTGATTAAGTGTATGGAATGAAGTCACAAGGAATCCTCATACGTGTACATCACTCTAAACAAGAATATATCATTTTTGTTTGCCATAACCAATCGCGACTAATAATTATTATGCAAACTATCAAACATTCATTTTTCTCTACCTAATTGTTTTTGTCATGATAAATTTTCAATCTGTGGCCTACCACTTAAGTGACTGTATGATCTAATGATTCATTAATGAGTAAATACCTGTTGAAATGGTTGAATGCTTGCTTTGGGATTGAAATCTTAGAAAGGATCCCTTAGATGAGAAATCTCAAAGACTCTCTAGGATGAATGGTATTTACCTTCTCAACATATAAAATGTTGATAGTTATAGAAAATATTGATTCACCGGGATATAGGTGCAGCTAAGTATAGCACATCTAGTTCTACAAGACTTTGCTCCCAATTAAAAAAAAAAAAAAAAAAAAAAAAGCCAGGGACTGTTAAAAATGACTCTCAAACTCTATCAAAAACTACTTCAAAAAATCCATATAGAACTAGTAAGGGTTGGGGCTGGAGAGGTGGCTCAGGGGTTCAGCCTCTGCCTTGCAGGTGGAAGGTCCTGAGTTCGGATCCTAGACCCCACGTATAGACGCCGGGCGGAAGCGGGGGCGGCCTGCGTTTCCGGTCCTGGTAGGGCGGAGCCTGTGAATCCCTGGGCAGAGTGAACAAGGAGGAGGTGGTGGCGTCCATGGTGGTTCCCGAATTCGTCCGTGATTCTACACACACACACACACACACACACACACACACATACACGCACAATTGAATAAATAATAAATAATAAAAACACACAGTTGAATAAATAATAAATAAATTTAAAAATATTAAAAAAAAAAGAACTAGTAAGGGTTAAGGCTCAATGAGAAAGAAGGGGCACAATACTCCCCAGTGGCATGCTCGCTGGTGTACTGTCCTTGCTTCAGCAAATGCCCAGACACATGTCATTAACAGTCACTCAGATGGGACTTAGTAAGACACACACACACACACACACACACACACACACACATACACATAACACACACACAGAAGGAAGGACATGGGAGCAGGAGGGAGGTAGTCAGGGAAGGGTTTGATCGCCACAAAAACATGTGTAAAGCCCTAAAAGAATATAAATATTGAGACTATAAATGAAATAGAAAAATTCAACTCATGCAAAGATATGGAAATCACGAGAAATATCAACAGTATAGGAGAAAGGGTAAGCAAGGATGGCAAACTAAACAATTTAAGTAGTCATTGACATTTGCAAACTCCAAACCGTGGGGAAAACGTGATGTTTTACATTTACAAAGACGATAAGGAAAACAAACACACAAAAAAAATGGAGGCACTGAGTAAAATCAAGTTTAATTCCCTGTAATAATCTGGCATCCTGATTCTGATTAGCAACTGAGTAAACCAAAGAATGGGCTGTCTAGAAAAGTGAAAACTTGGTGAACACCTGTGTAGGGATACTATCAAAAAATCAAAGTTTGTCAGTATTTAAATAGTCACAGGTCTTTCTGCTATAAGTCTAGAAATACATTTGAAAGAGAGCAAAGCCATGCAGTGAGGCTTTAACTTGTAGATTTGAGGTGTGTGTGTGTGTGTGTGTCCTTGTGATTACAGAAGTGTTCCCACGGCATTCCAAAAATGAAATCGTTTTCCTACATTATCACACAATTACACATATCCAAGTAAGACACACACACACACACACACACACACACACACACACACACACACACACACACGGCTTCACCATCCAAGCTCTTTAGCGATTTCAAATTGAAAGATGGTGGGACAAAACAAAATGTGTGGAAGTGGGTCCCCGCAGAGCCCCACAGTACCTGCCTGCATCTCCCAGAGGATTCTCTATCTTAACAAATGACCATGTGCCCGGGTGTCTGACAGGCCAGTACACCTACTGCCTCATCAGTGCTTGACTTCAACTAAATGGATGTGAAGCTCTCTCTGGGTACTTGCGGAAACTTGAGAAATGTGATAAAGACAAGTATTAATTCACAGCTTAAGACACCCTTACAAATTTCCAGCACGGACCAGTGACAAACCTCTGTACAGAGCAGTCGAGGCTGTACATGCTCCATTTATGTACTGAACGGAAGCACTCTAGAGCCTTCCATTCTTCTCAAATCGCCCTCCTAAATATATCTGTATCCTCCTGCTCCTAGACAGTTAATTTGCAGCAGTTTCCCAGGGATGCCAAACAAAGTCTGGGAATATCAGGTAAGTGTCAGGTCTCAACTACAAAGGCAGCCTGTTAAGAATACTCTATAGGTGACATAACAGAGACCACAGGCAACAAATGCTTCTACAATAAAAGAAATTAGATGGGGTTAATTTCTTCCTCTACATTCTATCAGGGTATTAAAAATTGAGTTTATTGTTACAGGGTTTTTCTTCAGTCCCTCCACACTCCAAAATGCCCTGACAATATCCTGTCAAAATGCACACACATGCACACATGCAAGCACACACAGGCACACAATTGAGATCAATGCTATGGATAAATGATATAAGTTTGCTATTAACAGCAAATAATTTTCTCAGTCTCCATCCAATATAAGGACAAAGATATCCCAGGCATGTCTCCAGGAATCGACTCACTCTGTCAAACTGTGACCTTCAAAAGATCAAGTCATTACTAGTGTCTAATTGTCCCAGCATTGATAAAATGCTATAACATAAAAGCTTCCCCGTGAATACACTGACTCACTTAAATAAAAAGCAATATGTTTCACTTCTTCAGCTATATAAATATAGATATGTATATATAAAAACAAGCATCATCCCACAGTCACATATATATGGCATGTGCACATGGGAGGATCGATGATGTTTATAGATGTCTATATGTATTTATATAGAGATATACATAGGCTCTCAAGCAAAATGTTCGTTGTTTTGAAATTCTCTGATTTTTGTTGGTAACAGTTATTTCTTGTTAACCACATAGTAAATATGAGACTATCACATTATGTAAACCGTGCAAAGCTGAGCGAGTAGCATTTCCTTCCCTGGAAAACATCTTCTGTGGGTTTGTGCATGAAGACGCAACTTTTGAACAGGAATACATGGCTTTGCTTCCAAGCAGAGGACAGGTTAAAGAAATGGGGATCACTGAGTTAGGCCACCAGGAGACAAGGGGTAGCTCAGAGCAAAGTCTGCTGTGTCTTCAGCACGTGTTATGATAATAATATCCTGATATTGCTCCAGAGTTTTCTGCACTGCATGCCATCAGCCACCAGCTTTGTGGCATTTCTTACAATCTTTTCTTCACAACTCGAGTCCAATTATGCAGTTTGTTAAATGTATCTGGGTCTCTTTGCCTTCCCTGGAATTTCTTTTTTGGTTTCTGCACTATGTCTTGGAGACAAGGGTCGGAAAAATGTGGCAGACCTGTCAGTCAACATGGTGGTCTCTTCCTGGGGATTCTGGAAGTGAGTTGGCCTGGAGAGATTCAAACACCTGGCTAAGTTTTTCCGCACAAAACAAAAATAAATGGAATGATCACCTCCTAATAATAGATTATAAAGTCATGCAAAAATTATGACAAATCACATTCAAGTGGGGGTGGGATTTTTTTTCACTAGAGAAATAACAGTTACAGTATGAGAGAAAACAATGAATTTAACTGAGTACCTTAAAAGCATGTTATGTAAATGTTATCATCTTGCCCTCTGGTAAAGAATAACACTTTGATTTAAATTTCCAGCTCCACAATGACCTTACACACAGATGTCAACATACTTCTCCGACAGATCTGACAGAGAAAACAAACGGCGCAATTCAGCCAAAATTCATCACATAAAACCACCATACGTCTCCTCTCTCCCTCAGCCTTCTAAGAAAGCCCAGAATCCCTCTTCATTTCTCCAGCTTCCCCACCACATGCTGAAGGAGGAAGATCTGTGCCTTGTGCAAGGCCTTCAAAGATGCAGACTCTCTGAACAACTTTTCCCTTGGTAAAGTGACACACAGCATGTTTATAATATTAATAATCATTGAGACAGAAAATTTTCTTAATTTCTGAGGCATTTGGTCCTTTTCATTTTCTCCCTAAAATATGATTTTTTTAAGAGAAATTTCTAGAAGACTGCTGGACAACTGTTGCCTTTGGGCTACGCTACATGTATTCCTAGTTCTCGGGCTTAAACAGATACCATCCCCAAGACTGAAGAAACAAAGGTAAGTGGTGGAGTTTTAGGGTCTAGATGCTTATCTCGAGATGTGATGGGGAAGAAACACATGGGTGGGGTTGGAGACACATCTCTAAGGAAGCTGCTTCCAGGAGAAAAAGTGAACGCTCAGAGAGCTGTGGACAAGAACTGGAGCCAAGTTTGTAAATTCCGTCTTCCTCTAGCTGACGGAACTTCCTCTAGCGCCTCCTATTGGCAAAGGATCACACTAGGGCTAGTTAGATAAGAATAAACAGAGAGTGTACACACGCCACCTACATGCATTCACACCACCCAGACGCGCATGCACACACACACACACACACACACACACACACACACTCGCATTCGCGCACACACCACCTATACGCACACTACCCAGGCACACACATACACCACACACAGGCAGGAACACCACCTATTTACACATACTTGTGCACACACACGCACACACAAAGACCCCTGCCCTGGTATCAGAGAACAAAGAAGGCCAGGTCTGGAGCATGCTAAAAGTTCAACTTGTTAAAAACTGTTATTGGGGTAGAATCTGCACAATAAAATACAGGAAGATGTACTCGAGATTCACGGGGAAATTAAAGAATCCAGACACCATTTTCACCCTAGAGAAAAAAAGAAATGCAGATTCTAGAAAACATTACATTTAACACACTATCAAAATAAAATATAGGTATAAATTGGTGTGAAGACAAAACATTTAGAAGAGACATAAAGGTAGATGGATGTGATAGGAAATATGAGAAAACTAAAAATGGATCACCAAAATTAAAATGCTCACAACATTGAAGAAAACATGTCAGTACTATAAAAGTTCTCTTAAAGGCAGGATAATCAAGAAAGAGGAAGGAACTGAAGATCAAAGGTGAAAGCGTATCATAAAGACAGTCGCCAGGATCACTCATGGATGAGAAACATTACTGAGTAGAAATACCAAAGAACACAATGTCCAATAGTGATGCAACTAATATTCAGCTAGACAAACTAAAATGCAAACTTAAATATATACTCTTATGAATACCTCATTTTTAAATACTGTAGAAATGAGGTGAGATGGATATTCAAAGAGTCTTGAATTATTTTTAGATATCATATGTATTAATGTACAAAGAGTGCTAAATGTTCTAAAGCACAGATACTCCATCTTCAGTGCCCACTGCAAGAAAATTAATAATAATACATAAATGTGAACATGTATGTGTGGAAGTATGTAGAAAGAGGACACTTGGGGGGCCTTGGAGGCTCAAGCATTAAATCAAGAATCATCCTGGATTGCTCTATTTATTATTGTTTTACTTTAGGGATTCCCAGGTTAAATCTTCCAAGGCCTGAAATGCAGACTGTTCCCATTTCTATTTGGCATTTTTACTAGAATTTAGGGTCTGGATTCAGGTCCTTTTGCTTGAAAGGCAAAGGCTCCAGCCCCTCATTATTTTATTTTTTATAATCTGTAGAGAGTTCTGCAGTATACACATATCGCCTTTTAAAATAACCTTACTTTTGAAAATTGCCTAAGACCTAAGAGCAATGCATTCTTCCATGATTCATGCCAGACAAATAACAGGATTTTAATTTGAATACATTTACAATAGCAAACACCATGAATATTCAAACTGCTATATGCCTGCAATTAATGGTCAGTTGTTTTCATGAAGCTATCTGAAAATTTATACATAAATATTCACTGTAATTTGGAAAAAATGGAAAACCATCATTTGAACTTCTGATCTTACATTATTGATGCTTCCATAGGAAAGATCAGACATGGCATTTTGCTGACTCTATAATCCCAAGAAAAGTGAAGTTCCACAAAAAACTAAGTATAATATAGAAAAAGAAGTTAGTTTTCTTTGCCAAACAGACAGAACAGCAATCACTTCTACTGGATGATTCACTCACCAATGACTGCTCTCTGATATTTACTAATAACTACCTTACTAATCAAATCTTACATTTGCACTTTATTCAAAATGCTTTTTACATATACCACATGATTCAAATTTTTAAAAACTGTGCAGCAAGTACAGAAATGAAAAGATATATTCAAACATTATCTTAAAGTCGTGTTGTGGGAGAAACTGCCAAGTCTTTTGTAGAGATTTTTCCAAAGCTGTCTTCCTCCAGAGCAGGAAGACTGGTTATGGGGGAAGGATGCATCTCATGTGCTTGTAGAGAAACACAAAGGCAGCTCCCTTCCCCACTACAAAGCCAAAAATCAATGCATGCCGGAAGGTCACAAGAGATACGCTTAACCACCCTCTAGCAAGATCTGGCTGTGGGCTTCGGGGGACCCCAGCCCTGCAGAGGTGACCATTGTGGTAACTCCATGCCAGAGAATAATTTCCCATCTGCTGCGCGGCCCAGAGGATCCCATTCAAGGACTAGTCTCTAAAAGTTTAAGAATAAAAAGTAGCCAAAGAACTGTGAACAATGGTCAATTATCTAATTAGCATTTCAAAAGCCAGTGATAAAAAGGAATAATACTCTGAGGCCCACAACTCAAATGAACAGCTGTGTGTGACAAGATCAGTTAATTAAGCCGGAGAACTTCTGGGCCCATCATCCCCTTTCACCTCTCTTCCTTCTTCTAGGTCTTCTCCACCCTTCTCTCTTCCCATTTTTAAGAGCATACAAGCTGAATCCTGGTCCGTGCATGTAACCAAGTCTCTTTAATGTGCGGTGAAGCTAGCTTGACTTGGATTCCAAAGTCAGTGATTCTGTGTCTCCTAGTCTCTTGTTTTGTGTGTGCTCTAAACAATTCTCCATCCCATCGTGTAAGTTTACACTTAAAAATGCATGTGGCGCTGCCTTTTATTTCTAAGTAACCTTTGTTCGCTTGTTTAAAGGTCAATGAATTTCCATGAAGAAAAATATCCTACTTATAATGGGGAAATCCCATATTGGAAACCACAGATCAAGTAGAGTCCCTGCTCCCTAATTTCCCTTTGTTTTTCAGTAGAAAACTTATGTAAAGGTCTGTTCTTAGTAGAATCTGAATGCATTAACCTAATCTCCAGATCTACTTGAAAAATTGAATAAACCCCATTTAACAGATATGAAAATGAGGCACCATTTGAAATTGAAGAATTGCTTTAAATTCAGCTATGTTTGACACCAGAGGCCAAAGCGACCCTCCTTGGTAGTACTTTCCAGTTAAAATGATTTAAAAAAAAATTTTTTTTAAAAAGACTAAACCATGTTCCCTGCACAAAGACAAGAAGTTCCAGATTACTGACCCAAACAAAGCTCGTGCATGTACTAAATGTCAGGAACAGCAAGCACATCTCTGTTCATCTCCACACTGTCCTGAGCTTCAGAGGTGTGAAGACATTGTGTGTTTCTGTCTATATAACTGCTCAACTGCACAGGGGAAAAACTGAGTTGGGTTGGAGAGATGGCTCAGGGGTTAAGACTTTGCCTCCAAGGCAAAAGGACCTGAGTTTGGATATCAGACCCCATATTAAAATGCCAGGCAGAAACAATGATGACCTGCATTTCTGGCCCTGGAAGGGGGAACCTGGGCAAATACAGAACCAACCAATAAGGAGGTGGAGTAATAAAGGATGATTGCTGATGCCTTCCACAGAAACACAGTGCTTTCTGATACACACACACACACACGCACACACACGCACACACGCACACACACAGAGGCAACAAATAAATACATAAATAATAAATAAATAAAACAACTGAGAGCCTATGACAGTAAGAAGACCCAGAAGGTTCTGGTCCCACAACTAATGCAACTCATGAGAATTTTTGGAAAGAAAGAAAAAGCACTAAGAAATTGTTTATTCAAATATAAATGTGTCCCTCCAAAGAAAGAGAAGTCCCAAGGCAAAAGATAGCAAATTCACCTCTCCACCTTCACTACAACCAGGAGATCCCGGGGATCCTGTGACTTCTTCATTCCAGAGGACTTTGGTGCCAACTCCAACAGATGGTACTACAAGCATGGAGGTATTGTGAGGTATTTTTATTCCTTAAATATTCTGGAGAATGGGCTGGAGAGATGTCTCAGAGATTAAGACTCTGCCTCGCAAGCAGAAAGTCCTGCGTTCAGTTCCCAGATCCCAGGTAAAAAAACGCCAGACTTGGCTCTCCACAGGGACATGACACAAAGTGCCCTCTGATACACCCACACCCACACACGCACACTCACTAAATGAATGAATAAATAATTTTTTTAAAATTCTGGGGAGCAGCAATTAAAGAGCAAATAGTCCAGCCTATAAGAAGCGCTCAATGAATACAGTAAAGCAAATGAAATACAGACATTATTGAAACCGTTTTTTAGGAAACAGATGTGTATTCAGCTTCAAAAAAAACACTGTTTTTTTTTTTTTTAGCTTGGCCTCTCGCAAGATTTCCAATTGCCTAGATAAAATTAAAGCTGGTAACCAAAAAGAAAAAGCTATGAAAAGCAGACAAAATCGTACTTACTATGATAAAAAATGTTAAGTATAGATAGATGCACCCGCAGTGTAAACCAACTGCAAAGAGTCTGAACTAATGAGATCCCTCCGCATGCAGCCAATTTGGGAGAAAAAAGAAAGAAAGAAAGAGAAAAATAGAAGCAGCAGAAAGCACAGAGGTTCCTGCTATAAGGTAACCTTGAAACTGCTTTGGTGAATCTTTATAGATTTATTTTACAAAGCAAACGCAGATACACAGTCAATATGACTCTAAGAGGGAAGGGGCTAGCCTGGTCTGCAAGGTACATGACAGTCTATACACAGGGAAAAATCAAGCTTGCTACCACTATGAACCCTAAGAATCTAATGCTTTAATGTAATAAAAATCAATCTCAGTTCATAAAACGAAAGTTTAGAATTTCAGCCTTCTAGAAGCATTGCCAAGATCCACAGCACTCCTCTCATCTGGGCAGAGCTAGAGAGATGATCTATAACAGGCTGTCTATCTGGTCAGGCAGTGATATCTGGCCCTACAAACTGAACTTACCCGTAACCAACAACTATCATACAATCCGGTGTTTTTTAAAACCTTTCTAAAACACTCTCAGGGAAGATTTCTAAAGAGATGCAAAAGTGAATGCGTCTGGAGCCACGACTTTGGATCCTTGCGCATCTAGGAACCAGAAGTCACAGAAATTCAATGACAGCCAAGACTCTACACAGTAGAAGCGGCTTTAGCATCAGCTACATTGAAAATTCTCACCCTAGCTTACATTTCTTCAAGCAATTTATATCGCCTCATGATTGACTGACTTTGAATTTCCAAGAAGAATTTGGATCTGTAATGTGCTAGCCTTGTTGGTTTCAGCATTTTTCCCATTTTTTTCTACCCGCCACCCCCTCTTTTTACTATTCTGTTGTCATTGTTGCTGTAAAAATTCATTCTTCAATAAAACAACAAAAAGAAGTAATGAACCAAACACACCAAGATCTCCTTTTGGAACATGAAAGTCAATTTAAACTAAAAATAAATCTTTTTTTTAGAGATTTTTTTTCATTCTTGTGAGGTCAAAAAAATCCAGGATTACAGATTTGGGACAGTCATCGCAACTCCAGGAGAAAACCACTCCATTTTTCTTTCTTTCTTTCTTTACCATGAAATTACGCTCTTCATATAATGAGGATCATGTTGATCCCTGCTTTCTTTTCTTTCTTTTAGTCAAAGAGAGACAGACACAAAAAAGAGACAACCATAAGAAAACTTACTTTTCAGGTCTCATTGGCTCTATCACATAATCATGTTAGTTACTTCCGCAGGTTTGATCTTTAAGGTAAAAGGAATGTTACAGCTAGCACTTGTTGCTTTTGATCCACTCCCAAGGCAATCTTACCTAGATTTGCTTCCCGCTGAGCTAACTCTCTGCAGGGACTCTGGGTAAAATTGTCACTGACATTAGGAAGCAAAAAGACTCACAACTCTGCAACAGCTAAGGTAACTAAAGGGAAATTAATTGCTAAGTCCTACTCTTATATTAGAAGGGAGACTGTAGCTTGCCCACCAGACTAGGAGAACATACAACATCAGAAGCATCTAGAACTTTCCAGAGCCCTCCACAGTGCCATTCCAGCGGCTATTTTGTGACATCCTCTGTGCGTACATTCTAGAACTCAGACACACAAAAGAGCCCAGCCATAGCATTTCGGGTTGCCAGGCACCTAGACTAAGAGACTACTGTTTCTGAGATGTGACATTAATTTCTAAGGAAACAAAGGTTCGAATCTGACGGCTCTGAGAATAGCAGCCAGTAGGCAGCAGAGGACTGAGTAACCACTCCGGGAAAAAAATGGTCTGCCAGGAACAGGCCAACTCTACCATGCAGATATTAAATCACTTCACACCCAGCACGGTAGAAAAGCTGAGTGCAAACTGTGGAGACCTGTACAAAGACTTGTGAGCGAAGAAAACGGAGGAGCGAAGCAGGTGATGGGAGAGGAGACCGTCTCTTCTGCATGAGGACGACGAGATGCACTTTAGGTTTATTTGCACTCTTTTTAGAACGAGTGGGGGCTGGGAAGCACAGCGGATGAAAGAGCTGTTTATGAACAGACGGGACACCAGGATGGGGTGGTAAGAAAGCTATGGAGGAGTGTCTGGGCTTGTGGGTAAAGGAGGAAGCAGACATATGGGGAAATCTATATAGAAGAGACAGAGAGATGAAGAAGAGGCTAAAACAGGCAGATGGCTGGACCGTAAAGGAGGAGCATTGTGTAGGGGCTCCCGGGAAGGGGAGGTGGCCCAGGAGGGACGAGCAGAGTGGGGGGAGGGAAGGGGTCAGGAGGTGGCTGCTTGGAAAGTTTTTTAGAAGTTGCAAAAATTAGCTATTGATAAAAATAATTTAAAATATATTTAAACAGCCAGGCGCAAAAATGACACAGAATGGAAAAGATACTTTAAAAAAAAAAAAAACTACATGGAAAGCAGTGCTCCAAATTAACAGGAGTTTAACAGAAGTGTGAAGGAATGATAAGTAATAGAAACTAAACCCATGGAAAGGGTCCTCTAGAAGCAGTCTGTAAAAGGTCCCCAACTGAGAGCGATATTCCTGGCAGCTTTCTGGAAGTGCATCCAGAGGTGAGTCCGCTAGCACAGCTTCTCTGGGCTACCTCCTGCCACAGAGTGCGCACTCCCTTCCAGCCCTGAGAGCTTCCAGCCCTGACAGCAAAAATCGTGTCTCTGAATCCCAGGTGTTTCCCACTAGGTTTGGCACAGACGAAGGAGTCAATCCATAAGTAGCAAGTGGAGGAAAGAGAACACACAAAGGGAAGCAGGAGTTCCAACGAAGAAGGAGAAAAGCAGAATGAATATTTCAAAGTCACATAGATGATAGATAAATGGATAGATACCTATAGATAATAGGTAGTGGATATATAGATGAAAACAGGAATATAAATATATACAGGGGTGTAGATGATAAATAAATAGTAAGTATATAGATGGTAAACAGATGATGAGCATATAAATGTACTCATGTAGATCATACATGATATATACATAGATGTAGATGACAGCTAAAAAATAGGCAAATAGATGAAAATGAACACATAAATACATACATATGGATCATGCAAGAACATAATTACTCCAATAATGT
Source organism: Typhlomys cinereus (assembly GCA_023101885.1). Classification (NCBI taxonomy): domain Eukaryota; kingdom Metazoa; phylum Chordata; class Mammalia; order Rodentia; family Platacanthomyidae; genus Typhlomys; species Typhlomys cinereus. The sequence goes on along the minus strand of JALPQD010000466.1, from coordinate 795,365 downwards.
GATCAGTACTATTCTATAGAGTACTCATAAATATTCCTGCATCATTGCTAATATTCCTGAATTGACTAATTATGACCAATCTTCAAATTAATGTGTGGTTTCTGGGCCTCCAAATCTATCCACTGACTCATGACTCCAGCACTCAGCGGATGGCTGAGGATATCAGTAAAGCCTGGAAAACTGTGCTCTGGTGTGTTCCACTTGCCAAGATTTATCATGGCTCCATTAGTGTTAAGGAGAAAATAAACCCTCTTGAGATAACTGATGCCAATGCACTCTTCTTGGTCTGAGAGACACCAGGTGTGACCAACACTTCTTTTTCTTACTTCTAGTCCCTCATCGCATATGAAACTTGCTTCCAATATCACGGTCCCAAATTTGTATTTCGCAGAATAGTTAGCATGTGTCACCAGTTTCGAAGTTGGGTAAGATTCCTCATTATTGAATTCCAATAAACGAAAAAGAAGTGGCTGTTGGCCATGCCTCATGGGGTAAAGGGTATGTTAGGGGATTCCCTTTCAGAACAATACCATGGGTCCCAAGCATTTAGCCTTGCTTCCCCGCGCTGCCTACTAATTTTAAAAATAGAGATGATCGGGGCTGGAGAGGTGGCTCAGAGGTTAAGCCTCTGCCTTGCAGGCAGAAGGTCCTGAGTTCTGATCCTAGTATGGGGCCTGTGTTTCTGGTCCTAGTAGGGCGGAGCCTGTGAATCCCGGGGCCGAGTAAACAAGGAGGAGGTGGAGGTGTCCATGGTGGTTCCCGAACTCGTCTGTGGTTTTGCACACACACACACACACACACACACACACACACACACACACACACACATGCACAATTGAATAAATAATAAATTTTAAAATAATAAAAAAAAATAGAGATGATCACCAAGGATCACCCTCCATCTCATGGTTAGATTTCTATTGGTGGTGGTGGCAGCAGATCACAGCTCCAACTTCGATCCTGTGCCACTTGCAAAGCTGTAGCAGCTTCTCGGGTCCCTTCCTGCCTCCTCCCAGCCAAACCTTTGCAGAAGAGCTGACTTTCCCCCAACCAAAGGGTCAAGACCAAAGAATGTGAAAAAATAATGTCAAAAGACAGACAGAAACCTGTGCTGAGCTACCTCTACTAGGCCTAAGCATGAAGACTGTGCCGTCTTGTCATCCCTTTGATACATTTAGAATTTGAAACTAGAACGATCCAAACATAGACTACCATCCCACTTGGGGATCATGAGGAAGAGACAGTTCCCATATAGGGACAGTTCCTGGAAAGACAGTTCCAGTACCCGGGTTTATAGTGCAGTGTCTATGTGCCCAAGTCAGGGACGGACACACACACACATACACACACACACACACACTCACGTTCACCACTGCTCACCAAAGCCATGAATGAGTTCACAAATGCTATGACTGCCCAGCTTTGGACATTATGTCCAGAAAGCTCAGAATTTCAACAACAGCTTCCATCAGAGCTGTCTCCAAAACCCTTAATTCCCCCTACTGAGAAATGGGGTTACAACAGTTGGCTTCTCACAAGAATCCCGTAAAGATAAAATTAAAAAAAAAAAGGAGGGTTAGGTAGATGGCTCAAGGGTTAAAGCCTTTGCCTCAAAAACAAAAGCACCAGAATTCAGATTCCTACATGCCAAGTAAAAGTGACAGACCTGCTATGGTGGTGGCCTCAATTCCAGTCCTAGAAGGTAGAGGGAAACTTCAGAGCAAAGCAGTAAGAATGAGAGCAATACAGGATGATTCTTGATGTCGCCCTTGGGCCTACACAGACACACACTAAGTGCCCCTTTTGTACACACACACACACACACACACGCACGCACGCACGCATGCATACACATACACATGCACACACACAAAAATGAGAGTATAAATGCCATATAATTATGTAAGTTATACCATGTTGTACCCTGATGCATTCCTGTTCTAGCCTCCTTCCAATCAAGCGGCACAACTGGACATGAATGTGGTCACCAGCAAAGCACTCGCAGCAGGGCCACATGCCTAACCACCTTTAATATACTTCATGTTCAAAAATAAAACAAGAAACACCCTGATGAAAGGCTGCCAATCAGCAACCCCAATAAAAGCGGCATGCCACCAGCCTCCCAGGGAGCACTGCGCTGCAGGGCACGCGACCCCCCATCATTATTAAATGCAGACACAGGTAAAGCACTCTGGCTTCTATCAAAGGGCACATCAAAGAGCAAGTATGTACCCTCACATGTTTAGAATTGCTGTAAAACCTGCAAATGCAAGATCAATGCCACAGACCGTAGGGACCCATAAAGTCCACAAGAAAGCAGGCAGAGCAGGATCTACCTGGTTAATGTGAATCTGAGAGGAGGCGTTCTCTGGGTACACAGCTGGACCCCATTAGGGCCTCCCCTGCTACACACAAGATCAGCTAAGCAGCTTCGACGCCCCCAGAGCTGCAACTCTGAGCTCCAAATTCAGGATAAAGTATCTCCAAAGATTAAGTTTCCCAGACCTTCTTCCACTCTGTTTTTTCCTAAGGAAACATTTAGCAAACATATAACTTCGAATTTCCATGCAATGATGTCTAGACACCTTCCAACACATAGAAACAGACCTACGTAATTTTTTTTTAATGGCCATTAATAAAATCTCTTGGGCATTGGCATTTTTCTGATAGCCTCAATGAGGTGTAAGATTACTGTTTTCACCATCGGCTGTCTGTGTTCTCCTTCCAGGGCCCTCCATTCCCCTAAAGTCTCATTCCATTTATCTTTCCTTTGTTCTTTAACACCATATGTGTCAAGCAGGCGCCCACCCCCACTGCTGACCACCGAGGATGCATGGAGGCTCAAGCTTGGATTCTCACACTCAATGCTTATATATGAAGTAACAGAAAGCCTGGCAGACTCTCATTGAGCATATGTAAAAATGAGGGCAGGCAAGAGCTCAGGGTCGTGAAGAAAATACAGCAGGTGAATGCATTGTGCGTGCTTTGCTGGGAAGGGGCCACCTACAGCAGAGAGGGTGATCCACGAGAGAGGAACAGCAGGACTCGCAAGGTGCTCTGTGTCCTCCGCTTCCCTCCTGGTCAGTTGCCCTCTGACCACCTCTCCAAGGAAAGGAAAAGTTTTAAGTTGATTGTCGAGGTGCCCAGCCTGATCTCTCCTCTGTTTGACAGGGCAAGACCCAACAGAAGGATTGAGATTTAAATTTCTAAACTTGTCTTGTGTCCTTTCTCAAACCAACCACAGCACTTATCAAATGAAATTCAGATTTCAGTGTAAAGATACATGAGCATGCATGTGTGTGCGCGTGTGTGTGCATGTGTGCGTGTGTGTGCATGTGTGCGTGTGTGGGTATACAGATCTATGACTGTGTGAACATTGCTGGAATTGATTCTCTCCTCGTGTTTGAGATCGGGTTATTCCTGCCACTGTGTCTGCAGGCGAGCTGTCCATCTTCCTTGTCTCAGGAGTGCTGGGATTTCAGACACAGGCCATCATATCCATTTTTTAATGTGGTTTCTGAGGACTGAGCTTAGGATATCGGGTGGGGTTGTGGGCAAGCACTTTTACCCAATGAATCATCTCGCCAGCCCCAGAATTCAGTTTTAAAAGCCCTCTTTCACGACTATGAAACCAATCCTATGTGCAGCTGTTCAAACAATCAGATTTCACTAGGATCATGTAACTGAAAAAAGCAGGCCCCTACTGTGCACCCAATCAGTGGAGCTAACCTATTGTGCGCCCTGCCAGTGGAGTCGATCCAAACTACTGTGCGCCCAACCATTAGAATCAACCTAACCTCCTGTGTACCCAGTCAGTGTACTAGCCCTTCCCTTTACACACAGGGCCACTGGATTCTTCTCCCACAGTGTCCCACAGAGGTCACAGTTCCTCCCCTCCATGCCCAGTCACAGTGTCCCAGAAAAGGCATTACCACCACCCCCCATACATTCCAGCTAAGTGCCAGGGTTCTGATCCCCACTGAGGCACCAAGAACACTTCCTGAGAAACTGTGCTGCTAATCATCTCCTGGTGCACCATTTCTTCCCAGACTCATCTCGAACTCTTGTCGTTTGTGCTGTGATCAGAGAGCTCTTATGGGGGGAGCCCCCACGGGGACAAAGATGCTCAAGTTCTGCCATAAATGGTCAAGACAGGAGAAATCTAAACAGTCTGCAATGGATTCAAATTCTATGATAACGTAAGAAAAAAAAAATCATAGAAGCCCAGTCTTCTTTTAGTTTGGTAAAATCAGCCAAAAGGGGAAGAAAATGACATAAACAGAGATTTTTCAGAACTGCCAATATGGAAACCAATGTAGTAAAAATTCTTTTTATGTTTACTATTATCCCTGTGTGTGTGTGTGTGTGTGTGTGTGTGTGTGTGTGTGTGTGTGTTGTTATGTGCGTGAGTAGATCTGCTCAAATATGTGCATGCAGGAGCACATTGTGTATGGTCTGTGTGTGATGTATGTGTGTGTGTGCACATCTATTCAAGCATCAGTGCGCAGAAGCACACTGCCACGGCACACATGTATCAGCCAGAGAATAATTTCAGGTATCCGTTCCCACCTTCACCTTGTTTGAGAAGAGTCTCTTTGCTCACTATTGTACATGCCAGGCTAGCTGGCCAGCAAGTTGCTGGGGAGTCTCCAGTGTCTGCCTCCTATCTCGTGGAGAAGTGCTAGAAATGCAGACCAGCACTGTCACTGTCACACCCAGCATTCACAAGGATGCTGGGAACTTGAGCTTAAACTTGATTCCTTGTGCTTAGGTGGAAAGCACTTTATCAATTTAGCCACCTCTTCAGCCCTGCTTTTATTTCTAGCAGCCAATAAAGCAGGAACTGGGGAGATGGCTCAGTGGCTCCAGTGCTTGCCATACACGCTTGAGGACCCAAGTTCGGTCCCCACAACCCATGAAGAGCAGCTACTAGGCATAGTGGCAGCACTTGCCATCACAGTGCCAGGGAGGTGAAGGTAGGCAGGTGACTACATCTAATTAGCTTAGCCTGTTAGCAAGCTCTGTGACAGTGTGAGGCCCTGTCTTAAAAATTAAAAGGAGGGCTGGAGAGGTGGCTCAGGGGTTAAGCCTCCGCCTTGCAGGCGGAAGGTCCCGAGTTCGGATCCCAGATCCCACGTATAGACGCCAGGCGGAAGCGGGGGCGGCCTGCGCTTCTGGTCCTGGTAGGGCGGAGCCTGTGAATCCCGGGGCAGAAGGAGGTGGAGGCGTCCATGGTGGTTCGCGAATTCGTCTATGGTTCTACACATACACAGACACACACATACACACACACACAGACACACGCGCTCGCACATACACACAGTTGAATAAATAATAATAATAATAAAAAATTTAAAAAAAAAATTAAAAGGAATATGGCCTGAAGAGTGACTCTCAAGGTTGACCTCTGGCCCACATACTAGTGCAAACATATGTACATGTGTGACACTCACAGACCAACCCACCACCTGCAAATAAATAGATTAATTAATTAATTAATTAATTAAAAATGAATCTATCAAGAAATTTAAAAAATAGTTTTCTTTTTGAGCCTGCAAAATGGATCATCAGATAAAGGTGCCTGCATGCAAAAGAGACCTTGAGTTTGATCCAAGGGGCTCACATAGTGGGAGGAGAGAAGTATCTTCCAAAATCTCTACACATACATCATGATACGCCTATGCCTGTTGGCTCACTCCCTCACTCTTCCCCCACCTGTAATAAATAACTAAATTTTTTTAAGTTAGTTTTCTTATTCTTTTCATCCTCTGAGTACCATACAAGGTCAAGTAGGGAATAAAAGTATCATTTTCTTAGAGGCAAATCCTAAAGCAAAATGTTAAATCTTTTTTTTTTTTAACCAAAGACACACATTGGTTGAAGCGGAAATAAAATAAAATACATAATTACTAAAAAATTTTAAAAAGTATAGATCTCAAAATGCAAAGCAGTGCCCAGGTCCCATTAGCAGGTAGAGAGTTAAATAAATGATCAGTTCAAGGAAGCCTACTGGTTTCAGCATTAAAATCAGAAATGCACTAGCTGTAAAGCAACATGCACCTGGTCCTGATGGTAGAGTCTACAGCAATTTCAAGAAAGTAATATTTTACATCTGGAAGGAGTCCAATGACAAATGAGAACAAACCAGTAAATCCACAAAAAGATCTCAGTAAAGCTTGCATTTAAAAAAAAGTGTTTCCACTCTCTCGATCTAAGATGTATATTTTATATTTTACTTATAAAACTGAACTTTGTGCTTTGTGCAGATTACTCTGGCCCAATATAAAGTAATTAAAGTCTCATTATTATTCTCTATTCATGTTTCAAGCAGTCCCTAAACCTCAAAGTTTAAAAAAAAAACTCTCATTAGCAAAACAACAGAAGTAATGTCCATAGTGAATTTTGTTGGAATTTCCATTCCATGGTCTTCAGGGACTTTAGAGAATATCTAAGCTATTAGTAGCAAGTCAAGTTGCTGTTGTTTTTCTGAACTACAGGGAGAAAATTAATCTTAAAACTTCTAGATTTTCTCTTTAACATCCAAATATGTATTCACATATATCAACAGTAAAAGTAGGAAATGGAGCAATGAAAGCTAAAACTCCTATCAGCCATAGACTGAAACCCACAGCTTCATAGAAATAAATCTACAAAAGGCCAGAATTATGGTTACTATAACTACACTGACCTAGTAGCTCCCTAAGCATGAGACTTTTGAAAACCAGGAGCATTGTAAAAAATACAACTGTCATTGACACAAAAAACTATCAGAAAGAAGTCTATAAAACACAAAATTTGCAATGATTGAAATGTGGAATCAACAAGAAGACATGGCAAACTGTGAACCCCATTGTTAAAAACATCTCAGGACAGATTTCCCCAAATTGACAGCATTCCCAATAATTAATCCAAGTACCTACTCTGATGCCCTAGGAAGTTAGTACCATCTTTGGAACTATGTTGTTCATTAAAGAATAGATTTGGAGCAAGAACATTTTTGATGTCTCCCATCATTCCTTAAAGTACTTCCTGTTTCTAATTGGAAAATCTTAAGAAATGCAAAGCATTATGGTATCGATGTCTGCAAAAATCTGTATATGTTTTGTGCATTCTAGAACATGCAGAAACGTTCTAGCATTCTGACCACAATATCATCTTTCAAAAGCTTCCAACCCCTTTGCCTAGCTTTATGAATTACATAGCTTCAACAGGAGATTCTCATTCCTATAGGGAAAAAAAGTGTACACATGTGGGTTTACATGGGTTGAGGATGCTTTAATTACCTTAAGCATTTTGTTATCATCATTCAGAAGCTGAGAAAGAACTAGTGGGCATTCTGTCACTCACAGGACAAATGACCAACATTTAGCCCACTCCTGCATAAGCATCAGCCCCTCCACACTTCAAGTTGCTGTCTTAGGTAGCCAGGAGTGAACAATAGGTCTTTAATACATAACAGTGCAGAGAACCATGCAATCCATTGAAAGCCAGGAAGGTACGAGGGTTAACCTGACAGCAGATCCTCCTTTACAAGTCTGGATTTCAAATGCAGACATGTGTCTTCAGTTCAAATCAGAAGAAAAAAAGGGCAAAGGTGCTAGGAGTAGCCTGTTGCCAACGACTCACTGGATTCGCATGACTGACAAGTGAGGAAGCCATCATTTGCCTCTCCTTTGCCTCACAGATGTCTACAATAAAATCCACATGAAATGCATATATGGGGCTCTTAGTAACATAGGCTACAGTTCTCAAAAATCAATTCGCCTGTTCCCCTAAAAGGCAGATTACACGAAGAAAATCTTTGTCGTGCTTCCAGACTTTCTCAGTAGTTGGGAATAGTTTTCCTGTCTTCTAAGATAATGATTCATTCAGAACTTTTCTCTAAATAGACTAATACTTATTTTTACTGTTGGCTTATATTTAAAACAGATCCGAACAATGAAATCTGAACACGACACAGTTGGAGCATGAGCCAGCAGGTAGACAGCAGAAATGTTTCTGAAGGATTTCTTCAGTCTTTGGAAGGAATCAAAGATTAGAGTCACAAACCACACAGGTCTACCCAGAAGCAGGAATTTTTTGAGGATGCAGGACTTGCAGCATTGGCCATCACACTGATCGACCAATGCCTGATCCCAAACAGTAAACACAGGGGGGAGAGACGGTCACAGCAACCTTAGGTATGTCCATGCAATGTCGTGCTATAGATGAACTGGCTATAGATGGTCTAAGAGGATTCCATGAGGATTCCATGGATTGAAATGAAAAAAGGAAGATTCCAGTACTTTGGGAGGGAACTCTGCAAGTTAAGGGACCAGCTCATACTATATTCAGAAAAGGAAGCAAACATGGTGGTCTCAGATTACATAGATACACACACACACAGGCGCGCACACACAGGCACACACACACACACACACACACACACACACACACACACACACACAGGATCTTTAAAAATGACAAATCAATGCATACCCAAACAGAGACACAGGTCCTGAGACTTCTGCACAAAGCCAAAGACATGTGTGAAGGTTATTGACTCCGTGTCCCTCCCCCAGTGAAAGAAGCAGCCAGGAGACACAATCTACTGAAGGCTCTGGTGAAGAGGAGAAAAAAACAAAGAAGAAGCTGCTGCTGAGTAACCCAAACCTCTGAAGCTTTTCCATATGCACTTGCAAAATCTAAATTTATACTATTTGCATAGTTTGGGAAACCCAAGCTATAAAATTAATGTTAAAAACGAATGCCAGACCAATAAAATTCCCAGGAAACTGGCAGAAACCGAGATGAAACCGCTCTGTAAGAACTATCCTGTAACCCAGAGCACATGGATTGCACTCTGCTGAAGATGAGCTCACAATCAGAAATTAGAAACACATTGCAAAACGGTCAACGGTGGACTCGTCAGCAGAAACACAAGGGGGGATTAACACACCCAAGATCTTGAAAATAGAGTAATTGGAAGAAGACTAAAAGGATGGCTGTTTTTTAAAAATGTTAATAGACAAAAGAACAAAACCCATACTGAATAGACCGACTTAAAACAGAACCAAATAAAGCATTGGCACATGCAACATGCAGCCACTGCACTACGAAGGAGGGCTTGGGCTGAACAACAGATTCGGCACAGTAAATGCAAGTGAAAATAGATCAGATGAAATTATGCAGACATACAGCAAAACAAAGAATATCATTTAAGGTAAGACTTCCACCATTGCGAGTGTAATCACATGTTTAGTGAACACGTGTATAAAGAGATGTGCATCATTAGCCAGGTGCAATGGTGCCTGTAATCTCACCACTTTGAGGCTGAAGTAAAAGAAGTTCATGGCCAAATAGAGCTACAGACTGAGTTCCAGGACAGTGCAGAGATACACAGTGAATTCCTATTGGAAAGAAAGAGGGCCAGGAGAAAGGAAGGAGAGAAAGAAGGGAGGGAGGGACAGAGTGATGGGGATGGCAGGAAGGAGGGAAGAAGAATGGGAAGGAGGATGTAAGGAAGGATAGGAGGAAGGAGAAAAGGGAGAAGGCCCTTTCATATGGTAAACTCCAAGACATACCATTTGAAGGCAGCTGATTTGGAAAATTCCAAGTGAATAATAAAATGCAACCTACCCCCCTTCTCCTCCACAACCATAAAAAGTCTCTATTAAATACTCTTTTCTCAATTTCATTATGCACATTATTATCTTTAACACCATTTAACCTTTATATGGCATTTCACATGGCAAATTGCATTTTTAATGTAGTAATCACAATTTTAGAAGGATTCCTTTCTTTACGCAATTCACATGTTACCCTAATTCAGTTAATTTGATCAAAATCACTATAAATTAGAAACCCTAATTTATCATTCTGATGTGACAGCCACAAAATATTTAACAACACAGATATTACCAAGTGTACTTGCTAGGACAGGAATGTTTTACCCTCTATTTGTACTGCAGATCTGAAACGACATTAAACTCTCAATAAAAATAAGGAGGCCATTCTAGATTTGGAGGCATTATTAAATATATCCATTGAAGTGTTGTTTATACACAATTAAGCATATTTCTATGCATATTTCTATATTAAAACCTGCTATAAGCCACTTTGTTTCCATGTAGATAATTGTATAATCTATAATAAATATTTAGTTCTAAAAAATCCTAAAAGACAAACACATATTAGCATCTTAAGAAAAATTGTAGTATTCTCACTAAAAAATACAATTGTGAAATATCAGTCTATCTAATGGATGAAAGTGACTAACATGCTCACCCACGATTGGAAGCCACACTCATCCCTTCTGCACATACTTCTCTTTGGCTGCTTCAGTATATCAAAAGAACTGAGAATATAATGTTATTTAACATGGTCATGCAAAACATCAAAGAAGGATTTTTATATATTTTTCCACATGGGTTTAAGAAAAAGAGAAACAGGGGATGGGAAGAGGGTCCAGTCGTTGAAGTGCTTGTAGGCAGAAGGACCTGAGTTCAATCATCTGAATCCCAAGACTTCCAAGTGCACTTGCAAGCCCAGCACTGGGAAGAGGACACAGGAGGATCCCCAGGGCCCACCTGTCAGCCAATCTTGCCTATTTTATGAGCTCTAGGCCAATGAGAGACCAATGTCAACAACAACAACAACAACAACAAAAAACAACGTGGGCTGTTCCTGAGGTACAACTGAAGTTGCTCTTGCTTCCATATGGAGACCCACATGCACACTTGTGATAGGAACACAGGCATGCATGCATGCACATTCCAAGAGAGAAAAAGGAAAACGGACGCTGCAGTCCAGCTCCTCTCTCATTTACTACTCCAGCAGTAAGTAATTCTGAAGAAACTGAATATAATGGAATGAATGTGCTTGTAGCTCATAGGAGATTCCATAAGGCTTCATTGAGGAAAGTTATTAGTCCAGTAATTCGGTATATATCTTGAAACGTAAATGTGTGAAAATCAGGTTTAATGAGACAAACACATAAATGATTCATGGTATTCCCTATTTTAAGAGAGAGTTGGGAGAAAAACACTGAAAGTCTGTGAACCCAGCAGCAAAGAAGATCTCGGTTCCATGAGCTTCACAGAGGGTCTCCATAAATATGCTGAACAGGAACACGGTCATGCGTCCTCCTGGAATCTTGAAAGTTGACTTGTTTGAAACTTACTAAAGACACATATCTTTTCTGCAACAATAGGAGTTGGATACTTGAAGCTCTACAGCTGCACACAGTTTTGAATTGCTCTTTCTACATTTTGGTTGCAGATCTAAGGAAAAGAATCTACAAATTAGTGTCCAAAAAGCTTCCTATATTGCAAAAGAGCTGTAAATAAGTGTGCTGGCCAATTGTGAAAATAGATTTCATATTTATTGCTTGGCTTTTAAATGTGCAGCACATTCACAATTAAGGATACTCTGTAAAAGATACAAAATACTCCAAAGCAGATTTGTCCCTGATTTCATTCTCTTATAATTTCCCTTTCACTGTTCTTCAGATATGACAATGATATGCACATGCCCATGTATGTTCTCATACATATGAACATGCATACTTGTAAACATACATGCACACACGCACTCTCCCATAGCATTTTATGACCAATCATATCCACAATAACTATGAGAGTTTTATTGAAAATATATTTAAGAGAAAACTCAAAACTTTTCAAAAACCCCATTACTATTGGAATGGATGGAACTCACAATTCTTTTTAGTAACTTTATCACCATTTTAATTTATAAAATAAAATTAAAGAAACTCAATAAAGATGTTGGAGAGATAGGTCAGTTACGGGCAAAAGGACGGGGGTTCAAATCCCCAGGTCCAAAGCGAAATGCCAAGTGGATATGGCAGCCCACCCATAATTCCAGCCTCAGAAAGAGTTGACAGATTGGATTCTCCTAACAAGCTGGTTAAAGAAACTTCCTGTCGGTGAGCCATGGGTTTATTAGAGACCCTGTCCCAAAAAGGAACAAGTGATCAAGAATGTGTCCAGATATCAACCTCCAGCCTTTATGCATGTGAAGTATTCATTACACATGCACATCCCCTCACATGTGCGCTCATACATATGCAAACACACATATGCATATGCCATGTACCCTCATGCACGCACATACACATAAAAATGGGAAAAAAGCGGAAAACTAAATAATTTTAAATATAGAAGAACATAAAAATTAAATATGACTTCTATCATATTTCTTCAATATTTTAAAAGTCAAAAAAAAAATCTCGCTAGGGTTTCTCATCCAGCAAGATTTGTGGGTTTTCTTCAGTGGTCCCAACATAAGAGTCACTTCGGTGCTCTCTTAAATGGCAGCCCGGCTATCTCCATTTACATAGGTGTCATCAGTCCGACACACCCATCCTCAGCTTCAGGTGAAGCAAGGCATGAGACTTGGGAGACAACTGTAGTTGCCGAACAAGAAAACTGCTGGGAGAGGTGGGGCTGCAGCCTCCTGGGTGAGCAGCTGGGAGTTAGTGGTACGGAGTTGCTATTTCCCTCGAAGCCAGTGATTTAAATTCTCTGAGCCTCATTTGTCTTAGAGGGAAAATGGGGATAAGGTTATCTAGAAGGCCGAGAAGGATTAAATGAGATGGAGATAACTCCCTGCCAGGGTTAATGCTAGGCCTTGGCAAATGCTCAAGGCAGATAAGGTGTCTCCTTATCTTCACACCAAAATTCCCTGTGACAATCAGCCCAGAAAGCCAAAGGGCTTTTTTTCCCATTAGAACACAACAGAAACCAGTCCAGGTCTGCATTCATCAAACTTGTCAAGCTGTTCAACATCCATTATTCTTTTTTTTTATTATATTTAAGGCACTTAAAATAATCTCCCAGTGATTTATTCTCCTTTTAACTAGATGCAGTAATTAGAATATCTTTTATGATGCCGCGGAGTTTTCATTTCAGTCAAGGTGTGACTGCTGTAGAAAGCCAGAGCTCCCTCGCGGAAGATACTACAACCTAGAAACTAACTGCCTTTATTCTCCCCTTGAATAGGAGCACAGAGAGAATGAAGAGGGTATACCATGCATCTCTACAGCTGAAAGATGAGAACGCTCCCACAAGCCCGAACCCATCGTCTCCAAAATACCTTGCAGGCACTGAAAAGCAAATCATGGAGTTGCCATGGCACTCGGCAAAATTAATATATTTGAAATTTTGGATTCTGTATGGAAGAAATGTCTGGGAAGTTGTTTTTCCTTTCCTATCATGCTGGCATACAATCTTTCTCTTAAAAATCATACACACACACACACACACACACACACACACACACACACACACATCTCAGAAGATGAGAGAAGGAAAAAAAAGGGAAGGGAGCAAAAAGTTGACTATGTATTTGGGAATCCCAAATAGATTCAGTGATTGTGTATGAATATCACTTGTCAAGGGGAAGCTTGCTTGGCACCCGTTCTTTGAAATATACTGAGGGCTGGGTCTATGTGAGCGGCAAGACTCCCAACTCAAGCTGTGTCATTAGTGAGCTGGGTTACCCCAGAGTGAGTAATTGAATTTCTGTGAGATTCAATTTCCTCGATTGTGAAAGGGTAACTTCAAGGAGAATATTTGTTATGCACTTCCCTGAGTCAGATCTTCCCTGAGTTAAGATCTTTTGGGTCTCTGCCTCAGTTAATCCTATAACTTATTAGGGAGACCAGGATTATCAACAATGCCAATTTTTTGAAAAAAGCCAAAGAGGTGGTAGAAAGGGGGAACAACCCTCGTTCTCAGGAGTATGCTGCCCCGCTCCAGTTTTCGAAGCTAAAATCATTCCTCAAAGGCGCGAAATTCCAAGATTCTCTTTTGAGGACACTCTTCATTCTTTAAAAAATTCTGTTTATCTCCTTGGTCCAAGTAAATCTCTTAGGGTCACATGTGAATGATCATATATCTTTATGCACGTCAACATGGATGAAGAACATTGTAAGGATAAAATACGCCAACTCCATAAACTCCTGAAAGTAATGGCTGAGTCCTCAGGGAACGAAGCTAATCACTTCTTGCCCTGGGGTCCACATGTTACATTCTGGAGAAACCAGTATACACACCCATGGGTGGATTGGAAAGAATGGCAGAAGCCTACACAGGCTAACCAAATCTCTCAGAGTATTTCAAGCAGACAGGAGTCACTTTTCTGCTAAGGAAAATACCAATGTATAGGTATACCTCAGACACAGCCAGGGAATCCACAGAAGTGAGTGTGTGAGTGAGTATCATTGGAAAGAACAGAGTTGTGACTCCAAGCAGGGACTCTAGGGGGAAGAAAAAAATATTCACAATCAAACGCTGGCCCAGCCAAACACAAGGGCTTTGGAGAAGGATCTTGGCCTAAAGCGTGCCTCTTCTACAAAGCCGACATCTACATTCGTGCCCTCCTGAAACAGCAATGAAGGTTAGAACCTTGAAGTGGAAGGTACTTGAACTAAACTTGATACTCAGTGCCACCTGGCATGAAGTACACTAATGATACCGTGTGTGCCATAGTGATAGTGATAATTACAGTGATAATTCGCTATGTTTGATCATAGACCCATTTTTGATCATTTACACTAAAAGAGTTTTATCTTCTAGTCAAACAGCAGGCACCAAGGGCACGAGCCCTTGCTCTTCAATTCAGCAGAGCTGTTCTGTTTCACTGGCTGCCTTGTTCACCAACTGGGTGAGCTGTAATAATACAGTGATGACTAAAGGAGATAAGATGACCCTGGTCCCTTCAGAACCACACATTAGCTCTAAAATCATCTTTTTGTATTGTGAGGAACTAAAGAGCTCAATTTTGGACTATGGTCTGTTTACTATAGATTGTGTGGTGGGAGGGGTACACAAGTGTGTGCAAGCACGTGTACCAGAGAACACTTGACTGTGCCATTAGAAATCATTCTGGATTGCTTTGCTCTGGAATTACCCAGGCTCTGCCTTCTGGGGCCAGAATTGCAGGCTACCGTCATATCTCCCCAACACTTTTAAATGAAATCTGAGGATCTGAACTCAGGTCCTTTTGCTTTCGAAGTAGTCTTTAACCCAGGGGCCATCTTCTCAGCCCTGTTTACTGTGTGTGGACCTCTGATACCCATGTAACTAACCTCTTATAAACAGAGACACTGAACATTTGAAAATACAGATGTAGAAACAAGAATCACTGAAGAAGTAAACAAACTTTATAATCAGCAGTCACAACAGACAAGGTTATCTTTATTTGAAAATCAATGATAATTCATTATTTCCCAAAATATCTTCATTGAACCATGGGAATAATAAACCCTGGAAGTCTAAAATGTTGTGAAGGCTCCTAACTTCCCAACAGCCAGACAAGGAGGGGTAGACTGTATTTATTTATGGCCCAGTTTTAGGAGGGGAGCTGGAGAAGACAAAGAGAAGGATGAAGTTTAACTCTGGAAAATCTACAAATAAAGTCACCCAAAATCAGCCAGATGCACAGTATGTTCCCATGATCAAGTATCAGCAACCGAAAGTAGGTGAGAAAAATAATAAATTTTCAGCTTTGAAGGCTGTAATAATATCACCATTATAATTCATCCGAATATATCAACACAGGCTTTACATTAACAGCCTTCTTTTCAAAAATAGACATAGCACCACCATATAACATTTCATACTTTCAGTGTTTGGGAAGAATGTCAGGGAAAGCACCCAGCACGTGTTTCCATCAATCACAGCAAGTGAAGGGGGTAGGGGGAGTGGAGAAAAAGAAAGGAAGAAAACCACAGAACCCAGGAAAGGGGGGAGGATGACTGTGGGAGGGTCAATATCCAGCTCCCAGGACTCTCCAAAGCTCCTGGACTATTCCAGACAGATTTCCACAGCTGTTAAGTCCCCAGTGTTAAAAACAGGCAGGGTTTCATTACAAATCCCCTTCTGCAGGTTTTTAAGCTTCAAACCCGGGATTCAGAGAATTAAGGCTGATGGCCCCCACCCCAAACGGCACTTCAGTTTAACTGACCTACCCTGATTCAGTGCCATGGCAACGTCTCTGTAAAATAACGAAAACATAAAATAATACTGCATGACCAGCTCCTAAAACACTGTGGTGGATGCATTTCGCTATCATGTTATAAATTCTTCTGAGAATATGGTATCTATCAAATGACGTCTGTGGTCATATTTCCAATAAAACATTCTAATTGGTTAGACTGAGCTGGTCAGCTCCTTGACAAAAAAAAATTATTAGGTTGATATACTACAGATTCAGCTATCACATAGTTACATAGCTTGCGTCTATATCACTGTTGATGTCTGTTGGTATTTACCATATGAAGAAGTAGCAAGAGAGGAAAGGGACATAGGACAGGCTCAAGCCGCCCTAACACCATTTGAAAGTGCGGTACAAAATGCCCAGAGAGCCCAACAAAATTATCTATTTCTGGTCCCTGTGGCCCACCTCACCAGTCTCAGACTGTTCTGGAAAATAACTGCCATTTGTACAGCGAGTCCACGATATGTAAAACCAACTGCAGGACAGAAACTAACAATCATTTTGTCATTTTCAACCAGGACTTAACATCCCTATCGAAGGTCACAACATCATTCCAAGCCACATACCCAAGGAACCGAGAAAGGTTTTGTGACCTCATCCCACCCTATCAATAATCCAAACAAGTCTAAGTGGTGCTGGAAAACCCAGGATGTGAAGTCTAGGTGAAGACCTTCTTGAACTAACAAATATGTGAAGTAACTGCCTAGGTATGCTGCATTGGATTTGCACCAATAATGAACAGCTGACGTATGGCTTCATTTTCTTACAGTTTTGAACGGAAATCCATGGTGGAATCACTGCATTTACATGGCAACGTTCAGTAGGAGGGTTATCACCTACCTGTGATATGGAATGATTTGCAAAATGGATTCTGGAGCCACACAGATCTTGTCAAGAATGGAGTTCCTTCTGCTATATATATACTGACCCCAACTGCTTATTTGGATTCTTTCCTCTAGCTCAAAGATTATCTCTCTCTCTCTGTCTTTTTTTTTTCCACGCAGAACTGTTACGCCAATTGCAAAGCTACTTTCTGCAACTTACAATAAATAATTATCGTCACCCCAATTGAAGTGACTCTTCCCAAAAACATGAATGATGATTAGGCAATAATCATGTCCAATAAACCATGTGCTCTTCTAATAAGGAAACATGATAGCCGGATACATCTCTTGTATTTCATAAGTAGCTTTTTCTGGAGAGCTGGTTAAGTCAAAACCTTCTACTGAATGACCTACAGAGATCAATACATTTTTTACCAGGTAGGTAGAGTTTCTAGAACTCTTACTCTATACCTTCTCTTAAATACACAGGAAGTTCGCTTCCTTCGAGTTCGTGTGCCTTAGAGGAAAACTCCTTTAATAATCGGTCAAATGGTTTCCCTTTTACATCGGCACTCAAACTGGCTGATTTTGATCAGAATAAATATTTACAAACTTGTTCTTCTGGACTCTTCAAAGGCACTTGGTCATACCTGATCTCGTAATAGAACCCTTTGTTATCCAGCACTATTTTGTAGTTACTGACTTATTCATACACAGCCAAACTTTCCTCCACTCTCTCTCCATTGTTCAGGATCATGTGACCCACGGATGGCTTGTTACCAGGCTGCCTTCCATTAACTAAGTACAAATATTTCAGCTTCAGCCTCTTCTCACTAAAATTACACAGGCCAGAAATGTGGTCCTGTGTGTATGTAGCAAAGCCACGTATACTGACTGTGTTACATAAATAATGAAAATTAAATCACAGGATTTTAGGGACACATTCCAAACAATCCGTTTTACTGCCAACTACGCTGGGCGCGTGACCAGCTGTGGAGAAAAGAATGTCCCCCTACTCTTAAAGCTTTATGTCTCCCTTTTCATTGATTTGGATAGAAATAGATTGTACTAGATATCTGTTCTGGTCAACCGTCCAAAATAGCTCTGTCAGAATTGTGTTTATCCCAAGTAAAACCTGTTTCCTGTTTGATGCTGCATGGTTCCCAGTGAAATTTCTATCCTCTTGGACATGATCAAAATGCCTTGTTTATGCACCCTGCACCTTCAAAATCGTTCTCCCTCTCCAAGAGTAGAAACACCATGGTGGAGAGCATGCCTAGTGTGTCCTACAAGCCACAGTTCAGTCAGCATTTTCTATGCACTTACTCCTCACAGGTGCTGTAAGTGAATGTCATGACTTTGCCATTCGACAAGCGAGTGCACAGACTCGAGGTAGACTACTAACTTTTTCGCAGTCGCACACCTCCTCTCTGACCCTATAACACTTCCTCTCAACTTCCAGACATGCCTCCATCAACTTGCTCCGTTCTCACGTGTGTGTCCCCAAGGGAAGCTTCCAATGTTCCTTCCGACCCTTCATTGTTCTGAATATTTCAGGTGTCTTTCACTGACTACTCATGCTCATTGTACCTCACAATGATCTCTCTGGTTAATTTCCACATTTAGAATATGGTTGAGTGGCGGGTGGGATTGGGCCAGCCCAATACCCCTTGTAATGTATGGGAAATGATTGCCTTCTTCCTATTAAAATGCTAACTAAATAAAACAAGCATGGGAAGCTGGTTTGGTGGGTAAAAGAGCTTGCTGTGCAAGTCTGACAACATGAGTTTGATCTATGGAACCCACGTTAAAAAGTTGGATGCTGGACTGGGAAAATAGCTCAGTGGGTAAAGCACTTGTCATTGCAAGCAAAAAGACCAGAGTTAGAATCCTCAGAGCCCATGTAAAATGCTAAGTGAGCAAAGCAGTCCATTTGTAATTACATCTTTGGAAGGCAGAGACTGGGAATCCCCAAAGCAAACTGGCTAGCCACACAAGCCCTGTCTGCAAGCTCTAGATTTAATTAGAAACCTGCCTCAAAAGAATAAGGCAGAACAATTGAGGATGATTCCCATTATGAGACTCAGTATGTCACACACACATGTAAGTGAATTTACACAAGTATGCACATACATACACACGACATTGAACAAAAAGGGAAGGAGGAAAAGAGGATGGTACGGAACGCCATCTACACTGTTCCTGTGACATGCGGGGCAGAGATGGGAGACAGACGCTGTGCGGCAGCATAAACCAGAGAGACCCAAGCAAGTCCCTGCCTCAATAAGGTTGAAGGTGAGAAATGACTCCCAAAAGCTGTCCTTTGATCTCTGCATGTGTGCTACGGTACATGCATCCCCACCCATACGCACATACACACACATCCCAAATAATAACACAATAAAACGTGTACCTAACTGACATCAAGCCCAGCAGCCTAAAGAAAAATAACTGTGACAGAAATCAGATGTGAAAGAAAGAACACTATGGAAAACAAGATCCAAACATCCTGCGCTTCAGAGTGGGAAGACTTGCTTCAACCCAGAACATTAGAGGGGCGTCAAGTGGCAATCATGCTTTTCAGTGAGCTCTTAGGAAGTCACTGGTAATTAGCATACCTTGACAGTCATTCAGTGGGAGTTCTCCAAGTGCAAAGGAATGTCTTCTCAGCTTTGTCTAGTAAATCACCTTGTTCCCTCTGGGGCCTATGGTGTCACCTACGTCTCCAGCCATGCTAGGAGTTGGACAAGGTAGAGCCACTTGGCCACCTTTCCATTTCTTTCAGCTCTGAAGTTTTCTCAGAAACCATGGGCATAACAAAAGCAAACTGAATTTCTGTTGTACTTCAGGTAACTTGTGAATAGAACTAAAATCTTGCATATTGAAAATTCAGGTTTAATCCTAACTTGGATGATAGGAAAGACTTTACATCTATGTTAGAATATTGGTTACTACATTTCCGTGTGTCTCAAGATGAACTTACTTTAAGATCAATTAATTGCTACCTCGTGAGCAATTATTCCAACTCTAAGAAGCAGATCTTGTGCTAGTGAGATAGTTCAGTTGGCAAAGTGGCAAGAACAGGAGGATTTCAACTGGACCCCCCCCCCCAGGACCCATGCTTCTGGCATAGAGATGCCCATGTATAATCCTAACACTGATAAGGAACAGACAGACGGATTCCTGGGGACTCCTGGCTAGTCAGTCTAGCAGAAAGAGTGAGATCAAGGCCAGTAAGAGACCCTGTCTCAAAGAACAAGGAGTCCAACACACACAAACACACACACACACACACACACACACACACACACACACACATCACATCACATCACATGTTCATGTGTACCACACATACAAATAAACACGCTCAAAGAACCCTATCTCAAGTATTTCATTCATGCTAGCAACATCACCTTAAGCACTAAGATGGGGGTAGAAGGAGAGTATGTGTTTTAAATCTCCATGAGAAATAGCCAGGTCACAAAACACATAGGCGCCAAAGCTGAATGGGATGCAGAACCGGAGATACTCCTCAGTAATAGTTTTCACTTCACAGGCTAGATGGCTGCAGGTCACCTGACATTCCAGCACTGTCACAAGCCGCAGCACCTCGAGACTGAACTACAACCTCCCCTCCAGAGCTGCTTTCCCCCACTGTTACTCAAAATGTGATTTCACAGAAAGTATAAATGTCAGGCTGGAAAGATGGTTCAGAGGTCAAAGCCATTGCATCACAAGCAAAAGAACCTAAGTTCCAATCCCTAGATACTGTGTAAACATGCCACGCTGATAGAGAAGCAGCCTGTAGCTCTGGCCCTAGAAAGAGGAGACTGGGAAATCCCAGAGGAAAGTATAAAAGGAGGTAGAGCAATCCAAGGACCAAGTCACCCTTGGACCGCTACAGGAAACACACAAACACACACACACACACACCCACACACACACAGGAGAGAGAGAGAATAACTGTAGCTTTATGAAGATCACAAGATATTTCGATCAGAAATGCACAGCAAGAGGAGTAAGCACACGAGTACTAAAAGATAGAGCAACTTCCACAATACACATCACCTCCACACATGGCTGCCACATTTAAGCTGGAATACATCTTATTGACACAAATCACAGAGGAAAGGGGAAAAAACATCATTGGCATTGATTCTTGCTTCCAGTATCTGTATCCACCACTTCATCTCAAAGGAAAGCCATCATATGAAAGAAAAGGCATGGTTCATCTTTATGAATGACTTAGAGACAACCGCAAAACTCTGCGCGCGCCATCAACCAAAGCCTTTAGATAATCCTGAGGAAAATAACATGGCAGGCAGTGGCCCTCTAGCTTTTCCTCCTGCACATCATTCAGGGAGCAGCTCTTGCTTTCTGAGCATGGAACAGAAGGGACCAGGCAGCATGGAGTAGGTGGTGTCTGTGTCTTCGCCCAAGAGCAATGCTCAGCCAATCGCTTCCCTCCACACACGAGGGCCCCGTGGTGCACCAGGACTCAGAGCGTGTATCACACATCGTGGCTTCAACTTCTGCCGCCATGCAAATAAAATGTAAGCTGAGTGGCAGCTTGCAGCCCAGACCCCATGCTCCCGTGTTCATGTGTTGACATTCTGCCTCTAGCCTGAGGAGAAAGGTTTATGTGCCTCTGCCGCCTATTGTGTACACAGTAGATGAGTAAATATCAAAGGGAGTGAGTTGATATATCATCATGAGAGTCAAGGGTGGGGAAGCTGATGGTTGTTCTATGATATTCAGGCCACCAAAGGAGATTCAGAGAAAGTTCCTCATACCTCAGAATGGTAAAACCCTAGACAGTAGTACACACAGTCTCATTTCCCATTTACCTTAAGGGAAAGGGAAAAGACAGGGATTGACCCACAGAGAAAAAGAAAGACTCATTCACTCCGATCCCAGAGCATGAAAAATCAAATTCAATATTAAACAATTTTTTGAAAAAGACATAAAAAATTACAATCAGCTGAGAAAATGATTATGTAGTGCTAAAAGAAATATGCAAAGTGGCTGAACTTTTTCTTTTTAATGGAAGAGTTATACAACAGCTTTAATGAGTCAAAGAAAAACCAAAGTCAGAATAGGATGTTGAAAAGATAGAACCCTAATTCCACTTTAAAAGATTATAATTATCGTATATTAGACTTCCAGGGATAATTCCAGCTCATTCCTCACTACACTGTTTCAATGATATTTAGATTTTTTTTTTATTTTAAGTTTAGCTTAGAATAAGCTTAAGGGACAAAGGCAAAACATCTATCTGGGGAAACAGGAAAATATTTTAAGAGCTGTAATACCAGCTTTATTAAGAAAGAATACATATGGAATTCTAAGTTCCCTAGGAATCTTTGGAATCAATGAATGTAGCGGTCTATTTCTGCGTAACATTACTGTATTTAAAATTTTTTTATTTTAACATTTTTTATTTCCGCTCATACAAACTTAATAGATATACCGGTTTCCTCCCTCCCTCCTCCTCCCCCCGAGCCCCCCTGCTCCCCATTCCGTCACCACTCCCTCCCCATCCCCCAGTGCCTCCTCCCCCAAACCCTGGAGAATCCTTTAATGTGCATGCCAGACTCTCCTCTGGGCCCTCCTCTCTGATGACATACAAGGACCCAGTGGCATTTCCCTGAACCCTTTCCTGTGTTCCCCTTAAGCATAGGAACACTACTGTGGTTGCCAATCCCTTGCCTCCAAGGATCTTGGTGCCTTTAGCAAATGCTAGACTTTGTGGGGTCAATAGTGTGTGGGACATTGCGCAGGGCATGCAAAGTCCAATTATTATTGCTTCGGCCCTAACTTGTGTGGAGTATCTTGCTTATCATTGCTCCTCCCATCCTTGTGTTGAAATTCTTTTTATAATTTTAGTATACTGTCTTATTCCATGTTTATGTACTCTGTCTCTGTGTTAGGGTTTGAATGTGAATTGTCCCCCACAGGTTTATATGTTTGAATCTTTAGCCAACATTAACATTTCAGAAATTTGTAGTGCATTTGGGAGTGGAGAGAGCCTTGCTGGAGGAAGACATGCCTTGAGGTTGGGTAGCCCCCCCCCCCAATTTCCACCAGAAGTCTGCTCTTGCAGTTTCCCTCTGACCCATCCTCTCTCCATGATGGCTGCAGCTTCTGCCACCTGTCAAGTCTTTCCCACCATAATAGACTACATCTCCCCCTCTGGAGCCCATACACCAGGCAAACCTCCCTTTTCTCCCTTTAAGCTGCTTCAGTCTGGGCGGTGTCTCCAGCAGCAAAATAAGGTAACTGCAATAATTAGGCAAATCATTTACAAGACTTCTCTCAACATGATCTCTAATGGGTAAAATTCAAAGAATTTTAAATTAAGGTTTCAATTTAAATTAAATTTAATTTAAATTTAAAGTCTTAAGAAATATTTAAAACATACTTGGGAAAGTACTCTCAGAGTTCAACAGAAATCACAGATAAGAAGGAAGTGAGCAGGTGCCCATGCGCAATGAGCACCACAACACTGGGGGTGTAACACAGGGGACCAGGCGCCACCTACAATTTCATTCATTACCAGATCCTCAGGCAGACTGCAATACACTTGGCATGTCCAGAAAGATTTCTGAAACCTGAAAGGTTTGCTACAGTTTAAAAAAAATCAAATTAATTTGGTTACTAGTGTAAAACACATCCAGAGCACAAAACATAGCGATTCAGCAGACATATCATTCACAAACTGCACCTTCACCCACAAGGAAAATATACAGTTTGATAGTATTGGTGCTGCTGATTTGCAAAAATTCTGAACAAAAATAAACCTGTGCATTACAATGCCTAAATAATCCTGTGCATTATAATGTTTAGCCTCACCAACCTGGCTACTAAATATTTATGCATATTGTACATTTCCTCATAAAAGTATAGCTGTCTAATACTACAAATGCCAGAATTAAAGCTATAAAGCTCTCAGCTAAACTGAGGGAAGGAAAAGTCCCTAATCCTTCATTCTCAATATGTTATATCCAATGTCTTTTAGTAACTGCATTAGAAAGCAATTATGGCTTAATAGCTGTCTAAATCCATTATCAGTGTACATTTAACCTTTCAATATTTAAAGATAATATTTAATTTGAGCAAATTAATGGACTGCCTGTGAGACCAAATACATCTATTTAGTCTTTCTGCTTTTCCATCAGCGATATTTCTCTTTAGAGACCAGGCCCTATGACAAGAAGTCTGGTAAAAATGGAGTCCTATTTGTAGTTTAAACAGATATTAATAAATGAGAGGCCAACCTAACCCCAAATGAGAAGTAATGTCTTTATTAACTGCAAGTGTCTTCTGCCATTAACAAAGCTGCTCTTAATTCTCTGAAGATTAATTTATTATCATTTAAAGTTAAATGAGTTTATATACCTTTATCTTCCAAAGTGATTTTTTTTGAAATTCCAAATTGTTTAATCACTTTGACTTAAAAAGGATTGAGTGGTTTTTCCAGAGTAACCATTTCCCTCCATGATGCTGCTGTATTTCACTTGTGCTGTTTGACAGAAAAAATACATTTAAGAACTCTGATAGTGGCTTTATGGCATAATTATATTTGAAGAGACAAGGTCAATAAGCAAAAAAGTCCACAGGGGGAAAAAAACATAATATATTAATGAATGAAAACTGGTGAAACACTAATGAACTGTGTCCAGCAAGATGAATAAGCCAAATACAAACTTTCTAACTGAACAAGCCGCTGCACTAAAAATTTCAAAAGGAACTTTTTCTCTCAGTATAATAAGTATGTACATCTGCTAATTTTTTTAAAGCTGAAATTAATCACATGGCTCACTAAAATGAAATGACTCAATCTTCGCATGTCATTACTGTTCCTTAACTCAATCTAAACGCATCCCCTGCTACAAATTTGGAAAACTGGACAATTCTGTTGGCATCTTAAGTCTCACTGGCAGGTTAATACAATTTTAGCCTAAGTATATAAAATGGAATTGAAATTTGGTTTCTCCTATCCCCAACTTTATTTAAATCGCAAGATCCCAGATCTCAGGAACAAAACCCTATCTATCAGTCATTGGGCAAAACCACCCTCTGTCTCTGTCATGTCCCAATGCCCACCAGTCCCATCCATCCCAAAGTAGACCGCTGGACCCAGTCACAGGTAGATAGGTACAACTCCTGCCCAGTCATTTTCTTCCCTAGAGTGTGTCATCCTTCTGATATTTGATATTGCCCTTTAGCCAAGCTACCTTTCTGGACCTTACACTGGGTTATCTAGACACCAAAACCAATGTTACTGAATGCCCACACATGATCACACTGGTAAGGGAATATAATGAAGAATGTACTCTTTTGTTATTTAAAAATCCATTAATTCATCCATTCATTCATGATTATTTGAGAACCAGAGATAGAGAAAAGATATGCATGTAGCAAGGTGCATGGGTGGCAGTCATAGGACGACTTCCACAGTCAGTCTCTGGGCTTCCGGAGATGACTGAACTCGGTCACCAGGTTTGTGAGCAAGCCTCTTACCCACTGGGCCACCTCAAAGGGCCCCCAAGGAGGAGTGTCCTTATTTCTTGTGTTTCACAATTAAACCCTGAACCTAATACTCCAACATTTATTTTGAACATATTACTGCCACCTTATTTTTTGCTTCCAAGAAAAAAAGAAAAGAAACACAATCATAGTGTTCAAGAATTAAAATTCCATGCAAATGCCTGTGGATGTTTCCTCCCACCATCCTTACTTCCTCCCCATCCTTCTGAGTTGTCACTTTATTGCTTAACTTTTTTCAAAATGCAGATATGATGAAAAATAAAACATATTTCTATTTTTCTCCTTTAATATAAAAGGTAAATTGCCCAGTTTGATAATCAAACCTCTCACTAAACATATAAATATTCATACAAATAATGTGTGTGTGCACGCGCGCTTGCACGCTGGTAGAAACTTATATTTGCCTGTAAAGCAGAAATCTCCTATCAAACGGCCTATATTGCTGCCTAATATCTTTTGAAACCTGATTATGAAGGGGAAAATTTATTAATTAAAAAAATGAAACCAACATATTACGAAGTACAAACTGTAGTATTGAAACTATAGTTTGAGGGGCTGGAGAGAGAGCTCAGGTTTAAGACTCGGCCTGCCAAGCAGAAGGCCTTGATTCCTGGTACCACGTAATAAGGTCTGATGGAACCGGCAGCAGTCTGCACCTCCGGACCTGGTGGGCAGAGTCTGGAAAAATCCTTGAGCAAAGCAAAAAGGAGGTAGAAACAATTGAGGATGATTCCTGAAGTCATCCTTGGTCCTCCACAGGGACATAGAGTGTCCTCTGACACACAAAATGAATAAATAAATAAATACAATTTGGGGCCTGCAAGATAGTTCAGCAGGTAAGTCCTGCACTCCCAACCTGATGACCTCAGTCTCCTGAAAGCCCACATAGTGGAAGGAGAGAGAATTAACTTCCCAAGTTGTCTTCTGACCTCCACCCCTGTGCCACGGTATACATGTCTATAAGTAGGTAAGTAAGTAAGTAATGAACAAATAAATAAAACATTAAAAAAGAAATAGAACTGTAGTTTTTCTACTTGAAATTTTTAAATTATAATGTGATTATGAAACTGAGTAATCAGTAATGAAATGTAGACCTTTCTAGGAATATATATCTACAATCAGCAAAGTAATCTAGAAATACATATTATCGTGCACCCCCTAATTTTTTTCTCAATAAGAAAATGAATAGCATAACACTTGTATATTCTGGGTTAGAAAACTACTTGAAAATGTTTGAAGAATTGGCTTTTGTTCCCCCCTCAGTAAATCATTTTAGGTCAACCAAAACACAAACGTTAGCTCTCTAAATGCCAGATGTTGTGTGTTATTGTCACTGTTTGTGACCGGGACTTCGTGAAGCTTTTACAAAAATTTGATAAGCTCACTGAAGACACGACTTGGTGGCTCAACAAGTCTTTATTCTAATTATGCAAGAAAATGACCTAAATTCATTCAAGTAGGAAAGCAAACGCTAAAGAAAAAGTATATATATTCTTATAATATACATAATAAAGAAAATATGTACACGTGTATTAGAAAAACGGCACAGTAAAGTAACTGAATAGTGATTTCTGAATGAGACATGTACCTATTGTGTATGTTTCTCCCTCTTAAAAAATTAGCATGATCAAAGCAGTCACCAGCACATGCCAACCACCAGTCTCATTCAAGCGTGAGACTGTCAGCATCAAAGCAAAACCGAATGAGTTCCCCAAAGCAAAAAAAAAAAAAAAAAAAGTAATTATTAGTTAGACTTCCGCTCATGGCCATCAGAAATGCTACCTTAATTTGGCCTTAATGACCTATAATCACTTTCAGCATATGGCTCGAAGACTGCTATTATTCAGCTTGATCTATGGATATAATGGAGCAGAACATGACTGTGGGTGTCATTAAAATAAGTTCCTGCGAAAGTGGAGTATGTAGTACGTTGCTAATGTGTAAATGACTAAATAAGTTAATTAGGTGAAATGAAGTGCTCTCACAAACACAGACACTTAAACTGAATCATGATAGTGTTATGCACATGAATATATTCTTTTAAAAATGTTTATTAACCAAAGAGTGGGGCAAGGAGACACAAAGGGCAAACACCTATAAAATTAACACTGGTTAACACTGGCTAATGAATATAAACTGATGAAATGCAACCTAACCTATTTCTCACTGTTACTGACATCAGAAACTATCATGGATGCCTGTTTTGCAAAAGAATGATAATTTGGGTAGGAATCAGTTCTAGGCATGATTTGATGTTGTCACTTGGCCACTGATATACATTACTGCTGTGTTTCTACTTGAAGGGTTTGAAGTTAGGAAAGAGAACAGGTAAAGGCTAAAATCTCCATGCATCCTAGAAGATTACCCTAAAGGCAGTTTTGCCAGAAGAAATAAAAATGAATGATTTTGATTGTTGGACTTTGTCTTGCTATACATATAAATAAATGTGACATACAATTACACACAAGCATCTTTCTGGATATACCAGGAAAATCATGGATGTGAACAGTCAGCCAAAAATGTTGCTCTTGAACTCAAGAGAAAGCAGCAACTAAGCACAGTAGGGAAGAGTATAAAGCGCACATGTGGGGCCTTGACTCAAAACACAGCTGCTGGGACTAATTTTAGGCCAACTGGCCTTGTCACTGTCTCTTAACAAGGAAAATTCCCCTGCTGAATATTAGAAGCTGTTAAAAAATGCACGTAATAATATTCATTAGTCAACTTATCAATGCTGTTGCCATTTTATACAGAAAATATGAAATGCAGCCCATCGCAGAGAAGAGCTTGTGCAGTGCTGGCGAGTGTACCTTAAAGAGTGAAGCTTTATTCCAAACAAATGAGCCAAGAAGACCCACAAACACGTGGCCCCCCACTAGACATCTACCCATCCAACGATGCAAGGATCATTACACGTCTGATAAGGAAACCCACGTGTTTGTGATGAACATGAAAGAAATACAGTGTTTTGACAACTCTCATAAGCAATCGTAAATGCTGACATTTATTGAGCTCTTACTGTTTGCCACACTCAGAGCTCATACAGTCTGAGGAGAATTTGATCCTTGTGCCTGAAGAAAGTGAATCTCCTACTCTTTCCCTAGCTGCATTATCTCTCCTGAGCTGGGGTCGTTTTGCAGACAAGTACTAGCAAGCAGGCTCCTGAGCGGGCACCTGAGCCAGGGCATCACCAATCTACCAGTTCCCACCATCTCTCATACTTTCAGTGGAGCGCTGCACTCTATTTGAGCACATCGGGAGCACGTGTTGCCACCATCAGAAACAAAAATGAAGCATCTGTCCATACATGTATCTGTTTGGTCCTTTCTTTTTCCCCAGAAGGAAAGAACATAGAAAGATTGTTGTGCTCATAAAACGACCTTTAGATCTGAGTTCCCAAAAGTGTAGAAATGTAGGTATCATTCATCAGAGATCCAAAGCATTCTGTGGCTCCAAAATACTCAAATTATTTTTTTTTTTAGTTGTGATAAGGTCTTATGTAGCCATCTACTTCACTGTGCAGCTGAGAAAAGACCTTGAACTTCAAATCATCCTGCTTCTACCTCCCTCGCTGGGTTTGTAAGCAACACATTCTGTTTTATGCTATGGCGGAGATCTAACCCAGAGCTTCTCAAATGCTGAGCTACATCCCAGCCCCATAATCTTTACTCCCTAGTGACAGCTAAATTCTTGGAACTGCACCTCCTCTTGCCCTGGACCCCCAATCCAAGTTACAGGAAACAACTACCAATTCAAATACTCACAGCTACACAAAACTTGTTATGTTTTGTTATGTTTTTCTCCTTCTTGCTCCAACTGTTCTTCAGGCTGGAAATTCCCCCGTCCTTCACAGTGCAGCTGCTGAATCTCTGTGACGTTCCTCTTACCTTGACCCCAGTGATTTGTACTTCTCCCTGGTGCCGGGTAAGCACATGCCTCTAATGCAGAACTTACCAGACAGCAGATAGCATTTTATGTAAGTGCTCGTCTCCTGTAATTTAAGACCCTTGAGGCCAAGAACTATCATTTTCTTCATCTTTTTTTTTTTTTAACTCAACCAGAGTCCACTGCATCTCCTGAAGGGTCAATAAATTTACTAAATTAATTCATAAAGGAGTGTACAAACAAATGCTATAAAATAATCAGCTAACATTCTAATCAGGAGCTGCATGATGCAAAATTCCTAAGAGATAATCTTTGACCATAATGATCTTCATACCTAATATTTATTAATTTGTATATTCGTCCATTAATTATCCAGCTTGGCACTGCAAAAAGTCTGACTATTGGTCATGCAATTCTTTCGAATGTACTGGGGTTTTTTTTCCCTCCATTTATTTAATTTTTAACTCTTTTAATTTGCAAGTATTTTCTTCCTACTTACAAGCAATATATACTTATTCAGACTTGAACCTGTGAAAGTACAAATGAAACAGAAATTCCCCATAAAAGGGAAGGCCCCACTTCTCAAATGAATAAATCTAAGACTTAAAGTGAGTTTGTATCTGTATGATACAAATAAGACAGAGTAGAGAGGAGAGGCCCAGGCCTTGTTACTCTAAGATACATTACTCTGAGGATTTGCAAGCCACAGTTCCTTGGGCTTCCAGATGCTACCTGTTATTGTCAATAAAGTTTTATTAGAACACAGTCATGCTCATTAACTTACTGTGTACAACTGTTCTGAAGCTACAACAACAGAAGTTGGTCACTGCAACAGAACATACACCAAAAATACAACAAAGCCAAAAATGCTCATCAGATAGCACCGATCGGAGCAAGTGGGCCCACCCCTGATCTACCCTAGATCATTCCAGTGTATAGGGAGTTGAACAGTTTTCTTTAATGAGAAGCACCCTTGCAGAGGTCTCTTCTGATTAGATAAATCAATTAAATCTGTAGCCAAAGGGGTTAGCATTAATATGAGCTTTTGGGAAATTAACCTTATAAAATCAAAACTCAAACTTTCTATTCAATCTAAAGTGCTTGCTCTTCCAACACCTCTTTCATAAAGCAGGTAGGAGCCATTTATTGACCTTAAGAAGTTCTGGAGAGAAGCTGGCTGCTAGCACGACATGCTCCTGCAAATTCGGCCCTGGCAGCAGTACACACTTCTGATTTTCACATGCTCCCCATCTTCGTTTATCCAAGGACACCCCAACCTGCCACACAGAAACTTTTCTGCTTCATTTTCTTAATTTTTACCATGTCGAAAGGATGAACAATTTGTCTCTAGCTAGTTATCTTCTTTATAAAAGAATTAAGTCTAAAAACAGTAATTGTGCCTTCTCCTAAAAATAATACCCACAAAAATTGAGGCCGACTTGTACGGGGTGCATTTCCTTTTCCAAAGCATATTCAAGCATCAAGCAGACAAATAGGATTAGTAACATGAAAACCTTCCACAGGTTCTGTTCCCCAGTTCACAGAAACCAGTCACTAGCAATCCAACAATCTGTTGTGTTGCCTTATGAAGAACATATTGAATGGCTCATGGTTCCATTTTCCTCATCTTTCAAGTCAAGGAGACCCACAGCGATCCCCCAAACAACAAAGAGGGAGTGAAAAAAACTTAGGTTCATGAGAAAATGCGAGAAATGCCCTCTAAGACTTGAAGTAGCTGTCCTGCAAGGTGCAAAAGAACCTTGGGAACTACACTTTGCTGTTACAACACATTAGGGGTTTGCACAGAACATGTAGAATATTCATTCTACAATATTCAAATGAGAGAGAGAGAGATCGCTCCCCTCTTAAAAAAAAAAAAAAACTTCTGTTCTCTCCCCACTCTGTGTGGCCTTAGACAATGCAGGTGAGTCTCTGAGTTTCTGAATTGTGGTGGCTCAAGGGTGAAATCAGGTATAATCCAATTTTGGAGTTTAATGTATGAAAACACAGGAAGTAAGTCTGCATAGTATGTTGTGTCAGCTCTATGACTCCTAGTTTCATTTCATATTTTATCTGATAATGTACAAAATGCACATGGCTAGTATGAACTATAGAACATGAATTTTTATGAACATGAAAATCCACCAAATGAACACAAAAGGAAAGAAGCTTAGTGGGCTCCCAGCAACAGTCTTACGATGCTCAACTTCAAGTGAACATGGTCTCATCAAGTTCTCACGCCTATTAATCAGATGATTTAAGTTTCATACACGACACTATGTTTATTGAATCAATAATCAAAAAAGTTCAGCATTTGTGGAATCAAAAGCAGTTTCCACTTCAAATTAAGAAATGTTCCTTGTGAGAAAAATGCATTGCACTTGAGCTTTGCATAGTTAGAAAGAAAAAAAAAAAAAAAACAGGCCAGTCCACAGCATGTGCAAAGACCCTAGACCCAGGAAAAGTAAGATGTCCGAACTAAAGAAAACCTGTATAGGTAGATAGTATGTTGCCATAGAAAGGGAACCAGGAGAGAATTTGGAAGTCCCTCTAAGGCCACTTAATCTAAATTATTCTAATCATAACAACAAAAAACATTAAAATTAGAGACACCATGTTCTCTGCTTTTTTATTATATTTTATTTCTTCTTTTTAAGCTCACATGAATAGAGTGAATTTATGATATTTTCATATCTTTATTCCCAAATCCCCATCCCCCAAGTACTATTTTTTCCTTAAATCACTCTAACTGCTTTAGAATGTAGCTTCAACAAGAAAAGATGAAATATAGAAAAGCAGTTCGGTGGCTACCAGAGGCGACCAGGCAAAGAGTAAAGGTGCTTTGATCTCACTGGTAAAAGCAGGAGTTGAAAACAGGCCCTGTGTAATGAACTGGGAGACAGCAACGCAAAGGAAGTGCCAAATATTCAGATCCTACTCTGATCTATGAGGGACATGACAGCATTGGGGGTTGGGGGGGACACAGCAGGATACCCATTTATAACAACAACCAGAAAGCAAATAAAATGAAAACCCAGCTCCAAAAGTGGACATGGAGAAACATGAAAGATACCAGAGTAATTCATATTGGAACCAACTTTGGAAGGGTTCAAGACAAAAACATAGATGTATACTGTCCACGATTCATTAACGCAGGATGAACACGAGTGAGTACACAGTAGTTTACTGGACTCTCGACAACCCTGCTTCTAAATTTTACACCAAGAAAACCAGGTCCCACTGCTTTTTAAAACTGACTTCATTTACTTATTTATTTATATATATAAATATATATTTCATATTTTATATTTTTATATTCATTTATTATTGCCATATTTTATTTTTTATATTTATATAAATATATATTTATATTTTTATATTTATATAAATACATTTTTTATATTTTTATATTTATATAAATACATGTTTTTATATTTTTATATTTATTTATTATCGCCATGATGCACCAGTGGAGGCCAGAAGACGACTTTCAAAGCCAGTTGTCTCCTAACACAGATCTGAGCGCAGATGCTTTACCTGCTGATCCATCTCACCAGGCCCCAGGTGTTACAGGTAACAACCAGATGGTAACAACCCAACCTTGACTGTCCTGCCCCCACACCACCTCCCATAGAAAAGGAAATGAAGGCCCAGAGAAGACTCCTAAGGAAGCAGGTTGCTTCTGCAACAGGCAGAGAACAGCCAGCTAAGGTGTAGAAGAAAAAATAGTCCATGGGAAAAAGAAAAGTCAAGTGTATAAAAAAAGAAAGTGGGCGAGGGGAGAGCAAAGATAGAAAGTTTTCTAAAGAGAGATGTGAGCTGTTGGTAATCTCAACAGGAAGAGTTTCAGTGCTATAAGATGTTCAGTAAAATGAGTGAAGAAGTAGCCAGACTAAAAAGGGTTAAGAGTAAATGAGAATTCTGCCTTCAGAAATATGCCTATAACCTACTCTGACAGCCTTCTTGCATTATAAAAGAATCAAGGTTCTCTTTTAAAGAAATTCTTCAAAGTTATGAATTCAAAACAAGGATAAAATGCTTAAGATTAAATAAAAAAATTTTGAATTTCCAATAGAAGGGGTCACAATGAGGACAAAGCCAATACCAGCATTGTGACAGGACCATCTGACAAGGCAAATAAGATGCCTGAGGATCACGGTAAAAACCTTGAAACAAAAGTAAACTTCTATGAACATTAGAACATTAGTTGTCCACATTCCACAGACTCAATACTTCCCATGTGCAAATTCATATGTATCAGCCACAGAGAAAACAAAGAAACATAATAGAAGATCCTAAAAAACAACAAGGCTTTCTCCAGCCCATGGAACCAATGATCACTCTACAAGACAGGAATTTTTTTACAGCCTATTAAAGTGTATATTATACTTAAAAAGTAAAGATGTGCCCATAAAAATGAAGAATAAGAAGATTAAAATTAGCACACAATTAAAAAAGAATAAAATACAACTTCTACAAATGAAGAAATAATTACTGAGACATTAAAAAAAGGAAGAAAGAGTCAATGTGGGGCTGATGAAATGGTTCAGTAGGTAAGAGCACTTACCAAAGAACATGAAGACTTAATGACACCAGAAACCACGTGGTAGAAGGACAGAAGTAACTCCCCCCAGGACTTCCACATGTGCACAATGACATATTTGCATTCAGACACAAATGCAGACAAAAGTGCAATAAACAAATAAATATAAAACTAATGGTGCATTGAACAAGACATAAAACAAAGCTGAAGAGAGAATTGGTGAACTAGAAGATGAACCAATGGAAATTACCATAAAGCAGACACACAGAGACAGAAAATATAAGAGATATGATAAGAAAAATGGAGGGGAAATTGTGAGTTTAATACATTTAATAGAAATCTTCAAAGAATATGAAAACCAATCATTTTTCTTTGTTGTAGGAAGATAAACACTCACACATATACACACACACAAAGAAATACTAAGTAAAATTAAGACAATTACATAGGTACATCTTATATTAAATCGCTAAACACTGAAAGGAAGTTAAGGAAAAAGAAAAATCTCCCAGAAAGGATGGCAGACACACAGACACTGACCTGCTCCCAAGCTGCAATGAAATTCAGTGTACAGCAGAATAAAGACAGAAAACATACATCAGTCTGGAATTGTGTGTCGTGAAAAGCCCAGAGAGACAGCTCAGCTATTTGAAGTGTATGCTTGCAAATCTGTTGACCTAAGTTTGATTCCTAGAAACTCGCATTGATAGGAAAGAACTGATTTCCAATTTCCACCATGTGTAAAAGCATGCATGCATGTGCTTCTCTCTCTGTCTCCCTCTCAAATAGGAAGGAAGGAAAGAAAGGAGGAAAGGAGAGAGGGAAAGAAGGAGGGAGGGAGAGAAGGAGGGAGGGAGGGACAGAAGAATAAGAACACTGGGCTGGGGAGATGATTCAATATTAAACCCTTTGCCTGGCAAACACAACACCCTGAATTCAGATCCTCAGATCCCATGTAAAAATGTCAGGTGAATATAGTGACCCACCTACCATTACAACTTTGCAAGGTGGAACCTAGGAATTCCAGAGCATGTGATCTAGTCAGACTGGCCCCTATGGTGTACTGAGTTTAGTTAGAGACCCAGGCATACAATGATAAGGTGAGTCATCAAAGATGATTCCTGATGTCACCCTTGAACCTCCACAGGCATACACACGAAGGGCACTCACATATATACATCTACCCACAGGGAAACACACACACATACACACATCCCACACACACGTAAGAACATTTAGGGAAAAGACTTAAGTGTTGACTTTCAATTTTTTCCACACAAACAAAACTTCTAAAGGATATGTTTCACCAAACACTAAAATGATTCCAAAAAAGAAAGCTTAAGATTAAAAAAAGCACTAAGAAGAAAATTAGTAACTCAGTAAATCTACACATTGTTTATGACATACCTAATTTCTTGAAATAATTTTAAGGATCAAAACATACACACACACACACACACACACACACACACACGCACGCACATGCACATGCACACGTGGCAAAGGGAGTGACAGGAGGGGGAGGATTTAATGGCCCTAAAATGGTTTTAAAGAGGAACTAAGATTATTATAGATAAAGTTACACATCGTGAGATAACTATGCATGATGAATGCTCAGAGATAATCATCAAAAGAACAGAAATAAATTTCAAACAATGGTAATGGGACATGAAATAAGAAACAACAAAACTTTGAGCAATGTCTTTAAAGAGGAAGAAAAAAGCAAAGCAGCAGACAAGCAATGGGATTGGAGAGGACAGCAATCCAGGCAGTACTGTTGCACAACTCCAGGGGGCACTCTCCACACAGCTATGCACATCACCACATGGACATTCAAAACAAGTCACAATGTCAGTCATTTTATAGTATCTGCTTCAATTAAAATTAAGATCCAATTATAGTTAGTTTATCTGAAATACAACAATAAAGGATGGTTGAAAATAAATATTTAAAAACCAGACACATCAGTACGATTTGATCACCCCCCAAGTGAATTAATTGTATCAATGTGAGAAAAAGTAAACTTTAAGACAAAGAGCAGAAAGATGAGCTTAAATAAACTGAATAAAGAGTTTAATTAGCCAGAAAGATACAGCAATTCTAAATAAATATATGCAACAGAGTAATTACGTGTAAAATCAAAACAGAAACACGGGGATAAATTCACAATTGGGCTGGAGAACTGGATTAAAGGTTAAGCCTCTGTCTCCCAAGCAGAAGGACCTGAGTTCAGATCCCGGATTGCACATAGAAATGCCAGGTAGAAATGCAAGTGGCCTAGGCTTCCAGTCCTACAAGACAGAGCCTGGGAAACCCCCAAAACAAAGCATAAAGGAGGAAAAGCAATGCAGGATGATCCACAGGCACACACAGCGCCCTCTGATATACACAGATACACAAACAGAAAGTTATACACATACATACATACCAAAAAAAAACCCTAAAAATATAAATAAATGAGTTTATGAATTCACCATCATAGAGTATTTTACCCGACTTCTCTCAAAGACATGTGTCAGGCAGATTAGAAAAATAGCAAAGGTGCAGATGATTCTAAGGAGTAACCAACAGACTTGTATTTCTAGAGACATATAAACCCTCTGACTCAATACTAAGAACAGACTAGCAGGCACTCAAAGCAATCCTCCTGCTTTATCTTCCTAATGACTGGGATTGCAGACATAAGCCATCATGCCCAGCCATTTTGCCTAATTTTAAGGAACTGTTTCCACTTTATACAAAGAAGAAATAAAAAATTCCCTGAAAACAGTCCCTATTGATTCTACATATCAATGGATTAATATGTAATTAAAGCCAAACTAGGACAAGGGGAGGGTAAATATTGCATCTTAATCTTAGTTACCAACACAGATGCAAAAATATTAAAGGCATATAAAATGGGGATATTATTATCACAAGAGTAAGAAAACGAGTAATTACCCTTTATAGTTCAAAGGTGGCTTATCATAAGAAAATACACAAATGAAAGTGTCAGGAAGAACTTTTTTTAACTTTTTATTTATTTATTTATTTATTTATTTATTTATTTATTTATTTATTTATTTTGTGTGTGTGTTTGTGTGTGTCAGAGGACACCGTCTGTCCCTGTGGAGAGCCAAGG
This sequence comes from Typhlomys cinereus, assembly GCA_023101885.1. NCBI lineage: Eukaryota > Metazoa > Chordata > Mammalia > Rodentia > Platacanthomyidae > Typhlomys > Typhlomys cinereus. The sequence goes on along the minus strand of JALPQD010000466.1, from coordinate 758,440 downwards.
GTGACTTCAGGAATCATCCTGGATTGCTTCTACCTCCTTCTTGCTTCCCTCTGGCCCTGCCCACCAGGGCCAGGCGTTTTTATGTGGGACCTGGGATGGAACACAGAACCTTCTACTTGCAAGACAGATTTTTAACCCCTGAGCCATCTCACCAGCCCAAGTAGAATTTTCAAAGATCTGTCTGTTAAGGTCAACCATGATTTCACTCAACAGAGGGGGGAAAAACCTGGTAATGGTTGCTGGTTTTCAAGTAGAAGTTCTTAGCAAAATATGTACAGAAGGAATTTCCTCAGAGAAAAATCTACCAGGTTCCCTACCAACAAGAAAAATCAAGAACAGAACAGGAATCCATTTCTACCCAGCAAAATGCTAGAGACTCAGACATGGCAGCCAGACACGAAAAGAAAGGGAAAAAACCAACCAAGTGGAGGGGTTTAAAAGGAGAAATGATAGAACATCTTCATCTGCACATGTTACAACATCCTAAAGAACATAAAGACAGTTCAGAAGAGACTACAGGGAAGAATATGAACATCAATACACAAAAATTAACTCAACTCCCATATCCCAACCACAACAGGAATGTTTCATTTAAAAGGAAATGCCAGTAAATATCAACAAAAAAAAAAAGAAGCCTAAGCTACTGAAAGAAGTATACGAACTCATGGAGAAAATGATAAATTAAAATTCTAAAGGCTTAACTTTAAAACAATGGCAAATAATCTGAATATCAAAGAAAAGAAGACAGATGAGGAAGGATAACAATTATTAAAGCTATAATAATTCTCAAAGTTCTGAAGATCTTCTCTTCAACCTCAATTAAAATGCTTAACAGACTTGTCAAATACCTTGCCAAGCCAAATTTTAAAATAATACTGAGAGGGGCTGGAGAGGTGGCTCAGGGGTTAAGCCTCCGCCTTGCAGGAGGAAGGTCCCGAGTTCGGATTCCAGATCCCACGTATAGACGCCAGGCGGAAGCGGGGGCGGCCTGCGCTTCTGGTCCTGGTAGGGCGGAGCCTGTGAATCCCGGGGCAGAAGGAGGTGGAGGCGTCCATGGTGGTTCGCGAATTCGTCCGTGGTTCTACACATGCACAGGCACACACACACACAGACGTGCGCACACATACACACATTGAATAAATAATAATAAAAAAAATTTAAAAAAAAAAATACTGAGAAACTCAGTCTTGAAAATAGCCAAAAGTAAAACATGCAGAAATGGAACAGGAGAAGTAGAAGGCAAGATTTTACCTACCAGGAATGAAAATACAGTGTTATACTTAAAATACATTGAGACAAGGGCAGACAAACTGGCCAACGCATTAAAGAATCCAGAGTAAAAAATGCTTGTGAATATGGAAAAGTAAATCACAAGGATGGGCTTTTCAATAAATGATGCTAGAATGAATGGGTATCTAGGAATTAAAGAAATGTAAAATTGGAGGCCTGCCTCCCAAAGCACACAAAATCAACCCCAGTAGTTTCTAAAACTTATTGAATGACAAATCTTTCAGAATGCCTAAGGGAATGTGTGCATGACTTGGGTATACAGAAAGATCTCCACCCACTACACAAAGCGCAAAATGATGAAAGAGACAAAGAATTAACACAATGATATTAAAGACTCCCCATTAAAGTGCACAGAGGATCAAAAGACAGGTCATAAGATAAAATATTTACAGTACAAGAAAGAATTCTTCAAAAAGTAGCAACACCCACAGATCAATAAGAAGGAAAGACTAACAGAAAATGGAGAGTACAGATGTTCCCAGGAAGAAAAAAAAAGTCAATAAATGAGTACAAGGATGTCTGACTTCATTATTAAGGAAAAACAAATTAAGAAAACCACTACAGGGCTGGAGAGATGGCTCAGGAGTTAAGACTCTGCCTCACAAGCAGAAGGACCTGAGTTCAGATCCAGATCTGACATAAAAACACCAGGGAGAAATGGCAGTGGTCTGCACTTCCAGTTCTGGAAGGCAGAATCTGGGAAATCCTAGAACAAAACCAATAGGAAGTAGAGAAATCCAGAATGATTCCCAAAGTCACCTTTGGCCTCCACAGACACAAACAGTGCCTTCTGATACATGCACACACACACACGCACACACGCACAGAAAAAGAATACCATGAGATACATCTTTATACCTACTAGAGTAACACACCTTGATAATTTTGACTAACAACAAAAGTAGGCCATGATATGTGCTAATAGCAATCATATATGTTTTAGATGAGAGTATAGATTAATTTTCAAAAACTGTGGAAACATGAACTTCACAATCTCCACTGCTAGTCACCCGCTCTACTATGCAGAGGAAGTCTCTATGTGCACTGGCAGAGAAGAACAAGGAAGTGCCTCATTTTAAAAATGGATATCAAGCCAGAGATTCATCATCTGGAACATTTGTACACAGATCACAATAGATTCACCAGCAGAAAATGGCCTAATGTCATGCACCACAACACAGACACATCTTTAGAATGTACAGAGGGCCAGCAGGTAACTTAGTAGGGAAAGGAACTTGCCAGCCAAACCTGAGGAGTTCCGTCCCCAGAATCCACATAAAGGTGAAAGGAAAGAACCAACTCCACAAAGTTGTCCTCTGACCTCTGCACCCACCACCCACAAAGTGGCTCACACATCCACATATGCATATGCATATACACTTACACACACATTCACTCACAAATAATAACAGATAAGAATTGGAGAAAACTAAGTGAAAAAGCAAGCAACACAAGACAGTGCAACACAACGTGGGCGACCCTCTAAAACCAGCAAGACCAGCCACGTTCACATTCACATCATAAAACTGCTGCAAAACAAAAATCACAAGAATGGTGGCGGAAAACACCAGGAATATAATAGGAAAGAAAATATGGGGACAGAGAACTGTTCCTACTGTCCATGGGTGGGCTCAGGAGCACCCTGTCTCGCTCTCAGGAGCACCCCACATCACTCTTGGGAGCACCCCACCTCACTCTCGGGAGAACCCCACCTCACTCTCAGGAGCACCCCGCCTCGCTCTCAGGAGCACCCCGCCTCACTCTCAGGAGCACCCCGCCCCATTCTCGGGAGCACCCCACCTCGCTCTCAGGAGCACCCCGCCTCGCTCTCGGGAGCATCCTGCATCACTCTCAGGAGCACTCTTTCCGCTACTAAGCTTCGTGACTTACAACAGGCAATTGCCTTACTCTTTCACACAATGCCTAATGAAACAACACTGTCATCAAGGCCGAGTGCCCCTTATCTGAAACCCTTGGAAGCGGGTGTGTGCTGAATTTCATATTTTTCCTAGACTTCATAAATACTTGGATATACAAAACGAAATGCCTTGGGACTAGGACCCAAGTCTAACTACTAAATTCATTCTGTTTCCAATGAGCCTTAATACATAGACCCCGAAGGTCATTTCATGCAATATGTTAAATGCTCTGCCTTTGGACTGACTGTCCCCATTTACCTGAGGCCAGATGTGGAATTTTCCACTTGCGTCATTTGATCAACATTCAAAAATCTTTGGGTTTTGGTGCAAACCTATATTTGATTAGGGGTACACTGAATGACACTGGTCTTTGATTAGGGGTACACTGAAAGCAGAACACCCCTAAGAGCAGGCATACAGGAGCAGTCTACATAGGAAAAGATGCAGAAATCCTGTTACGAAGAAGAAAATAGTCTACCATCCCGAGGAATATGAAAAGTGGGAGAGTTTTAGCTTCATTGGATTTTCTCTTGTGTTGCCTCCATTTGGCTATGTTTTGTTTCATTGAGACACAGAGCTTCACCGTGGAGTTCAGGCCAGCTTCAAACTCACAGGTGAGCCTCCCGCCTCATGCTCCTCGTGAAGAGATGCCAGATGTCAGCTACCACAAGGGGAATATTTTATTTTTAATTGTAAAATATTTCAGGTATGAAAAAAGATTGTTCAGAAATAGCTGTCAATCTCACCTTTGGCAACCTTAACATACCAACCTCAAGTAAATAAATAAGTAAATAAACAAACAAGTAAATCAGCCAGGCATGGAGGCATAGAGCTGAAGCCCAGGTATTTAGGAGGACCATGAGTTTGAGGGCAACCTCAGATGCATGGTGAGACCCTGTTTCAGAAAGAAAAACCAGGAGGCTGGAGAGGTGGCTCAGGGGTTAAGCTTCTGCCTTGCAGGCGGAAGATCCTGAGTTCGGATCCTAGATCCCAAGTATAGACGCCAGGCGCCAGGCGGGAGCGGGGGCGGCCTGCGTTTCTGGTCCTGGTAGGGCGGAGCCTGTGAATCCTGGGGCAGAATAAAGGAGGAGGAGGTGGAGGCGTCCATGGTGGTTCCTGAATTCACCTGTGGTTCTACACACACACACACACACACACACACACACACACACACACACACACCACGCTCACACACTCAAACACGCACAATTGAATAAATAAATAATAAATAAATAAATAAATAAATAAATAAATAAAAAAATAAATAAATAAAAAGAAAACCAGAAAACCAGAAAACCAGAATTTTAGAGTCTATCGAAGCTCTGTGCATTCTCTGTCTCTCTCTAAAAAAAAAAAAAAAAAAAAAAAAGTCACTGCCTTTTACTTTGTTTTTACCTAAGGCTTACTGCAGCATACCCAGAAGCTATGAGAACAAACCAGCATCCATGCAGGGCCCAGCCACATCTGGCTCAGCAGCAGCGGACACGTGCCTTGAGTGGTTGGATGCTTCTTGCTTTCAGGACCTTCGTGATGAGGAATACAAAGCGCTCAAGGAATAAGGAGCCAAGCAAGCACTGCTCGCTGACACAGGCCCGAGGGTCAACCTGTAAGTACCTGGTCCAACCAGGTTGGAAAGGGGTGCTACCACAGGAACTGACAGAGGGGCAAACTTCCTCCTCATGAAACCCACTATCCAGACTGATTGAGTGATGACTTATGGATAGGTGAGGAAATAGATTAGGAAAGAAGGGTGACAGGAAGTGGTGGCCAACACAGAAGCTGAGGTGTGGAGAGGTGGAGAAACTTTGTTGCATTCCTAAGCAAGAGTTAAGGGACCACATCCCCCCCCCCTTAGTCCACCCAAGCAATAAAGGGGATCATGTGATGATGCAATCTCAGGAAGAAGATCACATCAATATCAACATCCTCCTCATGAGCTCACAGACATCTGTGGCTGCGCTGTGGAGGGGCGGAGGGAGGAGGTGGGGGGGAGAATTCAATTCAACAGGTCTAACCAAAGCACCAGTGCTTTCTGCTTACTGTAATAAGAACATTAGCAGTAACAAGCCCAAATCATCCATAATTACCATAGGCCATTAAATAAGACCCACTTCTGCCTCTGCCCCCTCGCAAAAAAGAATTACAAAATCAATCCAACAATTTCTCAGAAAATCAAAAGCACTTCCATAGTACTTCATGGCTAACAAGGCAGGAAACAGGAGGTAACTACACATTTTCAAGTTACTAAAATATTAGAGTAAGCTACATTCATTTCTCTCTCTCTCTCCCTCTCTCTCTGTTCCCCCCCCCAAGCAAGAAGATTTTTAGCACCAGAGTTTTTTATTCTAATATTCTAGCAACCAAGCCTCCTGCTTGCAGAAAGCTGAACAAACTATTCTTTCTTTCATTTCTTTCCTTTATTTCATTCTTTCTTACTTTTTTCTTTCCTTCCTTTCTTTTTCCCTTCCTTCCTCTCTAACTTTTTTCTTTCATGTATGTACACATAGGATGCATATATGGGGTGCGTGCATACGTGTATCTATTTGCATGTAGATGGGCACCACATGAGGGTGGGTGTACATACACAAGTGCACTTGAATGTGCGTCTGTGGAGACCCAAGATTGCTATCAGGAATCATCCTCCAAAGCTCTTTTCCACTTTGCTGCTTTGAGCCTGGGTCTCTAATTAAACTGAGTGTACCATTAAGGTTAGTTCAGCTAGTCAGCATGCTTTGGGGACTCTCAGGCTCCACCTTGCAGGACTGGAATGAATGGAAGGGCAGCCATATCTCTCCAGCATTTTACTTTGGCTCTAAAGATTTAAAACTCCGGTACTTTTCCTTGTAGCAAAAGCACTTCAGCTGCTGACCCCATCTCCTTAGCATATAGGTGTTTAATTAAAAGAAAAAAGAAAGATCAATTTTAAATCCAAGTACTCGCAAGGTTAAGTCAGAAAGATCAGGAGATCTTGGTCAGCTTGATCTAAATAAGAAGACCGTATCTGAAACAAGACTAGCAAACAAACAAACAAACAAAATAAGTAAAATTTAAAGGAATAAAAATGATGTTGCTATGTGTGAATTTCAAAATAAATATTATAAAATTCAAGGGTAGAGACAAAAAAGATATCTTTCTTTCCTGTTTCTCATGTCAACACTATATACTTCCACAGTTTTAATTTCTGCCCAAAAAGGACAAATTGGACATGATTGACATTACTTCTCTGGGAGACTCTGGAACTAAATTTGAGAGTACATTCATAGCAACAAACTTCAGAATCAGATTTCCATAGCCATTCTGAAACACCTTCCCTCACACACATGAACACAGATTCTAGGATTGGGGTTTCAGTTGGAAATGTGTAGAGGATACTTAATGATATTTGAAAACTATCTCCTGAAGATTATGCATGTATTTTTACATTCCCTAATGTGAATGCACTTCCTCTTTTGATCACTGTAGAATTCTTATCCAGCAACAGCAAAACTATGTATGCTCCAGGTGCAGGCAGTGCTTGGTTTGATTATTTGCTATTCCTCATGTGGTCAAGTAACATAGCAACTTGTAGCTGGTCACTCAAAAACAAAAAAAAGTCCATAAAATCTGAGCTGCGGAGATGGCTTAGGGGTTAAAGCCTTTGCAAGCAAAAGAACCTGAGGTTGGGTCCCGAGATCCCACATAAAAATGATGGGTGGAAATGGTATGGCAGTGTCCTGCAATTCCAGCCCTGGAAGGCGGAGCCTGGGAAACCCCAGAACGAAGCAATAAAGAGATAGAGGAATCCAGGATGATTCTTGATGTCACTCTTGGGCCTCCATGCACACACTCACTCATACATACACACACTCTTCCACACACACCCCAGTGTAGGCACACACATATGTGCATGCACACAAACGTTCACAAACCTGAGAGGATTAGGGATATAGTCTGATAGTAGAGACCTTGCCTAGAATTCAAGGAGCCCTGGATTCAATCCCTAGTATTGATGAAACAAACAAAATTTGGGCAACCAAGAAGGTTCAGTGAGTAAAGACACCCGTGTGCAAACATGCCTGTCTTCCATTCCAGAGCCCAGACAGTACCAGGCGAGAACCAACTTTCAAAAGCTGTCCTATAACCGCTGCATGCACAAGCCATTCCCCTTTCCCCTCTCATACTAAATAAATAAAATGCTTATTAAAATTTTACAAAAATGGATGGACATTAATCATTCTTAATAATTCTATCAGTGCTCATGAATTCACACCAAAAAAATAAATACACAGTCACCCACCTTCACTTTCCTGAACCTTTCAAAGTTCTTTGAACAGTCGTGACTTTTACCCAACCCTACCAAACTTGTAAAGATCAAGGAACAGAATTTTCTTTCCAGTAGAACACTGCAAGGAACACCCTGTATAAGAGGAATGGCCCTTCACAGGCCAAAAAGATAAATTAAATAATAATAAAAATTTCTGAAAAAAATCACATGTCAAAAGAAAATGATTCTGTTGTTTCTGGTAACATAATGGATAATCGGTGCCCAGAGAAGAGGAAAGCATTCAGTGGTGTGTAACATCAGTTAGAGGCGTGTTCAAGAAGGACACACCAGAGAGCAATTACGCAGACAAGCACTTACACAGACAAGTGCTTACACAGACACGAGGAGCAGAGTTCAAATCCCCAGCACTCCCATAAAGCCAGACATGGCTGTGTACAGCCAGAACCCCTGAGCTGTGGGAGGTGGAGACGGTGGAGTCACCAGAACTTGCTGATTTGATGGCCTAGCTCCAGATTCTCTTAAAGACCCTGTCTCAAGGGAATAAGGTAGAAAGTGATCAAGCAGGATACCTGACGTCCTCCTCTGACTCCCATACACATGCACACAGCAGCATACGCCAACAAGCAGGTTCACAAACCTGCATACACACATGTCCACATATATCAAACACATACGACATGCATGCGCACACAGACTCAGGCAGGAGGAACAAACCCAGCCCAGGCTACACAACCAGCGAAACTTGGTAGAGGATAAACAAATAACAAAATTGAAAAATACATGATTATGTCTTCTAAAAGGCACTTGTGTGTATTTTCTCTCCTCTCTGGTTGGACTATACTCCCCCTTTAGGTGGACCTTTTCTCCACAAAGCCTTCCATGCCTTTATAACTGTTAGCACAGGATTGTGAACTTAGGATGTATTAAAAAAGTTATTAGATGGACCATCTGTCAGCATTAAAAAGGTGGCTAACTAGTTTGCTAGCTAAACATGAATGACACTTTACCTCCACCTCCAGCACATTAAAACTCAAGGGAAAAAAACAAAGCTATGTTATACTCTCGAGACAGTAATACAAATAAGTACACCTTTCTAACCATTCATTATCAAATTTTGCTCATCTGACAAAGCACACCAATTTGCATGTTTTGAATGTTCTTCAGCATTTTACAGAATAGGAAAACTGGATTGTCCAGATATCACTTCAATACTCTCCTTAGATGCTCTCTGTCTTTGCCTAATTGAACAGGTCTTGAAATACTTTGGAGTTAAGTCTTGGTTTGGGAAATCTGAGATTCCTTCCATTTGGATGTCTTGCTATTGAGTTAAGTACCCCCAAAAAATGAATGCTTAAATCAACGGAAGATTAAAGCCAGGAAGAAGGTTGGAAAAGGTATTCCGAGATGGGGCTCTGTCACCACCTTCTCTGTTTTATTGAGAAAATAGTCCGTTCTCAAGGGGCTGAAAGCTTCTATGCCAACCATCAGTCTAGTTTAACGACTCAAACTTAAAAATGTCAGAGAAAAAAAAAAAAGCCTTGGAAATGGAAATGCTGACAGCCCGTGAAGTAAGAAGCCCAAACAGGTGCCCGAGAAGCGGGTCATAATTCAATCAAGCTGGATTTTGACGTCATCTGCTACAGAAAAAAAGCCAAATGGCTTATGAACAGCACCAGAACCCCTGAGATTAAATTACAGCCCTGATATTTAATCATGGGTCTTACTTTGTTATTTTTAATAACACAATACATTTTAACAGTGATTCGTCAACTGCCCCAGCCAAATTAGAACTTCGGATGACAGGTTGGTCAGGCTGCCACGATCATTCAACACAATCTCAATTTTTACGATCAGAAACAGTAAATGATACAAGGCTTTTCTTTTCGCTATAATTTAGTGTGTGTGTGTGTGTGTGTGTGTGTGTGTACGCACGCATGCGCATGTGTCCACATACATGCCACAGCACATGTGTGCAGGTCAAACTACAACTCTGAGGAGTCTGTTCTCCCCTTCCACATATACTCAACTTCCAAGAATGAAGCTCAGGTCATCAGACTTGGGTAGCAAACACCTTCACTGCTGATCCATCTCATTGACCCAGATTAGACTTTTTTTTTTTTTTCTTTCCCTTTCTTAACAAACACGCAGTTGCTATAACTTGATACCAAATTTTAATTGAAACCAGCACAGACTCTGTAACCACACGATTGGGAAAGTGCACTTGCATCCTCTGCTCCACGATTTGGGAAAAGGACATTCAACTCTCCCTCCTCAAAACTGACACTTTATTTTAAAATGCTAGACTAGCTCTACATTCTGCTGTAAATCTAAATTCCTAAGTAGTATCTACTTGCAAAAGGAAGGGGAATATATATATATATATATATATATATATATGGAGAAATTTCCTCAGGATTTCTAAAGGATATAAAACTTTTCAATTAATCACAATTGGACTAAGATGACCAGTGGTAGATACGCACCAGTACCTGCAAGGGTCTACAAGAGGGCTTAGAGGTTAAGGCATTTGCTTGAAAACCAGTCGATCTGAGTTCAATCTTCAAAGCTCATATTGTTCAGGAACAATGTCCTCTGAGCACCATATCTACATATGACACTCATGTGGGCATCTCCTCTCAAATAATTTTTTTTTAAAAAAAGAGTTCTTTACAGAAATAAAAAAAAATTCATAAGCAAAAGTTTTAGAAGCAGTATCAGCATGGGCCACTGAAACAGGTTCCTTACAATGTAATGTACAAATGCTGCCACAGTGTGAAGGGTTGTTTGCACAACAAATCAATACAGGCACTTCCAACAATGGACCGCAGCTAATAAAGTACATATAGTAATTACTACCAATGGCGGTCGAGAAAGTCATTCATTACATGCTAATTGTCACACAAAAGTACAAAGGCAGCCATTTGAACAATCACTGGGCTGCACCTTTAAATAAAATACTTTCTACAGCCCTGAAATGCATCCACATCAACTGATTTTAAACACACCTGGGCATTTGATATGCTGATTAACTGGGCCTTTTATTTGTTTTTGAAATGAAAGTAAACATGACAACCTTTTCCACACTTTTGCAACTCCTGAGAAATCTCATACAAATAAATTGATGTGTGTACATATATACCTGTACATATGACTGATAATAATAATAAAAAGCCCACCCACTAGTCTTCTGCATAGGGCCAACTGCTGCTTCCATTGTGTCTCTCTTAAACACGTGGAGGGTTATGCTCCAAGAGTCCTCCTGAACTCTCACCTTATGCTGAGTCTAAATGACTCACACACTATAAAATGAATAACTGTCACCTAAGCTGAAAAATCTGATGGCCAATTTTTTTTAAATTTTAATCAGTATAACAAGGAACCATTAACAAAAAACATTTTAAAAAACCTATAATGTACTTTTATTTTCTCTAATACTTAGCATGATCTAATTAACTTGGAAGAGCACCTGGCCATAAAAAAAAAAATAGCTCATAAAAGACAAAACTAAGGAAAGGGGGATTCTTCCACGTCTACCTAGTCTCATGTTGATGGTATATACATAGAAGAGTTGAATTAAACAACATACATACAGATCCTAAAGGTCTGACCAAGAATTTTTTGGTTCAAGACCTACAAACTGAAGATGATTTCAAAATACACCATGTTCTTTAGTAGGCCATTTTAGATCTGTTATCTTGGCTTATGGGAACAGGTCTAAATAGTGCTATAATACTAAACCTTAGGAAGCACAGGCCCGAGGCCACCAAGACTCAACCCCACGCCTTGGACAAGGTTGCAAACTTCTAATATAAAAAGGAGTTTACCATTAGAAGTAAACGTTTGATCTGTAAAGCTTACAAATTTACTTTGTTTAGCATAGCAGATGAAGGCAAAAAGGAATCATTTTAAGCTCAAAACAAAACTGTTTATATGACAGTCTTTACAGCTCCATGATTCTAAGCATTTAAGACAGATTCAAGCAATTAACAGCATAAACTTTCATTACATAGTTCTATTATATATGTTTATGTGACTTTGCTGTTCATCTGTTATTTAAGTGATTTGCTCATTACAATAGTAGGGGAAGGATAATTTGCTGATGCTGTCAAAAATGCTAAGCATTTCAGTCTCAATAGTTCCTGGATCGGCATGCTTGTTTAATGCATTGTATTTACTTAAGTCACTGGCAAACAGACACCGCTTCTTCCTTCCAGATACAGAAAGCTAACATTTTAAGCACGTGTCTGCTTAACAGACATATCAAAACTTCCAAACTGCTTATTTTAAGGGTTGCAGACTGAACTTGGGATACTAATGGTCAGGGATTCCATTTTAAAGCTTTGCCAATGAGCACCATGCTTCTTTCTACTTAAAATGTAAAACTGTCTGACTCACTCAGATATTCGCAGGTCACACTAGGGCTGCCTCAACCTTTAGTGTGACGACCCCCACAAAATAACTGAGAAAAGAACATCTTCACTGGTACCGTGAAGCTGCCAGTTTGCCATACAACAAAGCACAACTTTGAAAATACCTGCTAAATTTTTCTCTACACAAATAATAATATGAAAATAATACACTAAGTCACATAACAACCCATCCCAATTTAGGAGAGTAACTTCTCTGGATGCTAAGGCGGGAAAATTTGGGGTATGGTTTATATCATCATTTATATATGTTTATTTTTAAATATACCTTCTAGCCTACAGATCAGGAATAGTATTTCATGCCAAGCTATATTTGATAGCTATATAATCTTCAAAAAACAGGAACTGTCTGTCTCTTGCATGTGTGTGTAGGTGCGTGTGTGTGCACATGTGCATGTGTATGATCATGTGCCCATGTTGGGGGGGTGAGGATAAGGATTTAGATTTAGGCAGACTGAGCTAGAATCTGATTTCATCGCTGCTACCTTGATAGCAAGTTTTATTTTATTTTGTCTTGATTTTTAAGCAACTCTGTACCTCAGCTTCCACACCTGTGAGCTGGGTATACCAACCCTCAGATTTTTCTCAGGTTCTGGAGATGATTAAAGCCAGACTACTCAGAGCAGAACATACCACCTGGCACACGAGGCAGCCCTTTGATTCTGACAGTGTCTAGCTGGCTCACACTCTATCATTCTGCCCACCACCTCACAAATGGGCTTAGGGGAAAAATGGGAGCACAAACCCAAATCTAGCTCCAGAGCTAAGCAAAGCATTCAGAGGACACGAGAGCCATCCCAATTCCAACAGCCCATGTCACCGCACAGGGCAAATGACAGCAGGCAACTGGATGGTGACATCAGTGTCATTTCCAATAAATGAGCTGCAGGGCCCCAGAGAGCTGGCAGATCAAAACTTATCTTCATGAACAACAAAGGGCAGTGTCAAAGCTCCTTACCTGAACTGTGTTCCTAAGGGGCTGTCCCCAAAATACTTTGCAGCCTAACATGTGAGATTACTGTACTTTCCACAAATGCTACAAACTGCTGCCCTTTGCAAAAAAATGCATAGCCATTGTGAACTGTATAAGACTGAGATGTTCAAACACAGAGACATGCACAGAGGCAAGACATTAAAGCACGCTCCTCAACAAACACCTTCAAGGGGACCAGTTGCTTTTGTTGTTGCTGTTGTTTTTCACATATAGATGAAAATGAATGCAGAATATAGAGCACTTGAATTTTCTCCCTAGCCCACAGATCTACCTACCCATTGTGAGAGACTTCTCTCTTTTTTTTTTTCCTCCTCAATGAATTTACTCAATTGACATGCCATCCTGGTGTCCTGTGACTATAGGTAAGCTAACTCAGATAAAATGTCAACAAATGTTTTTCCTTTTCAAAACTGACCCAGGAGAGAACTGAAGTGTGTTTTTACTGTTCCTCTTAACTGGCTCAAACCCCAGGGCATTTGACAATCTTTAACAACTGCTAAACACCTAAGGATAACTAAACAGTTACAGGGGAAAGAAAAGCTCCACTTTGAAAGAAAAAGAGGCAGAAGCAGAATCCATAGGGGACTAGCTGTTGACTATCCACACAGCAGGCGTGAGCAGGACTGATGGATGGAACAAGTTCTCTGGTCTATATAATTTGCATAGCTCAACTCTAAAGTGACACATTTTTTAAAAAGCTGGCAGCATTGCAATGTTTATCTTTTGCTCACCTTTTTAAAAGACTCAGGCATAGTGAAATACACTATACACTTTTTGAGTGAGACTATTATTAAGCCTTTACATCTCAAAATTTACAGATGCGAAAACCTCAATGGGCTTTTTCACTTTGGTAACTTCGTCTTCATCCTCCTTTTTCAAGAGGGACCATTTTCCAAGCAGCCGGGCATGGATGCTTTTACTTTGTTTTAGAATCAAGGATGCAACCGATAATAGATCGATGTGTATGTATTATAAGACAGATCCTAACTATTTCTGAAAAACATAATAACAGAGCCCAGCAAGCTTAGCTCGGCTAAGGTCGTGGAAGCTCTGGTCCATCATGGCTGAATTGTTTTACTGCCTTCTGCAGAACACCTGCAAACATCAAACAAAAACTGCTGGTCCTCTCCTGGGCTGACAAAAGCCTTTCATGTGAAAAATGCTCCCTGAGAATGTCAGGGAGCTGCGGCTCAGGTTACATTCCATTCTCCCAAGCAGCCTCGGGATTTCTTAAGGTGGCAGGGAAAACCAGGTTTGTGGAAGGAAAGATTAAAGAGAATCTGGCCACACTTGATTTGCATTCTCACATTGCAGATCGCGGCACAGCATAATGTATTAATGGAATCAAAAACTACTGGGCACCTTAAGTACGAAATATTACCCTTTGGAGGAGGAAAAAAAAAGGTACAGCTGATTTTTCAAACTGGAAGTTTACCTAGAGTTCAGATCTCTTTTTTTCCTGGATCCAAGTTTCAGAGTGACATCTGAGTCCACTTAGGACAATAAATATGAACTTGAAGTAACTCTAGAAGAAGATTTCTCTATCCAAAATTTCCTAGTTCATTCTTTCAGTTAAAGGGCAAAGTGTAGTCTCCATGATTTTTTTAAAAATTTGTCATGCTTTAAAAGAGATGGATGACTTTTATTGAGTGGAATCATAAGTCATTTTCTTCACTTACAGCCCCGTGTTGTAGTACGTCTTAATAGATGGGGACACTAACATGCCTGTCTTTAGTAAGTATACTGAAGCCACCACATGACTACCCTGGATGAATCCCCTGCGTCTTCCACCAAGCAGGCAGGATAAAAGAGCCCTCTGCTTTCCACCCTTAAAAGTAAACATCTGGCCCAAAAAGCTACACCACTGACATAGCAACGTGGTTTTAAAGTTCAACACCTTGATGCTCATCCCTGCATATTCATTACAAAGATCCCATCAGGTCATCAAGGATGAGGTCTTTAGGTGGACATGTGCTCAAATATACAAGTATATCACAGTCTCAATGGCTGCAATTTCTGAATCAGGAGTTACTTACCAAAATGCACTGTTACATTTTCAACTTAACCATCCTATACCGTCTCTAACTACTCCAACATTAAAGCAAGAACTGTATGTGAAAGCCAAATGTGAACTTTGAAAACTGATCCAGATATGCAACTGTTTTTCAATTAAACATATTTCACACTTACTAATTCACCTTAATTTATCAAGCCATAGCTAAAGGAATACATCAAGTTACTGCAAATGTGTCCATCTTTACAACAGTTCAAAGTATTTTATACTAACTTTGAAAGTAGTCCATCTCTGGGCTTGCCTAACATCTACTTTTATATTTAAACTTTAAAGGAAATAACTGTCAGGATAAAGTTAATATTTCAATAATATCTGAGAGGAAAAACTAACTTGTCTACAAGAAATGCTTCTCTCCATCTTTACTGAAAGCATTCACAATATTTTCTATCTTAAAAGTTGTACAAAGAATACTATACAGAAATTTTGAAAATGTATTATTAAAAATAAAACTAAACAGAAACATTAAAGATCCAGGACAATAGAGCAAACATATGGCAAAAAAATTTGTAATCCAAATAACCCCTAAGAATGTTAAAACATTTTATAAATTACATTAAAGAGACAAAAATTTCTTGAACTTATTGGGGCCAGTAAAAGTAACTTATTTAGAAATGAGCAAGTTCTAAAAGCCATTGATTTCTCTTAAAAGTATACCAATTAGACAAATTATATAGGTAAACAGATTTCAATGATTTTCCCCCCAATGAAATAGTATAAAATTATATTCAGAGTGGATAGACAATTCCGAAACTATCTCACAACTAAAAGATGTCAACATTTAGCAGTCTGACTTAAGAATCATACAGCCCCATGTATTGCTCTATACCATTTCCAGAACCTCTCACATCCTGCAGCTGTCTAACAAGCATAAAAAATGGATTTCAGCCTTGAACCTAAAGGATAGCAGACCACAATCTATGACTCCTTATTTAAAATGCACTGGACACAAAAAAGAAATACATTTGAAATAAACATCCCATCTGCAGTCTCCACTTTTAATAAGAACTCAAACAGTCCTGCCCTACATATTATCATTGTGCATAGATTTCTTTGTGAAAAACACTGCCTTCTTTTAAAGATCTCTCATTGATAAAATGATCAAGTCTCCCCAAACCTTCCCCTTAAAATACAGCAGAAATGCACAGCAAAAGTCAATGGTGAGGGGAAAGACGGCTAAAGCTTCTACCAGGATATTTGAAGGAGAAATCATATTTAGCTTCTCAGATTAGCATGAGGCTGTGTACAGACAGAGTGCATACAGCCTTCACCTGCAAAATTAAATGCTTGTTTCTTCAAAAGGGTTAATTGTACACAGTATCTCATAACTGGTATTATTTACAAAGAATTTCCCCTCTTGATGAAAGTTAGATTTTTCCCCTCTGCCTTCAAATAGGGAAGATTAATTTATTCTTCCACACTAACACTGCCCTTATCTTTGCATGCTTGATTACAACTATATTAGAAAATCATTTTTAAATTAAGTGATGGAATTTCAAGATCATTTTCTTGATTTAGAAAAAAAGTCTAATGTTCCCGGCATAAGATACACATTTTGTGGAAGTTACACTGCTGAGGGTTAAGGAGATAACCACATCATTGTAGGCTACAATTCAAAGAGTTCTTTCAGAGCACTTCGCCACAGCCAAAAACATACAATGAGCAAATAAACAAGTGAGAACATTCAACTTCACACACCAAGAAAAGAATTTACATACTTGAGCCAGTAAAATGTCCACTCGCCAAAGAAGTTGGTCCATTTTTCCCACTGCTCACAGGAGGTGAAAACATCTATAAGAGACAAAGACAGACCACAGTTGTAAAGATGAGGCCTTCAGAGTTCACCAGAGAGCTTTTACATTCTTACCAGATAACTTGGAGTTTATGCTAAGGGCTTATTCAGTAAAAATACATCGACATCCAACTTAAAACTAAATCAGGCATCTCACTCCAACCCTCCCCCACATTACCACTGTTTCTCTCTCTCTCTCCTCGGGTGACTTAGATTGCCAAGTAGTCCTACCACATTCTGAACACAGTCCCCACAATCTGATCAAACCATAGATCGGAGAGAACAGCCTTTCTTTAAAAAAAAAAAAAAAGACCAAAAAAAAAAAAAAACCCACTAGTTTGACAAAGGAGAAGAAAAAGTTGTTTGTTTTATACTGAAAACCTTGGCCATAAAGGTGGCAATGTCCATTTTCATCCCGTGTAAGATTTGCCTGGCATATGTGAACCCAAATAAATTAAAAAAAAAAAAAAAAAGAAAGCCACCTGCACTAAGTTCTCATTTCATCTCTAGCATGAGAGCAATTTAAGGCAAGCCTCTCTCTCTCTCTCTCTCTCTCTCTCTCTCTCTCTCTCTCTCTCTTCTATCTCTCTCACACTCACTCTCTTTCACTCCCTCTCTCTCCAGTATTTACTTCAGACTTAATTGGTTTCCCTCTTTTGCATGTATCTCTTGCCTAGCGCACACCTTCCCTGCCTGACTCAGAGCCTGCAAAAAGCAAAGGAATGGATGAAGAAAGTGCAGCAAGCTGAAGGGGGGCTGCAAAGCTAGCTGCCTAGAGCTGTGCTTCCTGGCAAAACTTCCCAAAGCCATTTTCTCCAGACGGGCTGCAAGAGATCAGCGGTGGCAGCGAGGCAGCAGCATGAAAGAGCCCACTTAGAAGGCGCTTTGGACTCTGAGCGCGCGGTGGGTTCTTTTCATTTTGCTTCACAAATGCATCTTACACCAAGCTCATTTGACGTTACATATGAATTCATGGCCCTGACATGTTTGGAAGTTGGTGCAGGCAAGGGAAACAAGGGGGTAGAGGGGGATGGAGAAGGACCAAGTGCTGTGTCAAAAGTCCACGCTGTGTAAGTTCCTCTTTGTGCTGATCTCAAGACCACGAAATTGACTAAAATAGTCCAAGAGGTTCTTAAGAATGTATGCTTGGCATATGCATGGGAGGTTTCAGAATCTCACAAAAAAAGATAGGGCAGGAGGACCCCAGGTCCCACTAATAAACCATAACCGTACAAGTTTCAACTTTAGAAATAATAATTGGGTCTATATTCTATTTTCCACTTCTAGAAGAAAAAAAATGAGGCATAGATAAGAAAGTTATCATTACACTTACTGGCCAAGTTCTAAGAGTACTTCACAGTTTTAAGGGGTGTCTGTTTTTCCTTTCCATGGAGTGTGATTTCATTATTTGGAGGAATTGGTAGGGAAAGAATTCAAGGCAAGTAATTAGACTCTGGAGGAAAAAAAGCTGAGTCTTCAGGACACCCCAAAATTAGCCTTAATAAAACTTGTCAAAAAGACCTTCATAGTTACCAGAGTCGGCCGATTAAAAATTATTTCTGTCTTTCAGATGACTATGGGTTTCTAGCTGACGTGTTGGGGAGAGTTTTTTTTTTGTTGTTGTTGTTTATTTCACAGCTTTTGTTAGTCCACCGTTCTCTCTTACCGCACTGAAATCCAGTAAATCACTCAGCTCTTTGTCCGTCCCTAAGGCAGCCATTCGCTGTTGGTGATGCATTTTAGCAAAATCACACAAACCTAGAAACATGGAAATAACCGCAATCAGAAAATCCAGTCCCAATCCTTGGAGGAGACTGGGGGTTCGGGAGGTGGTGGGGCGGGAATGTAAGGGCGGGTGGGATTAAGGTGGAGAGAAGGGAGGGATGGGAGAATTGTTGTTAGGTTTTGTTTTGTTTTTAAGATGGACTAGGCAGCAATAGCAAAAAATTTTTAAAAAGCAATATTTTCTTTCCAAAGAGACCATCGAACTGGTAACATCCACTATAAAAACCAAATCCGGGAAGGGGGGGGAGGAAGGCGCTCTTCGGCGCATCATTTTATGCAACAGGAGGTAGAGCGAGAAATGAATGGATCACAGAGAAAAGAGAAACTACTCCCGGCGATCCCGTCTCAACTTTCCCCCCCACCACCACCACCCTCCACCCTACCCCTCCCACGCACACCCTCACACACGCGAACACACACACACACACACACACACACACACACACACACACACACACACACACACACACACACCACTCCCCTCTGCAGGGCAAAGTAGCTCTAAAGAAATTACAGATGAGCGTCTCTGGAGTGGAAAACACGTCCAAAGGGGGTGGGGTGACACGCGGAGGGGGGAGAGGAGTGGAGGGTCGGCTCGTGCAATTGTCCAGCACCTTAATTTGTGAAAGAAAAGGCTGCAAATGAAAATAAATTTGAAAAAAAAAATTTGAAGTCAGGCCCTTGGCAAAGTGCGCGGGGCCCGGGAGCGGGCCGGGCGCGGAGGGGCGGGGGCCGATCGCGGGAGGAGGGGAAGGGGTGTCGCTCCCCCCCAGCGCCCGCGCCCCGGATCGCCGCCGCCCGACAAGCCCGCAGCCCGGCGCGGGGCCCGAGCGCGGCCGCCCGGCCCCGGCTCGACCCCGCGCGGCGCATCCGCCCCGCCAGCCCGCCGCGCCGCTACCTACCGCCCGCGCGCGACAAGGGGCTCCCGGTGCAGCGCCGGCGCCCAGGCGGCGGTCATGTCTAACCCCCTGCCTCCGCCGCCGCCGCCTCCTCCTCCTTCTCCTCCTCCTCCTCCTCCTCCTTCCCCTCCTGCGCCTCCTGCGCCTCCTCCTCGGCCGGCGCCCGCGCCCGCTCCGGCTTCCCCGCCGCCGCCGCCGCCGCCGCCACTACCGATCCGCAGACACACAGCCAAGATCCCTGACTCTTAACACCAACTCTCTTCTCCGGGGAGGGGAGGGGACGGAGGAGGGGGAGGGGGAACACGGCAAGGCGCACGGAATTGCAAGTTCAGCAAAGAAATGGGTGGGGGGGCTCCGGCGGGGAGACGCGGCGCTCCGGTCGGGCTGCTTGGGATGCACCCCCCCCAATACACCCCAGGAAAAAGAAAATCTCAACACCTCCCCCTTCTCGCAAAAAAAAAAAAAAAAAAAATTACACGAACGAAAATTTATCCAGCACCTCATTTTTCCTCAGATCGCCAGTTAACAATCTGAAGTCTGAACAGTTCAGTGTTGGCCAGTTCCATCCATCCGAGGCACTTTGAAATTGATTCGAGTTTCCATCCTCTCACTTCTTTCTCTTACTCTCGTACACACACACACACACACACACACACACACACACACACACACGCACGGCAAAGCAAGTTTATACTAGGCTGCAAATACACGTGATGCAAAAAGACTTTGCCAAGACGAGTATTTTTCTTTTCCATACGTAAACCAAGCCATATTTTGCTGGGGCGATTTTTGTTTGGGTTAGTTTTGCTTTGGGGACGAAACCTGAATTGCAGACTTTCTTCCTCCACGTTTTTAAGTCACAGAATCATATAGCTGAAAACTTTCTTTAAAAAAAAAAAAAAAAGAAGGTAATTTTAGGGGATGGACGTTGTTTTGTTTTTACACTTGAGTTCCCAAGCACGCCAGTTCGCGCTCGCCAGCTCTTTTTAAGTTTTCGATTCAACATTTATCACTTATAGGCCCTGCATGCTCTTAAAACACACTTTTTCCGCATTACTTTTTAGAATCAGAAATAAACTCCCAAATCCCATCGCTTCGTTAAAACATGCGTACTTTATCTAGGAGATGCAACATTCGCTATTTTCACGTGTGTTTAAAAACACATTTTACAAATCCTGGTATGGCTAGATGTGCAAGTACAAACCGAAATGCATGCACACACTTTTTCCCATTGGCAATTATTTAATAGGTCGTTCCTTTTGTTTGACTAAAACATTGGGATTAACATTTTCAAAATTCAATTACGAACAGTTTACTCTGACAGGAAATTGTAACATTACCTTCAATGGCCCCAAATATGCTCACAATATTCCAAGGAAAGAGACTTTAAAAAGAGACAAAAATCTTCTGCAAGTACTTAGTATCTCACATGTGTACCCCCCAAAAAAGTATTTTAAATGGTACTCAGTTCTGCTCCAGGGTTAGCCACAGTTTACAGGATTATGCACCTGGCTCTGGTTTTTGTATTATCCGCCATAAAACTGTTAACAAAATGCCCTCCCCCCCAAAAAAATCATTAAAAAAAATCCGACAACTTTTTTCTTATTGTGTATAAAAAAAATATCAACACTGAGTAGTTATAATTGTTCTTCAATCTTGTTGGTTGGATTTGTTCTTCTTCTCTTACAAAGTCTTAAACTTGTTCCAAGTTTAGAGGTGTCTCACCATCCTCCTCCTCATCATCACCACCATTGACTCCCCCGTGGAGTCACATTGATAATAATAGGTTTCCCTGAAAGATACATTGTAATCCATTCACATCCGGGCACTGCGGGTTTATAAAGAGAAGGCGCTGCGGCCGCCGCTGCTCCTCCAGACAATGACTGGGGAGGGGCGGGGCGGACGCGGGCGACCATAGAGTGGTAAACAGAGCGCCTAGAGGGGCCACCAAGATGGCGGCGCGCAGGCCACGCCTCCTCCGGAACAGGGAGGAGGGAGGAGACAGGCTGCGAGCCGCGATCGCGCGTGGGGCTGCGCTGCGCGGGCTTCTCGGGCCGGGGTCGATCGCAGGCCGCGGGTGCACGTGTCCCGACTCCGTTGCTGGCTCCGATCGTGGACACGAGGTGTAGCTTCCGCGTGGAGAAATTCTCGAAAGTCACCGGGAGGCCCGGAAGAGGCCGCGCGGGCTCCGGGGGAGGCAAGCGGAGTCCCGCAGCCACGCGAGGCAGATCCGGGTTTCTGGGTGGGGTGAGGGATTGGCACCGAGTCCAGGGTCGCTCTTGAGTCTGAACAATCCTGGGGTCCTCACCTCAGGTTCTGAGTGCCCACCTCACTGCCCCTTCCTCTTAGAGGTCCCTGGAAATGCAAGAAGTTTGTTAGCGCAAAAGTCTTCGCTCAACGAAGACCTTCCTTGATGGACGGAAAATTAGAAAAGCAACTGAATCTTAAACCATAATCAATTGCTAGTTCTGGCCAAGCACTCACCTCTCAAACTTAGTGTTCTGGTCTCTAAACTGTAATAATAATAATTTAAAATGGGCGGAGTTTATTTCTATATCATGCAGATAAAGATGAAGTCACCGTGAAAAAGACTCTTTCCACCTCAAATTTCTTAACTCACTGACAAAGTCTAGCCTACCCATTGCGAATTTAAATGAAGTGTCCTGAATCTCTGAAAAGTCAGAATCATCCTAAGACAAAAAGGCCATTAATAAGTATGACAGGTTACAACTATAGTGCGATTATACTATAAAGACTATTCTCAGAATTAAATATGAACCTACAGACTATTAGTAACTGCTGATTTATATAGCAACAAAAACAGTTGCACAGATTCGTCCCTGCAGAAGTTCTTTAAGTGGCACAAATTTGCCTAAGTCACATTACTTCCTACATTATGTGACAGAGCTCACCTTTGGAAGACAATCTGTGAATGAGAGTCCACACTCACCCATGTTCCCAAGCCATCTGGCTGTGGGAACATCTTAATCTCTTTTTTTCTGACTCAAATGTGTTAAAGACAGTTACAGAGTTCAGATCAACCTTTAAAGCACTTTTGCTTAGACTAGAGAACAGGAATTGTGGTGTAGGTTGTTTTCCTGTCCGGTCACACATTGCTAAGGAACCTGTCTTGTGTTTCCATCCCATATTCTCATCTGAAAATAATTCTTTACATTTAACTATCTCTTTAGGCGGCATTATCGTAAGCATTATCTCTAGTTCTCAGAGCAAGCTTCTACAGCTCTGGAAAAATGATGTAATGAAGAGATCACAAACACTGGCTTGGGAGAAATACGCCATCAGCTCTACCTATAATCAGCTCTGTGACCCAAGACTCAGCACCAGTGACCTTTGCTATAAAATGCTGAGGCCGGAGTAGATAATCTTGTAAAATCCCCTTTAGCTTTCAGGTTTTTGAAGATTTTTCCCCTCCTCCTGAATTCCAAACACACACAGGATCTGTGTGGAAATCAGTGACAGAATCAGGATCTGAAGGCACCCAATTGCTAGTCTACTACCTTTTTTTTTTTTTTTTTTCCTGACCCTACAATCAGAAAACCAAACAACTTCCCTTCCTGTTTTAAATTAAGGGACAAATGTGGGTGTGTTCCTCTTTGTTTTTTCCTGAGCTGTCAGATGATAGATACTTTCTAATTATACTTATGAAGATTGGAGGCACCTTAGAAATAGGAGATTTGAGAAGATACTCTAAAGCTTGGAGATAAAAGAGCAAGCATGGGAGATAATGCTTTTGATGCTGGCTGGATTTGTAGACTCCCCTTGCCTAGGAACCCCTACATCTTAGTCTATTCTGGCTGCTGCAACAGAGGAACATAGACTAGGGGACTTCGACAACAGACATTTGTTCTTCACAGTTCTGGAGTCTAAAGTCTGAGATTAAGGTAAATGTCCGGGCATGTCGGTCAACCCTCTGTCTTTTTCCTGCCTTTTAGCGGGCTGTCTGCTAACTATACTCAGAGTTCTAGTCTCTCTTACAATACTAATCCCATCAGGGGTCTACCCTCAAAACCTCCTGAACTTAATTTCCTCCCTAAGTTCCATTTCTTCATGTCATCACACTGCGGGAGAGGAGGGTCAACATAGTAATGGAGGATTGAAGGCATGAAACACACGAGTACTCAGTCCATAATAAGGTAGAGAGGTATGTGCTGCATGTGGGTGTCAGGTGATCGTTCTTAGTCTAACTCAACAGTCCCAACACATTGAAACTTGTAAATGAAGAAGAGAGATTGCGTAGTCATGTGCTGCTGACAGCTGGCTAGCCAGGGTACCAGGAAGCTAAAGCATGCGAAAACCATGGTTCTAGAAAGCAGAAATGGTAAGTAAAGGAAGATGCTCTATAGATAAGTGAGAAAGGTCTTGAGAGTTTCCCCCAGAAAAGTAGAAGATGAAATCCTAGGTAGAATGTTTACAAAAGTTTCCCTGGTCCACATGATAGCTACGAGGCCTCCTAATGGGACTAACCCAGGCAGTGATCTCCAGTCAGCTAACCCGAATACTTTCCTAGTCTCTCCAGTTAAAGAATGCAACTAGGTGGGGCAGTCCTTTACATCCTAACACTGTCAGTATCATGGTTTTCCCAATAGGAACTATTTTTCTAGGGAGTAAACAGTTTGCTCCTGCAAACCAAGATCCTACCTAATTCATATTGCTACCTGTTGTGTCTCGGATGTAAAATGTCCCCAGCAGGCTCATGTGTGTGAACACATGGTCCTCAGCAAGTGGTGGGATCTGAGAAGGTTATGGAATCAGAATTAGAACCTTGCTGGAGAAAGTATGTCACTATGGGCTAGCTTTGTTGACAGTCAGTTCTCACTTCCTAATTTCCTGTTTCTCCCCCCACCCCACTCCCACACCTCTATTTTCTGAGTATAGATGATAAAACACACCTACTGTCAAAATGGAAAATGCACAGTCATTTTCTTCTCTGTCACTAATCAACCTTAAGCAAGTTTCACATCTTATTATATCTGTCTTTAAGTTATATCTGTCTTTAAGGTACATCTGTCTCTTGAGCTGGATAGCTGTCTCAGGGACTAAGTCTCTGCCTGGTAAAGAGAAGGTCCTAAGTTCAGATCCCCAAGTCCACGTAAAAACACCAGGCAGAAATGGCTGAAGCCTGTAACTTCTGATCTTGGAAAGTGGAGCCAGGGAAACTCTAAGACAAAGCAAAGAGGAGGCTGTGATCCAATCCAGGGTGATTCCCAAAGTCACCCTTAGGCTTGCACAGGCACAGGCAGTTCTGTTTGATGCTTATGGACATAGACAGACAGACACACACACACACACACACACACACACACACACACACACACACACGCAAAGTTACCCATCTCGATTCCTTTTACAATTGACTTAAATCTCAAATGAGATAATGAAGATGAAAGTGCTTTGAAAATGATGAACTCCTATTCAATGTGCGCTGGTTTGAAGAGCAAATTCCTCTCTAGGAGAATCATTGGGTCCTAAGGATTCTGACTAATCAATGGATTAATACTTTTATTGGCTCATATATTGGCATGCGAGATAGGTGGCATAAAAGTAGGAAGGGAGGCCCAGCTGGAAGTTGAGTCACAGAGGACATGCCCTTGGTGGCCATATCGTGCATGCCCTGTTCCCTTGTATTCTCTTCTGTCAGCTTCTTATCTGTCATGAGCGGGCACAGTCTCTGTCACGTGCTCCCACCACCATGGTATCCTGTTTCCCCAAAAGTCCAGGAGCAACATAGACCAAGCCTTTGGACTAAAGCTAGATCCCACAGCAGTTGCTCCTTCTTTTCCATTATTCGTGTCAGATAACTAATGCAAAGTGTAAGGACACAGATAGCCGAAGATCAGACTGTTTTCTGTAAGTGTGACACAGCGGCCAACATTAACATCCTGTGGGTTCCTAGAGAAGAGAACAGAAACTGAAGAACACTTGGTCCAAAGCCTTCATTTGTGGTTGTGGATGTTGTGGCTCAAGTGGGACAGCTTGTCAAAGGTCATCTCATTAATTGACAATGGCCAAAGTAGTCCTTGGTAACTGAATGCCAAACCCGTAGCATTCTCCTTCAAATGCCATCCATGCTTTTCTCCCTTCCTGTGTGAGAATCAACAAGCAAACAGACACATTCAAAAATCTGGCCAAAAAGTCGTGGGCCTCTACTGTGTGTCAGAAACTCCTCTCTCAAGACTCAAAGCGAAAGCATAGGTTAAGGACATTGGCATGACTTGCTAAATGTCAAGGACAGTTCTGAGTGAATGGCTAAGTCGCTGCGGGTAAGATGCAGCCTGTGGCAGATGTGTGCCAAAGGGATGACTGCCAGGCATATGTCCAGGTAAATGGAACATTACTGTCCAGGGCCCTACTTGTAATGAATGGTAAGTCAGGAAGACTGGAAAGACAGACAGGAGAGCTGGAGGCAGTTTACATGAAAGAAATCCAGAGCTTTCAGTATATTCACTGTCTCATGCATGCCTGGTCCGACCATTCCCTGGTTGTTCACAAGATAAACCCTATCATCTGTCCAGCCTCAGTTTAAGTTTCTCCTCCTGCTAGAGACCTCCCTCACAATTCTGCCTAGAGTAGACATCCTGAGCCACAACCTGGGGTGTATATCCTGTACATTGGCACTTTTCCCAACTGGAGCCCGTGTGTATTAATCCACTTCTATCACATGTGTCTTCTTTTTCATGTAAAACGATCATATTTTCTATCCTTTAGCAGCTTTGCTATCCTAAGGTTGATTTTTTGTTATTATTTTAATGTTTCATACATGAATATAGTGAAGTAATGTTTTCCAACATTAATCCCTAACTCCATTCCTCTTCTTCTTCCCATTACAAGTTTTTGGCCCCTGCCAGCATCTTTTATATTTTCAATTCTTTTCCCATGTGTGGCCCACTGGGTCTCATCTGGTTTGCCCTTGTTGATATGTGCCCGAGTCCTGCTGGAGCCTGACTTTTGTATCACTGGGGACACCATTGAAGAGGACATCTTGCATTTTCTCCCATCATTAAGATTGAACCTTTATCAGCCTCTCAGGAAGGTGTGGGGCCTCTTGTCTCCCTCTCCCTCCTCCCACCCTTCTCTCTGGGAAAAGGAGTTTATTATCTCAGTGTGGATAGTATCCATTTTGGTGGAGAAAGCATGATGGCAATTATTTTAAGGCAGCCAAGGCAGAAGCCTGGATCATAAGACAGCCTTCAGATGGCAGAGAGACAAAGTGGCGCCAGGTTCCCAAACCTCAAGGCCTTCCCCCAGCAAAGTGCTTCCTCCAGCAAGACTCCACTTCCTAAAGATTCTAGAACCTTCTCAAACAGTGCCACCAGCTTGGGATCAAATGTTTAACTCAAGAGCCTATGAGGAAAAACTCAGACTCAATGTATGTATTATCTCCCTTTCTGCCTTGATTGACAGCTCTGTTCCTCAAATCTTAGCTATTTTTCATTCCTCCTTAGACTTTACGGCTCTTTAGTACTATATCATGTTTGTTTACTTTACATTTTGGAGACAGTACAATCTATTAAAAGATCAATAAGCATCCCAAAATTAGTTGTTGATAACTCAAACACTTCATATATAGAAGGGATGACCTAGATTATCCAAACTTTTCCACCAAAACACCTGTCTCTCTTGCTCCAGACTGTGGTTGCTGTAAAGTAGGTGGTCCACAAATTTTGTTCACCCTTGGATTCCCACCCTAGTCCCAGGGCTTGATCTGTGTTCATGATTTGATGGCTGTTCAATGAATGAAGATACAACTACCTTGTCATAGTTAGGCACAGGTGTCAACATGACTGTTGAGGGTTTGAGCTCTGGGCACATTTGCCAAGAATTAATGGTTGAGTTAAGCCCAGAGCAAGCCTGCAGGAGATTGTCTGGATGATGGGGAAGGCCCAGGTGGGTGGATTAGGCCCTGGAATAAAACACAGAGAGCTGGTTGAGAGAATCGGCATTCTTGTGTACATTTGACCAGATAAGGATAAGGATCATCCCTCTCTCAACTGTTATGTGGTGATGGTGTGGCCAGTTCCCTAAGCCCTGGTGTTGGTGCATGCTCTCCCGTCATGCTGAATCTAAGAACTGTAACCAGTAATCTCAAGAGAAAATAAACCCCTTATTCCCTTAAGCTGTTTGATGGTGATTTATCAGCAACCATGCAGGTGAACTGCAACACACCTTCAGCCTCCAGAATCAGTGTTGACTGCTGCTTTCCTACCTTGTCAGATCCATTTCTCATAAGGTTTTCCTTCCATTTGATTCTTTGTAAACATTGCCAGTGAAGGATCCACATGATGTATATGAGCCAACTGGCATTCCACTAACTGGAACCCTAGATCCTAAAGAGAAAAATCAAGGCCGTCATTTTAATGTTCCCATTCGTGGGGATTGACTCTTCATTATAATTATCCATAGAGTGATTTGGGATGCTGTTATTATTGCTCCAGTCTTTAGACATCTTCATATTTTATGGAGTAAGAGAGTCTGTCTTTCAAGTATACTGATTACTCAAAGTCACACAGCCCCTGTATAACTCAGTTTTCCTCTATGGCGGCAAGGCATCTCAGCAAAACAACTCAGAAAGAGAAAACATGCATTTGAGCTCATGGTTTCATTCCATGCTCACTTGACTTCATTGTTTCTGGACTTCCAGGATGTCAGGACGAGGAGCACACAATGGGAAAAGGGCTGCTTATTTCATGACGTAAGGAAACAGAGACAGACAGACAGACACCGAAAGAGGAGAGGAGGAACTCTGGGGACAAAACATCATTTTCAAGGATATGCTTTTATGTAGGCCCAACATCCTTATGTTTCTACCCCCATTCAATAACCTAGTTAGTCACTTACAAATCCACAGAGCTGAGGAGATAGAGAAACACGTAAGTGCAATAGCTGCCCAAACATGAAGATCTAGGTTCAAGTTCCAAGCACCCAAATAAAGAGCCAAGTATACAAGTGTGAACTCACACACACACATCTGTAATTCTGTGCTGGGGGGTGGGGCGATGAGGAGAGGTAGCTAGAGGTAAGAGGATCACTGAGACTTGCTGGCTACTCATGGAGCCAAGTTCAGTGAGAGATCCTCTCTCAAGGGAATAAAGTGGAGACTCATAGAGCAGGTTACCTAATGTCTTTCTGTGGCTTCTGCACACACATAAGTATGCATGGCCACACAGAGACATGCACACATTCCAACACACTACACACTCACACATATAACCCCCCTACACACAGACTCAGTGACAGTTAATCTTGAGTGTCAACCTGACCACACCTCGCATTAACCAAGATCAGCTGTGAGGCCACCTGAGCAGGTTATCTGGATCAATACATTTACAATACAAAGACCAGCCCTAGATCTGATTGGAACCTCTCAGTAGTGGACCAGATGAAAGGAACCAGAGACCAGAAGACTGGAAAGAAGAGAGACTCTGCAAGGATGTTTGCAGTGACTTAGCTGCCTCCAGCTTCAGCTACCAGCCATGTCACCTCCTCCATGAAAGACTGTTTCTCCCCTCTGGACCATAAGCTGAGTAAATCTCCCTTTCTCCCTTAAATTGTTTGACTTTGGGTGTTCATTCACAGCAACAGTTAAGAGTAACCATTACACACACACACACACACACACACACACACACACACACACACACCAATCCTTCATGTAGTAATCCATTCTTGAGGTCAAACTCAAAGGCTTCACCTCTGTGACACGCACGCTGAGGCTCTAGCTCTTCACACATAGAGGACATTTAGATCCAGGGCATCTCAGCTCTCCAGGGCAGAGCTAACACTGAAACACAAGCTGATATGCTCTGCTCAGGTCGGTGACACATGCTGTGAGCATAGGTCTCAGCCAACTACATGGACAATGACTTTAAATATGTAGCACACACAAAGAATGCGTGCTAAATGGCCCCAACTCAACAATCTCATTCTTTCTCCTTCGAAGACAATGACACCCTTTAAAATAGAACCCATCAGATAGTTTTATGATTAGGAAGAGCAGTCTAAAACACTAAATTTTTTGAGTCGTCTTAAATTACTAAAACTTCATGAATCTATTCCTTCATGATCTATTCCTTCTCCCTTTCCTGTCTAAAAACTTATGGAAGAGCCAAGAGTGCCAAGAGCACTTGCCTGACATATCCAAGGCCCTGGGTTCAATTCCTAGAATTGGCACGAGCTGAATTCACTATCTGTCCCCGGCTGACCTTGAACCACCACAGTTTCTAGTGCTGTTAGAGTTCCATGCATGAGCCGACACGCCTTGCATCTTAGAGGTTTGGCTGATAAGTGTCTTAGTTCTTCTAATATGCTAGTGACCACGTATCTGATACAAAGCAGTGTAAGGCAAAGGGTATATTGTGGCTCACATTTTGAGGGTGCAGGTCTCTTGATGGGAAAGGCATGGCAAGTTTCAGGATAGCAGGTCTCTACAGACCTGGATTCATCTGACTTCTACTTCCTCCTGCCCCTTCCACTCCCCCTGCCCTTCCCCTTCCTCTTCCTCTTCCTCCTCCCCTTTTCCTCTTTTTCTCCTTTTTCTCCTCCTTCTCCTCCTTCTCTTTCTTCTTCTTCTCCTTCTCCTCCTCCTTCTCTTCCTTCCCCTTCTCTTCTCCTCCTCCTCTTCATCCTTCTTTTCCCCTCTTTCTTCTTTTATTCACTCCCCAACTGTTACCTGGCTTTTTAAATCCCACTGAAGCTACCTACATCCGTGTAACCTTTCCAACTCTGTCCCCATCCCTTTCCCTCAAAGGAAGTGTGTGTTCAGACTTAATTTCACTATCTATACATTCAACTCATGATACTGAGTGGTTTGAAAGAACTCTCCAGAGCAGTAAGAAATTTAGTGAAAAGAGAGAGCTTCTGGCCTCCAAGCTTCCCCCTCTGGATATCAGGAACTCTCCTGGACTCTTGATAAAATGAGCCAAGAGCTATCTTAAACATGCTTTGAGAATGCAGCACATGCAGTAACTATCTCCAACCAGGAAAATATGCGAAGGCTTCTTAGATCAGAAGGATTTAGAGCTGGATGGGGAAGGGGGGTAAGTGGTCTTTCCCTGAAGCCATAGAAACAGAAGGACATCTGAAGTATTCATTAAAAAAAACCTAGAAGGCAACACCACTAATGTTAGTGAGAAAATATTTCAACTAGCTTTGACCTTTCTTTGTGATTCACTGTAAGCATTAAGAGGATCAGGTGTGCCTGAGAAGAACTTTCCAGAAGCGATGTGGAAGAATGAAAGTAAGAAATTAAAGGCAGAGACCAAGCAGCCAAGAGTGCTTTCTCTCTCTCAACGAGTGACTTATGAGATTGTGACATAGGGCTATGGCACTGGCCATGGAAATTTGAAAAACTGATTTAAGAAGTGATGTGGATAGGTGGGTAGACAAGTTACTTATGTCACAAGGCATGAAAAGACTAGATTCTAATTGGTTTAAAAGATGAAAGTTTACAAGTCTACCAGGTTTAGAATAGAGCCGCAAATGCAATTGGTTTAAAAGATGAAAGTTTACAAGTCTACCAGGTTTAGAATAGATTACAAATGCAATCTCCTCTCAACCATCTCCAGTCAGGAGAAAAAAGCTTCACAAATGTGCCAAGAGGCTTATCTTTCCTGTGTTTCCAAGCCCGCCAAGTCGATAATCAGTATTAATCATCATAGTATGTCATACACCTAGGATGTATGTATTCTGTACCTTGAGCTGTTAAGTTATGAAGAAGCAGATTTTGGCTTTGCATTCCCAAACAGTTTTCCAAAGGTGTTTATCCAACTGACATCCATATTAGCAATGTACTAGATGAACTAATGTATTTTTAATATAAGAAAGTATCATAGACGTCCTTTCTGACTAACTGTGCTATTGTGGAACACAGAGACCACCAGAGAATTCTTTGTCATTTCAATATGCACCAGAGATGATGATTTCATCAGTTTGGACAAGCTATAACTTACAAAAATTGCACTTGTTATTATTTGATTTTTCAATCAGTAATCATTTCATTGTTAATAATAAGGTCACTTCTGAATATGTACTCCCATTTCTGGACATACATAAAAATGAAATGAAAATGTGTGTGTGCATGCACACGTGCACATACGTGCATGGGAACACACATGTGCATGTGTTCATGTGGAAGCCAGAGAGTTACCTTGAATGCTGTTCTTTCTTAGGTACCATCCAACATGTTTTTTGAAGCAGGGTCTTCTACTGGCTGGGGTCTCACCAATCAGGGGTAGGCTGCTTGCTTGAGCAGTGCACTCAGTGATCCACTTGTCTCTGACTTCCTAGCACTGGAATTATTTCCACCCAGATTAGCAAATGCTAAAATCAGGACTTCTCCCCAGAAAGCTGCCAAGTTCAGCGTTTGCCAATATGCCACTGGGTGATGCCCACAAGCACCCAGATGATCCAGGTAGAGCTGATATTGCTCATACTGTGAACATACTTTGAGTTACATGAGCATGGGTATGTGCAATACACCATTCCCATACATGTGCAGGTAGAGAGAGTGAAAGAAAGAGAGACAGCTCTAGACTTCCAAGCAATCTATGGCATTTGTAGCTATTAATCAGTTGTCACATTTCTACCGATGACTCTTTATGTGCCATTCCTAGAGATGGCTGTCATACTCTGGGTCCTTACTCTGTCCAAAGGCATGTTGCTGCCACAAATCCCTAAGAGAGAACTATCCAGTCTAATTCTCTCCCACTGGATTTCTGTGCCTGTTCCTGGTGTTGCTTTTGATGGTTGGTCTTGTACAGTTTCACTGTGTTATCCACAGTGATGTTTCTGCTGGTAGGATTTCCACAGAGGCCCAACATGCCTATGCATAGACCCAGTTATTACTCAATATACAGGTCTTACCTCAGGGTCAAAAAAGCTTGCCCAGATGGGTTTTCTACCTGAGTTACACTTGGACTTCCCACGGTCACCCCCTGACCTCTTTCTGTCCTTCTAGCCCAGTGACCCCAGGCTTTGCTTCCCAGACAGTTTTTTCTACTTTTAAACCTCTGGAAACATTCCTATGTGGGACCAATGGAGGGTATTGCTGTTGATAAACCTCCTGAGACTATGCCAATATAACAAAGCACTTCTGATCATGGTACTCAAAAAGAAGGTTCCAGTAAGACCCCTGTGTTCCCCAGTGCCTCATAGATCCTACCATTTGCTTGATTCTGTCAAAGTGAATCTCTAGGCATATCAAGAGCTCTTGGAAGAAGTAATTTTTACCTTTTCTGGAACCTTAGGGCTTTCTTTCACGACCTTCTCCTGGGTCCAAACTGCCTTGACTCATATTATGTCACTGAGAAAAGTAAATGAAGTATGTGTTAAAGGGATCCTCTGTGTATACCAGCTTTTCCATTGCCTCGGTGAAAAAAGTAAGTTGAAATTCTTCCTTGCCCTGTGATTTGGAACTCTAAGATCTAGGCATTAAGAATTGTAAAATTACAAGTGGTCCAGTGTGGTTGCTGCAGGTCTATGATTTGACTTCATGATGTCATACCATGTTTTCACATCACCACACACTAGAGTTATATTAATAACCAAAAAATATGAAAATATATCACTATCATCCTATGTGCCAAACATATTTTTAAAGATAATTTAGTTCTCAAGGCAATGCTATAGGATGGATAGCACAGAAATTCTATTTTATATTTGAGAAAAAGGGGATCAACAGAAATCGACTGGCACAAGATCCTAAAGTTAGTAAGTCCCAGGATTAGAGCTGTGGAATGTTTCTGTTACGTGTGCCCTAGACTGGACTGGCGTTGGCTACGATCCACCTGTTTTCTCCCATCCCTTTTACTCATCGAGTTCCAATTTTTCATCTTGGCTGCCATAGTATATTCTTGGATGCTTCTCCTGCCTCACAGTGATGCGTATTTAGGGAATTAAAAATAACTGCTGTAGTAGCTTACCTCCAAATGAAGGTAATGATTAGATCAATGTCTTTCCTTTTAAAATAAGGTGCGGTATTCCAAATCTCAATAAAAATGAGTTTAGGATTATCAGCAGCCTTGGCAGATCCACATTAAATCCATGGGCCATTACCAGTGATAATTGAGAATGTACACACGTGCTAATCAATCATTTATTTCTGCCTCCAGTCTCCCTGCTTGGCTCTAGATGTTGTCTATATAGACTTTAGGATTGAGAAACATGGTACAGTTTTGCCACCTTTTATGACTCCTACAGCAGTCACTCTGCATTGTTGCTGATAAATTCAGTACCGAATGGCTTAACAGAACAAGGAGTTTTATTCTGGGTTACAATTCATGGTTATAGTTCCTTGTTCACCAAGGTCCAAGGGAATCGGTCACATCATATCCATACATCCAGAAGACTGCTGAAAGAGACAATACTTCCTTGCCAGACCAACATGTCTGGTCAAGTATACCAAAGGATGCCAATTTCCTCAACCAGTTCCCTCTATCTTATTCAGCTCTCCAGGGACTAATCCCACCCACCAAGGACTGGGTCTTCCCCATCAACTAGACACACCCCAGCAGGCTTGCTCAGAGCCTAACTCAACTACTAATTCTTTATAAATATTTTCAGAATCCTAAACCCTCAACCATCCAGTTGACACATGTATTCTAACTATGACAACTCAAAACACAAATATCATCCTCACGGACCCAAAAGAGTGAATGAAGTGAGGAAGAAGTGTGTACAGATAGTGTTACAAGCCTTCCCTACTCACTATCAATAGTTGTATTCCAAGGCAATATTTTACTTTTTACTATAGGCAGAATCTCTACCTCTTCCTTGCAGCTCAGGAAAACAAGATATGAAGATACATGCAACATACAATGTAACAGGCTGTGCTTCTACATTCAATGGGTGATGAAAACTTCCATTTAGGAAATAACAGAAAACTAATGCTGTCTTTAGATCCATAAGCCCAGGTTAAAATCCTACCAACGTTGTGATCTAAGACCAGTCTCTCATAATCTAGGCACTATTGACATGTTGGCGTTAGAGAATATTCTGTCCACACAGAATATTCAATTATCTCTCCAGTCCTTAGGTACTAACTGAAGAGGCATTGCCCGCCTCTCCAAGATGTGACATTCTAGACTGTCTCCAGCTATTTCAGCTTCTGCAAAGTCACTTTGGTTGGAAATTATGATTCCAAATGAACCTTTGACCTTCTCAGAAGCATCATCACCTTATACAGAAATATAAGGACCACATTGTTGTATAGAGTTACAATGGAAAAGCTAAGTCATTCACTCCAACTTCATAAATTATGACTTATTAGTTACTCATTAACAGAGGGATTAGCATTATTTCTTATTTAACCCATGCTGTGTGTGAAGGTCTGAAATATGGAATCATTAAGCCTGGAATATATTTCTGAGCATATTTCCAAAGGAGATTATGAAAATAGTTATAACAGATGGAACCACCGGCAGTCTCTACCCATTCGTTCTCGTCAATAAACTAATAGTTAACACCGCTCACACACAGCCTCCCTCCCTCCTCTGGCTAATACATTTAGCCAAGAGTTTCCTAGGTCTCAAGAGGAATCAGGTGCACAGATATTCAGCATTCTTGTGGTTAGAGAAAACAAAACAAAACATGAAGAGAAAGTCTCAGTGTTCCGAAGGCAAGAGACACCCCCCCCCATTGCTGCACAGGAAATAACGGCTCCCAAGGATCGAGCGATCTCCTTGACCCCAGCATCTCCAGTTGTCCTGACTGACGCTCACTGACACTTCCAGAGTTTCTAAAGTTCTCAATGGATGGTCCTCTCTACAAGCGTCCTTAGTGCCTGGGTAAGTCTTGATACCCAGCAGACACTGGATAGACACAGGTGACATCAAATGACTGCCTGATCATTTCAGTTTCGCTCTGAACAGCCCAGGAGACAACGATTCTTCACATAGCATATAGCTCTTGCCCGTAGAATTGTTTTGTCCCTGAAGGCTCAGTGCTAAAGGTAAAAGTTTAATTTCAAAGAGCGTGGTCTATTTCTAATGTAAGCAGGGTACATATTTTTTGTAAGGGGGGGGAAACATGGGCTAGAAATAAACCAATAATCAGACTTGATCCTGATTAAAATCAGATTTGTTTAACCATGCCTGCTCTTCTGGTGGATGGATGGCAATTGAATTGAAATGCGAGCAGATATTTATCTCTTGCAACAATTACGTTAAATTAATTTATAACACACACTCGGATGACATTGTTTGCACGTACTCCTATTGTGAGGAAAGTGCTATCTAACTCATTTTTCACACAGCAAAAATCCAGTAAGTTCTATAATTATATCACCCTCTATAGCCATGCTGATGGGTCTCCTCTGCAGATCTCAGAGGGAGGGGGGTGAGAACAGTGGGTGACCTCATCTGCCATATGTTCCCTACTTACAACTCAGAGGTACAATGGGCAGAGGTAAGTGTGGCTGTGTGGAAACTCTTTGCTCTCAGAGGATGGGATGGGTTTTAAGTTCACACTGCATCCATCTTTCTAAGAATTGCCTTTTGTCAACGTCTTTTCTAAGAAACAGAGTAATTAAAACTCCATGGGTATACCAGAATTTGTTCTCGCCTCTAAGAGAAACCTGTAAAGCCATGTTTATTATTATTTTGTCATGTCTGACAAAATATCTGATGTAAAAAAATGTGTTCTTGGTTAAGTCTTTGCCTCTCAAGCTTAAAGAACTGAGTTTGGACACCCAGATCCCACATAAAAATTCTTGGGGAGTATAGTGGCTGCGTGCAATTATGGATTAGGAAGGCAGAGTCTGGGAAACCTCAGAGCAAAGCAATCCAGGTAGAGCAATCCAGGATGATTCCTGATGTCACCCTTGGGCCTCGGCAGTTACACTCATGCAAGTGTTCACTGCTACACACACACACACACACACACACACACACACACACACACACACGTACATTCACTGACATGCAAAGCATGCAAGTGTACACATGCACAAAAGACAAAATTATGTTCTTCTTAAGACGTGTAGGTCAAATGATCAACTGATTTGATGAGGAAATTTCAGAGAAAATTCCTAACTCTGCAGATATGGCTCCGAAGTTAAAACCTTTGCCTTTGCAAGCAGAAGGAACTGAGTTTAAATCACAATCCCACCCTGAAACACCAGAAATGGTGGTGGCCTGCAATTCCGACCCTCTCAAGGCAATAAGTAGGTAGTGCAATCCAGAATGATTCCTGATGTCGTTCTTGAGACTTTACAGTCATGTACATTCAGATGCCCCCTTGTACACACACACACACACACACACACACACACACACACACACGCATGCAGGCACTCACAAGGCCAAAAAAAAGTATTGTGTATAAGCCTGAGTGCTCCTATTGACCTCACAAAGTCTAGCATCAGCTAAAGGCACCAAGATCCTTGGAGGCAAGGGATTGACAGCCACAGTAGTGTTCCTATGCTTAAGGGGAACACGGGAAAGGATTCAGGGAAATGCCACTGGGTCCTTGTACGTCGTCGGAGAGGAGGGCCCAGAGGAGACTTAGGCATACACAATAAAGGACTCTCTGGGAATTGGGGGGAGGCACTGGGGGATGGGGAGGGAGGGGAGGGGGAGCAGGGTTTCGGGGGGAGGAGGAGGGAGGGAGGGAACTGGTCTACCTATTAAGTTTGTATGAGCGGAAATAATAAAAAATGTATTAAAAAAATAAAAAATAAATTAAAAAAAGACTGAGTGCTCATTTCTTCCATGGTCTAAGGCTGGTGGATCAAAAAGTGACTATTTCTACTGTTAGCTTGGCCTTTCTTCAGCAACTTTCCTCTACTAAGAAACTGCCTAAGTATCTATAGAAAGCTCAAGAAATTTTGTTCCCTAAGTGGCTAAATAAAGGTCAAGGAACTGCTGTTTTGTGCTCCACACCCAGATCTCTGAAGGAATGTCTTAGACTGCTGTTTGCACATTTCAGTTTTCTGGTTAGACGAAGGACAACATTTCATCATGGAAGCATTTGGTTAATAAGGAAAAGGAACTTGCTGAGACAAAAGACTCCACTCTATCAATCATGATAGTACCAGCACCATGTAAAATTTGTTAATTCAATTTAAGAAATCAACTCAAGGAAGTGTGGGATTCAGGGAGGCCCAAGCCTTTTTTTTTTAATTATTAAATTAAAGCTGCAAAGAATGTCTGCCATCTCAGAAGGAATGTGCGCATAAACTTCAGTCCTATCTGTTTCCCTGCCCAGCTTTTCATTCAAGAGACGATGCCTAACACCTGTGAACAAATGGGCTCAGCTCTGTGAATGCTGATAAAAACTACACATCTGTCTCCTTCACTGTTAATCCACCAGCAGAAGCCGGGGGCCCCAGTCATTGTGTCTATTCCATTAATGGAAAATCAGCAGGGCTGTTAGCGAAATTTCCGAGACTGTGAACAGATAATATTAATTCTAGCACTTGTGTCAGTTCCTCCAATTCCATTTTCTTTTCCTGGATGACGTTCTAGAAGCTTTTGATGTGCTGATAGTTTGAGGGTTTTTCAGACCTGTAATTGAAGAGCCACGCTCAGTTGTCCCCCATCTTCAGCGCTCAGCCCCAGTAGTTTTAAAGATTTACAACGCAGTGAGAAAATGCGACCCATCTAGCATCTTGCTATGATGGTTTTCCCCATACGAGGTTTTTACTTATCACAGACCAAAATGCCATCTTGGAGATAAACGAATCTTGAGAATGTTTGAAAGGGAGTCATTGAGTCAAATAATCTCTCGGCCCTTCCATCAGTCTGTTGGAGCCATTTGAGGATTATGAGAGAAGAGTGAATTTTTTTTTTTTTTTGTTTTCACAAAGTACTGTGTTGCAATTTGTCTCCAGATGGATATATTTCCATAGGATGCATAAGGCAACGACATCAAAATCACCATGCTGTGCTCCTGCAGTATAATCATGAGGAAGACCACCTTGCCTTTGAAGAACGCATTAGCCTTTGAGGTGTGAACTCAAACGGTAGGAATTTGTTTGATGCCTTGGGACTCCATTGTAATGCACTTTCCAGTAAGTACCTGTGCTTGTGAGACCAAGAAATAAGCACTAGATTGGAGTAGTAGTGGCCATAAAGGCCAGCAACTAGTCTGTATAAAGGTGAGTGTCACAGGCCAAAAGTCCTACTCCAGCCCCTCTCTCAGCATTTTGTGCGGATAGGGTATGGCCCATTTCTTTGACTACTGATGTTGGGATGGACTCCCCTGCCATGCGGATGAGCTGTAACCAAGCATTATAGACAGGAATAAGCCCCCTGTTGCCCCTTCGTTGTTTGACCGTGCATTTATACCAGCAACAGAGGAGAAATTGGAACAGATGCTGAGCAGGACCGGGAGAGCTATAACCTATGACCTAATTAACTCAGGGAGCAGTGCCTCCTCATTTATCTCCCCAGGGATTAGATCTCAGGATCTAATCCTTATTAAAGGGAGTCTACAGGATTCTTAGCTCTCTTTCCACTAAATGGGATTCAAGAATCAAGACAAGACTCTGAAAGGAAGAACAGGTCCACACAGGGACCAGGTCAAGCAGCGCCTCAATCTTAGAATTCTAGCATCCAGAACACTGAGAACTCTGTGTTGTTGTAAAGGCCCCCAGTCTGTAGTAACTTGTAACAGCATCCCAAACTAAGACAGAGGATGGGCACAGACTGTGCCAAGTATGGGGCAGGAAGGCTGCGATCAGTCTTGGGGTCTAAATTCAGCTACCACCCTTGGGAGAGGTCAGAGTCAATTGGGAAAGTCTGAGGATGTCTACAGACAGGTTTCCATGCCAGACATTGTAGCAGTTGTCTCCCCATATCCTCCCCACCATCACACAGAGATACGCTGGGTAACAGAGACAGGCAGAATGAAACCAATGTCTCTCCTGGAAGCTTCCGGTTAAAAGGAGAGGAGGCACCCTTCTACTGCTGAAATAAAGAAGTATAGCACAGGCATGTAGTTAGAACGGTACATTGGAATCCCGCAGCAGTATGTCCCAGGGCCATAGTAAAAGGGTTAAGATACTCTTCTTGTGGTGTAAATGGGAAACAGCTCCGTCCAACAGGCTTATGCATTTATGTGCTATAATTGCCCCTGTTAGTGCCTCTGCAGGGAAGGTTGCAGCGCCTTTAAGAGGCGGAACTTTGCTGCGGGAAGTTCATCCAAAGGGCAGCAGACACTGAGGTTTGAAAGCCCTGCCCTACTTCCTGTTCTTTCTCTCTGCTTCCTGTGTGTACATACATGCAAATGAGTCTGCCATCATGTCTTCCCCACCATGACAAGCTCTGGAAGTGTAGGCCAAAATAAACACCTTCTCCCTGGAGTTTCTTAGGTCACAGTGTTGTATGGTAACTAAATCTCAACTTTACACAAACGGAACAAGGTTAGAGTAACACCCACATTGTACATAGTGCCCTACAGACAGAGATCCTGTGCAAACTCTCCTTGCTCATTCTGTTTAGCCCTTCTAGGCTCTTGGCTGCTCCCCCGGCTTCCCAGGCACTCTTCCCCAGGGCCTTTGTACTCGTTATTTACTCTGCTCAGAGCCCTTTCACCAGGCATCTGAGGCTCTTCCCCTCTATGAATTTTCTTCTGATGCCACTTTGCTAGGGAAGCTTCCTAGCCTCCCCCTTACAGCTTCCATGCTTCCGTTTTCTCCTAATTTGCCTTCTTTTTCTCAACAGTATGTATCAACCTCTGTTGTAACAAATTTTTATGTATTGTCTGTATGTATGTATAAGAAGGTACTTGAGTGTATGATCATGTGAATGCCCAAGGGCAACTTCAGGAAGCATTCTGGATTGCTCTACCTTATTGTTTTGCTCTGGGATTTTTCTAGGCTCTGCTTTCCTGGTCTAGAATTATGAAACAATATCATTTCTGCTCAGCATTTTTACATGGGATCTGGGAATCTGCATGCAGGTCTTTTTGTTTGGAAGGCAAAGGTTTTAACCACTGAGCCATCTCTTCTGCCCTTATTTATTTTTTGTTTCAATGAAGCCAGGAGTATTGGCTCTTTCTTCATCTACTAGAATCTAGAACAAAATCTAGCCTATAATAGGTACTGGGCAAATATTTTTGGAATTAATAAATTGCATTTGCATTAGGGAAAGTACTACTAGTCTGTTTATAAAGGTACCAATGAATATATTTACACAAATGCATTTATGTAACAGAGCAGAGGGTGTAGATTGGGGATCTATTTTTCTGGCCTAGTGTTTCCATCTTTCTCCCTATGCCTCCTTCTTGTATGCTGCTTTGGTGAATTTGGGTGACATTACTAAGTATACTCAGTGCCTTGTGGATTGTCTTTTCCTTGATGGATGTCACAGGATGTGAACAAATCTGGTCTGCACTTTCTTGTACTCAGAGGCTTAGCATAGACCTTCACTGTGCTCCTCCATCTGGAGTAGGGCCTCTGTCTTTTCTTACTCATCAAGCAAGTATTAGGATCTTCTCGAGGCATCTAGCCTAAAATCTCATTGTCTGTTTAGTTCCATGTCTGTTTCTCCATTGATTTAAATTTAGAAGATACTAACTAGCAAAGATGCTATATATTGACTTGACACGACAGAGACAGAACAGCAGCCATCATACCAAAAAGATCACCATGAAGGTCAGTCTCCAGCATCAACCTGACACCCAGGGGGAAGGGATCTGTGCACACCGCTCAGGAATTATCTAGTTAAGGCAGGCCTCTGGGAAAGCCTATAAGAGACTGTCTTGATTGTTTTGGTTGAGTGGAAAGACCCACCCACTGTGGGTGACACCATTCTCTGTGGTATATAAGAAAGCGAGCTGAGCACTGGGGAGCTGGCTGGCGAGTGTTCCTTCTTTCCCTCCACTCTCGACTTTGGATATGATGTGGCCAGTTCTCTTAGCTCCTTCTGGCGTAACTCTCCACTATAATGAACGGTAACTTGAAATTATGTGCCAGTAAAAGCTCTCTTTCCCCTGACGTGGTTTGGAGAGGGTGTTCATTGCAGCAATGAGATATGACACTAAAGCAGACACATGTCAGGACATGGCTAGCATGGCAGTGTGAGACCAAGCAGAGGAAGATTCCTGGAGAGCATAGCCCTGCTCCAGGATCTGACTCTGCTTCTGTGACACGTGTCATGTGTGTCATGTGTGGCAACTGTCACCTATTTTGCATGATGGCTCTGACCATCACCTGCCACGCGCACATACTTCTGATCATGAGACAGACTTCCCAGCACTGTCCTGTCTCACGGTGAAGAGTAAAGATGGAGAGCCAGAGAAAAGCTGCCAAGATCCACTGAGATTCAAGCCAATCTTGAGTGTGGCAGAGCTTTAATGATGAGAAACGGGAGAAACATGGTGTCCAAGAGCCTGGCACACAGGAGGATTTTGGGGAGACTGAGACCTGGGCTTAGCGCTGCACATCCCACTCTAGGGGAAGTGACACATGTTAAGTCCTTCAAACTCCAGACAAGTCTGGGCTGGCTCAGCCTCAGCCCCTGGTGAACTGAAACTGTGTGGTTGGACTCCTGCATATTCCTCACACTGCCTTGATGACTAAAGGTGATTTTTGCACAGAATCAAATAATTTCCACTTCCATATCAGGAGCTCACGATCAGCTGTCCTTTATTTTCTTAACCCCCGCCCCCTTCTGTCCTGTCTGGGACCATTCTCTTAGGCTCCTCTAGTGGCATCCTGTTTAGGACCTCCCAATCCTCTTAAAAAACAAAGTTCAACCTTCCCCGCCAGCCCGCCCTCCGGGGACAGTTCTCTTTCATGGTCCTCCATCCCAGGGGGTGACATCCAATACCCATCAGGATGGAGTGAAGGGCATTGCAGGAGCAGAAAAACTGAAAAAAAATCAACAAACTATAATTCAGAAAGTCAGAGACTCTACATCAACCACCTGGAACCAGGCCAGCCTAATCTCTCCCCATCCTAAAGCTCAGGGAAATTTGCAGAAGAGGGGGCGGTAAGATTGTAAGAGCCTAAAGATGGGGAGAAGCAGCGATATGCAAGATACCCTCACAAGTTAGGGCCGAAGTAATCATAATAGGACTTTGCATGACCTGTGCAATGACCAACATATCATTGAACCCCAAAGTCTAGCATAGATCACAGGCACTAGGATCCTTGGAGGCAAGGGATTAACAGCTACAATAGTGTTCCTATACTAAAGGGGAACACAAAAAAGAGCTCTAGGCAATGCCACTGAGTCCTTACATCTCTTCAGAGCGGAGGATCCAGAGGGAAGTTTGACATGCACACTACACTAAAGGATGCTCCAGGAAAGGGGGGTGCACTGGGAGAAAGGGAGGAGGAGGAAAGGAAAAGGAAAAGGGAGGAGGGAGCGAGGGGATCCAGGGAGGGGTGGAGGGAGGGAGGGAGGGAGGGAAATGGGTACTTAACAACTTCGTATGAGTGGA
This sequence comes from Typhlomys cinereus, assembly GCA_023101885.1. NCBI lineage: Eukaryota > Metazoa > Chordata > Mammalia > Rodentia > Platacanthomyidae > Typhlomys > Typhlomys cinereus. The sequence continues at coordinate 715,596 of JALPQD010000466.1, read as the reverse complement.
AGAAATAAAAAAAAAATTCAAGACCATGCGGATTAAAACACAAACTCACTGCTATCTGAAGTCATCATATCCAGAGGTGAGCCATTTCCCCAGACACATTACGTCAGTGCTGGTCAACAGGAACGCGAGGCGGGATGCAGATGCAATTTCAAATTCTCTGCAAATTGCATTTTTTGGAGTAAAAGGAAGCAGTTTAATTAGCCTGATATTTTAACTAACTCTATACATATCAGATAACGTCATTTCAACATAGAGTCTGTTTAAATAATATAATTATTAACGAGATCTTGATAAGCCAAGCTGTATTTTCCAATTACAGCTCTTGCTGGTTATGTTTCAAAGGCTTGAGATGAAAGGACCCTGTGTGGTATAGCACAGAGTCAGACGTTGTCTCAAATTTCCTTGAAGCTGGTTGGTGGAAGTGAGGGAGACGCTTCAATTTACTAAGATTGCTTTGACCTGTGAGAGAGCATTATGAGGGGCTCAGTTTGAGAATGGTTGATATCCACCGCATCAAAAGCGTGTTTCTTCCTTATTTCATTTGCTTCTGAGGAATCCCGCATTAAGCTTGTTGACAAAGATTACCAGCTTCCAAACAAGATATTACCATTCAGCCTCAGTTCCAACATCTATTACATGGGAACAACGATATCTAGCAATGACATAATGAAAAAAAAAAAAACCCCACAATATTCAACTCAATGGAGGGTTGGCTCTGCTTCACTAGGCTACAATTACAGGTGTGTCATCATACCCACCAGCATTTTAAGTCATCTGGGGAACCTAACTTGAGGCCTTCGACCTATATGGCAAGGACCTTAACTGCTGGGCCATCTCTCTAGCCCTTATTTATTTTTATTTAGTGTTGATTGGGGGGTGTTTCACGTGTCAAAACTAACTTTATTAAGTCCCATTGGAGATTGAATAAACTGTGTCTACTGAAATATAGAGTTTGATATATTTTGTCATACTTCCATGCCATGAAACTAACGGCAAAAATGCACATATCTGGCACCACAAGAAGTTCTTTTAGGCCCTTAGGCTTCACCCTCTTCCCCTTTCTTCTCCATCTACCACCTCCATGTACAGGCAAATAGAAGTTCCCTCTTTGTTCCCATGGATAGTTTGCATGACCTGGAACTGCACATGCATGCCGTTGTACGCCACACACCTTTTAATTTTTTCTAATTTAACACCCTTAATTCAGCACAATCATGATTCATCCTTGTTGGTTGGTGTTCCAATAGTTTGTTCCTTTGGACTGCTGAGCAGTGCATATGTATACCAATCACCATGTGTTTTTCCATTACATTAATGGCCACTTGAGTTATTTCTTATTCGAGAACATTATGAATAAAGCTGCTAGGCCATTTGTGAGCCAGCAATTCCACAGAAATCTGCTTTCATTGTTCTTGTGTAAATGCCCAGTAGTGGGATGTGAGGTTTTCTAGTTGGGGTGTTTTAACTTTGTAAAAAAATTGCCATACTACTTTCCAAAGCAGTATACCGCTTTGTATTTGCGCAAGTATTATAAGCAAAATGTAATTTTTGTGTTATTTTACTTATGAGAGAGAGAAAGAGGAAAGAGCAGGCACTCAAGTACTTCAGCATTCTTTGGGAAGTCAGACAAAAACTTTGGGATATTGATTCTTTCCTTCTAGGCTCTGGAAATTGAACTCAGGTCAGTATGTTTGTAAGCAAGTGCCTTTATCTGTTGAGCTTTCTAGCTGGTCCTGAATTTTTCATTTAATTCTTTCTGAATTAACTTCTGCATTGGTTACTAGTTAGGAGGCATACTTGTTTTTGTGTGGGTAGCCCATTGTTCCAGCCTCATTCACAGAAAAGGTCATTACTTCTCCCTTGAATGACCTTTCTTCTGTATGGAAATTCAAGTTCTCATCAGTACCCTAACTCTCTTGGGAATGGCCACTCTTGTGATACCTGTAGTAGTCTATCTTGTGGTCAGCAGTATCTCAATAATAAATGCTTGAAATATTTTGTCAATTTCTAACAACAACAACAACTAAGGTGACTATGCTGTACCGCAGGTCAATGTAGAGTGAAATAACATTTTTGAGTGTAGATCTTCTACTCAGGCATGGGCTGTATCTTGCTTTATGCAAATTTTAGATTAAAAAATTGTAAAAAAAACACCTACAGTATACAGCTTTTGCATATTTTTTGATTAAGTTTTATCCACAATTATCAGTTCAGTAAGTTTAAATTTCCATTGTTCTTTGTAGGTGGAGAGGCAACTACTACATAAATATAAATACCAATAGCATGATTTTTGCCTAATTCATTTATTACTTCTAGTTGCTTTTTCTTCAGGAGAGGTATAGATAAAGCCAGAACTGCTTCATACTATGTAGGTGATTATGCTTTTAGAGAGACAGTTTTACTTCCTGATTTCCAAATATAAGGCTTTTTATTTTCTTCCTAAATTTATTATATTAGCCATAACAATAATCGAGGTGAAACATTTTTACCTTGTTCTTGATGTTGGAAGTACACTAATCTTTCATCATCCTGTATGATGTTAGCCATAGATTTTATGCATGTTTTTATTTTCTGAAAGTTTCTATTTCTAGGAGACAGGCAGTTTTAATTTATAATAGATGTTGAGGGTCAGAGAGATGGCTCAGAGGGATAAATTGCTTGCAACCAAGGCTAATGATCTGGGTTCTAGTCCTTGAATGGTAAAAGAGAGAATGGATTCCTGCTAGTTGTCCTCTGACATTTACGTGCACACTGTGGTGAATGTATATGGACACACACACAAAACACAAAAAGAAAAATGTTGCTACTCATGAGGATCTCTTTAGAATTTTGTTTAAATATGGAAAATCATGTTGATTGATTTTCAAATGTCAAACCATGCTTCTTGGGATAGACCCCACTTGATCATTTCAGTGCTGATGCTACATTATTAGATTTGACATTCAGCTAATTTTTTTGCATAGAATTTTTCCATCTGTGTCCATGAGAGACAATGGTCTTCAGCGTTCTGCTCTTCCACTGCCTACTCCTGGAGTAACCTTTGGTGTGTATGACTCTGCTATTTCATAAAGGCACAATGTACTCTGGAACTTTCCTTACACAACTAAAATTGTACTTATTTCACAGTAATCCCTCATTTCTTCCTCTCCCAACCTCATGAGACACAATTTTTCATTCTGCTTCTATAAGTTTGCCTGTTTCTGATTCCTCATGTAAGTGGAATCATGAACTATTTATCCTCTGTGACGGTGCATTTCAATTAGCATAATGTTCCCCAGGTTCATCTCTGTGATCTCTTATGGCAGGACTTTCTCAGCATGGTTGGATCACATTGCATTGCATGTATTGCAGCATTCTATATTTCCATTGATGAACATTTAGATTGTTTCCGTATGAATAAGGTACATGGAAATGGCGCTATTACCTTAAGGTCTTGGATTGCATTCTTTTGCATATATAAGCATTAATGGGCTGCTGGAATATGTGGTGGCTCTATTTTTTATTTTTGAGGAAATTCCAAAATAACATATGTAGGACTATACAGTTTTGTTATCTTACCAACAGTATAAACACAGTCCACTTTTTCCATATCCGTAACACTACTTATTATTTTTACATGCCACAGTAAACAGCTACTTGATGGTATCTTGCTTGCATTTCACTGAATATTATTCAGGTTGACATCTTTTCTTCTTGATGCGTTTATTCATATGTCTTTTATGAGAGAAATCTCTAGTCAAGTGATTAATCATTTGTGTGTGTGTGTGTGTGTGTGTGTACATGCATGAATAGACATGTGTGCATGTATTGTCTATGGGGGCTACAATGTATATTTGCATATGTATGCTGGCATGCCTTTGGAAGGCAGAGATCAATCTAAAGTGTCTTACGCCATTGCTTTAACACCTTGCTTCTTAAAACAGCATACCCTCCTGAACTTGGAGCTCACTGATTGGCTAGCTAGTCTGCCCATCAAGCTCTTGGTATTATATCTATGTCCTCCATGCTCAGCTTATCTTTTTAAATGTGACTCCAAACTCAGGGGCTCATGTTTGTGCAGGAAGCACTTGCTGACTGAGCTGTTCCCAGATCATTTTTAAAATTTGGTTATTATTATTATTACTATTATTAACTTTTCGCTATTAAATTGAGGAATCTGAATATTGATGTCTCCTTTGATATGTTACTTGTGAACATTTGTACACAGGTTGCCTTTCACTGGTCAATCATCTCCTTTGATGCACAGGCACTTGCTGCTTTGATGGAGCTCTGCCTGGATAATTTTCCTTTGCTGCTGGAACTTCCGGTGTCAAAGCCAATAAATTTCTTCCAAGACAAATACAAAGGAACCTTTTCCATGTGTTTTTTTCCAGATGTTTTTGAGCTTTGGATTAAATTTTTGACCTATTCTGAGTTTTTTTTTTGCTATGGTGTGTTTTTGCATGTTGAATACCCATTTTTCCAGTACCAATTGCATTGGAAAGACCATTTTTCTCATACTCTGTATTTTGAGTATCTATGTGAAAGATCAGTTAAAAATTCATATTCCTGTGTAAAATTAAAAATCTTCTTTCCAAGTTTATCTGTACCTGGGATTGGGAGGTGAAAGTAGCAAAGAGGGGGGAAATTTTCAAAATCTTTCCAGAAACACATTTAATCAAATTTACTGACACACAAAAGAAAGACACAGAGTGACAGACATGAAAGATTCTCAAGAGGGCTGAGGAGATGGCTCAGGTGGTTAAAGGAAATTCCAAGCTTGTATCTATAGGACTGTACAGTTTTGTAATCCTATCAACAGTGTAAACACAGTCCACTTGCTGCACAAATATGGAGAGTCAGAGTTCAGATCTCCAGCACCCATGTAAAAGCTGGGCATGTTCCTGCAATCCTAGCACTGGAAAGGAAGAGACAGGTGGATCCCTGCAGTTCTTTGGCCAACTTTCTCACTGGATTCGTGAGGCAATCTATCTCAAAAACTATAGTGTAGAGCAATAGACGTCTGATGTCAATCTCGGACCGCTGCATGCCTATATACACACCTGTGTGCACCTTCACACACATATGTGTATACACGCAAGAAACATGAAAATGGCACACACACACACACACACACACACATCTCAAGTCACACAATTCTCAAGCCCATCTTCTTTACTTATAGTTAATAAAGTGAATTTGGAAATACAGGTGACAACATGGCATTTGGATTGGTGAAATTTTACATCAAATTATGTATCTTTAAACCTCTTGTTCACATGATAAATACACACAGCTTTATCAATTGCTTAAAGTAAATTAAAAATGAAAAAGTCCTATTTTTTTCAATAACTTGAAAATGCTTCTAGGATGACGTGGATGATTATTAGAAAGTTCAGTCAATGTGAACATAAGTACCTTGTGTGGGCAGAAAAAACTGCTCCCAGAAGTCTCAGGGCTAGAGGTGGGCTATCTCATTAAGAGTTGTTGTTGAGAAAGTCTCTGGAGGACCCGCAAGCAATACCATGGTACTTGGTCTCAGTTGTTAACTTGACACAACTTAAAATCACCGAGAGAAGGACTTCTGGATATATTTGAGAAGGATTATTAATCGATGTTGGAAGCCCCACTTTAATTGTGCACATAACAATTCTCTGGTTAGAGGATCCTGGACTGTGTAAGAAAAGGGAATGAGCAGAAGACAGAACGTTCACGTTAATTCACTGCTCTCTGCTCTTGAGTGGATATGATGTGATCAGTTATCTCAAGTTTCTGCCTCTGTAGCTTACCAATCATGGTAGCCTGCCGCCTGAAACTATGAGCTGAATAAACTCTTTCTTTCTTATGTTGCTTTGGTTGGTGTGCTTTATCAAAGTAATAGAAACTAAACTAAGACAACAAGCAATTGCCACTGACAATAGTGATAAGACCATCTCTCTAGGAGATGCAACAAGTTTCACTCCCAGAATATAGAGCTAGAACCTGGCTGGAGTCTTCTTTGCTCGCTAGACCTCATAGTACTAGAAGGCTGTGCAAGCTGTTAGGGCATTGTTATCAGCATTCTTATTCAGCTGTTATCCTTGCGTATAACAGTACCGAATGGCCAGGCAAGGTGAGCCTATTGGTATAATAGTGTAAGTCTGTTACGGAGATAACCAACTCCTGTTCCCTCCTCAGGATGGTATCCACATCTGGTATCATCAATCTGGAATCTGGTCAAAAAATGAGGCCAAGGAGGTCACAGAACATAGTAAGGAAGCTACCACTGTTGTTTCATTACATGGAAATTCTCATAGTTAGGTACAGGTGTCAACTTGATGGTTGAGGGTTCAAGTTCTGGGCACATTTGTGGATAATTAGTAGTTGAATTGAGCCCAGAGTTAATCTGCAGGAGATTGTCTAGTTGATAGGGAAGGCCTAATTCATATTCTTTTTTTTTTTCCGGTGCTGGGGACCGAACCCAGGGCTTCGCGCTTGCTAGGCAAGCGCTCTACCACTGAGCTAAATCCCCAACCCCTGGAAGGCCTAATTCATAGGAGATGGAACTAGGCTCTGGACAGGTGAATAAAATATGAAGAGCTGGTTGAGGAAGTTGGCATCCTTGTGTACACTTGGCCAGGCATGCAGGTCTGGCAAGTAAGGATTGTCCCTCTCTCAGCTGTTATGTGGTTATGGCATGGCCATTTCTCTAGGCCCTTTGGTGATGGTGCATGCTTTCCTGCCAAGCTGCACTAAAAACTGTAACAGAACAATTGTGAGAGAATAAACCCCCCCCTTAAGCAGTTTTGTCATGATTTTATCAACTATGCAAAGTACATGCAACAGATATTTGTGCTTGTCAAATTACCTTCTAAATAAATATACTTATATCCATAGAATAGTGTTGTAGTCAGTTCAGTGGGAGTGGCTATAAATTTTAAATTTTTTTAATTTATTTTTTCAATTTTACAAACACATTGAGTACTAATCCTTGCTTTCTACCATCCCCCACCTCCTTTTCATCCCCACCCTTCCTTTTTATTTATTTATTTATTTTTTATTATTATTTATGCAATTGTGTGTGTATGTGTGTGTGCATGTATGTGTGTGTGTGTGTGTGTGTAGAACCACGGACGAATTCGGGAACCTCCATGGACGCCTCACCTCCTTGTTTACTCTGCCCGGGGATTCACAGGCTCCGCCCCACCAGGACCAGAAACGCAGGCCGCCCCCCACTTCTGCTTCTGCTTTTGCCTGGCGTCTATTCGTGGGTCTAGGATCCGAACTTAGGACCTTCCACCTGCAAGGCAGAGGCTTAACCCCTTAGCCACCTCTCCAGCCCCTCCTCCCTTCCTTTTTAATAGTGGTCAGAGGTAACTGCAGAGACTCATTACTCATTTAGTAGCTAAATGCAGAGAATATGCAGAGAATATGACCGTTAAACGCTCAGTCATAAATGGAAATATTCATGATGTATACTCTTGTCAAAGGTTCATGGAGCCTTGCAGAAGAAGGCATGCAAAGAATGTAAGCGCCTAAAGAAAAAGAAGAGGTAGGGAGCACTTTGGACCGTTGACTTGTGGGTGCAACGTGACTGGTACACTCTTAGTTTCTAGGAGCTGTGATGACCTGCACATTACTGGGTCTGTTATAAAAGGAGAAGGGGCCCATGGGACTCTACCCCTCTATGAGGATTTATAAGCAGGTAAAGGTTGATTGGGGCAAAAAGAGACATTTTCTTCAGTGGTGTAGCGCCTGGCAAGGTGTATATGCTCCTGCAATTAACCCTAATGAAACTCATTGGTACACACACACACACACATACACACACACACACACACACACACACACAGCAGGGAAGAAGTAGGAGGGTAGCTAGTTGGGAAGGATGAAGGGAATTAACAGGAGTGAAAGGGGAACAGGAAAGCATAATGTGTGAGAAATATGAATGCAATACACTGTGTGCATGTATGAAAACATAATGAAATCCATTATTATGTATAATTTAATACATGCTAATAAATAACATTAATTTTTCCTTTAATGTCTTCAGATAAATTCTTTTGCAAAGTTACAATCTTTGTATAGCTATAATATCAACACTGTTAATTACAGATACTAATGTCATTTTTCTTTTACTTTAAACATATATCAACAGCGTAAAAAGGTATACCTTTAGTTTAAACACTATGGTGAGTATTTGGAGAAATATAGCAAACATAAACTTATCCAGAACTAGGCAGTAGGATATCTTCATAAAAGAGGCACATTCAAAAAAATTTTATACGCATCTCCATAATATCCAAATTTTCTTGCAATAGAAGTATGAGTTTCATTATATCACAAATGTGTGAATGTAGAATTGGATGCTGTTAAAATTTAGGCAATCTGATTTTTATAATGATTATGTGATTGAAATTCCATGAATAATGATATTACTTCCAAATCGATTATGTTTTTCAAAGTGAATCCATCACTCCCTCCACTGTGTCTGATGCTTGGGTGCTTGGGGGTAAATTTTCAGTCTAGCACACGGGGATTAGCTCTGCGAGCCCCATTAGTGTGCGGCAGACTTTTGCAGCTAAATCCATGAGCTGAGCAGTTGCGCCTTAATGTTATTTTAATATTTAATGGTTATTTGCAAGGCTGTCAAGCTGGGACTGTTTCAATGTGAGAGATTTCCAGAACTTATGGAAGAGATTTTGAACATGTATTCTGAGCATGTTGCAATGCTCTTCATTTTAAGGAGAAGAGTTTTGTATTTTTTTTAGGGAGAAAAAGGTCTCTGATTCAAAAGTGAGTTTTTCTTTATTTGTGGCAAATTAGAGACAGAGAAAATCAATTTATTATTCTATTTGACTTATCTACAGAGTTCATTAAATGGATTTCCATTTAAGTAACTTAGATTTTATAAAATTCTAGTGGAATAGCAGACAGAAGCAAATGTAGAGGAATCCAGCTTTACTTTTAAAGCATGGATATGCATTGATTTGATATTTTTCAAGTTAGTTTATATTGTTAGATTTCTTTTATGCGTGTGTGTGTGTGGGGGGTGTGTGCCTGAAGAGGCCCATGGGTAACATTTGGAATCATCCTGGATTACTTTACCTCCTTATTGCTTTGCTGTGGGATTTCCCAGGCTTTGAACTGAGGTCATTTTGCTTGGGAGACAAAGGCTTTAAACACTGAATCATCTCCCCAGCCTAGCAATTGGGTTTCTTAAAATCCTAGAAAGAACGTGTGGAAATTATAGCACCCACAGAAACCTCCATGAAGAACCACAGGACAGATGATGTACCTGTCCTGGCAAGCATGTCACCATGCAACCACAAGGTTGCATCCTTTTTCTCTGGGCCTGCCTCATGGCCCTCCAAAAATCAAGATTGTCATTAATGCTCTCAAAAGATAAGAACAGCACATAGTATACTGATGATTCTTTTGGCTTATTATCTCACTTTATTTGTTTGCTTTGTTTCGTTTTAGAGGCTCACATGTGACATGGGCTGGCCTGGAACTCACTATGTAGTTGAGGATGACCTGGACCTGTCTCCATTTCCCAAGGGCTGTGATGACAGGCATGCGCCATCACATCCAGCTGATGTGGTACTGGCACTGGAAGTCACAGTGTCATGCATGCTGGGAAGCACTCTGTGGAGCGAGCTATGTTCCCATGTTCAGACCAGTTCCAGTGTTCATAAACACCTTACGTCTGAGCTAGTCCAAGGAATAGTCAAGGTTACCAGGGAGAAGCTTTGGGAAAAATAGTTTTAAAAAATCTGAATAGCAATCTTCATCTTTTGCTTATCCTACCTTTTCTTGAAGACTCATGCTATGAACTTGTGCGTTTCCACATTCTGAAAGCAAAGGCACATACACACGCGCCCTCCCCACCTACTTGGAGCAGCCATCTAGAAGGCACTTTGTTCCTGTCTTGATTAGAGCACAGTTCATGTCATTCTGTCACTCATCCCAAGGGCCTCTCTGTAACACTGGACTCAGATCCCCTGAGGGCCGAACACCCTTCCCTTGTGTGCCCTCCTGCCAGCCCTAGAGGGTAAGGTCTTGAGCTCATTTACATAAGAAAAGCACTACATATTAGCTCTTAAAACATCAGCAGAAAGATAAAAACATTTATTATAACTATGGCTTCTCCAATTCAAAATCTGTTTGTATAGTACAACATTGTTTGCTGAAAGCTGAACTTATTCTAAAAGTACTATTTGCAATCCTGATCATTAAAAGTCTTATTATAAAATATTCTACAACCTTTATGTAGATATTTAAATGTTAATCTTTATTAATACGATATTATCAGTAATTAATATGTCATTAGTATGCTCAGACTTCAATGGTAAAATATACTTCTGCTGTTGGTATTGCTTTAAGATTTTCAAAAAGATGAGTATCTCACCAATGTGAGGACTTGGATAAGTTTATCTTATCTTCTAAAGTATGTATTTTTCTGATTTATTGTAGTAGATATTTTGTTGCTAACATGAACTCTTTTTGTTATCACTTGTCTTTGCAGTAGAATTGTATAGTTTTTCCTTGAACTCTACTTTCATATAATTGAAAAAAATAGGAACACAGAAATGCTTACTCCTTTCTTTGATTTCATTTGCTCTGCCCATCCAAATGTGACTTCTCATCTGGTCCACCCTGTCCACCCTCATGAGACATTCTTTTCAAGGAATGTAATCCCAGAGATAATCTCAGACTCAGGTGAGAGGACTGGCTCCCTGAGACAGTGGAAAAATGAGTTAAGATAGAGAAAAGTTTTTCTGTCTCTCCTCTATTAATTTCTCTTCAGCGTCACTTTCCTGTTCCCTAGTGGAAGTACTTACTTGATTTCAATTAACAGTGAAATGTCTGCATTTCAGATGCCCTGTACCATTACACAGCACACACTCTTCTGACTTACTGGAGGTGGAGAGGGAGTCAGCTGTTTGGAGGAAGACCAGTTGGGATAGAAAAATAGATTTCTTCTCCTAGCTTTCATTATGAATATAAAAATAAAATCACAATGTAGTCTATCAAGCCTCTCCTTAAAGGAAGAGTCTGTGGCTATAGGTTTTACCAAATCCTGTAATACTCAGTGTCTTCAATTTTTCTGGAGATTTACTTCATTTGATAATGTTTTTCTTATTTCCCAACTGAGTTTCAGTGAAGACAACACTTTCATTTTATTTGACTGTGGATTCTATATACTTTTCAGAAAAAGTCTAAAGATGAGTGAAGTACTTATAGTTGTTAAAATGTTGATTACATGTCTGGGGGTATATCCCAATGATGAAGTATGCTGTTACATGCATGAGGTCCAGGGTGCCATCCCCAGTATTGCAAGCTATATCCGTTAAAGTGGCGCTGTGCATGAATCTGGTGGTGTTCCATGAGAATACTTCCATGCTTAAACTTATTTCCCATTACCGAGGATTGAACCTTGGGCCTTATGCACTCTAGATTCTACTGCTGAGATATACCACCTCACACCCCTGCCATCATGCTTCAATTTTTGAAGGTCTGAAACTTGATATGTACAGATTCAGATGTATGTGAAACTTCAGGAGGGTTAGCATCACTCTTTCTCTTCCCTCCAGAGATGGTCGTGAGCAAATAGCACAGCCATGCACTGGTGATGGGGACCATTGACAAAGAATTCAAGATACGCACTAGCGCTATGTTTCTAAAGTTTTCACCAGAAAACCCTAATATTTCCTGAAGGGCCAGTGTGTGGAAACAGGAATTATTTTCCACTTCTTAATTTTCCTAATTTCTTATCTATCTATCTATCTATCTATCTATCTATCTATCTATCTATCTATCTATCTATCTACTATCTATCTATCTATGTGGGAGAGAAAAAGGGAGAGCAAGTGGGCCTGTACTTACAATAGCATGTGGAGGTCAGAGGATAGCTTTACAAGGGGGTCCTCCCCTTCCACCATGTGGGTTTCTGGGATTGAAATCAGGTAGCCAGGTTTACACACAGGTATTTTTACCTGCTAAGTCACCTTACTGGCCCTTGATTTTCATCTTTTCGGGAGAAAAAGAATCAAGGCATTGTGCATTCTAACTATGTTACATTTGGCCAGTGTGAGTACACAAGCCGGGGGAGGTGTGGATTGTGCATCTGAAGTTCACAGGAAATTACATTACTAAAGCCTGGATGCACCTGACCACAATGTCTGAGCATGGATGAATGAAAAGTTGTATGAAAAAGTGACCATCGGTGCCCAAGCTGGCCGGTGTGCTCCAGTGTTAAGGTTTGTGAAGCAGGATCCTGTGAACTGTGACTGCCCTGGTAGGAAGTGTGTTTTAGCAACCCTGCCTCATTTGGATAGAGACCTTTGTGGAAATGAGACTTTTTGGTTTGTGACATTAGGTCCTCCATGTCCCAGTCATTTGCAGTATGCACTGGCAGTGATGTGATTGCCTTTGACGAACAGATGAGAAACATCCAGTCAACAGACATCCAGGGAGCGCTGACCATACACAAGATACTGTGTGAGGTGCCAGAGAGAAAAAGCATAATATTGCCGGGATTGTGGCCTTGTGCAACAATGGAGGGAACAGATAGAAAACTCCATGAGGCACGTGTCACAGATGTCTCATTAGTACTTTCTTGGGGAACACTGGAAGGAAGTGGCTGAGAACACAGTTGGGGGGGGCACACCGGCTTTAAAGAAATATTGCTCAATAGCTTCAGCACCCCCAACCCCCGACATGGTGGTTCAGACCTTTCCTCTCATGACTTGTGGACTCAGAAGGAGGGAAGCCAAGCTCTCATGGAGAAGTCACAAGGGTCCCTGCTTGGCACTGATTTAACCACTGAAGTATACCACTGCGACTTCCAGTGACAACTTTACTTTTCATATTTCTGCATTCACATTTCAGGGTAAATCTGATGGAAGCTAATGCTTAAAAAAATCTTCTTACACAATTCTGAACCTAAAGGTGGGAAGGTTCAAGACATTGCACTCAGGGCAGGACTACTGCATCTGGGAGCTCATTGCACTGAGACTTGTCTTTCCCACACCTGCATAATAGCTATTATGGTTGTATTTTGATGTCATCCTGACAGTTGTAGACTATTTGGGGCCCAGCTGTAGCGGGTTAATGGTTGAGATGGCCCCTGAATAAGTCTGCAGGTACTTGATTGATTGCTGTGGAAAACCCAGCCCATAGTGGGTGGTACTTTCCAGTGGTGGACCAGATAATAGGAGGTGCAAGGAAGAGGGACTTGCTCTTCTGGTATCCCCTGTCGATTTGCTGTGGAGTCACTCTGCTTAGAGCATTGTAGCCTTATTCGTTGTTGTTGCTGCTGCTGCCTCTGCCCTTGGCTGACTCAGAGCTTCATCTTTTCCACCACATTGTTGCTGTTCCTGCTGCTTTTGGAGCCTGGACTCTAGGCTTTGCGGCTGTTCACTGTTCATTGCTGACGTCAGAGCTCAGCTGTTTTTCACTGCCCAGCGTCTTTGACCTTTTAGAGATGTAAAGGCTGGGGGGGGGCTACTTTCAAGGACTCTATTTTTATTATGAGTTATTTTAATAAACATGTATATATTACATGCTATAGATTCTGTTTCTCCAGAGAATGATGATTAATACAATAGCTGACGTGCCTGAATCCCCACAAGGATAGATGGGCCAGGGTGAACCCTGGGATCCCCAGAAGTATGTGGCAGGAGGGTGGGAGGGAGTGGGAGGGATTGGTGGGGGGAAGGGAGGGGATGTTGGGGGGATGAATGCTCAGTGTGCTTGTAAAAGTATACACAATTGTTACACAATTTAAAACTCCTATTAACCCTATTTTTCTCTTTATTCTTTGAAATTTTCATATTCAAACAGAATGCATTTACGTCCTTGCTTCTCCTCTCCTACCCCACTCTTCTCCCACCCTCCCTCCCATTCTCCCTCCCATCCATCTCCTTCCCCTTCTCTTAATGCTATTTTTTTAACCAAATGTATTGTAGCTACCTTGTTTTTTAAATGTATCTGATGCAATGCTTCATTAGCTGAGCTCTAGGAACGTTCTAGAAAAGTTAAAAGACTAGATATGTTCACTAGGGAAATAGGAAGTACTGATGGTTGTGCTAGTTAGATATATAGGTATCAAGCTGACAGTTGAAGGTGAAGCTCTGGACACAATTGGGAAGAATAAGTAGTTAAAGCAAGCCACGAGCAAGTTTGCAGGAGAATGATTGACGTGGGAAGTCCTAGCCCATGACGGGTGGGATATTCCCTGGGCAGGTGGATGAGATGGAGGGGCTGGTTCAGTAAGTTGTCATTCTTCAGCAGACTTTGGCAGTCTTGCTTCCGGTGGATGAGGTTTGTCAGTCTGTCAGCAATCCTGGGGACATGGTGTGGTGAGTTCCCTTGGCTCCTGGTATTTGTGTGAGATCTCCTGCCAAGCCAGACTAAGCACTGTAATCAAGCATCGTAAGAATGAATAAAACTTCCTTGTTCCCCAAAGCCATTTGGTTGTGAATTTATGGGCAACAAGCAGACAAACAATCACACTGATTATGGGTAAAAATGTGTTCCATTTCTTGTTTCTAGATGAAGTTCGACTACACTTAGGCCAATGCCCAATACGCTTACCTGGAATAGAATTAAGCTATAAAGTTTTCACATCACTTTCTACCAATTAACCCCAAAATAGATTTGCTCTGAGACAGTGATGGGTATGTATTTGAGTCTGAAGAATAGATAGCATCACTAACTCCATGGAATGATAAAAATGAAATATATGTATTAACAGGAATTTCCAGCCCAAAGGAAGCACAAGGTAACTCTTTGGAAAATATGCAAAACTCACCTCACTGGAATTGGTGACAAGACAACATGCTGAGCATATCTTTACAAATTGATCATTTACTAATAAATAATAATTTATGAAGTTCCTAAGTAATAAACATTATATGCAGCACTATATATAATATGTGACTAGCTATATTTTACCTGATGATCTTATGAAAGCAATATGCTCCTATTGAGATTTAAAGATTTTTAGTTTCTGCAAAAGAAAATCAACAAACCACAATCCAGAACTTCAGAGACTCTATATCAACCACCTAGAACTAGGCCAGACTAATCTTTCCCCATCCTGAAGCTCAGGGAAATTTGCGGAAGAGGGGGCGGTAAGAGCGTAAGAGCAAAAGGATGGGAGGAGCAATGATTTGCAAGATACTCCACACAAGTTAGGGCCGAAGCAATCATAACTGGACTTTGCATGCCCTGCACAATGTCCAACACACTATTGACCTCACAAAGTCTAGCATCTGCTAAAGGCACCAAGATCCTTGGAGGCAAGGGATTGGCAGCCACAGTAGTGTTCCTATGCTTAAGGGGAACACGGGAAAGGGTTCAGGGAAATGCCACTGGGTCCTTGTACATCATCAGAGAGGAGGGCAGAGGAGAGTCAGGGATGCACATTAAAGGACTCTTTGGGAATTGGGGGGGAGGCACTGGGGGATGGGGAGGGAGGGATGAGGGGAGGGGGAGCAGGGGGTTCGGGGGAAGGAGGAGGGAGAGAGGGAACCGGTGTACCTATTAAGTTTGTATGAGCGGAAATAATAATAAAAAATGTTAAAAAAAAGATTTTTAGTTTCATATGTACATACAATGTATTTTGATCAGGTTTTAGTAGCTAAAATTAAAATAACACATTTCATCAAAAACATGGTGAAGTGGACTGGAGAGATGGCTCAGAGGTTAAGACTCTGTCTTACAAGCAGAAGGTTCTGAGTTTAGATCCCAGTTCCCATGTAAAAAATGTCAGACTGCGGCCTGCATTTCGGGCCCTGATGGGCAGAACCTGGGAAATCCAAGAGCAAAGCAAGAAGGAGGGAGAAGCAATACAGGATGATTCCTGAAGTCACCTTTGGGCCTCCACGTGGACACACAGTACACACACACACACACACACTAAAATATTAAAAAAAAAACCATGGTGAAGATAAGAAAATTGCTGAAGCATAGAAAGCGGGTAGGTATACAATACTACATATAGATATGCAGCTGTGCCACACTGGGAAATTCTAACAGTTACGGCTAGAGACAGCTGTACTATGCTTTAAGCAAGCTTTGAGAAGTCAAGGCTGAATTGCAAGAAATGAAGGCACAGGAGTGAAATCTATCTAAGGACCTTTATGCAAAAGCACTGCCATAAATAGAAGTGGTAAACTATGTGCAATGGAAACATGAGACAGAAGTCACTCTGCTGACTGCCCTAATCTTCAACTACCAATTTTTTGTAAAACAAATAATTTCTAACTGTTTAAGACCAAACTAGAAGAAAAGGCTTTTATCAAACTTTTTTCTCAGGGGGGAGAAAATCCTCAAGATGAAAGTCATTTCCTTGGCTCGTGTATCATTTTTTGAGAATTCTTCAGAGACTTTTGGGGATTTCACTGCCTGTTCATCACATCTGTCTAATTTAACCCATTTTGAACAACATCTGAAGACATTTAATTTTTTTCTTTTTGGTCAGAGTATTTTAAGTACCTTAAAATTATAAATTGTTATTCATTTAAAATCTAAAGGCTAACAATAGTGTTCCTATACTAAAGGGGAACATAAGAAAGGGCTCTAGGCAATGCTACTGAGTCCTTACACCTCATCAGAGAGGAGGACCCAGAGGGAAGTTTGACATGCACACTAAAGAATGCTCCAGAAATGGGGGGGGAGCACTGGAAGAAGGGAAGGGAGGGAAGAAAGGAAGGGGAAAAAGGGGGAGGGAGGGGAGGTTTAGGGAAGAGAGGAGGAAGAAAGGGGAATGGGCTACTATCAACTTTGTATGAGTGGGAAAAAACAGAAAAATAAAATAAAATCTAAAGGCTAGAAAGAATGAACTAACTTGCATAAAATACTACCTGTCCCATAGCATGCTAGACAATTATAACACTTCTTACTTGAGAAGGACAAGTTTTAAGAATTACGCACTACTTGCGGAATTATTGAATTTAAAAAATCTCCTGCTTTACTGTAATGATATGAAGTTCTTACTGGCAATAATGAATCATGAGAAGAGTTTTTTATACTATACCAATGGCATGAACTTTCAAAAACAATGGATTTGATATCAACCAAATAATTCATTGAAAATATCAAAGAGAAGAAATGAAACCTTATGAATCACATGAGTGTGTCAGAAGTTCAGAGGAAGAGTTAGCACTACATATTGATTATTAAAAAAATGTTAAAACATTCAGTTAGGGTCATCAATTTATCCTATAGACAGTTGCAAAATGTTTACTGTGTGCTGGAAGCTCAGACTAGGAGAGTAGAATGCTTCTATCTTTTCTATTTTGAAACGAGAGACTGGTAGAGAAGATTATAGCCAATAATCTGTGATATATTGTGAAAGGGAAAGATAAGAAAGTACTGAGGTCGCACAAATGGAGAGCAGAGCTGGTTTGAAGAGGATAAGGAAGACTGCTGGGTAGAAATGACATTGGACGTGGGTAGCAGGGGTGATGATCAAACAGGCAGAGAGCTAAAGGCAGGGGGTATCCAGATTGGGTGCTGCAAAGTGTTGTCCTGCTTAAGAACAGGAAAAGTGGCAGGAGACTATAGAAGAAAGGAGCAGGAAGGACGATGGAAAGGTCAGGAACACAGACCCTGGGTGGCCTAGGAAAGGGGCTTACTTAGTAATCCTTACTTTAAGAGTATCAGGTGGGAGAGTTTCAATGAGGATGTTCTTAGATGGACATAGAAAACTTTAGCCACAGGGTACAGAGAAGATGACAACCATATCAGAACGGATACAGACAAGCAAGTTTGAAGATGGTACTAGCAGTCCAAGGATTAGGGGTAAAGACAGTGGAGATGAAAAGTGGACAGAGAATCTTGACATACAGCTAAGCGGGTGATAGGGTCATTTCCAATTTGGTCTAAACATTCAGATATGCTTAAAATACACAGCTGATTTGGTAAGCAAAAGAGAACTTGACTCTTATCCGTAACTTAACAGCCACTATTGGGAATTGAAATCTTAGCTTTTTGGAAGACGAATGTATCAGTGAATGATGTTTAAAGTGGGGTTCTTCCTTCTGGCCAAAAGTTTAGTTTAGTCATTGTTAGGCACAGGTGTCAACTTGACGTTGAGGGTTTGAGCTCTGGGCACATTTGTAGAGAATTAGTGGTTGAGTTAAGCCAAGAGCAAACCTGCAGGAGATTATCTAGCTGATGGGGAAGACTCAGCCCATGGTGGGTGGGACTAAGCCCTGAAATAAAATACAGAGAGCTGATTGAGAAAGTTGGCATCTTTGTATACGCTTGGCCATACATGCTGGTCTGGTAAGTAAGGATTGTCCCTCTCTCAGCGGGTATGTAGAGATGGTGTGGCCAGTTCCCTCATCCCTGGTGGTGGTGAGAGCTCTCCTGCCAACCTGGACTGAGAACTGTAACCAGACCGTTATAAGAGAATAGATCTCCTTTTCCCTTAGGCCATTTAGTGGTGAGCAAACTGTTGCTCCCCAAACTTCCAGAATTAACCTCATTATGTCCATGAGAGTTTCTAGCAGCGCACTTTGACAAAAGACATAAAATCGGACCTCTTCCAGGCATCTCCTCATCATTTTGTCCCCTTGACCCTTGTGGGGGGAGCAGTCTCCTAGAGTCACTACTACCATAGCTCAGTTTCTTCTCGTCGGCCTTTACCAAATGAACAATTCTTGGTTTATTGATAGTTTCCTGGGACTCAAAGGCAATACTCAGATTGACAGTGATTGGGGATTTTGAAGCTAAAAGTGTTGCTTGTCTTCAGACTGCAGGGGGCTGGAGGGGTTAAGCTTCTGCCTTGCAGGTAGAAGGTCCTAAGTTCCAATCCTAGACCCCACATATAGACACCGGGTGGAAGCAGGGGCGGCCTGCGTTTCTGGTCCTGGTAGGGCGGAGCCTGTGAATCCCAGGGCAGAGTAAACAAGGAGGAGGTGGAGGCAGTCCATGGTGGTTCCCGAATTCGCCCATGGTTCTACACACACACACACACACACACACACACACACACACGTGCACACATGCACACATGCACAATTGAATAAATAAAAAAATAAAAATAAAAAAAGTCTTCAGACTGCAAAGATCACTCTAAATCTGAAGGCAAATGAAAGCATATCCAATTTCAGGCACAACCATATATGGACTTTCTCAAAAACTCTCAGAAGGAAATTATAAATTCCTTCCAAATAGTAATGCTCTGTGAGTAAAGTTCTCCATGAGGAACAGATACCAGATGTTGATTAACTAGTATCTTTAAAGTAGTCCTAGAGGGCAATATTCAGGTTCCCAAAATACAGACAGCTTAGTTCAGCTGGAGTTGGTGAGAGGTTGGATGTGGAATATACAGGAGAAAGATGGTCTCAGATGTCAGCACCTGTAGTTTATGGAGTAAGCTCCTTGTGCCACTTACTGCTGCAATAAACATTGTTGGATAAAGCTCACATTGGAGTAGGTAAAAGAGAAGGAAATTCATTTGCCTTTTAATGAATTTAAGATATAAGAAGAGATATAAACTAGGACTTTATATGCAACATTTTGAAGTCAGAAGATGGTCTATATGAATTATTGGCCCATATATGGTAATTGATAGTTTTCTGAACCAGTAGATATCTATTGTATAAATTATTGTCTTAAACATTAGTGTCTTAAAACAATACTGAGAACTTAGTCCTCTGAGTGTCTGTGGTCATTATTTAGAAAGGCTTATCAAGGTCATTCTACTTTATTCGTCTTCACATAGTTTGTATTTGAAACTCTGCCTGGAGTTACAGCCAGAAAGAACCTCTGAAGAGTTGGCTTCCATGGTGAAGTAGCTGGCAAGTAGATGTTGCTGTTGTTAGAAGATCTCATCTCTTCTCCAGGAACTTCAGGCAGATTGCTTGAGTATCTTCATGCTAGGATGACTAGATTCCCGAGAACTGGTTATCCAAAGAGCTGGGTGTCACTATGCCCTTCATAAACCACTCCAAGAACTCAGACACTGTCCTTTTTTGCCAAACTCTATTTGTCACAAGCAAGATCATTAAACCCAGATGGAATTCAAAGGGTACGGAACTGTGTGAGTTGTCTTATTGCTGTGACAAAATGCCTGACAAAACCAATCTAAAGAAGAAAGGTTTTGCTTTAGTTCACAGCTCCAGGACACACTCTATCATGGTAGGGAAGCCATGGTGGCTGGAGCTTGAGCTGGCCACATCGTGCACATAGTCACAAAAGACACAGTGTTGAATGGAAGTGCTTGGCTCATGTTCTTTTTATTCAGCTCAGGACCCCAGTCCATGAATGTGCTGCTCACAGTGAATTCACATCTCAGTTAAACTAACCTAGAGAATCCCTCACAGCACATCCAGAGGCAAATCTAATTTAGATAATCCTTTATAGGTATGGCATATATTTAGTCTTCTAGAGGATTCTCTTAGGGGATTATCAAGTTGATCATCACTATTAACTACCACAGGGACTATACACTGCCTTTCAAAGTGAGTCTTACTGAAAAATTTGTGGAGATATTTTACAACCTCCACACTTGGACAGATAATATAAAGTAAAAGAAGAGAGTTTATAACAGAATTAGAAAACTTCTCATAAAGGGACAGGGATCCTCAAACGAGGCTTTTCAGACCATGACGCAACTGTTAAATTCAACTTTGGAGCAGGTAAGCAGCCTTCGATAGTGCTTAAGACAAGGATTATGAGAGATCTCAGCCTAGGCTGGTCCACAGACTGCAGGGAACATTCACCATACACCAAGAAGAAGCAACACATACATTGACTAAACCGCAAACAGGATAGAACCACAAGAGCAAAAAGAATCCTCCTGTTGCAGTTACCTTAACTGCCGCCATGAGACAATACTCGTAAACCAGCTTAAGGGAGAAAGGGGAATTTATTTGGCTTATGGTTCCAGAGGAGAGACACAGCCCATTATAGCCCATTATGGCAGGTGGCAGAAGTGGGTAGTTCAGGTCTCTGCAGTCATTATCAAGGCAGAGAAAGCCAGAGGGAAACTGGAACTGCAGACTGCTAGCAGGAAGATAGGCGGGGCTACCCAACCTCAAGGCCCACTCCCTGCAACATGATTCCTGCCAACAAGGTTCTATCTCCTTTCCCAAACATCAACATCAACTGAGGATTCAAACACATGAACCCGTGGGGGACAACTCACATTCAAACATGACATGTCTTGTCTCTCAACTTGTAAACTAGGAACATACAGGGCAGTTTGGTATGTAACAAAAAAGAGTAAGCTATCATAATTCATAGAAGACCACCATTCTCCTAAGTAGTCTTGTTTCTGTTTTGTTTTTGTTTAGTTGTGAGATTCGAAGCACAGATTGGATGAGGAACTTAATCAACTTGTAAATCTGACTGACTAAAAGTTTATGTTCTTTCCACTTCACGAAGAAAAAAAAAATTCTTCTGGCGTAAAGAGATGTTTACAAAAATATCCTGGAAATTAGTTTGGGCCATCAAGGCAGCAGACAACAGAGACTTTATACTTTAATGATTGTGTTTTGAGCAATGAGCTGAGAGAGACACGAGTGGAGCTGTACTCAGCATTAAATATCTGACAGGGGGATATTGATCGCTTTGTCGCAGAGATCAACAAAGCAAAGGATATTGAACAAGAGGCTGATGCCTTAGTCCAGACAGGAAATTGTTGGAACTTGAAGTCTGGTAATAAGAATGTGTAAGTAATACTCTGTAGAAAGTCCAGCTGAACTTTGACAACAGATTGTGCAAAGAACCAAAGTTGACCCTAAAAATTGAGTTCATGAGAAGAAGTCACAAGGGAGAGTTGTTTTGGGTGGAAATTATGAGTCTTATGTTAGACACACTGCATTTGAGATACCAACAAGATATCCCCAGGAAGGTACCTTAGAGAAAGAACAAATGAAAAGAAGCAGGATCAAGATGTACTGGTGACTCTCAAGGCTTGGATGTGAAGGTTCCCTGCTGGCTCAAGCGTTTGAACCCTTGAACGTCTATCTGGTGGTCTGTTTGGGAAGGTTATGGAACTTTTAAAAAGTGGAGCCTTCCTGGAGGAAGTACATGACCAAGGGCGGGTCTTGAAGTTTGGTAATCTGTCCCCGCTTCCTGTTTTCTCTCTTCCTGCTTCCCCAGTGTGACTGAAACATAACAGCTTGCCTCTGCAGTTGTATGCTTTCTCTGCCTGCTACCACGGGTTCCCTGCCACATTGGCCTCTATCACCTCTGGGCTGAAGAGGTGGCTCAGGGGTTAAGCCTCCGCCTTGCAGGCGGAAGCTCCTGAGTTCGGATCCCAGATCCCACGTATAGACGCCAGACGGAAGCGGGGGCGGCCTGCGCTTCTGGTCCTGGTAGGGCGGAGCCTGTGAAGCCCAGGGCAGAAGGAGGTGGAGGCGTCCATGGTGGTTCGCGAATTCGTCCCTGGTTCTACACATACACAGACACAGACACACACACAGACACAGACGCGCACGCGCACATACACACAGTTGAATAAAAAAAATTTTTTTGAAATCCTAATTCAAAACAATAAACCTTTTTTTCTCTTCAGTGGCTTGTATTTTATCACAGCAACAGAAGGATAACTGGACAGTGACAGAATTCTCATCAAGAAATAGGACCAAGAACCATGTGTACTGAGAAGTGGGCAACACTAGGGCGCTGATAGGATAGCAGAGGCAAAGTGAAAGTACTCAACATTAGACAGGAGTCTAATCAACAACTGAATGACAGGTCAAGTGCAAGGGAGATATCAGGAAGGTAGAAAAGTTAGAAAAGATTCTTGTTTGGTTGGGAGATGCCATTTGTGGCTGCTCCTAAAAAAGCTCTATTTCTGACCATTTACCTCCAATATCACTTCCAGAGCTGGAGTGGATGGACATTATAATATCCCAAGACGTTTAAAAAAGGGGATGCTTTACTTTACCTGCACACCCCATCTTCTAGTGAGTCATCAAAATGAATGGAGTGAAAGAAAAGAGAGGCGGTACTCAGGAATGTCTCTGGGTCTTTCAAAAAGCATCTCCACCTACAGTGATTCTATAGACACCAAGGGAACTGTTCAGACGGGAACGTCTCACCGCTGTTAGCATGGCAAAACTGGAAGAGTCATGATGCTACCCAGACTCTGCTGAGTACATTGTCAAAGGTCAAGTTCAGGAATAGATCCTTGCCACAAGAATTAATGATCATAGTAAACACTCTCAGAGCCAAACGTCCTGAAATGTGTGGAGGAAAATGACAGAACACAGTGAAAGGGGCCTCATTTCCTGGAAGCCTCAGCCTGCCCCGCCCACGGAAGCACACTACCAAAGCCAATGGGAAGTTGCCTTAGCTGCTGGAAATTATTTTTTTTGAGTTCATGGCAAAATAGATAAAGTTTTAGGATTATAATACCATGATGATTTGATTTCACCCTAAGAGCTTCTAAATGAGTTAGCCTAAGACATCTCCTGTTGCAGTTCACCTGCATGGTTGCTGGCAAATCACCACCAAATGGCTTCAGTGAAAAAGGAGTTTATTCTCTTATAATGGTCTGATTACAATTCTCAGTCCAGCTTGACAGGAGAGCTACACCACCACCAGGACCAAGGAAACTGGCCACACCATCTCTACATAAAGGCTGAGAGAAAGACAATCCTTACTTGCCAGACCAGCATGTCTGGCTAAGTATATACAAGGATGCCAACTTTTTCAATTCAGGCCCTAGTCTCACCCGCCATGGGCTGAGCCTTTCCTATCAGCTAGACAATCTCCTACAGGTTTGAATCATGCTTTTGCAATATTTCTGGGAAATCTTTAGATCACATTTAAGTGGGGCTTTTTTTGGGGGGGGTTATGCTTTATAGAAATACAGTTTTAACCAGTTGGGTCTTTGGGTCTAATTGTCTGAAAAGTGATCTTTTTTTTTTTTTTTTGAAAAGTGATCTTTTTATATTTGGAAAAACTTACTGATAGATCATTTTAGAATCCTGTGCTCATCTCTAAAATGGTACAGAAGTAAAGTGGAACTGAAATTAATCATTTAGAATTAAAATTTGATATTTTTATTAGACTGAAAATACTTGTTGTAATGTTTTCCTGGCTTTGTTGTAGTTTTCTCTGGTAATCTACCCAAAATGATAATGATTATTTTTAAACTTATTTATTTATCTTTTCCATGTGTATGTTCTGGCGGTGTACACGTGGAGGTCAGAAGACACCTTGTCAGGTCTCGCTGTCTACCATATAGACTCCAGGGAACTAACTCAGATGTTAAGCTTGGCAGTAATGCCTCTACCCACTGAGCCATCTCATGGGCCCAGTTGTTTTTTTGCTTTTGTTGTTATTGTCATTTCTTGTTAGTTACATTTTGATAATATTGCAACTCTATCATATCATATCATTACTAAAAGCTTTAGAAACATGCTCTTGCTTTTCCTATAGGCACATGGAAATACAGTTTATTGAGACCTGAAGATAATGGGTATACTTATACCACATGTTGTTCAGCCGCAATGTAAGTTACAATGCTAATAGAAATATGATCCAGGTAACAGAAGAGAAATAGCTGTTGCTTCTACTAGTGCTGTTCTGAACAGCAGACCATGCATTTGAGTTCAAGTTGCCCTCAGAAGAGAGAAAGAATACTGGAGAGACAAAGGGTAGGTGAACTTGCTGTCTTTCAACAACTTCTGAAGCAGTGTAGATTGCCTGGCCACGCCCTTCTTCCAATTAGCCACCGCCCTGCCAGAGTCTGGACCTTTCTGGATGAGATCATTTCATATTCTCAATGTTTTATTCACTTTGCCTCTGCCTTTATTGAAATTTGCTCAGGAGAAAGAAAACATTTCTCTCAACTCCAGGCAAATTTAAATGGAATAAATCGAATGTGTTTGTCCTCCTCCACGTGTCTGGATATGTTAAGGTTCCTCATTCCCGGAAAGTTAAAGCTTATCGTACCATTACTCTTTTCTCTTGCTGTGAGTCACCACTCAGGCTCAAACAACGTAAAGGGAGAAAGGAAGATTTATTCAGCTTACAGTTCTGGAGGGGAGATACAATCCCTTATGTTGGAAGAAGGAGAGTAGAAGCTGGAGGAGACCTAGGTCACATTCATCGTGGAGGCTGAGAGCTGCAAAACTGCCAGCTCAAGAACAGACAAACTAACTCCAGAAGGACGGTGTTAACCACTCTCAAGACCCACTCCTTGTGACTGCCTTCCTCCAGCAATGCTCCACCTCTTGAAGGTGTCATGACCTTCCTAAACCACTGAAGATTCAAACACATGAGCCTGTGGAAGACAACTCACATTTCAAACCATGACACTTACCTCCCAGATAATTTTTTCTTGCAAGCAGCAGGTGGGGTTTCTGAAGGAAGACAAGTCAAGGAACAAGAACTTGTACTATATCCTTTAAAGTGATGCTGTATGTATGGCTCAGGGGTTCTTGTACTTACACTTGCTTAGACTCCAGATGCCAACATCTGGAACAAAACTGTCCAGAAGTGATTTATTTAGTCCTTTCTTGGCTTTCAGAATGAAAACTAATTAGCCAAACAAGAATTCCATAAGCAGCTTACACCCCCATGGGAAATCCATGCTGGATCAGATGAATACAAAAGATTAAAAAGAAATAGTCCTGTCCTCTGGGATAAAAATGGCAAAACCAGAAGATTTGGCCATTAAGCTGAAATACGCAATGAGAACAAGAGAAGGATAAAGGCGGATCTTCTTTAGGAGATTCATGTCGAGCATCACAGTCATCAGAAAGTTGCCAGGGCAACATACACATGACACAAATATGCACAGTCACAAAGAATGGTAGGAGGAGTCATGCAGTAGGCATGTTTTAATATGTAGAGTCTAGTGATCTCAGAGTAGACAAGCTCTGGCCAAAGAAATCCCACCATCATATGAAACTTACTGAGGATCTATAGCGTGCTAATGAAGGACTCATAGTAAGTAGTTTAAAAAAAGTCAAAAGGTTTTTATTATGTATATAGCAATCTGCTGTGTTCTTGATGAATGTTGCCATCTTTTGCATGATACCTCCCAAGTGGTTTTTAATGGAAAGTAAACATAATTTAATAATAATCATGTGATGGAGGAAAGTGAGTATTGGTTTAGATTTATGTTTATAGTCATGTGTGTATGTCTGTGTGCGTGTGTACACACCCACGTACAAACATATCCTTATGCACCTCACCCTTTCAAATTTTGATTATATCAATACATGTGTCTATACTGAGGGAGAGAAAATGAAGATGCTGCAATAAAGATTATCATTAGCAAAAGCAGTTGGTCATATAACTCTATCATTTGGATAACTCAGACAATTATGATATACTCAAAAATGAAAACAAACAGGATAATAAGTGTTATAAAAGTTTAGAAATACAACTAGACTATAGTTTTGTTTGAGCTTCAATCCAAACAGGCCTATAATGATGCCATTCTATACATTGTAAGCATCATAAAGACCAACCTACCCATGTATTTTGCTCACCTGGAATTATGAGTTGCTACCTCAGATAGGTACATACAAACATTCTTTTTCTATCATTATCTATGTGTCTATGTATCTATGTATCTATCTATCATCTATCTAATGTCCATATCTATTAATCATCTATGTATGTATAATCTACCATCTACCTGTTATCTACATCTGTTTATCTATCATCTCTTCATCTTATCTGTTATTTATCTGTATCTGTCAATCACCTATCATCTACTTCTATTATCTAATATGTCTCATCTATCACTCATCTCTTTCTGTCATTCATCTGCCTATTATTTATCCATATACCTACCTATCTTCTATCATCTAATTTACCCATATCTATCTATCCATCCGGAAGCTGGTACTGCCTGTGTTGAGGACCTGAGTGCTGGACCATAGCCCAGTACTTGAAGACAACTGGAATGTCTGTCATGGCTAAAGCAACAGGGTAAAGGAGGAGAAAGACTTGTCTTAATGTTCTAGGCTCATCTGGGTTCATTGGCTTCCTGATCTCAGCAGCTGAAGAACTTGCAGATCCATCATTCATCAGAAGTTTCACATGAAGTGTTGACACTACATCATCACCGAGGATCCGAAAATTAGTCAGACGCAACCTCAAAGTCTATCGCAATAGGAGATATTTGAGTAATTTCTCACTACACATTATAATTTACTGTTTTATTAGAGGGAAGATGGTAATCAGAATACAACTCGTTTTCTAAAGGAAACAATAAATAAAAGTTTGAGTTCAGCAGAAATAAGCTGTGTGTAGAGAGAAAAAAAGATGCCCCCCCCCACTCAAACTGTGACAACTAATGCGGCTCAAACTGATGGCAAGTCTGAAGAGCAAAAGGACTTTTAGAAAGCTAAAAAAGTTGGGGGAGGCATCAGACACAGCAGAAACAATGTGTGCCAAGAAAGAGCATTGTAGCAATAAAATGCAAATAGTTCAGTATAATGAATGGGCTGAATGAAGTGAGGGCTGATGCCACAGGCACCGGGGTCCTGATGTCTGATTCTACCAGGAAAACATGTCACTCCAAGCAGCTTGGCTGTCTGGGGCAGACAAATTCCAACAGCCAGGGTTCAGGTTCCAATACAGTGCTCTGGCCAAAATGGCCCCAGCATGATGGAACTGAACCTTGGAGACACACAGGCCACAGTGTTCTCAAGGGTAGAAGCTGGATACATCCAGTGACAGCATTCGGTTTTCATCTCAGTAGCTACAGCACTGAGAACAATATAAAAGTAAGTTATGTCCCCAAAGACTTCAGTTTGAGCTACAGAAGTGAGTTGTCTTGATTTAGTGTTTTGGGTATCTGCTACTTCAACACATTAGCTTTAACTGCATGTCTGCCAAGTGTATGTGTAATGGCTACATTTACTTGCTGAGAGGTTTGTCAAATTAAGAGTATATTGAAACTTAGGTGCTATTTAATGATATTTCAAGCGTTTTTATGACAGTTGGGTGCTAGTTCCATTGTTTTTCAACATTAGATTTATGAAATAAAATTTGAGTTTAAATTTTTGCCATATGGAGTGGGTTTCCTTCAGTTTTTTTTTTAACAAATAGAGACAACTGGACTAGTGTTAATAAAATATTCCAAGTGTATTTTCTGACTGGTGGCTCCTTTATGGAATTTTTGCAATTTAATCTGGAGAAGTCAGTGAAGTTTGGAGGCACTTGCCAAGGTCATATCCAAGTTTATGTGCTCTGGGGTTGGGAATTGAGACAGGATATTTTATTGAGGAAATGCCTTCTTTCTGTGACAGCACAGCTATTGTTCTGTGTATTAAGTAGGCTTATGTGTTCTGATAACATTTTAATAAAAAACACTCTAGATCTTTTTAATAAGTTGTCTTTCCAGAGAAACCTACCTTGTTGAACTGCCAGCTTTTCGATATTATGTCATTAAAGAAATATATGCAGACAACATCAGCGAATTATGAGCACATAAAACTCCTTTGTAACACCACATTCTGCAGAGGCGAATGAAGAATAAAGTGGAATGAGATTTGCTAGAGAAGATAGGAAATGCTAAGTACATTGAAATAGTGATTCTTGCTAAATCTCTAAAGAACAATTCCAAATGCAGGAGTTTTATTCCAAAACATTTCAGAACAGTATAAACTAAAACATCCTCATGTCCAAAGTATTTACAGCTAGCACATTATTAAAAAACAATTAGACAGATTTAAAAAATCATGATACTTTACCAAAGAAATAGAGTCTGTTTCCTATTGTAGAATTTTATCAGAACAGATGAGCAGCAGATGTTTACTTTTTTTTTTTAATATTGCCTTATATCCTATGGCCTCCTAAACACTGATAATCTCAGGAAGAGTTAGGGTCTGAGAGAGAACAGGAAGCTTTAAGTTATAATCAGGGTGAGTTCTTAAAAACATAAATCCCACAAAGAAATCTTACTATACCTTTTCAGAGATTGACAGAAGATACCTCCTTTAATCTTGTTCCAGGTGCTGTTAGCTCTAACAGAACACAGTAATTATTTTTACACCTGCAATAATAGGTCATTCGGGCCAGTAGAAAAAAGTCAAGACAAAGTGTTGTGGTCAATTTTGAATAGTCAAAACTACGCTGATCCATTAGTTACCATGAAGACCTTTAGCCATACTTTTGGGTCTATTAGATGATCCTAGGTTCAGAACTTGGTTTTATTGAGACTGTGGTGTTTGGGAGAGGAATAGCAGTATTGGCGGAGAATGGAGGAAGAGATACAGGAGACTGAGCATTCCTTAGAACAATCCAGAACTCCTTGTATTTTCAAGTTCTCCAATGGAGTTTTCTGGAGCCTATGTTACTTCTTGGCTTACTTCTTCTTTCCCCTCCTATCAGCATCTAGATTTTCACTTTCTTCTTTCTGCAAAGTCAGTTGATGCTTGCAATTCTGTTTATAAAATGCCAACATAGCATCTTGGGAATTTGTGGTACCCGGGACCCACAGTCAGGATTCTGCCTTCACAGTTTCTTTTCTGAAGAGAAAGGCTTTCTTTTCTCCTTTTCCATTGAGACTGAGTTCTCCTATTAGGGAACAGAGAACTTGGAACATTTTAAAATTAGATTGACGCTTTCATATGTATCAATGATCAAATTCAGAAATATAAATCTGGAGTCTTTCTAATTTCAATGGCAACTTTTTTTAGAGAGAATAGAGAACTTCATGACATTCTATTGGTTTTAGGTGGTCCCAAGGCCATGCACCAACTGACCTACAGCTTATGTCCTCTCACCATCCTTAAGCAGCTGTAGTAAGTGTAGCTTGCTCTGCCCGCTGTTCATTTTTTTCACATGAAAAATGTTAAGTGGAGATTGAATGCTCTAATATCTGTTAATCTAGCAAATATAGCTCTAACTACCCCTGAGTAGGGGATGGCATATGACAATGTGGGTAAGGACAACTTCACCATGAAAGAGTTATAGAGGTGTGTGAATATATGAGAAACAAATCATTGAGTAGTTTGAGGAGTTCCACTTTCAACCAGGTGGAAGTAGCAAGGACTGGGCTGATCATCCTACATGAAATAACTTTAGAGCACTCAAAGCATGTAAAACAGCCATCCTCAAGACATTAGCAATGACTAGAGTTATGGAATGCAAAACAGATGTTCCTACCTCAGTTTATAACCTTGCTGCTGGAGTCATCTCCAGAACACAATGCAGGAGCCAAGCAGACCCTCCTGTCTCCTTAAATTTATTAGCAGGAGCTGGAGATCCAACTCCTGGACAGGAGAGAGCTAACAAAACGATACAAACAACATTTAGAGGTAGAAAGTCTTTCTCTTCAACTGAGGATGACTTGGTCTGCAGATGAAGGGAACATTGCATGAGGTAAAGGTAAGATCTCTGAGGCTCACACAAGACTCGGAACACATAGTTCCTATTCCCTCAAACTACAGTGAATACTCTCAGAATTCACATGACAATCCCCCACTGAGACAAAGATCATCTCTAGATTAAATGTTGTTAGCATCTCACTTTTAAAAAAACTTGAAAGAATATGTTTAAGCTTTCCAAATAATGTAATCACACCCTCCAAAGAAAGTTCAGTGGCTTCTATAGCAGCATAAAAATGTCAAGATCCAACAAGATAAAATTCTAGAGTGTCAAAGAGAAGATTTCAAAGCATTTAGATATTGAAAGAAGCAAAAATCACATGAATACATGAACATACACTCATATAAAACTGAAGTGACTAGATAACCATGAGAAAAAAATCACTTGAAATTGATTTAAAAATGACACAGATGATGGAATTGCTAGACAAAGATTTTTTTTTTTAAAATACTGTAAGTCAGGAGGGCTAGGGAGTTAGTTGAGTGGGTAAAGCACTTACTTTGTAAGTATGAGGACTTGAGTTTGGATCCTCACCAGTCTGATAAAGAAAACCTTAGATAGTTGTGTTAGCTCACCTGTAGTCCCAGTATTTGGGATGCAGAGGGGATTCCAGGGCAAGATGTCTGGTTAGATTAGCCAAACTGGCGAACAGCAAGATGTAGGTTCAGCAGAGACCCTGCACAGTCACTAAAGTGGAGAGTAATCAAGAAAGCAACCTGTGTCCACCTCTGGCCTCGACGTGTAGCAGAACAAGCATGTGTTTCTATACACGTGCACAGAGACATGCATACACGTGTTCACTACACATGTGTGCATGCTAAAAATTAGTATAAAAGAAACTGAATATATTTGCAAAGACATTAAAGATAGTAAAAGAAGCCAAAATCTGAAATTTAAATGTCTGATTTGGAAATTTCACTTCTTGGGAATGATAGCTGGGTGACACTGAACAAAAAGATTAATGAAAAGATTAAGCCTAGTGTCAGAATGTGTCCAAATGGAAACACACGAGAGAAATGAATGAGCAAAGTAAGGAGCAGTGTGAGAATATATGTTTAATTGAGAAGAAAAGGAAAAATATATGAAGAAATTATGGCTGAAAATTTTCTAAATTTGAAGAAAATTATCAATCAAAAATGTTCAACAAACCCTAAGTGCAAGAAATATGAAGCAAACATATTGTAATACAACACAAGAGAACTTTTTGAAAGTCAGTGATGACAAGAAATCTTAAAGGTATCTGAGAAAAAACAATTATGTATGAAAAAGATGAGGATATTAGAGTTTCATCAGAAACAATATGTATGGAAGACAGAAAATACATGTTTGATGTACCAAAGGAGGGAAAAATAAAACAAACACATTTCTGTACAGCATCAAATTCTATAGTCAGTAAAATACTGTTTTCAAAATGAAGACAGACAAAAGGTTTTCTCCATATGTATGAAAACTTCAATAATTCATCTTCAGCAGACATTCATACTGAGGAATGTTAGGGGAAGTCCCCAGGCACATGAAAAGTGAAGAATGGAAATCTGGATCACTATACAACACGATGACTACTGTGATTGTTAACTGTAACATTATAAAATGTTTCTTGAAATAATCGAAGCTTCTTTAAAAGGGAATTGACAACTGAATAATCACTTAAGGAAGGAGTATGAGCAATGAATTATGGGTTTTGTGACATAAGCAGAAGTGAAGTTTCTTAAACTACAAGAGAAGGAGCACAATGGTATTTCTTGAAGAAATTTAAAGGTGTCCACTGCAGTGCTAAGACAAGCAATGAGACAGAAAGATTAGAAGGGGGTTTGAAATGTGCTTGTCTAACTCAAAGAAGTGAGAACAAGAAGGAAAGACACAAATAACAGATCAAAAGACTGTCAAAAGGTAACAAAGCGTAAGGATTAGCCCAAACACACAGAAGTCACACTGATTGAAAGCAATCTATGTGCCTCCCCATTTAAAGGATGCCTGGAAAGATGTCTTAAAAGATGTTTTCTAGATGTCTTAAAAGACATACCTCAATTATATGTTGCCTAAAAGGAACATAATTTAAAAAAAGATTAAATAATTGAAAAGTAGGAAGTTTAAAAAAGATCTGCTGTATAATAATAAACAAAAGAAAGGTATTTCATACCCAAAGAACATCACTTTGAACTTTCAAAGGGCGACTACAAAATAATAGCTCACCAAGAGGTCATGAAATACCATACATTTATGCTGTTATAAGGAACAAGGAAGCCAGACATAGGAGAAGGGCTAGAGTGACATAGCAGAAAGGATTGCATATAGATAAATCCACAGTTAGAAGATTTCAGTATTTGGCTCAGTATTTGTTGGTAGAAAAGGCGGACAAAAAAAATCAGTGGGGATAGAGATTAAGAAAGGCTGTGAGCCACCTTGATTTGACATTTATAGAACAAACTGAGAACATTCAGGCTCTAGTCAACTGTTTAGAGGACATTTACCAAGATAGGTCACATTTGGGGCTGGTTTTAAAAGTCCTCACAGGATGAATGGAAGATACACAAACCATATTCTTTGACCACAGTGTCATTAAAGTTGAAAACCACAAGAGAAAGATACTTACAAAATCCCCACATATTTGGAAACTAAATAAACCATACATGCAAGGAAAAAATGGAGGGGATAGAAGATCACTATCATAGTTAGGCACAGGTGTCAACTTGACAGCTGAGGGTTTGAGCTCTGGGCACATTTGTAGAGAATTAGTGGTTGAATTAGGCCCAGAGCAGACCTGCAGGAGATTGTCTAGCTGATGAGGAAGGCCCAGCCCATAGTGGATTGGATTAAGCCCAGGAATAAAATACAGACAGCTGGTTGAGAGAGTTGGCATCCTTCTGTACATTTGGCCAGACATGCTGGTCTGGCAAGTAAGGATCGTCCCTCTTTCAGCCATCATATAGAGATGATGTGGCCAGTTCCCTCAGCCCTGGTGTTGGTGTTGCTCTTCCGTCAAGCTAGACTATGAACTGTAACAGACTATCAGTAAGAAAATAAATTCCTTGTTCCTTTAAGCCATTTATGGTCATTTATCAGCAACCATGCAGGCAAACTGCAAGAGTCACCCATGCCCCCAACAAATACTCAGATACTTAACAGTCTAGATAACCCAGATGAAACCCACATACAAAAAGACATGAAAGTAGGAAGGAGAATGACTGGAAAAGAGAAAGTAGGACAGGAGGTGGGGGATGGGATTGGGAAAAGGGTGGAAACACACAAATTCATTTTGATATGTGTATGAAAGTGTCAAAAATCAAAGGATTATTTTAAAAAGAACTTATTTTGAACTGAACTATAGGGACTTTGCATATCACAATAGGTCCAATGCATCTAAAACGGCGCATTTGTATGTTAGAAACGAAGAACAGGAAAAAATGATCTTAGCTTCCACTTTAAGCAACCAGGAAAAGAAGAAGAAATCAAAGACAAAGTAAACAAAGACAATACAGTCATAAAGAAATAGTGAAAATTAATGCAGTAGCAGGGAAGTAGTGGGGAAAGTCAGTGAAAACAGAGAGTGACTGAACAGGAAGACTGATAAAGTGGATGGATTTCTAGCCAGACTATTCTGTCAACAAGAAAAAAAACCACACCTGATCAATGTTAGAAATGAGAGAGTCAATATTATTTTATACCTGAAAGATATTAGTTAACTGGACAATGCCTGCATTCTTTTTGTCAGTATGAAATGAATCAGGCAAAAATTTCTTACAAGTTACAAACCACTAAAATCATTCCAAAGAAATAGATAAGCAGAGCAACTTTTTATCTGCTAAGGAAATTAAAACGGAAGCACAGAAAGCTTCAAAGGTGAACATGGCCAAACATTTAAAGAAGAAATAGCTGCATGGTTGCACAAACTCATTCAGAAAACACAATAGAAATGAAGTTTCCATGTCATTCTATGATACCCTTATCAGTTCGACACCAAAAGTCTGACAACAGTGTAACATTTAGCAAATTAAATCTAGCGGTTTACTAAAACCTGAAATTTTATTTATTTTTCTTTTTCTATTTTTAAATTTATTTTTTCCTAGTATTACAAGCATAATGGATAATAATCTCTAGCCCTCTCCTTTCCTCCTTTCTCCTCCCTCCCCTCCCTCCCCACTTCCCCTCCCTTCCTTCCTTTCCTTCTTCAATCCCTCCCATTCTATCCCACCTTCCTATCCATCTGCTATGATTCTGGTATTCCCTCTGGATCGTCTGCTCTTCGGGAGTTCAGGCCTCTGTGGCAGACCAAGTGGCCCTTCCTTGGCAGACTCAATGATGGGGACATTCCCATTCATATGTCTAGCCCGAGACCTAAGGTTTCCATTGCATGTAATTATTTCTCCCGAGATCCTGAGATACTCACTAGTTTATGGAAAGCATGTTCGTATGTCAGCCTTATGCGGATCTTGTAAGGACTAGTCACATTGCAGTGAGTCCCTGGATGCAGCAACCCTGCCTTGAGTGGAATGCTTGTCCATTGATGGACCTTCCTATCTTAGGCTCTTAAATCTCATTACTCCCTCTTCTGTAAAGTTCTGGGAGCCTTAGGATGTGGGGAGATTTGGCTGGCCTGATTCCGGTTGAACATTGCAGGGTCACCAGTACTCTGCATTCTGCTTGGATGTTCTTGTCGCTTTCATTGTTCTTCCACTGCATTAGTCTATGTCCTGCCTGGGTGTTGAGATCCTCTCCTACCAAAGATAAAAGCTGTTTTAAGAAAGGCCTTTATATAAGAAAAGGCTTAAAGGAAAGGGAAGAACAGGAATAGGACACATGGGATTGGCCTCCAGGTAACCACCTGCTTACTAACCCCTACGCCCCCATGACAGGAAGCACATGCACATCACTGTAGACCAGTCTGAACAACAGTGGATGAGGAGGAAACTGACAGTGGACTGGATCAGATATCTCAGTACTTAACAGGACTTTCTTAACACAGTGGCCTTATTTATCTATTTACTGCATTCCTCCGTCTCCACTTTCTTGGGGTCCTCATTCCCCTACCTCCCAAATTATGTTCCTTTGTATAAAACCTGGAATTTTAATGAATTAGAAATAAAACCTGAAACAATGAATTCATTAGAAAGAGAGAGAAAGAGCACAAGTAGGTACATAAGCAGAGGTCAGATGACAACTTTCAGAAGTTAATTCTCTCCTTCCACCAGGTGGGCTTCCAGGAATCAAATTCAAATCTTTAGTTTTACTAACAGGTGCTTTACCCACAGAGCTATTTTGTTGGCCTCTGAAACATGAAATTGTAAGCCAGAAAAGAGCTGCACTTTTTTTCTAAGTTGTTTGGGTCATCTATCATTTCAGCAATGGGACTATGAGACTAAGACACCTTTAAAATTTGTGCAATTTGCCACATTAGCAGACTTAAAAGGTAAAACTATGAGATCACATTAATAGATTGGAAAAATGTTTAACAAGCTTCAACTTCGGCCCCAATGAAAACTCATAGAAAACAAGGGAACCATCAAATGTGTTAGAGAATATCTGTGAAAACTTGTAATTAACAGCCTATTTAATGGCAAAGACTGAATTCTCACTAGTTCAAAACCTATAAAACTTTAAAAATAAAATGAAATCTTTTTGAGGTTACATTAGGGAAATTAACAAAAAGATATGTTGGGCACTGTTGAACAAAAAACAGAAAATGACAAAAACCACAGACTTGGAGAAAGCTAAAATCTTCATGTTTGGTAAAAGTCTTGTAGTCCAAACCCAAGGAATAATCACATGTTATTGGTAATTAATCTTCAACACAAACTGGCAAAGGATTTGAACAGACATTTATACAAAGATAATCTATAGATACCACTACGTATCATCCATGAGTTTTAAATCATCCATTTAAAAGGATAGAAAGCTTTGAAAGTCTTTATGGATTGTGCAGATTAAAACCTAAATTAGATTCCACTACATGACAGCAGTAGTTGAAATGAAAAAGTCTGACAAAGTAAAGAATTACTTGGACTGTGGACAATGGAAATCTCGCATGTTGCTGGTCAGACGGATCGGGGCGTCCCAACTCTCCCTAAGGGTATTTGGCTAGACAGTAAG
Organism: Typhlomys cinereus; assembly: GCA_023101885.1. Taxonomy (NCBI): domain Eukaryota; kingdom Metazoa; phylum Chordata; class Mammalia; order Rodentia; family Platacanthomyidae; genus Typhlomys; species Typhlomys cinereus. The sequence goes on along the minus strand of JALPQD010000466.1, from coordinate 679,218 downwards.
TACTTTCAAGTATCTATAGGAATGTTAGTTGTGGTCTCAGTTGCTGCATAGTTTGATGCTGGAAACTATTGTAGAGAACCAATTCCACAAAGCTGTTTCCTCTTCCTCACGCATGTACTGTGGATTGAGTGTGTAGGTTGTGCTTATGTGCTCACCCCCCAACACTCACCCCATATGGGTATACAATAATAAATATGTAAATTTAAAAAGAATATTGGGTTCCTAAATATTTATTGGAAATAACCTTCAATTAGGTATGTGTGTGTGCACATGTGCGCGTGCAAGTGTTGTGTAAATTATCAAAATTATTGGGATCGGATCAGTGATTCACTTCCTTGATGAACAGTTGATAAGCCCTTCCATGATGCTTGGTACCCTGAGCATGCAGCAGTTAGTCAAGCACACCAGTCTTTGACGAGACAGCCCTAGAAGCAATATGGCTGGTTTGAACACTCGACAATCCTGCTGAGGAACTTCCGCTCCAGCTGCAAGACCCATGGCACTGCTGGAGTCAGAATTCCTGTGCCAGGAGGTCTCCGAGCACCACAGCTGCAGGCAGATGCACCAGGCTTTGTTAGCCTCTGTGAAGTCTCAGATTGATTTTGCTCAGGCAGGATGGGAGTAGGTAGTGTGTCCAGAGAGATGTGTGCAGACAGTATAGCAGTCACCACCTATGAGTGTGGGCAGGATATAGAAGAAGGAGTTGGGGTGGAAGCATGGAAAATGAGTCAAATTTCAGCATGAAAAAATTATACCAGGTCAGAGGGCATTTCACTTGGTAGAGTAAAAGAAGTTCAAGGAGAGAAAAGACATTTCTGTTCCTGTCTTTTAGGAGGAAATAGTGCTGAATGACACAAAATGAGTATTTCATTCATAGATACCAAACTGGAATGTAAGAAAACAAATTTGTATGTTAGAATGCAGTAGAAATATATAGAAAGAACTGTTAAAGATATCTGAGAGACAGAGAGAGACAGAGAGGAAAGAGAGATAGAATGCATGTACGCACATATGTGTGCATGCGTGCATGCGTGTAGAGGCTAGGGGTCCACTTTGGATGTTGTTCCTCTGTCCACTTTGAGAAATGACATCTGAGGGGCTGACATACATGTGCAGCCTCACACATATAAAAGGTATAAATCTAATCTCATGTCAATTGTATATTGTTTATAATATGTTACTGCATGGTGAGATAGGAAGTTCCCATTGTTTTAGATCCAAAGGAAAAAGACTTTTAAACCATTGAACAGGGGGTGTCTTCTGGATTAAGGAAAGCACTTGAACACATTTGCACTTTTTTTTCAGGTTGGTTGGGTGGCTGCCTCCACACGTAGCCAGAAATGGCGGGGAACACTTGGTTAATAACATCCTAACTCCCCTTAATGTTTTTGTTTACTCCAGCCTTGCATGACCAGCAGCAGGGTAATTGTGTTAAGTTTGGGTAAAATAGTTCTCATCACGCAGACCCCCAGTGGGGCGGGGGAAGTTAGTTTCACTAAACTGTATCTATTTTGGATCAAGGATAGACATGCTCAAATGAAAAGAGAGAAAATCGTCTTTATACCACCAAGACAACTGGGCTGGTGAAATAGTAACCGTAATAATAAAGTGAATGGTACCATGAAGACCTGATCCTAGTTTGAGAATGCCAGTGGTTCTTTCTAGGCATTCACAAAATATTATGTATGTAACCCTATTTGTGATGTTAGATATCATATGGGACCCCCCAGTAAAACATGGTCTTTTTAACACTTCGGAAATGATTGGTTTGTTGTATCAGGAAAAAAAAATCTCAGTCTTTTGAGTATTTGTCTATTGTCTCTAAATTCTCTAGAACATTGTCAGAATGTCATTGAACTAGGAGTCAAAACAGGACTGTACGAAGTGCTGTTCTCTGCCTTTCCTCACTTTCCTGAGTGACTTCATCTTCTGCTCTAAAAATAAGAGCAGACGGACATGCTCCACCTGCCTCCACCTCCCACGAGTGTCCCTGTCTCCATCATAGGATTAAAAAAAATCCACTTGCTAATGAAGCATCAATTCAGTAACGAGTCTTCTGCTGGCCTCTCACAGGTAGTTTTGTTTTGCAAGCAATAGAGTCACTTAGTATTTGGAGCTTGGCTCTTCTGATAATAAGCCTCATTGCTCATAATATGAGCATGTCTTGGGTTGTTTGTTCCAATTTGTATCCCCCCCCTTTTTTTAAAGCTACATACTTTAATCTCTGCTTCAATTGTTAACATGCCTCAATGGGCCCACCGGGTGTCCCTAAAAGGTACTGATTTGTAAACTTGTGAATGCTATGTCCCTGGGCTTAAACGAGGCTGTGTGCACAACTTCTTTGTGTCTCCTTTAAGACATTGTGCAAACCAGGATCCAGGGATGTCTACTGAACCGCCTTTTTAATAAAGCAATCTGGAACCTCTCTGTGTGTCTCTCTCCTCCTGGAACCAGGAATTGATAAAGGGAACTGGCCAAGTTGCCTCTCCAGGCAACTGTGCAGTTTCTGAGTCACTCGCACCTCTGGCAAAGGAAGGGGTCTTTATCTGTGCGCTGCTTTCATTAGGAATACGGCAGGAACATCTTTATTAGAAAGGAGAGCGCTTGATGTGCACCGTTGTGATAATGAGGGGAAGGGTGTGAACGAGAAGATAAGAGGAGCAAGTATTTAACTGGAAGCATTCCACCTGGCTCCGGCTTCATTTGACTTAATTGGATGGGAACATTTTCTTCCTGTGAAAGCATGGAGATTGGGGGTCGAGAAGCCGGAGTTTGAGGACATCCAGGACAGAGATGCGTCTCTCTGGATGACTGAGCAGCCTCGATACCCCGGAGAGTACAGGGAGCATTCACAGGTCCCGCGGCGAGCTGGGACAGATGCACGAGGGGCTCTGTGGACTTTTCAGCGCCACAACTGTGAACTATTTTTCCCAGTCTTTGAAGGGGACCACCCTGTGTTTCTCTTCTCTCCACCAGCTCTGTGTTTTACACTTACTTGGTTTAGAGAGCTCTCCCTTTCTTAACAATGTAACTCCTGGGTCTGATCCATTCAGATGGGTATAAATGACATTATAAACTAGCAGTTTTACATTTTTATTTTGTGTGTGTGTGTGTGCGTGTGATGTGTTCATGTTCAAACACCAGCTACAGGGTGCACATGGGGATCAAAGGACGACCTTAGATGTTGGTCTTCACCTCCTGCTGTGTTGAAGTAGGGGTTTCTGTTGTTGTTGTTCCTAGCTAGGCTAGCTGGCATCCCAGCTGCTAGGTTATCTCTCCGTCTTGGCTGCCGTCTTGCTGTCGGACCACTAGGATTACTGACTTGCATTCATGGGTTTTGGGGATCCAAACTCAGGCAATCATGCTTGTGAAGCAAGCTCACCCATAGAGTCATCCCCTGGACCCTGCAGGGAATTTGCATGCCAGCCATACAACAAACACAATTGTGGTTCAAGCTTCTCTAGTGCAGCGTTCTTTGCTGCCTGTTTAGGATTCAGATTGGACTGGAATCTGCTCTGTATTGAAATTACTCCAACAGTCTTATACATGAGCAGCTTGTATTTTTTTCTCAGGCATCCTTTCCACTCAGCAAAGGTGACTTTAGAGGAAGACTGCAACAAGTTGAATGGGTGCCAGAGAAGAAGGGGAGATGGGAAGAAGGAGGCCTTGAAGCTTCCTCCCAGTTCGAGTGCAGAAGCTGCTGTCGTCAGATGTGATATGACCCCTTGGCATTGGGAATTGACTTCCTTTGAAACAAGATCTTTTTGGACAAGAAGTCCGAAATCCACTGGCTGATTCACCCGTCCTCTGTGTACCTTCTGGGGTCAGTTTCTTCTCCTCTTCGCTTGCTCTGGGCTCCTGGAGATTAACTACCTGTCAGAACACTCTCTTCCCTTCTACTTTACAGAGAATAGTCTCAAAATTGAAGGCAATATACTCTTGTTTGGAAGACATTCATGCCAGTACATGTAGGGGGATCAAATCGGAGGAGCCAGAGTTTTCTGGGCCTGTAGGTTTGCAGGTTTGCAGACAGACCTGTCTTCTTGTTCCCTTTGACCCAGAGAGGGAGAGTTCAAGAATAGCTGGGATATGGTCTCAGCTCCACCTGTGTGCTCCCTATGAAGATTTCCCAACGTGTCCTTTCTTGATACACCTGAGAACCTGCTGGGCTACTTCCTTGCTTTCCTCCCAGATCTTGCCTATTTTGGAAACCAGTGATCTTATCTATGTCCAGGCATTGCAGACTCTCTGCCATATTATGAATCTGAGGAATGTCTGGACAGGGAAGGAGGCAAGAAACCCGAGTGGCGGCTGGTTTCCCATTTCACGCTGTGCTGTTTTAACCTGGGCAAAGCTTTGGGCTCCCTGAACTTCATTCTCTTTAGTCATCAGCCTTACATGTCTTGTGTACTCGGAGGCGTATTGTAAAGATCAAAATGAGATAATTTGTGGGGCAACATGCTTGGAAGAGAATATAAAACATTATACAAGCACTTGTGCATAAATAGAGCGTTTAGTCACACTGTTTCGTGATTACATCCCATGCTACAGACATAGCCATCAGCAAGCGGTTTCTTGCTGGGTGTGCCTGCTCCAAGTAAAAGAAACAGGCATGGATCACACAAGCATGTTTCTGGGATGCAATAAGATGTCCAAAAGGCTTGAGTAGGATACTTGGCTCTGCATCAAGTACCTGGTGTTTCCCACAAGACAGATAATGGGAAAATGCCTGGTTCACTTTTCCACTGCTAAGAGTGTTCCTCAGTGGTAAGTCAAGAACTCTTGATTCAGTCTAGCCACTGAAGACAGAAAGGTCAGAATGCAGAATAGAGAAGTTAACCATTGTCTCCTGAACATTGGACTCTCTTGGTGGGATTCCCATTCCTCCTGGCCTTGCTGAGCATACTTTGAAACCTCATAGTGCCAACCTCAAAAGTGATAACCAGAGTCCCTTCTAGCCCGTGAGCTACATATTGCTGAAAAAATGAGCCTACTGACTATTTGTCTGACTTCCATATTCTTTTGGCTTCTATTGCAGTCTGGAAAAATTTGTAGCTATTATTTATTGCTCCGCGTCTGAATTTTGAAATATGATTTTTTGTCTGCTAGGCTAATTTTGAAGGTCAGGTCTGACCTGCATTTGAATCCGCCACTTGCGACACCTGGGAGGGCTCCATCTGTTGAATGAGGAGTCTGGGTTACTGTGGTGAAGTCACACCTCTAATTTCTGAGTCTTTCTTTCTTGCTCTCATCTAGCTTCCTCTCTTGGCTACATCTCACAGCAAAGTACTCCTTCCCGACATGCCCTCGGCATCTGCTTTGGTAACGTGAGAACGGTGTGTTTGCCGTCCTTGGTAACAATTAATAACAATAATTCCTTTGCGTTACTCCCACACCTGCTCCTGTTGGGAATTAACTTCTTTCACAGCCTGCTGCCTTCAAGAATACTTCTTCGACAAGGGACTGATGGTGATGTGACCTGAGGTTCCATGTTCAGCTAGAACACTAAATTATATTGAGGCCAAAAGGAATTGCTACCCCATTCATGATGTGAGGGCACAGACAACTCTCTCGCCCTTTCTTCATGTATTTATTCAGCCGTCTCTGTAAGGTACCCTGGAAGGATGGCATTAGGTACTATGACCTATGATAACATTGTTGTTGTCTGTGTAATCCATCCCTCTCTTCTCATTCGAGCTGGGGAAAAAGATGGGCATCTCACACAAGACTCTTACTTTGACAGAGGTGCTTAGCACCCTCCTTTAAAAATGCATTTTTGAGGGCTGGAGAGGTGGCTCAGGGGTTTAGCCTCTGCCTGGCAGGCAGAGGGTCCTGAGTTCGGATCTCAGATCCCACATATAGACACCTGGTGGAAGCAGAGGCAGCCTGTGTTTCTGGCCCCGATAGGGCGGAGCCTGTGAATTCCCCGGCAGAGTAAACAAGGACGAGGAGGAGGAGGTCCATGGTGGTTCCCCAATTCGCCTGTGGTTCTACACACACACACACAGTTGAATAAATAAAAAAAAAATTAAAAAATGCATTTTTGGAACTTTTAAAGTTCCACATATGAACGCAATGAATTTATGTCATTTTCATATCTTATCACCCCGTCCCACTCTTTCCCTTGCAAGCCTTCTTCTCTGCAATCAAGCTCCCTTCCACTGTCATGTCTTCTTGCGTGCGTGGCCCACTGAGTTTCATTTGAGTTGCTTGTACTGGCAAGTACCTGAGCACTTGCTGGCGGATGGATGATGTATCCATGGGTGTACTATTAAGGAAAGTACCTCCCTCCATCCTGTATTTGGCACTAACCCTTAATAGGTCTCTCAAGGAAGTTTGGTGCCTCTTGAGAACTTGCCCCGTTCTGTGGGAGAAATGCTTCCAGGTCAGATCTTGTGCAGGTCTTCTGGCGGTTACTTCGCATGTTGCCGATAAATTCTTGAGCAAACCATTTAAGGGAACAAGGTGTCTTATGATTCTTGGTTACGGTTCCCTGTCCATATTGACAGGAGAGCACATACCAATACCTGGATCTGAGGGCATTGACCACAATATCCATTGCTCCACAGGACTGCTGAGAGAGAAAGAATCCCCACTTGAAGATCAGCATGTCTGGCCAAGTGTATGGAGAAATGCCAGGGCCTAATCCCATACAGCATGGAGGTTGGGCCTCCCCCGTCAATCAGACAGTCTCCTGCAGGCTTGCCCAGGGCTCAACTCAACTCCAAATTCTTCAAAACTGTACCCAGAGCCCCAGTCCTCAAGTGACAAGTTGACAAAGATATTTAACTCTAACAACATATAAGGAATATACCAGAAGTTAGACTTAGTAGGTTTTCTACAAGCACCAACTAGCCATTGTGTCTAGGTACTGACCAAGTGCAAAATCCACTATACCCTCTTAATTAGATCATAAGTGATGTGACACCAGCCTTTTTGTGGTTTTCCCACCTTGAATACTTTTCCTGCTCCAAAACCATAGTATTTAGAACTTGGAAAGATTTCGATGGTTTTCCAGCACTTTTCATTAACATTGTGGTTGAAGCAACTGACCTTTTATCTAACATAGCTTAGTCCTTGCAGAATGTATACAGTATTTGTTGTATGTGTATATCATAAGGAGAGGTGATCTTTTCCTTCTGTGGGCCACATCTATTTCATCCTGAATCTTGGTCCTCGTATCTAGTGTTTTCTCTAAGAACATTTCTCGTCTTCCATAGCTGCTGTTTGGATGACAGGGGAAGATATGCAGAAGTCACTATTCGGTTTTGTTAGAAGAGCAAGCTTGTTTTCTGCAATTTCCATCACAAATCTGCCATGGTGGCAAGTTCATTAGAAATGTGGATAGTCTTACATGCAAGGTAGCTGGGAGGTTTTTCTCTTTGGACTATTTCATTAGATCTAGATTGCTGGAAGTGCTCCCATCCAGGGTACAGTGGTCATCAAGGTGCTCCTATTAATAATATGAGCAAAGATTTTTTTGAAAGCTGTATTTATAGCTTCAGCATTTTCTTTTTCCTTTTTTTCTGTGTTTGTATGTGTATGTGGTGTGTGTGTGTGTGTGTGTGTGTGTGTGTTGCATGTATACAAGAGAGCACTTGATTGTGTGTGCCTGTGGAGTCGCTCTGGATTGCTCTACCTCCTTATTGCTTTGCTTTGGGGTTTCCCAGGCTCTGCCTTCCAGGGTCGAAATTTCAGGCATCCCCCATTTCCAATTGTCATATTTACATGGGATCTGGGGATTTGAACTCAGATCTTTTTGCTTGGGATGCTTTAACACCTGAGCCATCTTCCCAGGCCAGCTTCAACTTTTTTTTATGACAATAAGCTGTCTTTTCCTTAAGAAACCACACCATGTCATTGAAAAATAGCTCAACCATCTTCTGGTTTACATGACCTACTTCTATCCAATCAAAGCTCAGCTCTCTTTGTTTGAACAGTCTCTCTATACTGGATTGCTCAGAGATCTGCCTATCATTTTATTTTTTCCAAGATATGGCAGATGTGGAACATGGAGTGTTTAGTGCATAGGGATTCTGAAGGACAGACCATGGCGACATCTTACTATAAAGTGGTTGGGCTGTCCACGGGAAGGGGATCATTGGTTACGGAATCCAGTGGGCCCACGACACTGGGAATGGTGACCTAGGTTCCTTACAGTGGAGCTCTGCGTGCCTAGCTCTCAGTATTCTTATCCGAAGAGCTGCAGGTCAGGGGGGATTCTTTGACTCTTTGTGACACTTAAGGCAGCAGAGAGACCTTTCCCTCTTCCACATGCTGTGGCTCTGAGGCATTTCTCCAAGCCTCTCCGCCTTATTCACCTCCATGTTATCCGAGTGGTCCAGCCCAGAGCTCAGACATTCCAAGAGCCATAGCAACCATCTATCCCAGCAGGCTCTTCAGTTGCATCCTTGTATTTCCATTGGGTCTCCCTACAGCGAGACTTGGACTTGAGCATCGAATGTGTTTGGTTTCCACCAAAGTCACAAATCATTACTGTTTCCTGTGGTGACTCAGTCCTAAAGGCTGGCTAGACCGAGACAGAAGCTAGCACTCCAGCCACAGACCATAAATTATAGGACGTTTCCAATCCAATGCATGTGCTTTCTGTTTGTGTACTTATATAAAGCTTCCCTTTTCTCCTCTGTCTCCTTCTAACTGTTCCTTCCTCTTCATCTCCAATTCTTATAGTGTCTACTTTCCTCCTTCCCTTTCTGTCTCCTCCTTATTCTGTCTCTTTTCTCCTTTTTCCTCTCTTTTCTCCTTTTTTCTTGTCTCTCTGAGGAGAACGCTTGAACAAAGCAGTTGACATTTTCATGTAGCTTTCATTCTTACTGATTCTGTATTGTGGAGAGGGAACCCAGAGCTTTGTACATGCTAGAAAGTACTACACCTGAATGCACCCACAGCCCTCTCCTGCATTTTTAAAGTATGGAGAATTTCTTTCATGGAATTATAAAGGAAAAAGAATTTTGCAGCATGGCAGTTTGAATATGAATTGCCCCCCACAAGCTTGCTCTTTAGCCAGTGGGTTTTGAGTCTTGCTGAGGGGACATGCCAGGCGGAACTTGTCTTGAGGTTTGGTAGCTGGGCCCTGTTTCCCTTTGCTTTGCTTTGCTGTGCTCTCTGCGTTCTAATGATGCTGTGATGTGAATTTCCTGCAGCCACCATGTGTTTCTGCCTCCGTGGACTCAATGCGCTGTGGAACTGTAAGTTCCATAAATAACCCTTACTCTCCTAAATTGCCTGGGTCAGAGTATTATCTCATAACAATGAAAGAGCAGCTTTGCCAAGTGGTTACAGGTTATTTTGCAACTCAGAAAAAAAATAACAGCACAAGTATTTATACAAATTATCTAAAACATCAGACTTCAGAGAAGTTGTAGGGACATTAGATGATCCTATTAAAATGTGGATAGAAGCTACATAAAATGTCTTCTGAGCTGAATTTCAAACGCCAAAGAGGCAGAAAGGAACCAAACAAATATGTAAAATTATTCTTATCAGGGAATACAAAAATAACTATGTTTTTCATCTGAAGGTATGTTTATTTGTTAATTGGCAAGGTTGTTCCTTAAATATATTTTGAACTTTTCATGTCTAATATGTGCATCCCAACACATATGCAAGCATGGGTAACTAAGTGAATTGCTTTATTGAGCACACCCATGTATTCAGTGCTCCAATATAGTACCAACATCTCAGATGTTTATTATTAACCTTCTTTATAGCAATCTGACCTAACATTACTTTTCTTGATGCTTAATACTGTTTGCCACTTGTTTTAAATTTTGATTTGTTTGGAGTTATGCAGTACACAGTTCATTTTTAAAATCTTTTTTATTATTATTTTGAGACACCGTCTTGCTAAGAATGGACTTGTACTCACATTGTATCACAGGCAGACTTTGACTTTGTGATCCTCCTGTGTCAACCACCTGGGGCAGTCTCCTCGCTATATTAATTGTCAGATCCATTAGCGGAACCACACTAGTGGTTAGGACAGGAGACCCATGGTTGAATTCTAGCTCCAGAAGTCTTTCCTTTATAACCTGGACAAATGATAGTCTCTCCCCCCCGCCCCCCGCCTCAGTATCTTGATCAGTAAAGTAGGAAGATCACACAGCAATGTTCATTCCATAAAATTTTGACATAAGAACTAGAAAGACAGTTCAGAGGCTGAAACCTTTGACTCACAAGCAAAAGGACCAGAATTTGAATCCCCAGATTCCACATAAAAAGGCTAGGCAGATATGACAGTGGCCTGCAGTTCTGGCCCTGGAAGATAGAGTCTGGGAAATCCCAGAGCAAAGAAAGAAGGTAGAATAATAATCCAGGATGATTCTTGATGCCACCTTTTTGGTTCCACAGGCATGCACACTCAAATGTCCTCTTGTACACACACACACACACACACACACACACACAAATAAAAAAAAGATAAAGAAACGTTGACATAGAAAAAGCTGAACAACAGGGGCTGGAGAGGTGGCTCAGGGCTTAAGCCTCTGCCTTGCAGGCGGAAGGTCCTGAGTTCGAATCCTAGATGTATAGATGCCGTGCGGAAACGGGGGCAGCCTGTGTTTCTGGTCCTGGTAGGGCAGAGCCCATGAATCCCGGGGCAGAGTAAACAAGGAGGAGGTGGAGGCATCCATGGTGGTTCCCGAATTCGTCCGTGGTTGTACACACACACACACATACATACACACACACACACACACACACACACACAAAATTGAATAAATAATAAAAAAATTAAAAAAAGAAAAAGCTGAACAACAAGGCTATTTTCTTATTTAATGATAATTTTCATGACAATCTTTATCATTTTCCAGTTCTCCAATTAGTCAAACAACATGGTCTTCACACAGATCTTGCTGGGACAGGCAGGGCACCAAAGTATAGAGACGGTAGCACAGAAAGCAGAGTGGCACCTCCAAGCTGAATGTTCTGGAAAAACCCTCTCTTCCCTCTCTTCCTTTTTCTCTGTGTGAAATGGAGTCACAGTTCCTACAGCAGAAAATTGCTGAGAGATTTACAGGACATAATGCATATCTACCATTTCCAAATGCACTTTCAGTAGGAAAATGCCCTTGTCACACGAGTTACTAAGCAAGTGTGACCTGTCCATTACAACGTCAAAAATATAATGTTTGAAAAATGCTTCAAATATAATGTGGTATCAAATGAATTTCACTTGTTTCTTTAAAAATTTGGTTGAGTGTTGAGTGCTTTCTTTAATTAAAGGTATAAAGGTAAATATAGGTGGTATCTTACTATTGAGCTTTTGCCTTTATCATTAAGATGTTTGTCCCCATCTTGGACCCATAGTCCAAGAAATAGCCTTCTTCAATGGAGGAGATGCAAGGTAGAGAACCAATGCAGGGTGAAACACAAAGTAAAAACAACTGTGAAAAGCACAGCCTGAGACAGGGCAGTTAAATCACTCCACATCCCATGACTCAGGGAACCTTGTGAAAGTGGGGGACAGAAAGAGTGTAAGAGCCTGAGGGTGGGGAGAATACCTCTTTCATATTAGGACTGCTGCCCCCAAGAACTCAGCACAACCATGCCTAGATCTCCACAACCGTGAAACTATCAACATCTCACCACAGAGAAGGGAGGGTCTGCAGAGATATGGCGCCATACGCAGAGACCGTGTGGAACTGGTGCAAGTCATAAGAGGGAGAGATTATCAACTTGATGGTTAGGCCACCAGTGGGTGAACTGACCATGTGTTTTAGATCAGGCGCGGTGGATCTCACAAGAAGGGGGAAGGGGGAGTGGAAGGAAGACTGGGTGGGAAGGAGAGTGAACAGAGTGGGATGGAAGGTGGAGGGAACAGTAGGAGATATAAAAGCAGAATAATTATATCTGTATATGAAAATTTCAAAAAATAAATTTTCAAAAAGTTGTGACCCTTAGTAAATTTGTCCGTGTCCAGGTGGCTTGGTTTTTATGGTTTGTTTCATCTTTTGGACTAGCAAACCCTCCGACATGATGGACTCTTGTCAGGGACCAATTTAAATACCTCTCCATGGTCTTGTCATCACTCTGTGTTATGAAAAACATGATATTATCAGCCACAGTAGAGGTGAGAGTGCCATTCCGATTTGGAGGAAGCCTTGCCGTGAATTTTGATCACCAATTGGAATAGTCTTGGTGTCATCAAATCAAGGCTTTTATTCATCAGTGGACTGAGTGATGATTCCAACTAATTACAGCATGTGGAGTGAACTTTGCTTTGCAGTAACAGTTTTCTGCCAGCTGTTTCCTTTCTCAGTTGTTCACTTCAAGTAGGTACCAATGTTGCTGGAAGTGTGGGATGCTAGAATGCAATTGCGATTCTTTGCTTAAAATTGAAATTTTAAATTTTTTTCTACACATTTTGTTTTTGTAAGGATCCTTAGAAATCTCCATAGCTCTGAGGCTAATTTCATAGCATCCTTTCTGGTCTCTTTTTTCAGGAAAAAAAAGTCTTCTGAAGATTATACACAGACAGAATGGTAGGAAATCTCAAGTTTAATTAAGCTTTAACGAAAATATCCTTTAAGCATTACATTTGTTTCTTGCTTTATTCTCTCATAGCCTGCAACTCTTCTGAAGTACACTTTCAAGTAGAGATTCAATAGAGCCATTTAAAGTCGTCGTTACTGTAGATTAAATAACTATTCCCATCTGGCTCATGAAATATATAATCTGTATTCCTCTCTGGATAATAAATACAGTAAGTAACTACTTACCATCCCTGAAGCCATCAATTTTGTGTGTGATGTTTTCTTTATTATCTATCAATGAGTCTGCATTAACCCTTCCTTTGCACAAAACGTATCCTATGGGTTTATTGTTTCAGAGAACAGCATTATCTGGGTTCCTTTCACCCCAACAGGCTTCTCATGTAACAATACGGTGGCTTGGAGCAAATGTTGAGTTTCATTGAGGTCTTTCTATAGTGTAAGCATGAGGGGGTAATGCTTATTGATTTATAAGCATCGCCTCTTGCAAATCTTTTTCAAAATTGTTTTAAAGTGTGGTACCACTCCTTTGGAGTGTGGAGAAGTGAGAATTAAAGTCCTACCAACTGTCAGTGACCAAACTGAGATTCTAGCGTATTGCTTGATTCCAAGTCCCAACATCTTCTCTATAGGTTCAGGGGCTCCACACAGCTGTGTGTATGGAATACTATGGGATCCACTGTTGTGCCTAGAATACCGTGTGCCACAATGTCTCAGATATGTCTCATGAATGTTAGAAACACGTACTCAATTTTTTGATGTTTAGTGATGGTTAGTGTTGATTGTCAAATTAACAATTATGAGACAGGCCTCTGGGTACATCCACTAGGGATCTAGATTAAGGCTAGTTACCCTCTGAGAACATCTGTGAGAGATTATCTTCATTTTGTTAATTGATAGAGGGGAGTCATCCCAGTTGTGGGTGGGACGGGGAAGAGATCCTGGGCAGTATAAAATGGAGAAAGCCCTAGTATGCATTCTTCACTCTCTTCTTTCTGATGTAGATGCAATATGACCAGTTTCCTCAAATTTCTGTCTCCTCAACATTCTTCTCTACCTGATGGACAATGCCCTTGAACTGTGAGCCAGAATAAACCCTTTCTCTCTTATGCTGCTTTTTGTCAAAGTATTTTGTCATAGCATAACTAAGACAGTTTCCATCACCAAAATCAGTCCCACATTTCCCCATAGCCTTGGAGAACCAGGGTGATTCTCAGTGTCCACACACAAGTGGAACACAACAGGAAGTGACAAAAAGCAATGACTATTACCCAACCTTCAGAACTTTGTGATAGATGTCACTTGAGAAAGGGTCTTCGCCCTTCTCTTTCCCCATCTAAGAGGAAGCGCCACATTCAGGAGGTACTTTCTCTTGAGTTCAATAGAGTTTCTCATGTCTGAGCCTAGATGAATCAGTGTCATAGGCAATTGACTATTACTGTCTGTTTCTGACACCCATTCTCAGCCTGCCTTGACCGTCTGCTGGCTGTGCTGCTGAGGGGTACTTCTTGGAACTCTAGGAGGAATAATTACCCATGATACCCAGTCGCACTGGCTCCAGGGAGGCAAAGAAGGTTGTGATGACTTTTATTGCCTTGGTCTCTAATTACCCTATGTGACTTTGAAGGACGCCAGGTTTTTTTTTGTTTGTTTGTTTGTTTTTTTGTACAATAGTCTGTAGTGAAGGTCAGTACCTGAGGGGAGGAATGACTGAAGAAAATGATAAGGTAGAAACAAATCTAGATTGTAGTTATCGCCAGAAACCCAAGGAAAAGTAAAGTCTCTCTTGTTTAGGAATCATAATTTCCTTCTTCTCATTTATCTTCTTTAAAGTTATATCTAAATTTAGTATATTCTAGAGTACTAGGGATGACAGAGGGGAGAAATTCAACCTGCATCAAAGACTCAGAATCCCTGGGTGATCTAAGGGATGAAAGAGAGCAGAGACTAGATCTTCCAGTGAACTGTTAGCATTAGTGACTCAATTAGGATCTGAGCTAGTGGCTCCTGGAGCCAACTGCAGCAATTGGATACTAGCAAAAGGGATACAAGAATAATGGTAGTGGTCCAGCCGGGGGGGGGGGGGAGAGAATCCAAATTCCCTTTCAAGATTCCCTTCTTGGGCAGAGAGATTGTAGTTCTGTGGCAGAGTGCTTGGCTGAAATATACAAAATTAACTCGCGAGCACACGAGCACGCACGCACACACACACACACTCACTTTTTCATCTTAAAATAGGTACAAGCCAATCAAAGCATTGCTCACACTCACCTACTGGTAAAATGGTGGTTAGGTTCAAAATTGGAAATTCTTGGCATGGGGACTAGGGAATGCAAAATCACTGCATAGGGAGTTGAGGGTTTGGTAATACAACATATCAGTAAGCGCCTTGAGGCATTAGAGGTTAAGAGACATGCAAGGATATGCATCTGGAGAACTGGCTCCAGATGTGGCAGGCTATTGAGTCAGACATGTAGCATGTAGTAGGCTCATGGACCACGTGACCCACATGTGACCTGAGCATGTTGGTGACAGATGAAAACTGCTGAGTAGATACTGACCACGCACTGCCCAGTAGTCATCTCATAAAGGGTTTCTAATGATTAATTGTCAGTTTTAAGGCCGAAGAATCTGTCCAATGGGAAGACAGGATTCCGATTTTATGAAGACTACCAAGTAATATCGAACTAGAAGGTTTCAACCCTGGGAAGGCTTGCATGTTAGAGAAGTGGACCTTGAGTGGGAGCTCATCAGGACTACCTGGGAGGACAGGAACAGCACAGACTCCTGGGCCTTAGCCCCTAGAGTTTCTGCTTTGGTGGGTCTGAATCCAAGCTTGAATATTTGTCTTTCTGACAAGTTCCCAGATACAACTACTGCCGCTTTACATGAGTGGCTTGTTCACCCTGGACGATCATCAGAATAATAATCTCCGATGCTAAAAGCAAGCAAGCAAGCTACAAAAATAATCAAGCCCAGGTTACATTTCAGCTACTGGTAAGTGACTAAAAGCAGAATCCTAGCTTGGTAATGTTTAGAAGTTCCCTGGATAATCTCAATGCAGTATAATCAAGAACACGTTCTTCAGATGCCTTCTTTGTTTTATGGTTCCGTGGGCAACAAAGTGTTGGTTCTGGGCATGTGGCTGTGACCCACGTGTCCCCTAGGTCATGCATACTCATCCTCTCAATATGGAAGCACAGCCGTACAATGACTGTTTCTCTACCGCAGAGGATAGATTTAATGATCTGGGGTTATTAAACTTGTTGAAGCTCAGAGTAGTCCTATGATGGGCTAGGAAGTGTATAGGTTGAGACATTAATTATATATGAAATGGCCACTCCTGCTTCTCCCAAGGATACCAGATGAAATAAAGAGAACAGAGTCATGTGTTAATTCAAACCGCAATCAGACCCCAATGTTCATTGATGTCGCATGACACGAGCTCATTTGAATGTGGGATTCTGCAAGATGTTTAATTGCTGTGTGTCTGTATGCTAGTACAAAGAATACTGGTGTCAGACAAAGAAACTATTTTATAGAGAATTAATGCATTGGGGGCAACATGAACAATCTGTTAGATGAAGACCATTTACACATTGGGTAGTAGGATGCATTATGTAGGAAGAGTACTACAAAACTTAGTATGTTACAACACCATTTAAAGTTTGTGTCTGTTCATGAGGTGTGAACAGCTGCAGTCGCCAATCCTATACTCGGTGGCAATTAACAGTGGAGAAAAGGCCCAGAGCTGTTTGCCAGCCTGGAAGGGTCACATAATGTGTTCCACCGAGAGCAAAATTGCTGCCGATCTTGGCAGCGGGGAGACAATTTGCTGCTTAGCACTGAGTCTACCATCTCTGTGCTGCAAACTAGGAAATAAATACGAGTTAGTGATGTGGAGAGCAGTAACTAACACACGGGGAACGAGCATGGCTCGAATTTCTCCTGTGCTTGTCCAAGAGTCAGCAAATGTTGTCGAGCCTCTGAAGTGGGCAGAGTATTTGGGAAACCGACTTTGGTTGATGTTTGTCTTCCATTTCACTTCTTCTGCCGATGGAACGAACTCCCAAGAGTGAGGTATTTGTGGGAAGGGAAAGTAAAAAAATTAAGAGAACTTAGGGAATCAAATCACTTTCACGAGTCAGCATTGCCCCCTTTTAACACTTTACTAAGCTCTCCTCCCTTCCTGTCCCTCTTTCTGCTAGCTTTTTATAAAATAACAGTGTTGGACAAGGATACTGTGTTATAGAAATCTCTCCAGATAAAGGTCAACAAGGACAGTCAAGACCATTCAAATATTTATACATAGGATGTATTATTATGTAGTGAAATTCCACAGAGGTTAATATCTCATAATACCAAATCCTCCTCTTTTGGTTACCTGCTCACAGATTTGCCTTTCTTTTGGGAATGACTTACATAGGTGTGAACAAACAATGGAACTTCAGCTGGGGAGAAACCAAAAAGTATGTGGGAAAAGTTCTTGGATCATCTGTGGAGGTCAGGACAGGGATGATGATATCTTGTCTTGCCTGGGTCGCAGCTCCACCATCCCCACCTTGGAAGGGGGATGCCCCTAGGACCAATGCAGAATAGAAAGATGGCTCCGACAAAATCCATCCTTCTTGGAGGATTTCCAATAACAGGACATAATACGTGCCTTTGAGTAAGTCGAAACTGCTAGATTTGATTTCTTGACTGTCCATGAGAGCTGAGCTCTACCCGACCTTTGCCAAGATGGAAAGAGCTTGCAGCAAAACCAGCAAGTGCTTTCCAATTCCTCTTACAACTGCTTCTTAAATTTAAAACTCACTTCCTGCCCTCCATTTTACTTTTGTTTTTCTTTCCATTTAACTTAATCTCAGCAATTATCTTGACAGATTTAAGGCAAAGTACTTTATTCATGTAATAAAATTTGATTGACACTTTTAATGTGTAGACGAGGATAAGATGTCACTTATGCATTAATAAACTTCTAAACTTTGCAAAGTGAAAGGCCAACACACGTTTAGATAAATGGATTCCCAAGCCATGAAAATATCCCTCCATATTACCAAGAAAAATTGTTTTCAAACTTCCTTGTAATTACTGCCATAATTTATTTTAAGTTTCTCTTACTTATTTTAACAAAGTTTTGAGATATTATATATGCAGTAAAATACACATTTTAAGCATTCAGTTTGATAAGTTTTGACAAATGTATATATGCATGTAGCCACGAGCCAAATCACTTACCCCAGGAAATTTCCCTTGGCTCTTTCAGAATCAAATTCCTCTACTTCTGTGTCCAGTTTTTCTGATCCCAGCCATTCCAATGAGTGTAACTGGATATTTCATTGTGGTTTTTATTTGTGCTTTCCTAATGACCAATGATATTGTGTTCTTTTCATTTTTTTAATTGGGACATTCATTAATTACCCATGTATACTTGGTTTGACTTTTGCCTTTTCAATTTCACTGCCTTCATACTGAGTTATAAGAAACTTGATATGTTTTTAGGTATCTCTCCTTTTTTTCAAATATGCGTGTAGTTTGTGGCTTCCTTTTAAAATCTATTTTCCTGATGTCGCTAGATGATTGGGTCAGAGAGATGGTTCAATTGGTAAGAGGTGCATGCACAGAAACCTGGAGATATGGGTTTGATTACTGGAAGCCTCTGTGGTAGAACAAAAGAACCAACTTCTGAAAGTTGTTCCCTGATTTCAATATGTGTCCTTCTCTATTTATTTTTCTCTCTCTCTTTCTTTCTTTCTTTCTCTCTCTCTTTCTTTCTTTCTCTTTCTCTATATATATGCATATATATGTAAATATCATACAAAAAGCTATAAAATTCAAATTTTTATAAAATATAGCTTACAACCTTCATTTTTAATCTCTAAACTTATATATACAGTACTTAATGATTATCAGAGGAGATAGAAATATTTCATGTTCTCAAACTAGGCAGCAATTCTATACTTGTGAGAACTTTGCTCATTGATTCTCAGTTTAGCTATCACTTAATACACTTGCCAACTTAAAAAAAAAGTGTTTACTACCTTTTGTGGCCTAAGAAATCCTTATCAACTACAGAGACATAGAAACATGTTTTTCCATGAAAACAAGTTTTCTTCTAAGGTGTAAATATCCATCTTGTATAAAGCAGAAAAATAATCAAGTTAAGTCAATTGAAAATGACCGAACTGACAGTTGTTCATAGAGAATAAAAAGATAGTATAGAGATATGTGGAAAGCTGTTCATTAAGGTTACTGATCATGAAGGAAATAAATTAAAATCACTCTGAGGTTTAACTTCAAAGCCTCTGAGGATGGGGCTTCTGGCAAATGATAACCAATACTAGGAAGGGTTGTGAAAAGAAGGCTTTGGTATGTTGCTGCCACAATGTAGAACAATCTAGCCATTGAGCCACATAGAGCTTTCTAATAAGTCAAGACACCATAATCACAAGACCCAGAAATCCCTCTTCTAGGGTGTAAATCCAAAGGAGAAGAAATCACCATGCTATAAAGATGTCTGCACCCCCATACTCAAGGGAGCCTTCTACACACCAAGCAAGACATGAAAACAATCTCAATGTCTGCCAATGGCCAAAGAGATATAGAGCATTTCTGGTGAAATGTTATTTGACTCTTAAAAAGATGGAGATTCTGTCATTTGTCACAGCGTGGATGGGCCTGGAGGGCATCAGGCTAAGAGAAACAAGCCAGGCACACAAAGACAAATACCGTACTCA
The DNA here is from genome assembly GCA_023101885.1 of Typhlomys cinereus. Lineage (NCBI taxonomy): Eukaryota > Metazoa > Chordata > Mammalia > Rodentia > Platacanthomyidae > Typhlomys > Typhlomys cinereus. The sequence goes on along the minus strand of JALPQD010000466.1, from coordinate 659,966 downwards.
CTTACCTGTGGAGTCCAGTTAGCAAAGGTCAAATGTGCAAATATGGAAAATGAAGATGTGGGCAGTGGGGTGAAAGGAAAGGATACAATATAGAGGGTTGGTATATGTTCATATAACATGAGAACTATAGCTGGTAAAATTATAATGCAGCAGGCAATTGTGCTCCATATATACATCTAAGTTGCTCTTGTGTGTGCCAACAACTGTTAAATGGATTCACTGCCTTGTCTACATGCAGTCTACAACACATGTGGTCAACATCAAATACATGCAATAGTGTTTATTATATTAATTTTTAATTCATATTCACTTTGTGTGTGTGTGTGTGTGTGTGTGTGTGTGTGTGTGTGTGTGTGTGCATATGGACATCAAAAGAAGGTGAGAAGGCAACTTGTAGGAATTGGTTTGTCTTTTTCTGCTATGTGGGTTCTGGGAATTGAACTCAGGTCATCTGTCTTGGCAGCTAGAACCTTTCCCAGTTTTGCCTTCTCTCCCAGCTGATCTGATGGGATTTGGTTGGAATTCATTGAATCCATCACTTAATGTCAAGAGAATTGACATTTCAACAATGTTAAATCTTCTAACCCATGGGTACAGTATATTTTTCCATTTAGTTAATCATTTTATTTGTGCCATTAGTATTCTTATTCTTTTTTGTGTATAAGTTTGCATAACTTCGATTAAATCTGTTCCTACACATTGTGTGGCTTTTGATGCTGTTGTAAAGATATTTTCCATTTTTTTGCTTATTTATAGATAAAACTGATCTTTACATATTGAGTTTATGATCTGTAACTTTTTACCAGAAGTTCATATTTTAATATAAAAGATTTTATGTTAGTTGAAGTAAAGCTACAACAAACAATGATGTTTGGTTATAGTTTGTAAATAAAATTCTGCTTTTCTATTTCTTTTGTCTTTTTTTCTGCTTTTCTATTTGTGTGTGTGTGTGTGTGTGTGTGTGTGTGTGTGTGTGTGTGTGTGTATATGCACATCCCCCTGTGACTGTGCCAGAGCTCATTGCTTGGTGTCTTCTCTCTCTTTGGCTCTCATTGAATTTGGAGCTCCCGGGAGCTCTATCTGTCTCCATCTTGTCAGCACTGGGGATATGGGTTCACGCAGTTATCCCTGACTTTCATGTGCATGCTGGGGATTCAAACTCAGCTCCTCAAGCTTGCACAACAAGTACTTACCCATTGAGCCATCTGCTCAGACTCATTTTATTTATCTTACCATTGATGCATTTTAAAGTTAATTTCTGATGTAAATATACTTTACTCCAAACGGTTTGGTGCATTATCAAAATGCATTTGGTCTCTCTTTATACTCTTTGTTTTAGGTAAAATTTACATCTGTTGGACTGTATAAATCTTTAATTTTGTTATTATATGCCCTTGGACAATGCAATATACCCATGTTCTCCCATATCTCTTCTTTTTCTATTTGTTTATCTACTGTGTGTGTGTGTGTGTGTGTGTGTGTGTGTGTGTGAGTGTGTGTGAGATATATATATATATATATATAGAGAGAGAGAGAGATAGAGAGATAGATGATAGATAGATAGATAGATACTGTGTATGGAGGACAAAGGATGACTGGATCATTTCTCTCTCCTTACTTTGCTCTGGGATTTCCCAGGTATTACCTACCAGAACTGAAAGTGTAGGCTGCTGCCATTTCTGCTTGGCGTGTATGTGTTTGATATACTTTCCTGTCTCTTGATCAAATACCTCACAGAAATTTGCCTGGGCAGGTCTATCTTTGGTCGCGTGAGAAACAGCCAAGCCCACGATTTCCAAGGCAGTTCCAACATTCTTCACTCTGGTCAGCGACACATGGAATCTGAGGTTACATTACATCCTGGCCAGCATTTGGTGCTGTCAGTCTCTGTCTTCAGCCACGTCGGTGGCTGTGTAATGGTGTCTTGTTGGTTTTTTTTTCTGTCTCCTTGTCACCTGTTCCTGTTAAGCTCTCTCTCTAGTGCCTTTTTTTTTTTTGAAGTATCTGCTCATGTTTTCAAATCTTGTACATGTGCTTTTGAGGTAGATGAATTCTTTACTTCCCCTAGGGACTGATAATTTTTCAGATATATCGCTCACAATTCTCTCAAATAGTTCGGACCAGGTTTCAGCTTGCCCGTCATTCCCTTAATGTCTTTTTTTTGAAAAGTAGGATTTGAATGTGTGTGTGTGTGTGTGTGTGTGTGTGTGTGTGTGTGTGTGTGTGTGTGTTACAGGGGACATTGTGTGTCCTTGTGGAGGTCCATGGGTGATTTCAGGAATCATCCTGAATTGCTTTACCTCCTTTTTGTTTGGCTCTGGGGTTACCCAGATTTACCTTCCAGAGCCCAAAGTTCAGGCCCCCACATTTCTGCCTGGTGTTTTTACATGGGATCTGGGATATGAACTTAGGTCCTTCTTCTCAGAGGCATACATATAACCTCTGATCCTTCTTTTCAGCCTTAAAGTATTTTTTAATGAAGTATAACTTGCTAATTTTGTCCTTTATACATGTTGCTTTTGGTATTTAATCTAAATATCTTTACTAGATTCTAAGCCATAGAAATATTCTTATGCTTTTCTCTGGAGACTTAAAACTGTAGCTTTTATATTTAATTCTATGACTTATCTCTAAGTTTAAAAATATTTATAATGTGCTTATTTGAGAGGGAAAGAGAGAGAGAGAATAAGACAGAGAGAGCATACATATATTTTTTCAAAGATATTCCAGATAGAATTACTCTTGAGCTTCTCAGGTAGAGAAAGTCTCAATACTGAAAGGCATTAGGGAAGAAGAAGAGAAAGATCTAGTATTCACAGATGGGAAGGCTCAGTGTTGTATCAATGCCAGGTCTCCACAACTAAATTTTAGAGTCCACACAATTCTACAGAAAAATCACAATGTAATTATTTTTTGGACTCTGACATTATCCAGAGATTAAAGACAAATGACATTGCCAAAAATGAAAAGCACTGACAAGCTCTGAAGAAAATAAAATGTATCTGACAAGTGATTAAAAACTTTAAATTCTTAGGACATTGTGCCAATCTCAATATAAAAAGATGAGTAGGAAAAAATGACATGTAGAAGTAACTTCCATAGAAAAATTAAGTAATAACGACTTTAAAAACCTAAACACAACTTGGTAACTGTAAAAACGAAGTTGTTAGAAGTTTGAGGAAATAAGTTCATTCATTCTTTTTCGGGCCAGCAATGTAATTCAACTTGACAAAGTGACAATATGTCCATCTTTTCCTTTTAACTCACTAAATCTATGTTCAGATAATAACCAGAGACATCCTCATGGATTCTAACACTACAATGTCTGTAGCAGACGTGTTGGTCTGAGGAGAGACTTCAGTTGGTAAAGTGCTTGTCACCCAAGCACAGGGACCTGGTGTTGTAGCCCAGGCACCCAAGTAAGAGGCCTCTGCAGTCCTCTGGGAGGTGGAGAGGGGAGATCTCTGGAGCTCCCTGGAAGCCCAGCTGGCTGCAACGGTGATTGCTGGCTTTAGCGAAGGATCCTTGTCTTAAAGCACTCACGCCCCGGCAAGTACTCTGGCATTTGCCAGTTCAGACATCCCAGAAGAAACACAATGGGGCTCACACACATAAAGGCATGAAAGTAGGAAGGAGACTGGCTGGAAATATAGTGGGAGGGGAGGGGAGATGGGATTAGGTGAAAGGAGTAAAAATGACATAAATTTGTATATGAAATGTCTTGTATGAAAGTGTCAACGAATAAAAATAAAATAAGCGAAGTACTCAGGATGTCAAAAAAACTCCAAGTACATTTACAAACAGACAATAAAAAAAAATAAGTGGAGAGAGATTGAGGAAAGACACGCAGTGTTAGGGATACCTGCACAAACACATAAACAGGTGTGTATACATGAACATACCCTTGTCCAACCCCCTCAAAAACCAGACAGATGGATTTCTATTGAGGCCTTCAAAATAGTGAAATAAGATATGATATATCTATAATGCATATGGTTACATAATGAATTCTAGGCAGTCTTTAACACCACTTCAAAGGAATTAATGGTATAGAATAAGCTCTCTGTAAGGTTTTTTTCACCTACTGTCATTAATACCATTTGATACTATATAGCTAGTATTCCGCTGAACTAGAAAAATACATCAAGATGTGAATGGGGCAGTTTCCAAGGACATATTGATGAATTTTTTTTTCCCAAACTGTCTTCAAAGACACACATTCATGTTTACACAGATAAGGAGAATGGATGAAAGCATTCTAAGCGTGTGTGCATCTGTATTCTAATAGTGAAACCATGTATATACGTATGCATAGAGTTACACGGTAGAGATAGAGGGAAATAGGCTTTGATTCTAGGGCGTCTGTGTCGATGCCTGGGGACAATTTTGGTTATCACAGCCAGGAGCTGGGGGCAGGGGGAGGCTGTTGGTGATATCCAGCAGTGGAGGCCCTGGTTAAAGATCCATCCAGTGCCCAGTGAGTGTCAGGAGCGTGGGAACAGATAAACTTTTTATTTATTTATTCAATTGTGCATGTATGCGTGTGTGTGTGTGTGTGTGTGTGTGTGTGTGTGTAGAACCACAGGCGAATTTGGGAACCACCATGGACGCCTCCACCTCCTTCTGTCCCAGGATTCACAGGTTCCGCCCTACCAGGACCAGAAACGCAGGCCTCCCCCGCTTCCACCCGGCATCTATACATGGGGTCTAGGATCCGAACTCAGGACCTTCTGCCTGTAAGGCAGAGACTTAACCCCTGAGCCACCTCTCCAGCCCCGGAACAGATAAACTTGATCAAGCAGGATTCGGAGGACAGCATCCCTCTCCCTGGCCCATGCAAAGCCACCTGATGGGGATATCACCCCTCTCTCTGACCATGGAGCCCTTGCCCCCCTTCCAAGGGGTGAGGTGACTGAAGAGGGGCTGTGAGGCCAGCGGGACGACCACAGGTGTGTAGTGCTCTGGAAGTTAAGTCCTAGTTGACATTAAGTAGAAATTACTGACATCATTTCTTTGCCTTCGGCTTCATGTAAGTGCTCAGATTTAAGCATTTCCTAAAGGTTTTTGATGAGTGTGTCATGTGTCTCTTATTCTGTGTTTTAAACACAGAAGGCCATTCCCAGCAGCTGATTGTAATGGTCATCAAGAAGGCATGATAAATTGCAAGCACACATACTGTTTTTCCATGGTTGACTTGAAGGAATTCAAGTATAGGGAAAAAAGACAATGTCTTTCCTGCTTATTTATATAAATTTTGGTTGTCTTGTACTTTTCATCCTGATACTTAGAAGTTTCGTTTGAAATTAACAGCATCGATTATGTTTAATAGGACATTGCTAGACTTTTAAATAAAGTTCTTTCGTGTCTAAGTCATCTAGGAGTCTAGTGGTCTGAGGAGATGGCTCAGTGGTTAAGGTCTTTGCCTCTCAAACAAATGAACCTGAGTTTGGATCCCTATGTAAAAATGCTGGGAGGATGCGGTGGCCCTCCTGCGATTCTAGTCCTAGAAGGCAGAGTCTGGGAATCCTCAGAATAAGGTTTATTTTGAGTTTAAGTACAGACCCAGGCTCACAATGATAAGGTGGGAGAGCAATTGAGCATGATTCCAATATTACCTGTGGCCCTCTAAAGGCACTTACTCTCAAGTACATCTGTGTATATACACCCCCTCCACACACACCTGTACAACTGCCAACATGCGAATATGCACACACATACCACGGACACATTCACGAAAGAAATGTCTAGAGCCAAAATTTTACTTTATGGTGCATTATGTATTCACTCATTATATATAATGAATTCTTTTTCTAATTTAAATTTTTATTTCTTTTTGTGTGATAATGCATATATAGAGGTCAGAGAAGAACTTCAGGTGTCCATTTAGACTTATTCCCTTGAGACAGGGTCTCTCTACTGCAACAGAAGCTTGTCTGATAGTCAGCAGGCTTTAGTGATCCTCCAGTTCTCCTGTCTCTGCCCCTCCCCCACAGTGCGGGGTTATAAGCACGCATGTGGCCACACAAGATTTTTTATGTGGATGGCGGGAGACCTGAACTCCGATCTTCATGGCAAGCGTTCTTTTTACCCACTGAGCCATCTCTCCAGCTCTCAATGATCTTTCCTGACTAAAAAAAATGCATTAAGGTGACAATATTTACCTCACAATTATCAGAATTCTGTCTAATAATAATCCAAGTAGGACATGTAGGCCAGGGTCTAGCATTGAGATCGTACAGTGAGATAACACAGAAAGAGAGAGGGAGAGGGAGAAGGAGAGGGGAGAGAGAGAGGGGAGAGGGGGAGAGGGAAGGGGAGGGGGAGGGGAAGGGGAGAAGGGAGGGGAGGGCAGAAGAGAGGGCAGGGGGAAAGGGAGGGGGAGGGGAAGAGGAGAGGGGCAGGGAGGGGGAAAGGGAGAGATCAGGCATGGCCTGTGTGTAGAGCTCAGAGGATTCCTTTTGGAAGTTAACTCTCTCCTTTCCCATGTGGATTCTGGAATTGAACTCAGACCACCAGGTTTGTTTTCATCACCATTACACGCTGAGTCACCTCATGAGCCAGATTCCACTTTTCTGGGACCTGAAGCATCTTCCTCTTTTGTCCTCTTTTACCCCTTCTGATTGCTCGAGTGTCACCTGAAGATCACTCCTCAAAAAAAATGTTACCAAGCTCCACTTTACCTAGGTTCCTCTTCATAGCCAGGGTACCTTTCGCTTCCCAGCACGTGGAGTTTTATCACTGATCATCTCTCAAGGGCTGTGTGCGCCGGCAGAGAAAAGGGCAGAATGGAACTTAGACATCTTATTCAGCCCAGTACACCGAGCCTGGCTCCAGGTTTAGGGAGTTATTGGTGCTAGTAAATACTGAGTGGAATGCATGACATGACTGTAAGCCTCCGAAAGGGACAGCTAAAAGTTGGCCTCCTCTCATAAAAGGGGAGGTTTTCAATGCAGCTTTGTGGTTCCTGTGACAAAGGTGGCAGGTGAGTGCAGTGTGGAAAGTATGTGGAAAGACGTTGTGTGGGCTGCAGCCCGAGGGAGGGAGAGCCAGGGCTGGAGAGAGCAGATTGACTGTCAGGCCTCTGGTTCCTTCCCATGATCATGGGCTCCGCCTTACCCACAGGCTTCTGGCCAAGACCAGCACGCAAGATGATTAGTCCTGAGGCTGAAATAGATAGAATGCTCTGACTCTGTGCTTACCTACTGAACCCATTTTCTAGCATTTTGGGGAACATATATTTTTCTTGAGATCTTTCATGTAGTTTGTGTTTGTGGGTGTGTGTGCATAGAGAGAGAGAGAGAGAGAGAGAGAGACAGAGAGAGACAGAGAGAGACAGAGAGAGACAGAGAGACAGAGAGGCAGAGAGAACTGTGTGTCCCTATGGAAGTCCAAAGGTAACTTCGGGGATTCATCCTTGATTACTCTACCTCCTTATTGCTTTGCTCTGGCTTTCCCAGGTGCTACCCTTCAGAGCTGGAAGCGCAGGTTGATGCCATTTCTGCCCAGAGTTTTTACATGGGACCCGAGACCCAAATTCAGATCCTTCCGTTTGCAAGGCAGAAGCTTTAACCCCTGAGTCATCTCTGTAGCCCTTCATGTAGTTTCTGGATGTAGACGCTTTAACTGTACTTATGTCTAAAAAGAAATACTACCTTGGGCATATAATGCTGAAGTGGAAAGTTTTTATTTAAAATGTAAGTATTCAATTCAAAAAGCAAATAAAGAAGAAATGTAGGTGGCCTGCTTATGAATTGAAAAATTGAAATTGACATAAAAATGGGTAAAAATTTTAAACACTGAGCACCATAGAGCATTATTTAATTAGATAGAGGGATAAAGAGTCAGAAATGTGTGTATGTGTTTTTTTTTTGGGAGGGGAACTGTGTGTGTTCCATGAAGGCCCAAGAGTAACTTTAGGAATCATCCTGGATTGCTCTAGCTCCTTTCTGCTTTGCTCTGGGGTTTCCCAGGCTCTGCCTTCCAAGGACAGAATTTCAGGCCACCGTCATTTCTGTTGGTGTTTTCATAGGATCTAGGATCTGAATTCAGGTCTTTCTGCTAGTAAGGCTTAACCCCTAAGCCATCTTTTCAACCCAGGAATTTTTTGTACAGCATAAAAATATAACTCTTTGGCTTGTAAAAAAGTGTATATGAACATTTACAGCTTGACAGTACTTTGGTTTTCATGATCATTTGTTGTAGGTTCACAGGATGGGTGGAATAAAACTTGGGTAATCTCTGATTTTCCTTAGTCCAGGAGATGAAAAGTGTCTTCTCTTTCCCAGCAAAGCCAGATTTCAAGTCTTGGTTCAAATCTCAACTTTGTTCACTGCCTAGGGCAAGGAACTTCACTTCATTTCCCAATCTATCAAAAGACAAATAAGAGCTTTGTTGTGAGATCTGAGTTGTTATTACTATTACTAAGTTCGATGACTTGGACTGTGTCCCCCAGAAAGATGTATTGACATCCTCACCTCAGAATGTGACTCACCTGGAGACAGAGTAAAGGTGTCTGTCAATAGCTTGAATGAGGTCATACTTTGGTAGGTAGGTGGCTTCTATATCAGATATAGTTGTATCCAGACAAGAAGGAAGGAAGAGGGAAAGACAGGACACAGGGAGACTGTCACAGGCAACAGGGACAGAGAAGAGGGGTGTAACTATGAATCAAGAAGTCCCAAGATTTCTAGGTCTCACCATGGTTTTGGAAAGATGAGGAAGATTTCCACAAGTCTTTAGGAAAAACTAAGCCCTGCTGACCTCTTGAATTTGAAATTCCAGCTTCCAGAACTCAAGAGAGTCATTTCCCTATGCAGCCAGACAATTTGCCCTCCTGTATATGACAACCCTGGGAGCAGGTATGGTCAATGTTAAAAGCAGAAATTGGGTATATACAGATACACTTCTTTCTTCTCTTTCCTGTGCTCAATGACAACTTCTGAAGACTGTGATTAGCTATGATCATCTTTGTACTAAATTTATTTTTCTCCTGTTAATTTTCTTTGTGTACCGATGAGATGCCTCCGTGGGTAAGAAAGCTGTTTTCAAACTTGGTGACCAGGGTTCAATCCCCGGAAGCCGACATGAAGGAAGGAGAAAATGATTTCTGAAAATTGTTCTCTAACTTCCATACACATCTCTGACCCGTGTGCGCTTGCTCATCTCTGGCTTTTTCTCTGGGCTCTCCAAGTCTCAAAAAAATTAAAAAAAAATAATTTAAAAAAATATAAATTTTCTTTCTTTAGGAGAGAATATTTAGAAACAGTAGCTTATCCTTAGCAATACATTTTTAAAAAAAACCAATTCACCAAACAAATAACAAAACAAAACCAGGAAGCAGTCTCGTGCAAGCTGGCAAAGTTGCTCCCTGAAGGTAGGAGAAAAAAGCAGGCTGACTAACATGAAGATAAATAGAAGTTGGACACGAGAGCCATTATTTAGACACGAACACAAATGAGGCCTTTCCTTGCTCGGCCCCAGCAACCCTATGTTTAGGAAGGGAATTTTTATAGCATAATTTTCTCATACCACATTTAGGAGAGAAACGGAATCTCATTTGTTTTTCCTGACACATTCTAAATTTTACCCGCCTGGGTACTGTTGGAGTCATTTTGGTTAGTTCAGGCAGGGTTAAGACTTAACCCTGTCGTGAGGGAACATGGAGGTGAGAACTTTGCTTTGGTCTGTCTCCCCATGAAGTCTTAGGAAGAGGGAAGACCAAGGAAACCTCAAGGGCATAAGTTACACTTGCGCTGGGCACCCCCCTCCTGGTTGAGAGTCCCACGTTCAGACTAGCAGTCTGGATTCCTTTCATGTCTCTTTAGACCTTTAGAGGGTGTAGTCTCAAAAAAAAAAAAAAAAAAAAAAAAAAAAAAAGAGAGAGACAAAGCAAAACCAAACAAAACCAAAACCAAAAGATGAGCTGTACAGATAGACAGTGTCAATAAAAAAAAGTCTATATAGCGTGTGCTTAAGTTTTATCATTCTGCTCATGTTGATTTTTAATCCACTTTGAGTCTCAATTAATTGAAAAATATTGATTCCATTTCCTCCTTCTTTTATACTTTTTTCTTCTTTGGCCCTACCCTTGCCCTTTGATTTTTTTTTTTTTTTTTTTTTTGGATAATAATGGGGAGAACAAAGAGAGGTGGGGCCTGTCAACAAAATAAATTAGTCCAGCCCTCCATTAAAATGAGAGCAAGTGCCTTTGTGTTCAAGTAGCTTGCAGCCCTGAACACGAATATTTGTGAGGGCATTGTCTATGCCTGGTTGTGATTGTAGTGAATTTACCTTATCATAGAGTAATAAAACTTTGTGTTTATTTATTTATTGCAGGATTAGGGCTTGGAACTCAGGGTCTCATGCATGCTTGGCAAACTAGCTACCACTGAACTATACCCATAACAGCCTAAAGTATGCTTAGGGCTGTTTATTGTTCTTTTTCTTAAAAATGAAATATGTGGGTCGATCTAAGGATTAACAACAAACAGAAGGTCTCTGTTGACATTGTAACACAGTAGACAGGTGATATCTAAGTTTGTCTTCTTTTCTGGGACACATGTGCTCTTGAAAACTATTCATTTGCTAAACAAACACTTGCCCAGCCCGTCCTGTTTGTTAGGCATTGTTTTAAGGGCTTTTCAAATATTTGCTTATTTGATCCCCCTAGCAATTGTATGACGTGGGCATGACTGTCATTAGCTCTGATTTAGTACAAGGCACTTGACGGTCAGAGACGTGAAGGAACTCTCCCAAGGCCACCAGAACTCCTCTGACTTTAAGGTCAATGATCTTAGGGACTGAGCTATTACAGCATTTTGCTAATGGCATGTTAGTCAATAAATTATTTATATGCACTTCCTCACTAGATTAATTCTCATGCTAATTTGAAACTCAAAAATCTATTTGGTTAGGTGTAACTTGTCAAGCAAATTTATATCCTGTGAAAGTTTTTCTAGGACAATTTTCCTTAAGACAAACTCTATGTGTAATTCCTCCTCCTCTCTTCCTCCTTTTCTCCTTCTGTACAGCAGATGCAAAATGTTGTCTGTACAGTAGGTACATTGTATAAAATTCCTTCTCTTTGAGGAAAAGTGGCTTTGATGATCGTGTGCCAAGGATGTTCTTCTACCACAAGACAAGCATAACCTTATATCTGAAGTTTGTTTGAAAACCCTGAATTTGGTTTACATCTCTACTACTGAATAAAGACTGTGCGACACCAACCGATGCTGGAGATTCTTTGATCCCCAACAACTCTGCTGACAGGAAGAGGAAAAGGAAGAAAAAGGGAGAGAAGAGAAGAGGAGGAGGAGAGCGCAGCAGGAAAAGGAGGAAAAGGGAAAGAAGAAGGAGGAAGAGGAGGAGGAAGAGGAGAAGGCTGTGAGTGGATTAGCTCTGTATTAAAAGAAAGGTAATCTTATCCACGGTTCTTGTTTTCCTTCCCCTTCTAGGTTGCTTGCCAGGGGATAGAGGAGGCATCATGAAAGACTGCCTTGTGGCAAAAGGGAGCCAAGTCACACCCACTCACCAATGACAAGGCCCACAGCATCCTTGGGCACCAACGATGTGTGTGCAAAGTATTTGTTATAGTTCCTTTTCTTTGTACTGCTGTGAGGCACACTCATGCACAATTTAAGGGGACAATGAGACATTTATTTGGCTAATAGTTCCAGAGGGAGAGGACATGGTCCATTATGACAGTTATCTCATAGCAGAAGCTATGGGTTGCAGGCAGAAGCTGGAGGCCCCCGATTCAGGTCACTGCAGCCATCAAGGATCCAGAGGAATCAAGAACAGACTCCAAAACATGGCAGGGCTACTAAACCTCAAGGCCAGCCCCCTGTGACATGTCTTTCTCCAGCGAAACTCTACTTCTTGAAGGTTCCTTCCCACATGCGAGCACTAGATAAGGATGCAAACACATGAGCCCTCGGGGGGGGGGGGAGCTCACATTCAAATCATGGCAGTGTTGCATCCCAGGTGTAGTGGTGATTGGTGGTGTGACATATGAACATCTGGGCAGCTGCTCTTGCAGTCAAGGACAGCGCGTGGATGGATGCTCAGTTCAGTGTATACAAACCTTCGCCTCTGGAGACTTAAAAGTCATCACCTTGCCCGATAGGCTCCCGGGTTCTCCCTTTGCTGTCTCCCCCTTCCAGGCCTCCCATTGCTCTGCTAAGAGCAGGTGCCAGAAGACTGGGGGTGGCTCCCTTAGTTTCCTGCTATTTTAATGTCTGGAAAGGGATCTAGACTCGCTGAAGATTTGTTTGGGGCTCCAAATCTTGAGACATGACAGGAGAGATGTCACACACGGTGTCAAGGAGCTGGTCTCGGGCCTCAGACCCGAATGAAAGCAGACATAGGCAGACAGCAACACCACCTGCCCAGTGTGGACCCCCACCCTCCCACTCCCCCACTCCAGTGAACTGCATCCAGCAACCACAGACTTTTATCTTCACTCCCAGAGGACTGTGGGAGGGAGATGACTCAGCACAACCTCACAGAGAACAAGCTGCTTCAGTTGGAACAACAACACCGTGGCCCATCGCAACCCGTTTTCTAGTGGCAGAGGCGACCGAGGGAGCAAGTGACCTCATTCCCAAGGAGCTTTCTGGGTCAGTCTCAGGAGCAGATCCATCTGAGAAGCTGTGTTCTTAGCTTCAAAAAGGCCTGGAGTATTTCCTCCTCTGCTTTTCATGAATGGGTCCCCATTGGAAGGGGAGCAAGGACAGAAGGGTGTTGTCTTTAACAAGGGCAAACTTTCACTATGGATATGACAGGGAGGTAATCCAACCATAGGCGTGTGAGCACCCCTTGAGTGTGTGTGTGTGTGTGTGTGTGTGTGTGTGTGTGCGTGTCTGTGTGTACATGTTTGCTCTGGCTTTCATGGTAGCGTTGGGCTGAGCCCACTGGTTATACTGATTAAATTAGTTGTTGGGAACGATTCCCATCTGCTGGAAGAACCAGTCACGGTCATATATCAGATGTTGTTTTTGCTTTTCTGAGAGGATAGTACACTGGAGATGATCATTGCTGATCAACCCTGGGAACCCCAGCGTCCTGTCTTTTAGATGGTCCAGGGCAGGTCCTCAAAATATAGTAGGAGATTCATGTTCCTGGGGTAGCTGCTGGGTGGTTTCAACCCGCCTACATATGAGGTTCCTTTGAGGCCTCATGCAGAAAATAGAGATTCTTTCTCTGCCAAATGGTCACCTGTTATTGCAATTTACCTGCATGGTTGCTGATAAATGATCATCAAACGGCTTAAGTGAACAAACGGTTTATTTTATCTTACAATATTTCTGGTTTCAGTTTTCAGTCCAGCTCGACTGGAGAGCATGCATCAACACCAAGGCCAAGGGAACTGACCACATCATCTCTACGTAATGGCTGAGAGAGGGACGATCCTTACTTGCCAGACCAACATGTCTGGCTAAGTATATACAAGGATGCCGACTCTCTCAACCAGCTCTTTGTATTTTATTCCAGGGCCTAATCCCATAACCTGGGCCTTCCCCATCAGCTGGACAATCTCCTGCAGGTTTGCTTTGGGCTTAACCCAACCACTAATCGTCCACAAATGTGCCCAAAGCTCAAACCCTCGATTGTCAAGTTGACACCTGTGTATAACTATGACAGCTGTCGATCTGGAAAGTCACCCTTCATTGCCTTTGTTTGGCCCATTTTATAGAATGTGACCATACAGCAGTCTTTCCAGAACGCAGACATGCAGGTGCCCACAGCAAGGAGTTTATCTTTTAGGATCTAGACGTATAAGAAAAGCAAGAAGGAAGAATGTTCAAGTAGTTCAATTAGGATAGGGTCTCTTCGGGGGCTGCAGGCAGTCTAAGGGGGAGTTTCGGCAGATGTAAGCCCTTCCAGAATTTCTCATGTTAGGGGACCAAGTGGGACCACGGACCTCTGGATCCATCAGCCAATTAATGAAGGCCCTGTGGGGCAAAGGCCTTTTTGCACAAAAGTACTTGAAGCCATGGCTACTGTGCTGGGACCTGAAACTGACATGACAACAGAAGGCACCTTCACCAAGCTTGAGCTCAGTGTACAGCCACGTTTTCAAAACATGTCAGAGGGTAGGGAGCCCGAATCTGACAAGGAGATGCAGGTGTGAAGCAGGAAGCCTGTCTGTCTTTGGAACGGTGATTCCTGACACAGGTACAGGGTGAGCTATGTTTAGAGGGCTGTACTTGCACTAACTCCGTTACTCCTCATAAGAACTGAATAAACTTACGTACCACCGTTCCCCTCTTTTATGGGGACAGTGGATGGAGAGCCCTGGTGACTCACTGAAAGTGTGATCCGCGACGTGTGCTCTTGACCACATTTCCTCCATCTCCTGATGGTCTTTGCTAGGGTTGTCTCCCATCCTCTCCAGTGTTGTGTGCGAATGGTCATAGTGGAGCTGGGGATTGTCATCAGCACCTGAAAACAAGGACACACAGAAAGAGGACATCTGAAAGGGGCAAGGGCAGGCAAGGCATCTGAGTACCGGAAGCAGAAGGACCTCTAAGTCTTTAAGAAATGATCTCGGCCTGCGCAACGTCCAACACACTATGGACCCCACAAAGTCTAGTATTTGCTAAAGGCACTAGGATCCTGGGAGGCAAGGGACTGACAGCCACAGTAGTGTTCCTATGCTTAACGGGAACACAGGAAAGGGTTCTGGGAAATGCCACTGGGTCCTTGCACCTCATTGGAGAGGAGGACCCAGAGGAGAGTTTGACATGCACATTAAAAGATGCTCCGGGGATGGGAGGGGGAGGCACTGGAGGATGAGGAGGGAAGGGGGAGGGGAGGGGGAGCACAGGGGGATAGAGGGTTGGAGGGAGGGGGGGACCGGTGTACCTGCTAAGTTTGTATGAGTGGAAATAAAAAAAAAGAAAAAAGAAAAAAAAAAAGAAATGAGCTCAGAACAGAGATGAAGGAACAAAGGACACAATGCTCACTAAGAGGAGGACCTTCTGATGCTCATTTCTTTCCCTTCCATATCACTTCTGTTCGTAGAGTTGTGCTTGATCAGCCGTGGAGACCACCAGCCTAGACTTACCTTACAACTTTCTGAGGTCCCATCTCTTCATATATAATGTGGAAGAGGTTTGAGAAAACAGTTTAGGTGACTCGCTTGCCACTGTGCCCAGGAATCCCAAAACCCAATAAACATCTGTTGCTTCTCTTTTCAGTCCCTCTGGCCTCCCTTATAACCAGATGAAATAAGGGATACCTACTAAATAGCTGATAGTTGATTCAGTAGGGTCAGGCATGTATGAACCTACATGGTCCTTTCATATGGTTCATCTAGCAAGGAAGCAGAAGAAATCAGTCCCAAGTGTCCATTCATCATCTTTCTGTCCTGGAGCTATGGGACCTGGTACATCGTAGGCACAGCTCAGTCTAATGGTGATAAACCCTGTCTCTAGTATCAGCACTAGACACCCATGATATTAGAACAGAGGACAAACAAGTGCAGCGATAGGTGTCCTCAGGACTGGTTGACAGGGATGTAAACGTGAAAGACTGTGGAGGAAATCAATCATCAATCACGACAGATCGCTCACGCCCACCGGGGATATTATCTGCTGCATGCAGCTGTGCAAAGTGACCTCGAGACCTGCCTTGGACTCCCAACCTGGTCCCTGCTCTTTTCTAGAGTCATAAGAAAAATCATGTTGTCTCCTTTCTGTTTTCAACTCTGTTCAGAACCCTCACCAGTACTGGGTAAGGGTTATATGTCCGGTAAGCTGCAGTCGATGTTAAGGTTTGCTTTTAAAGTAGACACTGTTAGTCCAGTGTGACATATGAGGAGACTCCCCTTTATTCTTCATGAATATGTTATTAAAGGTTTGGAATTACATGTGTTGGCCTTGTTTATAAATTCCAAAAACAGTTGCAATTGAAATATGTGAGATAAGGACTCACGTCTTATCAACACAAGTAAAACCTTCATGCATTTCAGCATGTTAGATGAGGTAATCTAATAGATCCTTCATACTGTCTCGAAAATTGTGAGTCAGAGAATTATTATAAGCCTGCATTGCTCATCTTGAGCTGGCAAGAGCCTAGAGCAGTTTCACGTACTCATACAAGGCTACGCACTAATGGAGCCAGTCCTGCAACCCAGGAGAACATGGAAACTTCCAGACTAGGTCCAACACCCGCGCACACCTGCATGTCATCAGCAGAGTTATCAAGTGAGCAGTCGGCCATCGTGTCTGCTTATTGTCAGCATGAGAGAGGTATTGACAGTGCTGAGACAAGCTGTCATGGGGGGAGTCCCTATCAAGCATACCCTCCCCCGTGGAACCCGGTCCTTGAGGCGTGACCCACCAACAAAATACACTGAGGGCTCCCTGATGCAGAGGGTTCTCCAGCCTTCCTGCTCACGCATACAGAGCGCAGGCTCAGGGAATGCAGAGTAATGGATGGGTAAAGAGATGATCACTGTGGTAAGCGACATGTAGAATGTTGGTGGCTTCAGGACCTGCTTGTGAAGGCAGAAAATGGGCCTGACTCATCTCCCCCACACATTCAATAGCAACCACGAACAAACAGTAGTAGAGATTGGCTGAAAGATCATTGAGGTCATATCAAGAATTCACAGCCTCTGGGGGGAGACCAGAAGACTCCCAAGAAGATGGTTCTGATGCTGTTGGCTTATTTTCAAGGAGTTAATAGGTTGCCAACATTTTGGAGTCAATGTTCTCAGCGGTATTAGCAACTTCATGGAATGGTAAAAAGAAATATCAGTTTTAGCTCACCTAGATGAGAATTCAAGTGCTGTGGGAGAAATCAGGAAAATACAGAATTTATTTCAGTAGGCAAAAATAGGTGAAGACTCAATGTGATTGGATCTTGTCTGACCTGAACAATGACTGACGTGTCAACAATCCTCCTAACTCTAGCATGGATCACAGGGGAGAAGGCTTCAGGCAGTCAGATCCTTAGAAGCAAGGGATTAATAGTCATAATAGAGTTCCTATACTAGTGGGCAGCCCAAGAAGGGGCCCCAAACTATGCTACTGAGTCCTGAACCCTTACTAATGTAGACAATTCAGAGGGACATCATCCACATAAACAGATGCTCTGAAGGATGGGAGGGAGAAAGCAGGAAACACCAAGAGAGGAGGAGGGAAGGGAAAGGGATGAGAGGAAAGGAAGGAAAGTAGAAAGGAGGAAGGAAGGGGGAAGGGAGAAAAAGGGAGGAAAAGGGGGTAACCCATTGAGCTTGTATAACTAGACAAAAAATGTAATAAAAAAAAGGTAAAGATAAAAGCGCAAGCGTGCGCGCGCGCGCGTGTGTGTGTGTGTGTGTGTGTGTGTGTGTGTACACATGGAGGTCTGTGTGGAAGGTATGTCCCTGTGTTTGTGTGTGTAATTTGTGTGTGAAATAGTGTGTGTCTATATGTGCAAACAGTCCTATATGTCTGTGTTTATGTGAGTGTATATGCAGGCCTGTTTGTGTGTGTGAATCTGTGTATGAGTGTGGGTATGTGTGTGTGTGTGCATGTGCGTGTGTGTGCATGTGGGTGTATATGTGAGCTTGTGTACAGGCTTGCATGTCTGTGTGAAAGAGTTTGAGCATGTGGAAGTCTGTATGTGTGAATATGTGTCTATAGGTGTGAGAGTTCATTAGTCTGTACATATGTATGTGATTCTGTGAGTATATATGTATAGGTATGTGTACGTAAGATATTATAGAAGCATATGTGTGTATGTGTGTACTGGTTTGTGTGTGTATGTGTTTGTATGGGAAGCATATTCTGTATCTGGAATATATTCTGCATTAACTCTGAATCTCAGTTGTCTAAGGGAGTCTGTGGTAGGTCAGTGTTTCTCAGATCTCTTGAGAAATTGACCCCACCTTGCCAGCAGTTGAGGGAAAATTTTAAATATAGTGATATGATCAAGATGCACAGTGTACATGTGAAAAGCTCGGGCAAACCTGCCCTGGGATGAAGGCATCAGAGGTAACCCATGAATCCGCAGCTGCCGCGGAATGTTAGCGAGGACGCCGAGCGCGGCAGGGCCTCTGGATAGGATATAATCCTTGGGGTGATGGATGAGCCAGACTGACATCAGAACAGGTGGAAATATTACAAGGAATATTAACAAGACGTATGATGAAAGATCCCCAGCAATTAACTCCATGGGAAGGGATTCATTCAAGTCATAAACAACATAGTGGACAGGAGATCTGTTTCCATTTGCCCAATTAAAGAAGGCGGGACGTTCTTATCCTGACAGCCTCAAAGGCTTTCTTGTCTGACCAGGAGACGTGTTCCTTGAGAATCGACACTCAATGACTGACCATTATTTGAATTTTCCTCTTTTGCTGACAGCTCTCACTTACCTCTATGTCACCCCCATTCATAAATCTTTTATTGAGCCCACTTGTTGCTAGGACCTGCTCGGTGTGTAGGGCGAGGTTTGGAGAGTGTGAAAGCAAATGGAGCCTGTGGCTCATAGAGAACCCTGCGATTTCATCCTAGGTCTGCTTCCCTTCTGTTCCTCCCTTCTCACCCTTCTGTTCCTCTTTCTTGTTTTCTTCCCCGTTTCCTGCTTTCCTCCTGTTCCACTTCCTTCCCACTCTTATCCAGACTTTCTTTCCCACCTTGCCGATCTTCCCTGTTTTCTGATTGGCTGGTGGCTTCCATTGGCCTCACTTTGTGTTTCGGGATCTCTCGTGGCCAAAGTCAGAGATGACTTTTATTGGTTTCAAACCTTCTTGTGTAGAGACATGTCTGTCTCTGAGGCCCAGAACTTCTTTCCCACGGTGCTGCCCATGGATGATGGGGAGAGAAAATAAGATTGGCCACCCCGTACCATGAAGTTTCCCACCTGGAAATGGAGGGAGACATGGGTAGTGTGGATGGCTGGACTGCTAAGTAAAGAAGAATGTCTAGAAATACACAGTGGCTGCCCAAGGGTAGATGTTCATTTCCTGAAATGATTCAGGCATTTCTATCTCAAATTATAACTGAAAACTGTGTATGTGTGTGTGTGTGTGTGTGTGTGTGTGTGTGTGTGTGTGTGTGTTGTGTACTGTGTGCGCGCATGGGTTCACATATGAATTGAAGACCAGAGGACAACCTCAGGTCTCATTTCTTGGGTTCCATTCACATTTTTTTTTTTTTGGACCTGGTCTCTCCCTGGCCCGGAACTTGCAGACTAGGTGAGCTGGCTGGCCTGCATGCACATTGCTGCCACCCGTCTCTGCCTCCTGGTGCCGTGATTACCACCATGTACCTCGATGCCTAACTTCTTTCTTTAATGTGGGCACTCTGGGGATTGAACTCAGATCCGTGCACAGTAGGTACTTTATCGACTGAGTCACCACCGTGTCCCCTCCCCTGAATTCTACTTTTCTTGCTAAAAATAAAATGAATTCTTATATCTCATCTAATTGTAGTGGTAGAAGTCAAAATATGGGGAGAGCTATGATGTCGACATGGGCTCTAGTATGTTCTGGAAGAAGACAACACCACCATCATTGCTGAAGACTACTTGTGTGTGGACGGTGTGGGGGGGTGACATCCCCACAAGGATCAGTGTGTCACGGGACAGGCAGCACAGCACGTCGGGGATCGTGGATGAGGCAAAAGCGTTCATACCTTGATGGGAATGACGTTGATGCTGCCGTACAGCAGTCGCCAGTAAATCTTTTGTAAGAAGCAGCAGCTTGGTCTTTGAGTCCCAATCTGTAATTTTATGTATGTAATTAGATTTATGATTCATCTGCAGTAGGTTTTCTCAAAATCAACTATACATTAGAAGCACTGATCTAGATGCCCAGACCTAGCTTACAACAATAAATTAGTCTAATTATGAATGTGGCCTCTGGCGCGCGCGCGTGTGTGTGTGTGTGTGTGTGTGTGTGTGTGTGTGTATTTGTATATGTGGGTACATCAGCGTTTGTGGATGTGCTTGTCTGGTATTTATATGCACAGGCAAAAATCACATTTTTTACCTATTTTTGAGACGGGGTCACTGTTTTGGCTAGATTGCCCAGACAAGCACTTGACAATCACCTGTCTTTGTGCCCCTATCTACCACTCTGGTTATAGAAGTACATACCGCACCTTCTTATTTTTTTTTTTAATATGGATTGCTGGATGTTGTAGTTACTTTGCATTGTTTGTTGATAAAGTCATGACAAAACAGCTTAAGGGAACAAGGGGTTAATTATCTCTTACAATAATCTGGTTACAGTTCCTTGTCCATCTTAACAGATGAGTTCACGCCAACACCAAAGGCTGAGGGAATTGGCTACACCGTGTCCATGTAACAGCTGAGAGAGGGACAAGCCTTACTTGCCAGACCAACATGTCTGGTCAAGCATACAGAAGGATGCCAACTTCCTCAACTAGCTCTCCGTGCTTTATTCACCCATCCAGGGCCTAGTTCTACCCACCATGAGCTGGACCGTCCCCATGAAGTAGACAATTTCCTGCAGGTTTGCTCTATGCTTAACTATTAATTCTCTAAAAATGTACTCTGAGTTTAAATCCTCAACAGTCGAGTTGACACCTATATCTAAAAACTATGATATTGGGGATTCACATTCAGTTCCTCATGTTTGCAAAATGCTGGCTCATCTCTTCCCCCTCTCTCTCCTCTCCCCTTTGAGAGAAGGTCTAACTACGTAGCTCAAGCCAGTCTCTTATTCACCATTCCTGTATCTTTCAGCTTCCAGATTGCATGGATGACAAGTGTGCACATCCAGATTGGTATCCTTCTCATTTATTTAAAAACACTTAGAGTTGACTCAGTCACTATTCAAATGAGTTCCCTTATGATGTAGTATGGATTTGGACTTTCATTCTAAGTTATTGTTTCAATGGGAAAACACCCTGTCCAACTTTTCCCAAAAAGGCTTTATGGGGACTTTGAAAAGCTGGAGAAAAATAATGTATTACTTTGGCCAAGTCTCTGGAAAGGTGCTATATTCTACTTCACAGTGCTTCTTAGCAGACCATACTAAGAAGTCCTATAGTACAGATTCTGCCTTGTGGACTCCACCCCAACCCACCGCTCTTATAGCTTTTAGAGATGTTCTAGGTCCACAACAAAATTAAAAGGAAGCCACAGAAAAGTTTCATGTTCCTTGCTGTGCAGAGCATCCAGGATTATCAATATCCCCCACCAAAGGGCTATATTTCTCATAGTCAGTGTACGCTCTCCCCCAAAATGTATAGTTTAACCTCTAGATGCATGGCTGATATTGTATAGTCAGTGGGATGGATGTATATTGACATATTGCTGTTTGTAGAATAGATTTAATGCCATAAAATCCTATTCTTTTTCTTTCTAATGTTTTAAGCTTATTATTATTATTATTATTATTATTATTATTATTATTATTTTAGAGCTTCATACATGAATACAATGAATTTATGAAAATTTTAGCCTTTATTACCTGATCTTATCTCCCACTCTTTTTCTCACTGCATATTCTCTTTTCCAGTCAGTCTCCCTCCTACTTTCATGTATTTGTGTGTGTGTGTGTGTGTGTGTGTGTGTGTATGTATGTGTGTGCACGTGCCTGACATTTGACAGTGCATGGATGCTATAGCACTGGGTATAGTTCCAAGGAAAGTAGTTCCTCTCCTTCCCCATCCATCACTAACCCTCAAAAATTTTTCAGGGTTTTATAGTGCCTCTTGAGATCTTGTCACTTTCTTGGGGCTGAATTTTATGCAAATCCATGAACATAGATCCAGTTGCATTGAGTTCATATGTGCAGGAGCCTTGCCATGTCCAGAACACATTTTCTGGCCTCAGCCCTCCCCACCCTCAAACCTCTGTCTTGGGATGGGGGTGAGGGTTGGTTTATGTCCAAGCAGTCCACAATCACTTATTCTCATTACTTCAGTTATGATTCTCTATATGAAATACATTGCATTGCAAAAGGAAGCTTTTAAGTTAATCACTGAGAATTCCTCTAATCTACATGCATGACGATACATGCTTACATGGCAGTTTAATACCATGTCTTTATAGCCAAACCTGAATAGTTTGTTCACCTCTTAGGGGTCCTTGGCAGCCCTTTCACAGGTTCTTGGCCTGATATATAGTACCAGGAACATGATCCCTGCTGAAAACCAGACCTTAAGTCCAATCGGAAAGCTGATGTTTACCCCTGTAACATTCGTGCCATTATTGCACCAACGGTCACCACTTGCCAGGGTTGTTGTTATTGTAACTTGAAGCTTTTGCAGCTGGGCAAGACTGTTGATTACTTTTCATCCCCAACAGCTTGGTGAGTATTTTCTGGTACTATGAAAGTTGGTCAGCAAAGACAAAGCTTAGAGATCATGTCCAGCTTCTTTTTCCATGTTCAATAAACATTGTGTGTGATATCTTCAGCAATAGGGTCTTGCCACAGTTTCTGGAAGGCAAGCAAGAGCAATGGCAAAAGCCTATATTTAGGTGGGGGGGGAGCTCTGAGACTTCTTGAACAGATCATTAGAAAGTATCATATAGTTAGTACGTAGAATTATGTCTAATTCCCTATAGCTTCTGATATGTCTCAGGGCAGTTTCTATTATCCTTAATCTACCTCTCTCTGTGCTGCCTTGCGTAGGTTTTATTTGCTCACACTCATTTTTTTTCAAAGAAATTAGAAATTTATAATGTAGAACATGTCTGTCTGGCTGTATCTTACATCCTTAATGCTATTTATTTCTCCCTCATCAACTTCTATATCTGATCCTCTCATCTCCCTAAAAGAGAGGATGCGAAAGACCACAGGTGGTAAGAAGGAAGAAAGGGAAAATATCCTCTCTGTTTAAGCAAGTGCGTGCCATGTGTTTATAATTTCAGTGCTAGAAACATGGAGACAGGCAGATTCCTGGAATGTTCCGGCCAGTCAGCTTAACCTACTTTTTTTTTTTTTAAAGTGGCTGGTGTCATAGCTTGCATGTGAGGCTCATGTGCTTGAATCCTTAACTGATGTTGGTGTTTAGAAAGGTATTTCCGTGCTGGAGGTAGGCATGTCAAGGAGGTGGAAGGTTTGTATCCAGAGGCTGCTTCCTCTGACTGGTCTTGCTTCCTGTCTCTTGATGAAGGTTGAACTGGCCTCCTATTACTGCCTCCACCCAGTAATTGCTATGCGATTCCCAATTCCTGCTATGATAGACTATGTCCTTCTGAATCCGTAAACCAAATACATCTCTCTTCTTCTTAAGTTGTGTGAGTGTTTTCTCACAGCAATAGAAGAAAAGTAGTTGTAACGATGGCTTTTGTGAAATGCTATCCAAGATACATACACACACACACACACACACACACACACACACACACACACGCACACACACACGTGCACATGAACAACATAAACAACGTCCTCCAAATTCTGTAGGGATTGATATCGGCTTGAACCAGTTTTGTATATTCGAACAACCACTGTAAGAATAGAGTTGTAAGGGCCAATGTATACAGGAGGAGGAGATTCCACCAACAGCTTTGTGGGGATTCTGAGGCCTAGAATGGGCAGATCAAACGGCCCCACAGCTGAAATCTGATGTGTCTGGGCTTCAAGGCTTCAGACCTGCTCTGTGGCATCCCAGCTGTTCTGGAGCAGCTGGCAAAAGCTTAGTGTGCTTCCGTTTCCTCATCAGTAAAGGGAGGAATCACTTTGCTTCTAAGGGAAAGCATGACAAGATGAACTTACTGAGCATTCGCCGATGTTAAAATTTGGAAGGCCCCTGAACTCTTGTACATTTCCCATTTCCTGTTAGGCATTATCACTTGAGTGGGTCCCTGCTCAGCAGCTACAAGAATAAATCAGGGCTGAGTTCCTAGAACATTGGAATCTACTTTGGACTCTACAAGTAGCATCATTCCATGTATGTTTGCATGTGTGTGCTACATGTGCATGTAGTTATGTGGGTGCACTTATCCATATAGCCACATGTGGAGGCCAAAGGTTAATGTACGGGTCTTCTTCTATTCTCTATTATCCTCTACTTTATTGGGACAGGGTCTCTAACTAAACCTGGACCCTCCCTTTGGGCTAGACCAACTGGCCAGTGAGACCCTAGGGTCTGCCTGTCTCCTACCTCATCCCGAGCATGGTTCTGAGATTCTGTTCGTATCTTAGCACAGTGGACTTTTCCACGGATGCCTGGGAATCAAGCTCAGGTGCTCACAATTGTGCAGCAAGCACTTTACGGCTGAGCCAATTCCCCAGACAAACCAAGCAGACGCATTCTTACAGCATCGCTCTCTTGGCATCTCCCATCGGGAGACAGTGCTTTCTTGTAGCTCTATTTTACCTGGTCCCTACCTTACTGGCTTTGTTTATGGCAATCGTGATGTTGATCTCAACTTGCCATTCCTGATGCTCTCACTCCTAAAACCAAGGATGATGCCCTTACAACTGGACTATTGGAATGGTCTCATGTACTTTTTCTTTCCTCCAAGACATGTAGCTCAAGTAGAGTAAGTTAATGGAGGAAAAATATGTTTGAAGATAATATTATTTATCCCCATTTTCAGAGTTAGGTACAAGTGTCAACTAGGTAGTTGAGCGTTTGAACTCTGAGCACATTTGTACAGAAATTGGTAATTGAGTTAAGCCCAGAGATAGCATGCAGGAGACTGTTGAGTGGATGGGGAAGGTTCAGCCCATGGTAGGTGGGAATAGTCCTCGGGTAGGTGAATAAAATGGAGGAAACTGTTTGAGGAAGAGGCAACCTTGTGTGTACTTGACCAGACATGCTGGTCTGGCAAGTAAGGATTGCCCCTCTCTTAGCCATTAGGTGGATAACTAGTTCCCTTGGCCTTTTGATTATACTGCATACTCTCCTGCCAAATGGACTAAGTACTGTAACCAGACTATTGTAACAGATTAAACCCCTTGTTCCCTTAAGCTGTTTGATGGTGATTTTATCAGCAACAATAAAGGCAAACTGCAACATTTCCTATTGCCTATGCAAGCAACTACCCCCAAGGTTTATTGAGTACTAATGTGTGCCAAGGCTGCCCATGCTGGGCACTGAGAGTTCAGTGATGTGAAGTGTGTCCTCAATGACTTTATAAAGGAGTAGACAGACAAACAAGTAAATGCTTGCTATGCAATGCTGAAACTGATTTGGTACTGTGTGTGCGTGCATGCCTGTGTGTGCATTCTTGCATGTGAATGTGGGTGTGCACATGCATGGAGATAACATAACCTTGAGTGTTAACCCTTCCTCCTTGTTTGTGGCAGGGTCTCTGTTGATTTTCCGGTGAGGCTGGTTGGCCCCACTGGCTTCCGGGATTCTCCTGTCTCCACCTTTTTTTTTTTATAACGATTTTTTATTATTATTTCTGCTCATACAAACTTAGTAGGTACACCGGTTCCCTCCCTCCCTCCTCCTTCCCCTTACCCCTTTGTTCCCCTGCCCCTCATCCCTCCCTCCCCATCCCCCAGTGCCTCCCCCCCAATCCCCAGAGAATCCTTTAATGTGCATGCCAGACTCTCCTCTGGGCCCTCCTCTCTGATGACGTACAAGGACCCAGTGGCATTTCCCTGAACCCTTTCCTGTGTTCCCCTTAAGCATAGAAACACTACTGTGGCTGTCAATCCCTTGCCTCCAAGGATCTTGGTGCCTTTAGCAAATGCTAGACTTTGTGGGGTCAATAGTGTATTGGACATTGCGCGGGGCATGCAAAGTCCAATTATGATTGCTTCGGCCCTAACTTGTGTGGAGTATCTTGCAAATCATTGCTCCTCCTATCCTTGTGGTCTTACACTCTTACCTGCCCCCTCTTCCGCAAATTTCCCTGAGCTTCATCTCCTGCCTCACCTTACATCTCCTTTGAGAAATATTGGGGTCATAGGCACTCAGACTATGTATTCTGCTCTTACGTAGGTTCTGGGAATTGGAAGCCAGGTCCATATACTTGTGAACCATCTCCCCAGCTTACAATTTGGAAGCTTGTCAGTGTGTTGTGTGTGGCGAATGAAAGAGGCGGTGCGCAGGGTATATGCGTATTCACATCAATAACTATTTTTCCCTGGGAAAAATAGTATTAATCTCAATAATGGGAATCCCACTTTCTCTTTCTCTTCTTTCCAAACATGCTCTGTCCACATTTGGAGCACCATTTTGTTTTTATTTCGTTGGTGGAAAATGCCATCTTCTTCTATTCCCATTCTTTTTGTTCATCTTTCCATTGAAACATATTCTTATGTCTACCTACCTCCACCATATTTGCACACACTACATGTTGAGCAGTCCTTTAGTGTGAGAGTAATGAATTAAGGTGGTCAGAATTGACTTTTAGACTTGTATGGTTAATGGTTTGTATACTTCCTTATGTTGACATTCTGTTACCATGATAACAGTGAGGGGGAAGTAATATGGTCGTGAAATAATGGCATTGCCCTGGTTGTGATCAAGTCATTGAGAACATGGGTTTCTTTTAGTTCGCCCTCTTTTACCCCCCTCCTGAATTCACATTTGCCTTTCTTTCAAGCAGGCTAAGACAGAATCAGAAGGCTCTCACCTAATACTAGAGCCCATATTTTTGAGTGTCTCAGCTTCCAGAAGTATGAGTCAAATGGCATTCTCTTGTCTGTGGAGTTCCATTGTGCCAACTGACCATAAACAGCACTTTCCGTGCAGTGAGATACACAGGCTTACTTTTCTGTCAAGTACAAACAAGTCCAAAGGTCAGCGATCTAACATTGGCATGGTTAACAGAAAACCTGACATAGTCTACTTCTCGGTCATCTTAAAAGAAAGCCTTTACCTTCATGCTGAGATGCCATTGCCCCAGCCATCATGTCTGTAGGTCCATACACACAGAAAGAAATAAGAGAAAGATAGAAAGAGCCAACCAAGATCACCCTATTTAAAAGTTCTAAGGAGACCTGCATATCAGAATTAGCCTTGTGACCTTGTGTTAAGAAAAGGAAAGAGGAAATCAAACACATGAACAAGGGTGTGAAAGGAAGGGCTCTTGGAAAGTATGCAAATGAGTAGAAGCCAGAACCCACACTCGAGAGGACGGGTTGTATTCTGGAGGGTTCCACCACAGCATCCCAATGAACCAAACTCAAAACTTCAATGGTTCCTCCAAGCAATCGAGAAAGGAATGTGCGATGATGGATGAGAACAGAGGGTCAGGGAGAAAGTACCATTTCCACCAAACCTTGAGATAGACTCCATGGAGTCTTCGCTTAATACACATTACTCGCTTCAGTGGTGGAAGTTAGTTCTGAGGAAAGCACTTTTAAATGAAGGGCGTAAATAGCTCCAAGAAGGAGCATGGTCATGTGGTTTGGGATGGTCAGCATAGAATAATTTCCTTCCTGTCTGATGCTCCCTTGGGTAATGGATACTAGCAAAACAACTCAGAAAGATTCTCCAACAACTCAAATGGTTCAACTCAAAAATATCTGCGAACATCAGTAATTAATGTTGGTGCTCTGTGAACTCGGCGTTAGGACTGACTGTGAAGAACACTGCTTTGCTTTGCTTTTTTTAAAATGCTTGCCATACTGCGAAATTTTTTAAACTACAATGGTCTAAGGAAGAAAGATCATTTCTTTCTTTGATGAGGGATACAGATGGGTCGTGCCAACCAAGACAGGGGTTGGAAAATTGGAGAAGACCGATGGGTAGTAAACCTAGCTTATGCACTGATAACTTTGTAACAATCTGCTGAAGGGGTGGTTTTTGTATCTGCGGATACCCCAAGCCTGCATTGTTTTAATTTGCTAAGCACCTGCCAAGCAATCCAGCTGCCAGGCCCTGGGAAAACAAATGAATCTGTGACAGTCCATTAATACAAACCGATGATGGGATTTGTCGGGGGAAATTCATTGATAGAGAACCACCCCAAAGGATGCACCCACATTGCTGAAGTGGGCTGGCTAGCAGTTAACGGAGATTTCAGCTGCTTGCACATCCCGGGAAATAGAAAGGTAATTTGGTAACTATTACCCTATTACAACGGATTGTGTGCTACAAAGTGACAAATGTGCAAAAAACTAAGATCACTTAGTGACTGTGTGGTTCTTGGAGTTTTTGCTTTTGTTCTAGAAAATCAAGACTATGCTATTGTCTCTGAAATGACTGTTAGTTCCCAGACATATCACAGGAATATCCAAATATACCTATTTTTGTCCAACATCTCTGATCTTTACTGCTATGTCAACAAGAAGCTGAAGAAATTATTCATGGTAACCAAGTCCTTGTGGTTTTGGGTCAGAGGTGACCATATGTATCTGAGGCACAGGTAACTCATGAATGATCTGGCTGCATAACATGAAAGGAAGTTACTGGCAGGTCTGGAGGTAAGGAAATGGATCTGCTAACTACTTGCTTTTATTGCAAATACTAGTGGGTGACCCTAGAAACCGGAAGGAAAAGTTGAATCTTCTCTCATATATACTTATGGCATCTGGGAAATTCTCAGTATCTGGCCCAAGGGGAGGAAGCTAGTTAATGATGCTTCTTTGCATATGCAATAGAAGCAGATTCACCCAGTAATCTGAGAGCTAACTGAGAGAATGCTCCTTTTCTGTGGAATGTGCTCAAACATGTAACAATCCTCCAGTTAGTTCCCTCACTTAATTTTCTTAATTCTTTCACTGCCAATAGGTGGAATCTTTGGCACCATTCAAGTCTCTGGAAATCTAGTTGGCCAACATGGCTAGTTGTAGAGTTAAATTTCATAGAGACCACCAAGCGTATGCTGGATGGGTAGGAGGCTTATCTCCAGCAAGCCATTTTGATGTCTTGTCAACTACCCCAGGCTAAGGTGAATTTGACAAGCTCACCTGTAAAACTGGTTGTAGTACTTTAACATCAAGATTTGAAAATGAGTTGCCCCCACAGGCTCATGTATATGTAACCAGTGGTGCTAATGTCTTGGCATCTTTAGAAGGTGGAGCTTTATCAGGGAAATTTGCAAAAGAGGAGGCGGTAAGATTATAAGAGCCTAAAGATGGGGAGGAGCAACGATATGCAAGATACTACATATAAGTTAGGGCCGAAGTAATCATAATAGGACTTTGCATGACCTGCACAATGACCAACATGTCATTGAACCCTCGAAGTCTAGCATGGATCACAGGCACTAGGATCCTTAGAGGCAAAGGATTAACAGCCACAATAGTGTTCCTATACTAAAGGGGAACACAAGAAAGAGCTCTAGGCAAAGCTACTGAGTCCTTATACCTCATCAAAGAGGAGGAGGACCCAGAGGGAAGTTTGACATGCACACTAAAGGATGCTCCAGGAATGAGGGGGGGGAAGCACTGGGAGAAAGGGAGGGAGGGGAGGAAAGGAAAGGGAAAAGGGGGGAGGAAGCAAGGGGATCCAGGGAGGGGTAGAAGGAAGGAGGGGAATGGGGTACTTATCGTCTTTTATGAGTGGAAGAAAAAAGAAAGAAAGAAAGAAAGAAAGAAAGAAAGAAGGAAAGAAGGAAAGAAGGAAAGAAGGAAAGAAGGAAAGAAGGAAAGAAAGAAAGAAAGAAAGAAAGAAAGAAAGAAAGAAAGAAAGAAAGAAAGAAAGAAAGAAAGAAAGGAAGGAAGGAAGGAAAGAAAAGAAGGTGGAGCTTTATTGGAAGAAGACCTATCACACAAGGTGGGCCTTGAGATGTTAGCTCCGCCCTGCTTCCTCAGCAGTCTATCTCTGCCTCCTTGATGACTTCAGTCACATGAGCTTCTTTTACCCGCCTTGGCCTCTGCTATGGGAATCCCACCTTAATGGACTATGCCTGTCCTCTGGAACCATATGCCAAATAAGTCTGCACTTTCCCCCTTAAGTTGCTCGAGAGTGAGTGTTGTCTCACAGCAGCAGAAAGAGGAGCTGTGACAGCTGAGGTTGGGAAGGGCAAGCAGAGGCCTATGGTATGTTCATAACCCACTGTAGACTGGAAAGTAGATGACCAGCCGGGGCATCTCAAGTATAGTCATCATGGAGATGGGGACAAGATGCAGTGTGTATAGAGCTTACTGTGTAAGCATGACGACCTGAGTTCCAAACATCCAGAACCCTTACAAAACCAGAGGTGACACGGGTGTCCATAATCCTAGTGCCCACATGAGAAAGGAGGCAGAGACAGGAGACTCCCCAAAACTCACAGGCAAGCTAGCTTGGCAGATGCATGCTGGACAAGAGATTTTGTTTCAAACAGGGTGGAATGTGAGAAATGACATCCAATGTTGTCCTCTGCCTTCTGCAGATGCACATGCACACACACACACACACACACACACACACACACAGACTGAAAAACACAAAGTATTGTGTTGCCTTTATTCTTTGAGATGATAAACGCCTTAGTTTTTTTTTTTTTTAACTCTGAAAAGAATTTTAAATGATCCCAAATCCAGGAAGTATCTAATTTGAAACAGAAAAACCTGGGATTTGGGGCGGGCATGGGGGAGATCAATCAAGACACTATTTGAATATAGGATGCTAAGGGATGATTCATTTAAAAGCTCAGGAAATGGAAACACATTAAGTTATTTGTGCCACAAGGTTCTTAATTTTAGCATCACTTTCATCTCATTTCCAAGTCCTTTGATTCTCAAAGCTTTCTTGAGTGCCTGGGGCTTCAAATCCAGGGTGCGAGGGGAGCACCCTGAAGGGCAGTCCCTTCTGTTTGATTGTTGCGGTGCTGCTTCAATGCACAGTCTTCCATGAAGACACCAGGCTTTCTCTTGCTTGTCTTTTTAAAGCTGATTTTCACATCATGATTAAGCATTTGGAAAATAAGCGATTATTCAACTCTCCAGGTTCCTGTGTAGCAACAGTATTAAGACTCTCACACCACAGTAATTCACAGTTAGTCGATGAGAGGCATTCGGTTTCCAGTAAGACTGGGAGGTGGAAGTCAGACTGTATCATGCATGGGGCTTCTGTAGGGTATCAGAGCACACGCATATGGCTCCTGTGTGGTTTCGCTAACACACTCACTCGCCTTTGATGGAGACATGCTGTCTGTGTGCCTCATAGAAAATCCAAGTCCTGGACAACAGATTTTCCCCCCTTAAAATTGTTGCTGACAAGTGTTTGAGGAAAGAAATCAACATTGGCTTCAGAACATAATTCTAACTATATTACCTCTCGATGAATTGCCAACATTTTAAGTTGATGCTTTCACATGAAAAGTTGTATTCCTAGTTGTAGAGATAGCTACTGGGTAAAAGCTCATGCATACACGCATACATATACTCATACACACATGCACACATATGCACAGAGATACATACGTACATATACTCAAATACACATACATACATATGCACACATGCAAGTATGTGCATATACACATATACCACACATTAACACATATCATATATATATAAATGGGTATATATACCCATATCCCCCCCACAAACATACACATGTATACACACATACACACACATTTATATACGTGCACAGTACATATGCATATACATTCTGGATCACTCTGATAACTCAAGAACTGTGTTGAGAGGTTTCCTAACAGACAATTCGTAAACAAAGCAGTTTCTGGGAGGAGCAAAAGCCCAAAGAGGTCTGCAATAAGCAGATAAACTCCAGAGGCATTTCTGGAGGAAGGAGAGATATGTTTTGCAGTCTTTTCACTTGCTTGTAAAAAGTTTTAAAATTATGTTCTATTTAAAAGATAGTTTAAAAAGATAGTTTCATTGAGACTTACAAAGCAGCACTGTTTGCATATGAATAGCCATACCTTAATAGAATCAAACACATAGAAGAATGTAAACCTTTTTTCCTTCTTCCCTCCCTCCCTTCCCTTCTTCCTCCCTCCCTTCTTCTCTTTCTTCTTCCTTCCTTCTCTCAAAGCTCCAAACATTCCCTAGAATCACCACTGTTGTTTCTACCATAGTCTCCTAACAGATTGCTTCTTACACAGGCTTCTAGAATTCTTTTTGCATGTATTCATTTCACACACATGAAATCACAGAATATTTCAGGTGTGGAATGTGTGTGTGTGTGTGTGTGTGTGTGTGCGTGTGCATGTGCCAGTGTGTGTAAGAAACCACTTGAGTGAAATCACAATATATTTAGTATCAGAATATCTTAAAAGATAACTTTAATGTAATCTAGAGAAGCTGCTACTGCTAGTCTGCAACAATGACCTCATTGCCTTAAACTCTTAACAGTCTTTACCCTTTGCTCCCATCACTCCTGGTCAGGGTGAGCCACCCTTTCTCAGTGTCCCAAGGGACATGACTAGTGACTTTATCTAGAAGGACTTTGCCAGCTGAGTCTTTTATAGGATTGGTCTTTTGATTGGAAGGAAATCCTGTCTCTAATCCTCTGTGTGAACATGTCTTTATGTGATGATATAAAGTGACATTTTTGAGACCCAAGAGGACATTCTTCCTCCAGAGACCGACTTGGAAGGTTCCAGGCTTTTACTTCCCTGTGAAGTGCTGGCCTGACCCGGCCCTTAGCAGTGCTGAACAAGCCAGGGCTGAGACAAACAAGAGCAGATACAGGAGCAGGTCGGCTCCAATGTCAGCCCCAGCCCTAGCAAGCAGGAGTCCTTTTTTTTTTTTTTTTTTTTTTTTTTTTTTTTTTTTTTTTGTAAGCCCACCTAGAGTTTAGCTTTATCTCTGTCACCCATATCTCCTCATAGCCTGGGCAAACAAAGCCCCAAAGCTTTATCAGGGTTGTAACTCCCCAGGCCTGCCCTGTCGCCCTGATTGCGCCTGCTGGAGCTCAGAGGATGAGTATGCAGGAGAGGCGGACCCTATAGAAGCAAGTGGTCTTATCACCCTGGAAGGTCTCCAAGGATTGGGGGAGGTTTGAATTTCCCTGCTAGGGTTTTTTCCTGATATGCCCTTAACTTTTCCAAGGTGTCTGTCTTTCTAAGATGACTTAATTCTCTTTAGGAAACTCTATCCTCCACATCTCTATGGTATTTACATTTGAAGCCGTACGTAGTCATAGGTGTGATTTAGGGTTTTCTGCATTTCTGACTCCAAAGTGATTTCATTTCTTATTCACCACTATCTGGGGAATAGCTTCTACTGCCATTTTATAAATGAGGAAACCGAGTCTCCAAGCAGGGAATTGATGTCTCCAATTAGGCAACATCTGAACATCAGGGATTTGAAGTCAGGCCTATCACGGCCGCTGAAGCCCAGTGGCAGGGCCCACTAAGAAACTTAAGATCCTACTGAGCAAGTATCATCCATGATACTGGATTCTGGAATCTGCTTGCTCGAATTTGCGACTTCACTCTCCCAGCAGCTGCGTGTTCCTGAGCAATTAACTCCTCTGTGCTTCAGCTCCTTATCTACAAAGTGGGTTAATAATAATATCTACTTGATGCTATTGAGGAAGAACAATACACACACTCACCTATACATACACCCTGGGACCAATGCCCACACTTCAGATGATAAGTATTGTTAATTGTATTTCCACTGCAACTTCTGCCTCTTTGTACAAGGTAGAGGAGAGTCAAAGTAATGATCTCGGTGACTCAGAGAGTAAATACACAGGAGGCGAGAGACGACTTTGAGACAAGGTGCTGTGTGCTAGCTGCGGGCGTCTGTCTTCTTCTTTGCTTCTCTTCCTTTCATTTTACTGCCCGCAGTCTCCATTTCCACTTGGGTTTCCATCACCAACTTCTGTTCTGCTTTTGATTTGATACCTTCAACTTCTCATTACACTGAAAAAAAATACATTTCAAACACCTAGAAATGTCAATCAATTAGTTACTCATTTGTGTATCCCTCCTTCTTCCCATTTTTTTGGATCTATGGTCAAAGATGACACTAAATTCAACCAGGCACAAGGGTAACACACACAGACACACTGAGACACACATGCTCACATATATACCACATAGACATATACATAGAGCACAGACACACTGACAACAGAAAGACACACACACAAGCACAAATTCCACATAAACACACACATACACTACAAAGACACGCACACCACATAGACACACATACATACATTATGCAGGTACACACACACCTCACACAAATCCCACATACACAACACACTTCTGTTCTCGGCTCCTCATTCTCCTCCTCTTCTTCTTTCACTCCCCCTTCTACCTCCTCCTCTTTCTCTTCCTCTTCTGTGCTAGGAATCGATTCCTCTCTTGTTATCACAGGTGCAGTAGTTGCTGTTATGAAGTTAAATATTTGTCTCCCTCACAAACTCCTACTCTCTAGGGCTTGGGAGTGTCGTAAAAGTCACCACTCTTCTGTGTTTGAATTGCTTCCTGTAATGTCATGGCTAGATAGGAAGGGGGCATCTACACGAACACATTCCATGCCAAGAAGTTCCTTACTGCCGGAACAGTCAGACAGATCCCTTCTTCCTGTGTCGTTAGTGTCCATAGTCACGCAAGACACCAAGGCTCACCCCTCCAGACTGGAAGGAAACACACATTTTAATTAAGCTTTTACAACCATCCATGGTACAAAGGGCCATTTTCAACATGTCTCACCAAATGTTAAAGTCTACAAAACTCTACAGAAATGATTTCCATGAACTTAGAAGAAAATAGCAAACATCCCGATGGGAAGAAAGGGCAAAGGGCTTACATGACTAACTTACAAAATAGAAAATACCAAGGGCTAAAACGTAGGTGTAAGACTTCACCCTCAATAGTAATCTAATAAATGCCAATAGAAGACACAACAATGGGTCCTTTGTTAGAATTCAACTGGAGAAGATTAAACAAACAACCCGAAGACACCCAGCACTAATGACAAAAGCATGCGTGGGTTTCCACTACAGCTGTGGATGGCATAGATTGCTCTTATTAAAAAAGTTTTCTAGAAGAGAAAGTCGAAATAATGGATCCACACTAAAAAGTGTAAGAACTTACCTAGATTTTCTTCCAACCACTAAGGTTATGTATATCTATGCGCGCGTGCGCGTGCGCGCGCGGGCGCGCGCGCGTGTGTGTGTGTGTGTGTGTGTGTGTGTGTGTGTGTGTGTTGTGTGTGTACAGAGAGAGAGAGAGAGAGAGAGATGAGATATCCATACATCTCTGTGTGTGTGCATGTGCTAAATGATTTGAAATAATCTCAATGGTAAAGTAATTATGGTAGAGGGTATAAATGTTGTGAAGAAATCACCTTCGCTCACTGATGGTGGGAACAGAAACTGGGGGAACCAGTTTGGATTAACAGTCTTGAAACTTATCAAAGGGTTGGGGCAAGTAGCTCAATGACTTCTCTCATATTCAAGAGGTTCTGGGTTCAATGCCCAAGACATTGGAAAGAAACTGTTTGAAAAAAGAAAAACTTTTTCAAAATGCTCAACATGGAATTAAACAGAATTGACACTTGGCCTGACAACTCCATCCTTACCAAGTGAACTAAAAACATAGATCCATGTAAAAGCTGCCATATGAATTTTTCTAGCTGCATATTCATAATAGCTAAAGAGTATAAATTATCCACCTCACCATGAGTTGATGAATGAATACAGAAAATATGGTGTATCTATGGAATATCATTTGACCATAAAAAAGGAATGAAGTATTATCCATGTAGAAGTGAAAGTGATAGGGGCTGGAGAGGTGGCTCAACGGTTAAGCCTCTGCCTTGCAGGCAGAAGGAAAGTCCTGAGTTCAGATCCTAGACCCCACGTATAGATGCTGGGCAAAAGTGGGGGCGGCCTGCGTTTCTGGTCCTGGTAGGGCGGAGCCTGTGAATCCCAGGGCAGGATAAACAAGGAGGTGAAGGAATCCATGGTGGTTCCTGAATTCGCCCGTGGTTCTACACACACACCCACACCCACACACACATACATACACACATGTGCGCACACACACAATTGAATAAATAATAAATAAAAAAAGAGGTGAAAGCGATCATTGAAAACATTATGCCAAGAGGAAAAAAGATCACTAAAGACTACATATGTCTCTATTTACAAGGACTGCTCCAAATAGACAAATATAAGGCCCAAGCTCTTGTTTCTAATTCCAGGCCAAAAGGCCTCAAATCAACTTGCTCAGTGAAAATATTACTAATGAAGTCATTTACCAAAATTGTGTTCATTATAGCTGTTATCTGTAGCAAATCTAAGCAAGTGAAGCCATTTTTACATTTGGGATTGCTCTAACCTCCTTATTGTTTTGCTCTGGGGGTTTCCCAGACTCTATGTTCTAAGACCCGAAGTGCAGGCTGCTGCCACATCTGGATGGGATCTGGGAATCTGAACTCAGGTTCTTTTTAGAAGGCAAAAGTTTTAACCTGGAGTCATCTCTCCAAGCCATTTACTTAATTAAAATACATGCCCATGTATGTGTGTGTGTGTGTGTGTGTGTGTGTGTGCACGCGCGCGCGTGTGCTTGCTCGAGTACATGTGCTAGGAGATCTGAAAAAAATTTGGGGGAGTTGGTTCTCTCCTTTCACCTCATTGGAAACATGCAAAATATACATTTTGCTAAACAGATCTATTAACTTTTATCAACTTCAAAGAGCAACATGACATCACTGCTTTGTAAAGGAACTTTCTAAACTCCTGATTCCTAAAGCTGTTTTTTTTTTTTTTTAATTTAGTCTAGATTTTTGGAAAGGATTACAGTTGTCGAGTCTTGCATTTGTGTGTATATCTTTACTTGGACATGATGTCTATTGTGATTTGAATAAGACAATGTTATTCTTAGATAGTGTCCTCTGGAAATAAGTTTCAGTTAGTGACTAATGCAAGGCAGCATAAAAATAAGTCAGTAAAGCTGGGCGCGGTGGTGGTGGTGGATGCCAGTAATCCCAGCACGCAGGAGGCTGAGGAAAGGGGGGAGGAGGGTGAAGGATAGTCAGCATACACAGTGAGACTGTGTTTCAAAGAACTGAAAGCTGGGGCTGTTGCTCAGTTGTACAGAGCAGTCATAATATGAACAAGAACCTGGTTCCATCTCTGCAGCACGATAGGAAAAAGAAAACCAAGCAATAAAAATGTAAATCAAAGTGACTTCTTTTAGTTTCAGATGAAAGGGTTTCCTTTAGTCCTGGCTTCTCATCAGATGACTGCTGATAACGACAGATGTGAGAACCTGATGGGAGCTAGAGTTTAAAGGTGACTTGGAAGATTCTAGAATGAAGTTTTCTATCTGCCGTTCTTATGGCATAGGGACACAGTGGGCATGCCGCTGACCTTGTGAATGATGGCAAACGTCTTACCCAATGCGAAGCCCGGCAGTGACTTCTGGTTAATGTTGACATCGAAGATGACATGGGCTGTACTTTTAGAAAGTGTTCACAGGGGTAGATAATATGTTCACTGTATTCTGATGCAAACAAAGAAAAGGAATCCATTTGCTCTAGAGACCCTGGGTGGGGAGGTATGTGGCACAAGTTCTCTTCAACACCAGTGTCTCAGCTTGAAGCTTTGCCCCCAGTTTTGAAAGAAGCAAAGTTAGAAGAAGAACATCAGAATGGGTATAAAGCCCAAATGAGAACCTGAGTTGAGGGAACGTGGTTCTCGATGTTTCAGATGAAAGGCTTCCTTTAGTGCTGTTTCCCCCAGATAGCTGCTGATGGTGATGGATATGAAGCTCTGGTGACAGCCAGTGTTGTACATTAACCAGGAAGAATAAAGCTCCCTATTGCCAGTTATTATTCCATACAATGGACGTGCCATTAATTTTGTGAATGACAGCAAACCTCTTACCCTACACCATGCATGAAACAGGGGAACACCGGCAACTGCAAACCTAAGAAAGAGGCCTCTTAGAAACTATCTGCCCACCCCTTCATCTCATTCTTATGGCCTCTGGAATGGTGGGAAAATCCCTTTCTGTGATGTAGCCCACTGTGTGATTCAGTGGTACTTTGCTGTGAGACATACAGCAAACAGACGGCCCCATGACTGTCAATCCTCAGTTTTCCAAAGTGGACTCGCTAGGGGATGGATTTGAATATGAGTTTTCACAGACAGTCTTTCACTTTCAAACCCAGGACTCTGTACTGGCAGCTCCTACTAAGAATATCTAGAGAATGCAGAAAGAACTCCATACTGCCCACCTAGTGAGGAGTTGGAGAAGTTGTAGAGCATCCCTCCCCGTACAATCACTCATTCCCAGTAAGGTGCTGTGCTCAGAACTCTGTGGCTACAGTCCCCGATGCCTGCTGGCACCCTTCCTGCAGCCTCTAGTCAGGGAAAATCCAGATGTTTAGCAGTTCTTGCAGTACAGGGGATTCGGAGTCAGTATCTTCTTTGTGGTACACATTTTCCTCTGCAATCATGCAAAGCTGCAACTATATGTGATCGTTGCCTTCCAATATCACCAGGGATTAGAATGAGATATTTCCAACAGCGCAGGGAGAGCTGAAGGGTCAAGGAAAAGAGCCGAGGCTCTGGAACCAAGGTAGGAAAAGTTTGGTGCTATATACAGAGAACATACAGGTTTATTAGTTTTGTATTTTGTGATTGTGAGGAAAAGTCAGAATGAATAAGGAGCAGACTGAAATCATCAATACAAACAAGAGCCAGGGGGTGTGGTTAAGGCTAATAAATACAAAGGAGAAAAATGCACTAGGAAAAACATGTTATGCTTTTTAAATTTATTTTTGCGTATATATATATATATATATATATATATGAGTGAGCATGTGTATAAGAGGACACTTGAGTGTATGTGTGTATGTGTGTATGGAGGTGAAATTGGGAGTCTTCCTAGATTGCTCTACTCCTTTACTCTTTGCTCTGGGATTTCCCAGGCTCCACCTTCCAGGGTTGAATTACAAGACACAACCATGCTTCTCCCCTCTCCCCAACTCCCTGGGATCTGGGGATCCTAGCTCAGGTCCCTTTAATTTTGAGGCAAAGGTTCTAACCCCTGAACCATCTCCCTAGGCTATGTGTTATGTTTCAAAAATCCTCGTGTGTGTGTGTGTGTGTGTGTGTGTGTGTGTGTGTGTGTGTGTAGTAGCAGTAGTAGTAGAGAACACTTGACTGTGTGTGCCTGTGGAGGCCCAAAGGCGACTTCCAGAGTCATCCTGGATTACTCTAACCTCCTTTTGCCTTTGCTCTGAGGTTTAGCAGTTTAGCAGTTCTTGCAGTACAGGGGTTTTGGGGTCTTCTTTGTGGGGCACATTTTCCTCTGCAATCATGCAAAGTTGCAACTCTATGTGGCCGTTGCTTCCAATATCACATCCAGGGATGAGAATGGGATATTCCCGACAGCACAGGGAGAGCTGGGGTTTCCCAGGTTTCATCTCCCAGGACCATAATAGCAGCTTCTGCCATTTCAGCCCAGTGTTCTTTACGTAGAATCTGAGATCCGAACTCAGGTCCTTCTGATTGCAAGGCAGAGACTTAACATCTGAGACATCTCTCTAGCTTTTTTTGCTTTTCCCCCAAATCAGATATATAAAATGGTTATTCCTTAAAAAGAAAGTAAAAAAAAATCAAGTAAAGGTGTAAATCATAAAACTTGGAAGGCAGAGGAACACAAAGCAGAGAAGGTGAAAGTAGTCTTAGCTTTCTGCTGACCAGTGTGCCTTTAAGTGAGAAGTAGGGATTTAAGCAAAATCCTAAGAGAAAAACATGGACCTTGAATCCCGTTCTTGAGGGGCAATAAGTCCAACGGGAGTCTCGATGTTAAGAGGTGTGTGCAGAGGCCAAGTGCCACTGTGTCCAGAGATAAAGAAGGGAAGACAAAGGCATTTGACATGAAAAGGGATTGGAAAACTTGACACTGAAGGTAAACATGAAGAAAAGAAAATGTTCTTAAAAACCAGCAGAGGGATGTGAACATAGTCTCCCCCCATGCTAATCTTCTCTTCTTGTCTCTCTCTTTTTCCTCTCCTCTCCTCTTTTTTTTAATCATCATGCTTGTAAGTAGCCCTTCTGTAGCAGCAACAATCAGACTTTGAGCAATACCGTGATAAGCTGACCTATTTTGATCCTCAGACAGTGGGACACATATGCAAAGTACCAGTGAGTGTGAAGGATAGCAGGAGAAGGTTGGCAATGGACAGATGTCGCCTTGCTAGGAACCGAGGGACAGCTTGGCTGCGGATGGTCAAGGACCAGAGATGAAACATTACAGAGAAGAAAGGAGAAAGGATGAAAAGCAGCATTTAGCTTGGGAAATGGGTGAGGACTCCCTTGGAGATCATAGTGGCTGCAATAGGAAGCAGTTGATTCCTTTGGAAGAAAAGTCATAGCCAGTTCTTGACCAAGAGGCAGTGAAAGAGCCTGTGGGAAGTTTCAGGAAGGCTTCCAATAAGCATCACTTTTGGGGGATGGGGGATTCCCTGCAGAGTGAGGAATGTGAGGGACACTCTGGAGGAAGAGACCCAGGGATGCATAGAAAGACCCCAAGTCTGATCTAGGAGTCTGGAAGAAAGGGCTTCCCACAGCTACTCATTTCTGCAAAAAACAGAGGGACAGACAGCCACGAGGCTGAGAACAGAAGAAAGTATAATACACTTTAAAATGATGCCTTTCTTTAGGAGAAAGAATGATGTTCCACTATATTGTAAATGATCTGGAATACAAACAATGCTGGGTGTGGCTTTCAACATGCTCTCTGCAAATATCCCTGGCAACTCTGTGGCTAACTTCCATTCTGAAAATTTCAAAATTATGTTATTTTTGGTTGTTGGCAGAATAAGCTTTTACCCTTATGTTTTTAATGTTTAAATCAGTACAACTTCCCAGAATTTGCTTATTAATAGAGCAATTTTCATGAGGGGACTTAAATGAAGCCTACACATTTCCCCCCCCCTTTCATCGCTGGCAAAAATAAAACGGTAAAAGCCCTGCTGCTTTTCCAGATGATCTTTGTCAGCTTGGTTCCTATTTTCCTACTCTGGTCTGAAAATAAGTCATCAAAGGTAAGTTCATGCCACATGGAAATCCAGAAATGATATGT
The DNA here is from genome assembly GCA_023101885.1 of Typhlomys cinereus. NCBI lineage: Eukaryota > Metazoa > Chordata > Mammalia > Rodentia > Platacanthomyidae > Typhlomys > Typhlomys cinereus. Next base: position 619,118 of record JALPQD010000466.1, on the reverse strand, counting down.
GTGTATATCCTCACTAGCTGATTAGTCTTATCTTGAAAATGGGATCTTTTCACAAGAGGCCTGAACCCCCACAACAGTAGACAAATCAGAGGGAACCTTGGGGTCCATAGAAGCAGAAGGAAGGATGGTGGGAGGGAGTGGGTTGGGTTGATGAAAAGAGGGAGGGAGGATAGAGGGAAGCAGGGATAAATACTCAATATGCTTGTAAAACTAAAAATGAATAAAAATGTTTAAAAGACATAGATAGAGTTACAGACATACATATATGGAACAAGATTTATTGAGGAATTGGATTATTAAATTATTAGAAAATAAAAAAGGCATGTAGGCTCTATGCAGTGGAGAACCAAGGAAGGAACCTTGCAAAGTGGTTCGGTCAGTGGGTAAGGAGCTCAGAATCAGAGAAGTCTTTCAAAGAGCTGAACGTGATAGTCTTAAAAGCCTGCTTGTGTAACTTCCAGAATCCAAGAGCTGAAGTTGGAATGTGAAGCCCAAGATCAGGAGAACAAAGGTTTCTCAATTTTGGAAGAGAAGAGTAGACTTATTTTTGCTGTTGTTATATCTAGGATCCTAGTCGGTGATACTCACCTGCACTGGAGCAAATGTCTCCTAACTGGTTTACCTTCTTAAGTATCCATCTGTGTCTTTAAGACATTCACAAACATTCCTCAGTCATCTTGCTACAATGCTTATAGCAATTAAAGTAATGATGGTGAACCAAAAAAAGAGGGGATTTTTTTTTTTTTTGATTCAGAGTTGACCTGGTAAAACATCAGGGGACTGGACAGTCTTTGAGATGGCTATGTGGGTAAAGGCACCATACGCAAACCTGGTGGCTTGAGTTCCATCTCTGGAGCCCACATAGTAGACAAGGAACAGTGACTTTTGAAAGTCGTCCTCTGATCTCCATTCCTGAGCTGTGGCATGTGTGTGCTCCTCATATCCTCTCTCTCTCTCTCTCTCTCTCTCGTAAATAAAATACTTTAAAAAAATCACAGGGTGAAGACGTGCAGCTCCTCACATAATCCAAAGCCCACGGACAACTTTTGACTATCCCCAAATTAGCCTGCTGTCACCAGCAGCTTTATTTGTAACATGAACATGTGACCAACACGCATTTTGTATGTTGTGTGTATTATAGAGAACAAATACATGCAAGAGTTGCAAGGGATTGCTTTTGATTGGGATGTTCCATCCATTAAAAAAACAGAGTATTAGAATGGTCATGAGAGCAATTGTTACAGTGTTCCGACTCACCAAGGTAATGATGAACTTATTTCAGTAGGATGGTGCATCTTACCATTTACATTAGACTGTTATATTTTAATACTGCATCCTGATTTTTGTTTATATCCTTCTAGCAGTATGGTATGTAGTGTGGGCTTATGTTCATAAGATTTAAGGATTCTTAATTTTTATTACCAATTTCATGATATATTTATGATAAAATTGACTATTAGGTATATATAATTATGCATTCATTAACTTTCTAATTTACTAGAGTCTTCAGTATTTCTAGACTGTAAGTAGAATTATACATCTGTAAGTAGACTTTCATGTTTGAAGCTTGGCTTATTCAATGATCATCTGTATCTGCTTTTACTGAACCTCATTTAGTCCCTAGTCATCAGGTTTGCATTTCAAAGTTGGTTCAAACCAGCAATGAAGGTAAGCACTAAACTCACTAGTATCTAGCTCATGCAGTCCGTGGTCACTTGACAGGAAAGTCAGGGCAGTGTGTCCTTACACTGTCTCTCTCTCTTCATTACTTTCCAGACCGTGGCATTGGTTTCATGATTACACGGCCAGGCGCTCCGTGAGTCTCGTGATGTGGTGTTCTTATAGTCCACTGTATGGGATGCAATCAGTATCTCTCCAAGTTGGTGTTCCCCTGCTCACTTGGGGGACATTTATTATACTCTTTCAAGGTCTGTAGCGATCATATGAATAAAGCAGGAACTCATTTGATGTACTCTTAGGGAAGTGTTTTACCCAGAAAAATATTTAACCTATGAACAACCTCATTGCCAGCCCCAGGGAACGGCAGAACTCATAGAATGAGTGAAGTGTTTGGGAGGTGATATAGGCAATTGCTGGGTGGACCTCAGAAAATCCCCCAGGGGCCTTAACCCTTTCTTGTTCACTGATTATAAACATAGTCCACCAGTCCACTGTGATGTCACCCAGCAACACATTCCACCTTCTGCAGGCAGCCCGCTGGGCTCCGTGCTGGTTTATGTTTTCCTGTTTGTTTAGATTGTGTGAGTAGGGCGCTCTCTCTCCTTGAAGCACAGCTTCTGTATTGTCCTTGAGCTTAGCAAGGTCCTGGTGTGATCGTGGTTCACAGCCACCCATGTTGGTTGTTTTGATGGACATGTCTTTGATAACTTCTTTTTAATCCAAGAATTCTATGTTGGTCATTGGAAAGTTTTCTTACCCTGAAAAACTCTTTATATGGAAAAGTGTAACTTTGTTATCTCTTCATTCTGCCTTTATTTCTTCTATTTTCTCTAGCCAGAAACACTCACCCAAATAGTTTGCAAAGTTTCTTAGCCAAATGCTCCTTTTTTGTAAATTTTGTGAGTGTGAGTGTGAGTGTGTGTGTGTGTGTGTGTGTGTGTTTATGTGTACCAAAGGGCACTTAAGTGCATATGCCTATGGAGACCCAAAGATGATATCAGGAATCATCCTGGATTGTTGTATCTCCTTAATGCTTTGTTCTGGGAGTTCTTCCAGATTTAGCTTTCCAGGAATAGAAGTACAGGCCTCGGGGGCTGGAGAGGTGGCTCAGAGGTTAAGCCTCTGGCTTGCAGGCAGAAGGTCCTGAGTTCGGATCCTAGACCCCACGTATAGACGCCAGGCGGAAGCAGGGGCGGCCTGCGTTTCTAATCCTGGTAAGGCGGAGCCTGTGAATCCCGGGGCAGATAAACAAGGAGGAGGCGGTCCGTGGTGGTTCCCGAGTTCGTCCGTGGTTCTACACACATATATATGCATACACGCACACACACACATACGCACGCACACACATACACGTGCACAATTGAATAAATAATAAAAAATTAAATAAAAAAAAGAAGTACAGACCTCTGCTATATCTGTCTGATATTTTTACGTGGAATCTGGGGATTGGAACTCAGGTCCTTTGTGGCGAAAACACTCTTATCCCTGAGACATCTCCCACCCCCCAGCTTCTGCTTAAGATTTCAAATACAGGATCAGGATCACATTCCCACCACTGTTCTGGAGCCTCGGACAGTCTTCATTTGGAGGCCATTGCTCATTTCTGATAGACAGTTGACACTTAGGAAGGCTTAGCACATACCTCAGATGCAGTTACAGGAGAGACATAGAGTCAGCACACCAAAGCAGGGTGCCAGATTTGAGACGCTTGGAGCATCATCACACCTGTCCTGCAGAGATGAATGCTTTCACAGTTCCTGCCATTCATGTCAGGGGAGTACCCAGCTGGTGGACTGTGGCTGCTCTGGGCCAGCAGTAAGACACCTGCTACTTTAAGTTCCAAGGGTTTCCCTGACTAACACGTTCCTGGGGAATTTCTTTAAAAGCAGTTTATGTGCACTGCAGTAATGGGTAAACTAGCTATTTTGACAACACTGCAAAAGCATGTTTTTGAAACGAGGAAGGCTTCCAGTGAAAACAGACAAACGACTGAGGGACATTTCATTGTCGCTGAACTCAGCGTAGTTGATGTAGGTGTTTAAACAACTCGTTCCCAACTGGCTATTTAAATACCTATAGAGCAAATTATTCACCAGGGGGAGATGTGGAAGAGAAGCAAGAACGATACAATTAAGTTACAAACACAGGCCATACAGTCCAAAATATCCCAACTGTCCTCTTTTTCTTCTCTAACGAGTGTCATTATATTTTGATTTGTTTAATAATACAGCAGAGGTTAAATGAAACATGAAAAAGGGATGTACATTAAAATTGAGATAACTCTTCCTTCAGTGAAGTGGAACCCAGCAGATGCAGCCGTGCACTGTAATTGCTGCCTGCTTCCTGTCAGTCTGATTAAGTTACATTGTCCCGGCTCCAAGTGTAAGAATCAGTGGCTTCCCAGAGGGCACAGCGTGGGATGGCGGCTGAGGTGGGGGCATCACTCCACGCACCTCCTGCTTCTCCTGGTAATGGCATAGAGGTCGACAATGTACACTGTTGACATATAAAACCAATAGGCTGTGGAGGGAGTTAGGAAAGTGCCGTAATCTGTCTTCTCCAAGTTAGATCCCAGGAAAGCCAAATGCAAGGTAACGATCCTGAAACAGGGGGTCTGTAGATCAATCCACCAAGTTCAGAATCAAGAACTCACGCAATCGCTTTAAAAGAAATGCACAGTTTTATTTTATATATATTTTATATAATATAATATACATAATACACAATTTCATATATATATATACATATATATATGTAAAACTTAATCTAAATTTGACCAGCTCTGAAAGCTGCCAACTCCTTTTAGTGCCTGTCCCATTCTAACTGTGTGCTGCACGTCCCAGGCCAACTAGTCAATTGCAAGTATTTCTCTGGAAGGAAAGGAAGCTTGACATCTTGAGGATTTGGAGGACAGCAGACAGTTAATGACCCACTTGGGGAGACAACACAAGTGTAGCATGAAGCAATTAGAGAACTATTCAGAGGCGCACTGGGTGAGCAAGAGTTCAGGGAAGGGACAGGAGGGCAAAGCTTTCTGTAGTGGGACAGCTTCTAAGTAGAAGGGTCTCAAAACAGCTCTCCAAGATTGGCAAGGTGGGACTAAGGGGCAGAGGGAAGGCATCTGCAGTGGTTAGTCTTGATTATCAACTTGAGGGGAATGTAGAAATAACAAAGAGACCCACCTATGTGCATGTCTGGGAAGGCATTTCTGGGCAGGATTGAATGAAGAGTGAAGACTCTTCCTCAGGGCTGGAGAGATGGCTCAGGGGTCGAGACTCTGCCTGGCAAGCAGAAGTATCTGAGTTCAGAACCCAGGTCCCACATAAAAATGTCAGGCTAAAAACACTATGGACTGCACTTCTGGCCCTGGTAGGTGGAGCCTGGGAAATGCCAGAGCCAAGCAAAAAAGAGGTAGAAACAATCCAGGATGATTCCCAAAGTCAGCCTTGGCCCTCCACAGAGACGTTTATAGTGCCCTCCGAGGCACATGTGTGTGTGTGCACATGCGCAGACACACAAATAAATGAACAAAAATTAAAATTAAAAAAAATGTAAAAAGACTCTCCCTTATTCCCTAAACACATCTATGCTTTGGTGACTGCAGCCACGGACACAGTCAATGGCATAAGAACACAGTCTCTCCAGACTTCTAATGCACACTGAAGAACAGGACTCCACAGGAGTGTTTCTAGGTCTTCTGTACGAGATGGGCACTATCTTTTGAGGCATCAGGTTTCTTGGTCCAAGTAGCTACCGTGCCAGCCCTTGGATGGCCAGTGCTGGTGTGCTCTTCAGTACATGCCAGCTGTTCTTGTAAAACGTGTGTGTGTGTGTGTGTGTGTGTGTGTGTGTGTGTGTGCGCGTGTGCATGCGCAATGCTGTCAGTTCTTCTCCTCTAGAGAACCCTCACTCATTTGGTATTCCATGATATGAAACCATTGTGAACTTGGGAGATCTTGTACACAAGGATGCCTAAGCTGGATTGATAATTTCAGAAATAAATTTTTAAAAAAATTAAAGTTGAAAAAGATTAATTTGGGGGTATTCCAACAAAGGCACCACTCCACAGCCTCTCTACAAATAAATGCAACAATGACAGCTATTGATATTTATTTGGTTTAGTTTCCCTTCTAAAGTCTCTGATAGGCATTCTCATATTTAATTATCAGAAGAGAAGTAGTTGAAAACAGCAAGGAAAGTCATGATTTAATTTGGATGTTTGGTCTATAAGAAGTGATTTGACACTTTTTTGTTACTATGTTAGAGAGATCTCACATAAATATAACCAATATGGACATATGGAAAGAGAGATCAAAGTATGCTGCATCATGATGGCTATAAACAGCTTGAATTCCTTATCTAAAATAGGGCATCAGGGTTTGGAGAGATGGTTCAAGGGTTAAGACTCTGCCTTACAAGCAGAAGTACCTGAGTTTGGATCCTGAATCCCACGTAAAAACGCCAGGCATAAATAGCAATGTCCTGTATGTGCATCCTGGTGGGCAGAGCCTGGAAAATCTCTCAGAGTGAAGTGAAAAAAGTAGAAACAATCCAGAATGATTTCTGAAGTTACCCTTGGTCCTCCACAGAGATATATGGTGTTCTCTCTCTCTCTCTCTCTCTCTCTCTCTCTCTCTCTCTCTCACACACACACACATACATGTGCACATGCATGTATTAATTAAATATTTTTTAAAAATTAAAAAAAAAAAGGGGACAGCAGAGTATGACCTGAAAAGCCATTTGGTTATCTATCTACCCTTAATGGTCTTACTTAGTAAGGCTAAGAGAGAAGAGAACATGCATAAAAATATTGTCGCTGCTAGGAAATTCAGAGGAAGAAGAGATGCCACACAGCTGCCAGAAATCAGCACACAACATTTTTTCTTTTTGCCTGTGGATTTCAGTCAAGTTCGACTTCAGGTTCCCCTTCTTACACCGGTGTGCGTTTCGTTGAGGTCCTGTAATCAATCCTGGTGTGTTAACACAAATTCAACTTGAAAGCAAGCAATCAGATGCACAAACTTCAGACCTTACAAAGGGCCATTTGGCCAGTCTTGGGTCATTGGGATTCCTTGAAGTAACTTTGAATATGGTGGTCCTGTCCATATCCACCGGCAAAGCACCCTGTGAGTCACTGCAGGTACCGCCCAGTTCAGTTGACACTGCATTGACTGGCCGGAGCAGTGAGAATGGAAGCTCAGATTGCGAGAATGAATTTACTTTTTTCTGATGAGACTTGTTATCAACTTGTTGCTGACTGGAGAGGCACCAAGGACGCTTGGTAATTCCCAGTTTTGCATCACAGGAAGCTCACCTGTGTTTACACATGTGATACGAGAGTCGTCCACACTGCACCTGTTCTCCCTCTCTCCCCTGAGACCTGCCTTGAGGTTCCCCATCCTTAGGTGCTACCTAGGACTGGGCTGATCTGATGGCTTTTGCCAGCTGACATGGCCGGCACCTTCTAGGAAAGGTGACTTTGGTTTTTGGTTGTCATCTTTATTCCTTGAGACTCTGACATGAATCCTCAGTGGTGATGGGTAGAATTGAAGGCCGATGCCATGAACTGGTTTCAAAAAGGCCCTACCTCACTCAAACAGCACAGAGCCCCTTTCCCATGACAGCATCATCCCTCTTTGCTTTTTGCAGAATGTGTTTTAATTTATTTATTTTCTAGTTTTACAAGCATAATGAATAGTCCCTGTTTCCTTTTCTTCCCCCCTCCCTTCCAGTTTCCTCTCCCACCCTCCCTTCTGTCCACCAATCTATCCCTTTTCCTTCCACCTTCCTGCCCGTTTGCTTGTGTGGGTCTCAGAGTTCCCTTCGGTTTCTGCTTTAATAGGAACTGAGGTCTCTATGGCAGATTAAGTGGCCCTTCCTTGGATAGACCCACTGATAAGAAGAAGTCCCTTCACCTGTCTAGCCTTAGCCCTTAAGGTTCCCACTGCATGTAATTATTTCTCCTGAGTTCTTTGCTAGTCTATGGGAGAATGTTGATATGTCAGCCATTGTGTAGACGAGTGAGAATAAGTTTCATTGCAGTGAGTTCCTACATACAGCAGCTCTGCCTTGAGTGGAATGTCTTGGTTAGCTGTAGATCTCCCCATCTTTAGGCTCTTACACTTTGACTGCATCCTCTTTTGCAAGGTTCCCCGAACCGTAGGACGGGAAGAGATTTGGTTGGCCTGGTTTTGGCTGACTGTTTCAGGGTTGCTGGTACTCTGCATTCTGATTGGTTGCTGTTGTCTATTTCACTGCTTTTTTATTGCACTCTTGTGTCTTGTCTGGGTGTTGAGATCTTTTCTTATCCAAAGATAAAATGAGAGATGTTTAAGTGGAAGTTTACTTTGGAGTATTTGCGGTTAGAATTGAGGCATCTGGTCCTGTCCACTGTCAGTTTTCTCCCTGTCCACTGTGGTTTAGATTGATTTATAGTGCTGTGCTAGAGAGTGTTGCAGTTCGCCTGCATAGTTGCTAATAAACCATCAAAGGGCTTAAAGGAACAAGGGGTTTATATTCTCTTATGATTACTGGTTACAGTTCTCAGTTCAACATGACCAACACCAGGACTGAGGGAACTGGCCACACCATCTCTACACAACAGCTGAGAGATAAACAATCCTTACTTGCCAGACCAGCACATCTAGCCAAATGTACACAAGGCTGCCAACTTCCTCAACCAGCCCTCCATCTTTTATTCCAGGGCCTAATCCCACCCACCATAGGCTGGGTCCTCCCCATCAGGTAGACAATCTCCTGCAAGCTTGCTCTGGGCCTAACTCAACCACTAATTCTCCACAAATGTGCCCAGAACTCAAACTTTCAACTGTCAAGTTGACAGCTTTGCCTAACTGTGACAGAGGGTGGGGTTAGCCTCCAGGTAACCAACTGTTTACTATCTCTGATTTCCCCCACCCAAATGACAGGGAACATATGCCCAGAGTGTGCTTTTAAAAGTGCTGTCTAAAAATGGATGCATGACAGAGCAAGGTACTTCATTTGCTCACTGAAACCCCACTGTTTTCATATACTGTTGTAATAAATGAGTGAATGAGATTTTTTAAATTAAAAAATAACAAATCTATGTGAGGACTGTAGAGCCTAAAAGAAACATTATGTACAGGTAAGATGATCCCAAAAAACTATTCTGGGGCTGAAGAGACAGCTGAAGGGTTAAGCCTCTGCCTCAAAAGCAGGACTTAAGGTTGGATATCCCAGGTAAAACACCAGGTGGAAATGTTGGCAATCTATATATCTAGCAAGAGATAGAAGCAATCCAGGGTGATTCCTGAAATCACCCTTGGACCTCCACAGACACACACACACACACACACACACACACACACACACACAGATATTACGTTATAAAGTTTAAAAAATACTTCAAATGGAATAAAATTGAGAACATTCAAAAGTGAGTAATTTTAAGATTAGCCGCTGGAGTCGGGAGGACCTGGTTTGATACCCTTCTATCTCATATTTGTAAGATAATCTTCACACAGGCTGCTTAGTCTTGGGTATTTGCTTCTTTGGGTCATAGGATTCTTTGCTGTAGGTGGCCTTCTACTTAATGGCATCATTAGCCTCTTGCCATGAGGACGGATGGCACCTGAATTCCTAGTTGTGCAGACCAAACAGGTCTGCCACCATTGCCAAATTGTCAGTTGGAGAGCAAGGACATCCAGTTGAGATTTCTTTAGGGAAATTACTAAAATATATGCAGCCATGACATTCTCAACTACAGCAAACTTTTTTTTTCAAAGAACCAAAACTAAGAATTTGAGAATGGTCATTCAATCATGTTAAATGATTTCAAATTTCTTACAAGTCAAAGATTGTGCATACTGCCTCCATACTCGCTGGTGATCTTTGTGACAGAACAGAGCTCTTTATCCTGAAGAATGATGGGATTGATAATTAGAGAAAGAAAATAACTGAAGTAATGGTAGGAGCTATGATGAGCTTCAAGAACAATATAAACCAGACTCCAGTTTAACAGCTTTTTGTCTCTGGCCAGGGGGTGACATACAGTGCCCAGCAGAATGGAGTGAAGGGAATTGCAGGAGCAGCAAAACTGCAAAAGAAAATCAACAAACCACAATCCAGAACTTCAGAGACTCTATATCAAGCGCATAGAACTAGGACAGCCTAATCTCTCCCCATCCTGGAGCTCAGGGACATTTGTGGAAGAGGGGGCGGTAAGATTGTAAGAGCAAAAGGATGGGAGGAGCAACGATTTGCAAGATTCTCAACAATAGTTGGGGCCAAAGCAATCACAATGGGACTTTGCATGCCCTGCGCAATGCCCAGCGCACTGTTGCCCTCATAAAGTCTAGCATCTGTTAAGGGCACCGAGACCCCTGGAGGCAAGGGATTGACAGCCATAGTAGTGATCTTATGCTTAAGGGGAACAAGAGAAAGGGCTTATGGAAATGCCACTGGGTCCTTATATGTCATCGGAGAGGAGGACCCAGTGGAGAGTTAGGCGTACACAATAAAGGACTCTCTGGGAATTGGGGGGGAGGCACTGGGGGAAGGGGAGGGGATGAGGGGGCTCGGGGGGAGGAAGGGGGAGGGAGGGAACTGGTAAAAAATTTTAAAATGTATAATTAAATTTTTAATAAAAAAATTCTTTGATAAAAAAAGAACAATATAAACCAAACGAATTTATTCTTGCTTTCTCTCCTCCAATCCCCTCTCTTCTTCCTTCTCCTCTCTCTTTCCTTCCCTCCTTTTCCCTTCTTTTTTCTTTTCCCCTCCCCTCTCCATTCCCTCCTGTCCTTTCCCATCTCTTCTATGTTTTTTGAAAAAATAGACCACCAATTTCTATAATATCCAGATACCAACCATATGTACTACACGCACTGCTGATGTTAATTTAGAGTAAGACTCTACAAGATAAAAACTGAGTTCTTCAAGATTATCCTTACTTCAAAAGCTAGGATGAACTGATAAAGTTCTCCCACACCATTTATACCTTTGACAGACTATCTACTAATCTTGAAGATTCTCAGGCCCTCCTTCCATGCAGTAACTCAATTGTGACTTAAAGAAGTCAGAAAAGCACTACCTATGTGGTTATACTTGCGATAGAAAAGCTACACACCAGGCAAAGTCTGAGAGGGATCACAGAGTTTCCACACCCAACTCAGGGATTGTCCTCGCTGGCCTATGTTCACTGCTAGGAAGCTCCACTGTGATTTGACTTTTCTTGGGGTTTCATTGCATAGACACGATTGATTAAATCTTTGACTCTGGGACTCCAATCCTTCTTTGGCTTCTGTAGGTGAGACCATTAGTCATGTGGTTAGTCTTTCTGGTACATCCCAAAAGTACCTGTGAGCTACCTGATTAGCATAAGTGAGGTACTCCAATACCTAAGGAGATGACAAATGTTTCAAAGCAAATGGTTAGCAACCTGGGACAAAGATCAGAAAAAGTTTATTATTACTCTTATTTTAAATACTATAAGCAGGTACCCATCATGGTTTGAATGTGAGCTGTTCCCTGACAGACTCAAGTGTTTGAACACTTAGACTTTTTTTTTTTTTTTGAGAAGGTCACGGTATGGTGCTTTTGAGAGATGGTGCCTTGATGGAAGAATGCATGAGCCAGAGGGAGGGGCTTGAGTTTGGGTAGTCCCGCCCTGCTTCCTCAAGAGGAGTCAGCTCTTGAAGTTTGGCAGCAGCTCTCTAAGCCTCCCTGATGGATGTGACTTAAATTGCCTCCAGCTTCTGCCAGCCAGTCATGACTTTTCCCCTATAATGGACTGTATCTTCCCTCTGGAACCATAAGCTAATTAAATCTCCATTTTTTTCCCCCTTAAGTTGTTTGAGTTTCAGTATTGTCTCACATCAGCAGAGAAAAGTAACTGGTTCAGTTCCCATAGAATTAAAAAAAAACAGGCTAGATTTTCTTTAGCAAGACAATTGATGGCATCTTTTCACCTTTGTGTAAAAGTATGTAGAACACTGGCTAGATGATAGTGTAGTCGGAAGAATTCTCAGATTCATGCATAGATTGAATGTCAAGCCAAAGAAAATCAAAGACTAAAACTAATCATTATAATGATTTGGAAATTTCATTAGAAAGACATGGTTGAACCAAGGAAATTAAGACATTCCTAAATCAATCTATAGGAAATTATTGTAAAGCAAAAATAAATAAAATATAGCAAAGTGATCTATATCAGAAAAGACAGAATGGAAAACAAGAAGAGTGTCGTGCTTCAAGGGCTGATGAGATGGTCGATGCTGGCAACTTTTTAAACAATGAGAAAAAAAAAAGAAAAGAAAGGCAAGAAATGGATTAGTAGCCAATAAGACAGCATTTCAAACCATTCATAAAAAAATACATTATTTTAAAAAATAGTTAGGAATTAGAGAGATGGTTGAGGAGTTCAAGCCTTTGCTTTAATAACAAAAGGACCTGAGTTTGGATCCCAGATACCAAGTGAAAAATGCCAGGTGACCTGCACTTCTGACCCTAGAAGGCAGAACCTGGGAAACCACAGGGTAGAGCAACAAGACAGTAGAGCAACTGAGGATGATTCAAGATGTCACCTTGGGAATTGCACAGGCACACACACTCAAGAAGGGCCCCTGTCTGTGTGTGTGTGTGTGTGTGTGTGTGTGTGTGTGTGTGTGTGTGTACAAAGAAATTCTTGCAAATGCCTATAAATCTCAGCACATGAGGCTGAGACAGCGGTATCAAGAGCTCAAGACAGATTGGAAACCTGCAATACATAGGCGGCCTCGCTCAGAAAAAAATATGAACAGGCAAACCAACGAAACCAAATAACAGCCAAACCCAAACCAAAAGCCAAACAAAGAAGTATAACAAGCAGGAGAAAACTGAACAAGTATAATCAGATTATTTACATAAAATAGCAATTAGATCTTCACATCCCCTGCATGGATAGCTTAGAGGGTTAGAGGCATTCCCAAAACTACAATATGCTAGGAAAAACCCTAGATAAGTGCATTGGGGGTAGAAGACAGAACTTTTCTAAACATTAAAACAAAGGGGGGAAAGTGATGAAAATTTCATGTATTGCATCATATAAAATGAAAAATGATGTATTCAAAACTGCATAAACACAGAAGAAGATACCAACCATGAAAAAAAAGAGAAAGTGGGAAGTTGGGGGGGGGATAGAGTCAGTGCTAGAGATACCTGTGCTCATAACTGGCTATCTTAATTCAGTCCTAGAGCCAATGAGGTGGGGTGAGAGCTGTCTTCTGACACACACTAATAGTGACACATTCTCTCTCTCTCTCTCTCTCTCTCTGACACAGAAAACAATTTAAAAAACTTACCAGAAAATGATTTTTCATTGAAAGGAGATGGTCAAAAGAAGTGAGAAGTGGTATCTAACAAAGAAAATACAATGACCAGTAATGAGATGCTAATACTGTCCTAATTAAAAGAACAGGGATGCTAGTTTCCCAAAATGTGCAAAGAGTGAAACTTAATAATGATTATTCCCTGAAAAGAGGAGTTACAAAAAATTTACTTATTTCTTTTTGGATTGTGTGTGTGTCCCTGTGCAGGTCCAAGGATGACTTTGGGGATCATCCTTGATTGCTCTACCTCCTTTTTGCTTTGCTCAGGATTTCTCAGGCTCCGTTTTCCGCAGAACCAGAAGTGAGTGCAGAAGTAGGCAGTCCATTTCTGCCTACCATTTTTTGTGTGGGATCTGGGATCTAACCTCAGGTCCTTCTGTTTTTTTTTTTTTATTATTACTAATTTTTTTTATTAAAAATTTAATTATACATTTTAAAATTTTTTACCAGTTCCCTCCCTCCCCCCTCCTTCCCCTCCCCTTCCCCCAGTGCCTCCCCCCCAATTCCCAGAGAGTCCTTTATTGTGTACGCCTAACTCTCCACTGGGTCCTCCTCTCCGATGACATATAAAGGTCCTTCTGTTTTTGAGGCAAAGTCTTAACCCCTGAGCCATCTCTCCATTTGAAAAATAATCTTTCTTCATCTGTGAATTGGAACAGAATCTCCAACTTTCTAAAGACTTTATATATATATACACACATCTTTAAAATATTAAATACTGTCCTATTTCTACCCAATAATTCTGTTTTTAGCAAATTGTCTAAAATTATATTCTGTATACTTACATATATTTCTCACTATGATGGATTTTAAATGTATTGTGAATTCTTTGATATATTTAACAGCAAGTATGAGGATTTGTGCCTTCATTCATGAGTGTTTCAGAGTAAGAAGTCAATCATTATTGATGAAATTGCAATCCCTCATTGATTACTGCCACAATGACTTTGCCTTCCACTTGTAAAGGTGGATGTGGTGGGATTTTTTTTTGATATAAAGAGATCTAAAGCTTAAGGAAACTGAATGACTCAATCATGAAACCTTCAAGCATCGAAGTATTATTTTTAGTGTTCACATTATTGTGCATTAGAAAAATGGCATCTCAGAACAAAATGACAAAAATCACTCATAATCATTCAACCAGATGTAACCATTATGGCTAGCATGTCTTCTAATTTGTGTTGACGCTGAACTTCCCCTTTTCCAATTTGAATCACATGTGTTGAAGGAGGCATGGCAAACGCAAGTTGAGTTCCAGCTGCCATGGAAATAAATGAAAGTCTAGTTAGAGTGCCCCAGAATTGTCACATGTCTACATTTTTCATTATTCATATGATCGTGTTAGTAAGATGTAGGTGTCCATTTGACGATTGAGAACTGAGCTCAGGACAGTTGTGTGAAGAAGGAGTGGTTCAGGAAAGCCCTGAGTAAATCCGAAGGAATCATTTAATTGGTGAAGGAAGACCCAGCTCAAGGTGGGTGAGCTCATTCTCTGAGCAGATGGATGAGATGAAGGAGGCTGGTCTGTCATACTTGGACAGATTCACAGTCTCGAAAATGAAGAGATTTGATCCGCTCTCAGCAATTCCTGTGGCCGTGTTGTGGCCATTTCCCTCGACTCCTGGTGTTGCTATGAACTCCTAAGGAGCTTCACTGTGACTGCAATGGACAGTGGTAAGCAACGAGTAAACACTGTTGTTCTCCCAGGAAACTTGATCATGAATTTATCAGCAACACGCAACAGATCGCAGCAACAATCATATCCATCTCTCTCTGGGTCTTGGCTGCTTGGAGGTGCTGTTGCTTTCTCTGCATCGTGGTGAGGGGTTGTGTGGGTCTCACTAATCTTTTCCCTGGATGGAGTCTTTCCTTGCCTGGTACCACTCGCCAAGCTCTAGAGTCACATTTGCCCCCAGAACTCTTACTTATCTCTCACGAAGTGATTTATATTATTTTAAAGTGCTTCTAGTATTGTTACCATATAAAAGAAAAATCCAAATATACATAACAAATAAAATCATCACAAAAAATATGGTAAGTAGGGTTGGGGAGATGGCTCAGTTGGTAAAGCTCTTTCTGTGGAAGCTTAAGGGCTTGAGTTCAAATCCCCAGTAATCACACAGAAGCCAGATGTAGCTTCAGCAGTACAGGGAGAAACAGGCAGATCATCCAGGATCCCTGAACAGTCAGTCTGGTGAGATTAAGGATAAAGAAAGACCCTGTCTTAAAAAATAAGGTAGAGAGTGATAGAGGAAAGACCCACCCTACATCAAGATCTGGCCTGTATGTGGGCACACACAGGATGAGTATCTCCATCACACACACACACACACACAGATGGATGAGCAGGTAAAACTCCTCAAGTAGAAAAGATGTGTGCTCTGAACAAATAAGCACTAGAGAGACTTGAATGTAGAAAGGAAGGAGATGGGACCTAAAACAGTGCCAGCCCACAACAGAGGCTCGGCTAATAATTATTGAATTCAGTGGAGTTAGAGTTTCAACTCTAATTGCTCCAAGCAGGCTGACTGAATCCTCTTGTCCGCGTCAAGCTCCATTACACAAATGTCCTGCAAGAGGGAACTTCTTCCGGGGGGTTGGCTGTTTGATTGGCTGTTTGATCATCGGGGAAGCCTGTGGCCCTGGTCTTTGATTGACATGCGGCGGCCCCAGCCGATAACTACTGTGGGATGGGAAGCAATCCTGCTTCTCATATCAACCCACCGATGTTTCTGGTGTGGAAGGTCAAGCAAATCATCCAAAGACACCGAGTAGATGGTCTTGCCAAACCTGCCTGTCAGTTTTGGGATCAGAGAGATCAGATCCTTAATTTACAGCGTTATCATTTGTGGAAGCGATAAAGAGTTAACGTGGAAACAAATTATGAAGATTCAAATAGGAAAATAAGCGATTGATTTTTTTGGTAGAACAACATAAAACACAGGCAAAATCATTAAGGAATGCTTTATGTGTCTGAATAAGTATGAGTTTTACATATCAAAAATCATGAACGAAACTAAAGACAAAGGAGTAAAATGTGGAAACAGATTTGCTGCAATTATGACAAAGGGCTGATCTGAGGGAGTTTCATAAGTAGATTAGACAGGCACTGAAGGCCTCAAAAGACAACTGGACAAAAGACATGGATAGGTGATTATTAAAAGGAAATGACTAGAGAAAATCGTGAAAAAGCAGTTTAATGACAGTAGTCACAGATAAATGCAAGTTGAACAATGCAATCTTTCTTTAACCTAGCCAATTAGGAAGGATTTCATTTTGGCAGTGATATCAGTCACTACCCAGAGATGTGAAGAGTGAAGTGCAGTCCTCATTTATCTGCTAGGATAGAAAACTATTCAACTACGAATCCTCCATTTGACAATGTCCTTCAAAAGTCTTAAAAATGATATACATATAGAAGCGTATTCTACCTAACAGCCTTAAATTCAAGGATTTTTGCAACCACATCTTCACTTTAGCATAATTTATAAAAGCAAAAGTGCGAGTCTTCAAACATCCCATAGCAAGAATTGTTTTGCATCGGTATGATGTGAAATTAGTCACTAAAATTATTTGTCATGGCATTTTTAGTGACTCAGGAAAAACAAATGCAAAATTTTGTGCATTGTAGAACCATGCCAAGGTTTCGAGAATGGCAAAAAGACTGGAAGGCCTCTTTAAAATATTAAATATTAAACTTTAGTAATTCATAGGGGCAGAAATAAAACATTCTTCTTATCTTTATTGCAGCTTATATTCTCATTTTGTACCTATGCTGTGTGATCTTCAGTTGGTAGTGGATCACTTTGATCATTAGGGAAAGCAAATCATCATTATTGAAGCAAATCTGTAAAATTAATCTTGTTTCTTCCTGGTAGAAAGCATTTTAATTAGCTGTTTTGCAGTAACATATGTAAGTAGTATTTTACAATTCTAGTCAAACAAGGTAGTAACTCACTTAAGGCATGGACATGGTAAATATTAACTCAGTGAAAGTATGTATGTATGTTGTATGTAATTTGAAATGATGGTTAATTTAACATGTATACACACACACACGCACACACATGTTCAAATTCAGCCAATTTCAAAGCTTTGCTCATTGTTGTAGAGTGTAGAGCTTTCTTTTCCTCCCACCTAGGTCGTACTATTCTATTCCTTAACTCTTTTGAGAAAACTGTTTTTCAGACATGGTTGTCTTTAGACTCCTTCCTTTATATATATAAAATCCAGCACTTGGGAAGATGGAGGAGATGATCCAGAGAAAAGTCATCCTCAGTATGCAGGGAGTTTGAGGCCAGCTGAATGGCAGGAGACCCCGTCACAAAAAGTCAAAGTTAAGCCAAAAATAAAATAAAATGAAATGGAAAGTTGAAGAGACAATTCCCTTCCAAGATCAAGGATTCAGCAAGGATAATACATATTTGTCTATTATTAGGAGTGCCAGAAGTCACCAGTTTCAAAATTCCATGAGGGTATTTGCATCGACCTTGACTTTCTGTGGTCTTGATGTTAGGGTAAAAAAGGTTCCCAAAGTAAAGGTAACTTTGATCCCCTTTCTGAGTGTCTGCCCCGTCTAGGGGCTGATTCCCACACTATTGGTGTACCCGTATTTCCCCCAGAACCAGCCGAAGGCAAAGTTGTCTGAGAGCTTTGCTTCTTTTCCCTACCTTCTCCAGAATTGCTTCACCGTGCTTCAGTCACACCAAAGGATGCTGACACTTGTGAGTATCTTCTGCATGTTAAATTTTATGTTAAGGATTTTCATCGTTATTATTATCATCACCACCATAACCTTTCGGAGTTATTTGCTTCATTTTACAG
Source organism: Typhlomys cinereus (assembly GCA_023101885.1). Lineage (NCBI taxonomy): Eukaryota > Metazoa > Chordata > Mammalia > Rodentia > Platacanthomyidae > Typhlomys > Typhlomys cinereus. The sequence continues at coordinate 601,266 of JALPQD010000466.1, read as the reverse complement.
ATCTGGATGCTGAAGTCCAGAAACATTAAGTAAACTGCCAGTGGTCACACAGCTGCACACAGACTATGTTCAAATTCAGCCAATTTCAAAGCTTTGCTCATTGTTATGGAGTAGTGTCAAAACTTAATATCCATTCTAGTTGTACAAATGCCTTATTCACCAACTAAAGTCCAGACTGTCTTTCAGTTTGAAATGTTAGAATCCATCATATTTCTCTTCAGAGCACAGAACTTTCTGGAAGCATACAGGTGTCTGCCTAGTTCTGATAGTTCAAACTGAACCTTGCAAAGCGAATCTGGGCACCTTCCAGTTTTTTTTTCAGATGGGCACACATATCCCCCACATGGTGTGACAGATAAAATTCATGGGCTCATTTTTCTGTGGGTTTAACATTACATCAATAATTTAAAGATCTCTTGGAAGGTAATTAATTCCCCCGCTTCTCTCTGTGACTGATCATGATGCGAAAACACTGATTCTTGGAGAATTCTTCTTTGCCCCTAATCAATTCTGATTCTGTTTCTACTCAGCTTTCTGCTATTAGGCTTTACTTTGGGCCACCCAGACACAAGTTTCTCCTTTGTAAAAAGAACCCAAATTAAAAATACTCATCTATCCCTAGGGATGGGGAGAGTTAAATGAGACAATGTAAGTAAAATTCTTGATAAGAGAGCTGAGGGAGGGAAGGTGGGGGCTCGGGAGGGTCTACTTCCTCATTCCAGTTGGCGGTCTCTCTTGGGTTTCCTGCGTTCTCTATTTAAAGGTCATGGTGCAGCGGATGAGCTTTCTTTTTCCCCCACCTAGGTCGTGCTAGATTTTCTATTCCTTAACTCTTCTGAGAAAACTGTTTTTCAGACATGGTTGTCTTTAGACTCCTTCCTTTCCATACTGTACTAAAGAACAGGACTTAACAAGCTTTATATAAAGTCAGTTAAAAATGTTTTTTTTTTTTTTTTCCCCACTTACCACCCTCCACTGTAAGGAGAAAAAAGGAAACAAACAGAAACACACACACACACTGGAACTCTGAGTCAAAGTGTCCTTGGAATCGTTAAACTAAGCAATCATAGTTAAGGAGTCAAGGAAAGAGTATCAAGAAAATAGACTACAAAGGAGAAGGAAAATCTACAAACCTAACAACGTTTCCTAACCAATTTTCTGGTTAGCACGGGCTTCTGAAGTCTGTTGTGTCTGTGTGATGGTGAGCCGCCGAGGGACTGACCCAAGTCGGGGGACCTTGTATGGAAACCCCACCAACCCTGGAAGTGTCATAAATCACAGAACTGTTTCTGGTGTAAACGTAGCCAGCGCACGAGGTAACGGAATCTCTCCCACCCAGAAGCAGATCACGGAAACACTCTTACAGATTTGATTGTAAGGAATTATAATTGGTGTCTAAAACAAACAAAGAAATCAGGAAGCTAAAATCTTACAGCTGGCGGGGAGCTGAGAACCCACTTCACTATTCAAAGTTTCAAGACTCAATTCGCCAAGCTCTGAGTGGAGCACATTCCAGGCGCCCCGCAAGGACATTTCCTGCGGGATGGTGTTCGCTTGTGCCCACGACTCCCTCCACCCCCCCCCATGCTAAGAAGCGATTGTCAAGTTTCCCCAGGGTCCTCGGGGGCCACCAGATCTACCTGTCGCACCCAGGACCGTTCCCTAAAAAGAAAGCATGAGAATGGAGGATGCCCGGCCCTGTCTCGGGCGATGGCTCCGGGAATGACCGTGCGTGGGTCGCCCGGATTCCGAGCTCGGCTTGGGTTTCCCGCAGGGCAGCTGGCGCGGCGGGTGGGGGCCGAGCGAGGCGCACAGCTGTCCCCCGGCGGCGCGCGCTCCCCCGCCCCCGAAGTCGCCCAGGAATTCTATTGCCCTGACGTGCAAGCCGCAGGCGTCCCGGCCTGGGATGTTCGAACCCTGCAAACAAATCACACACACACACACACCCCGCACGCACGCACGCACACACAGAGTGGGAAGCACGCTGCGGTCACCATTCGCCGGGGTCCCTCGAGCGGCCCGCCCTGCCCCGCGGCCAGCCAGGTGGCTCCACAGGGACCACGCTGCAGACGTGAGAGTCCTGACATCCTACGCGCTCCGGGCCCGCTACGCGCCACGCTGCCGGGACCCCCGTGCGCCCCGGCGCCCTCCATAGTTGCGGTCCCTGTCGAACTCCACGCGTTGGCCTGCGAGTCGGACTCCGCGCGCCTAAGGCGCCCCAGCACCCCATCACCGCCGGCGATCCCTCTCGGCCCCAGGCCGGGGACCTGCCCTGCGCTGCCACCTCACTGTGCCTAGCGGTCTCGGGGTCTACGTTGGGCACCAGCAGAGCGGCAACGGCATCTTGCCGCTCGTTTTGATCGAGCCGCAGCACCACCCGGGATGCACGAGGCCCAGCTGCCTCCCACCTGGGGAGGTCCGCGCGGGACAAGCCCCGCGCTTCCCAAGGACAGCGCGATCTCCCCTTCCCATATTTCCTTGTGATATGTCGCCTATGATTGCCAGTTTCCACAGTTTAGCTATATGAAACCCAAGAAAACGTTCCTCATAACATTACCAAGAGAAGCAGGTGGGCTAGGAAACTAACTGGATACTGAGCAAGGTTTTGATCTGCGAACAAAAACGAGTGAACATCGTAGCCCAACTTTTCTGTTTTCTAATCTGAATCTCAACGAACTGGGCCATAACATAAAATTCAAACAATTCTATCTCACCTGCCTTAAATGAGGGGACTGGCCAGTCAGCCTCCATGAAGTGTCTTTCAGAACTAGAAGGTCTATTGATTCTGTGCCCGGGAGATTGACATTTAGGTTTACAAATACTTTGTTGTTTAGAGCCGCGGGTGGAGATCAGGTGTCAGAGCAGGGAGGGGTCTTTTTTTCTCTGGCTCTCAGTCTTTGGGACAAAGTTCCATGCTGTGGGAGAAACACAGTATCAAGTATTGATTATCTAGTCCTTGAACACGGTTTGTACCACAATTTGGTGGCTGGGTACTGAGAGGACTTAGTTACATATTTTGAGTTTCTGTTCCTTGCCTTACGTTTTCAATCCTCGACAGATTAAAAAAAAAGCAACTGCTTTTCTTTAGTCTCTTTCACAAAGCAGAAGAATCAGTCGCATTGATCAAGGTGGATAGCTGAAAACCTAACCCTCCCTGAGCCTGTTTCCTGATGTTGTTTGCCAAAATGATTGAAAATGGGGCGTTCTGGGGGAGGAACTCTCTCCTTCCTCCACCCAAGACATTCCCGAAGGTCTTTTGACATAGGAGTTTCAACACACTGCTTCTTCAATATGGCCGAGACCGTGCTCACTACAAAAGATGTGGTATAATGGTCAGAAAGAATCTGGACTATTTTTATGGAATGAATTATCTTTGTTTACCTCGGTGAATCACTTCGCCCTCCTGGTTGGTTGTGACCCACCCGTTTGCTGGGCTACAACGGCCAACGTCCTGTCAAAGGGGGAGAAAAAGAAGGAAGATGTGTGAGCTCCCCCTGGTGCTTTGCTGCAATCAGGCCGGCTGAATCACGCTGAGAGAAAACAACAGTCTACACTGTGGAAGGAAAAAAAAAATGAGCTACATTCTTTCCCTCCAATAGGGCAGATTTGGTGCTGATAGGTGGGGTGTGATCACCGGGCTTTGGGCCTGAATGTCCTATGTCATTTTAGGAGGTTTGAACATCTTTACAAAGCAGGAGGAGTGGGGATTTGGAGGCTACCACAGAGGGGTGGATTACTGTTAGAATCACACTGGATTACTTTTGATCCAGAGTTGTTCTCTTTGTCAGTCTGACCAAGTGGTTTTCACACATATCTTGTTGGTTCATAAATATACATACAGATACTGTGTCAATCAAATTCACCAGAGGGCCTTTCTTTCTAGACAACATGTCCCATCCTACCCATATCCTACGTTCCTGTTAGAACCGTGAGTTCTGGAACTTAATAACCCCCAGCCATTTGCAAAAGCTGGGGGAGGAAATCCCGCCCATTTTCTTGGATGTATGAGTTGCACAGGCCTTTGGCAATGTATCCACAGACTTTCCCCTAATCCCACTCTTGGATCAAATACTTCATCTCTGCTCCACACAGGCAAAACAGTTTCCGTATAAACTCCAGGAGTCATGAACATGGTGGCAAAAAAGCAGTGGTCAACATGAACACTGTTTTCACTTCTTACAGGAAAACAGACCTTTTGTTTCCTTTCATCTTAACCATGTAGTTTTGGTGGTGTGGGAACCTCATATAGCCATGTGTAACCGGAGACCTTTTTACAAGACCACAGTAGGCCTTGATTAATGCAGTTCACAAGCTCTCTATCATTCTACTCTCTGGTTCTGATTCCACTGTATGGCACCAGCCTCCTTTCTTTCTATGAATGTCTTTCCCACATTTGTCCCATAAACATCCCTTCCAGAAGCCACTTAGCATTCCCAGCTCACTTCAGCTACCAGAGACTCACCTCTTTCCTGGCCACTCTAGCATCTTGCTCCTTTGAGTATCCCTTGCTCTTTGCATCCTATGAGCTGTCTACACTCTTTGCTAAAACTCCTTCAGGCACTAGAAATGTTACCTCCTGCCTGAATGTGTAAAGGTAGTGGCTTTCTTTTGTTTGTTCTGTCTCTTTGTTGTTCATACTCTTTGCTCCAGTATGGTGATATTCTTCAATCATTCTCTGCCAAATGAGTCCATTGAAATGAGAATCGGGAAGGATTTTTCTTAATCTCGAAAAAATTCAATTCCCATGTCTTTTAAATGAAAAATTGTCAAATTAAGGAGCCATTTCCAGGATTTTAATTGATGCATTAGCGATGCTTTTGCCTGAACCCCAAAAGGATTTAAGGTGGGCTTAAAATATTATGAAAACTAGACAAGATTATTAATTCTGTCCCCGAAAGCTCTAAAATTGTATAGTTCTAGATCCCAAGTTAAACAATGATGAGGTTTTGTTTTGAGATAAAAGGCATGCTGCTTGCTAATAGCTCTCATTATCATGTGAAGGAAAGAAATTATGGATAAAAATTTTCAGAAATATTTTGTGTCTCTTTGCATATCATACTCAGAGACACATATATACACACACACTCACGCTAGAACGGCTCTGGCAGGGAACATAGGTTGTTTAAAGTGTAGCTATTCAACTGTCATATAAAGTGAAATCTATATTTTCTCTCCCTATATGACTATATATTTAACATCTCCATGCATATGTGTGTGCATACATATGTATATGTTATATACACACACTCCACATTATTATTTCAAAGGGGATTTTGCTCCTTCTGGCTACCCGCAATAACTAGTCAATATTTACACTCTCGAATATCGATGACATCGCACGCGCGTACACACGAAAGCTGTGCAGAACGTCTCCATTTTCAAGCAGAGTTTTAATTATTTGTGAGGACTTCAATTGTTCACAATCTAATGTTATGGATTGGTCCTCACAGTGTGAAATGCAACTGTCCAGAACTCCCACAGTATTATAAATAGGCTTCTAAAGCCGGCTTGATTGATGTTTGGCATAAAATATATTCCTCTGAGTACGTATATTCCTTCTGTTCATCATTTTCATAGAAAAATACCAGGGCTGATTTTTTATTCAAATCTCCAATTTATGCAGGGTTTAAACCACTAAATACTTAAAGCCTTTCTCCGATCTGTTCTTCCCCCCTTTTCTGTAAGGTAAGTAACTAAATCTTCTGCTTCAACAAAATAAGGATTGTAGATTTAGCAGATTCCTGTGGGGAAGAGGGAAGAGTTTATTAATTATATTGAGAATCAAATAATACGCTTCTTTGACACTAATGTCCCATCTCGCTCTACCCCACATGCCTTGTGGGACAGCTAGAAGCCTTCATTAGGATCTAGATTGCCACATTTATGGTTTTTAAGAAGAAAGAATTTAATGAATGGCATTCTGATTTGAAGAGAGAGTTTGAGATGGTTTAAGATTTAAGCTGTCACTGTGAAATGATTTTGTTTTTAAAGTATGTCCCAGGGATTGGAATTGAGCCCATCCAGAAAGTGCCATAAAGTACATTTTCATGGGTTTTAATAAATTTTTAATACTGATGAAATGCATAGTTTTCCTTCACAACCCTTATCTGCATTTGACAGAGTCCTACGGAAAACTTTAAGTACCCGTTTAAAGCAATTTACAAGATATCGTAGCGATCCCCAGCAATAAAGAATGATAAGTGATTTTCTTCAAAATTTTATTTTATCTCAACAATATTATAACCAAGTGCTTTATCTGGATTCTACTGGTTCCAGCCAGTGTTTGTATTGCTATATTTACCAAGAGTGTGCATGTTATAGGTATGATCATAGAAACAAATTCCACTTGAATGCAATCCTGAAACTGTCATTACCTGATTGACAGCAGTAACTGCTGTTTATTCGATAATATTTATTGCATGTCAGACACTGAGCTAGGCAAATCCCATCATTACTGCATTGGGCTTTTATAACTACGCTGTGGAAGAAATTGCATGATCATTACTGTTTTAAGGATAAGAAATAGTAGATCCGAACAGTTCAATGATCTGCCCAAAGTCACCTGCTTAGTAAATAATATAGGTAGGAAATGAACTACCACAGTCTTATGCGCTCCACTATTCTGAGAGTTAGTTTTTCTGCATAGGATAAGTTAGGGAATTCTTCAGACTTCGCAGGCCTTGTCATCGTTCAACTTTGTAGCATTGTGAAAGCAGATCTAGATAATGTGTAAATGAATTGCATGGCTCTGTTCCAATAAAGCTTTATTAAAAAACCAGATGGTGGGCCAGATTCCACTAGCCTATGCTGACCGTGTCTTCAGGCAGAGAAAACCAAGAGAGGGAACCTCACTTTAGAACAGGCAGATCTCTGTGCTGAATTTGTTTTCCAAGGGAGCAAAAGTAGTATGAATTGAGGGCTCAAAAACTGCCTCCTGCCTTGGCACACGCTTTACTTAGAATTCATTTAGAAAGATCCAGTAAGATAACACAGGGGAGAAGGCACCTGCTCACAAACCTGGTGACCTCGGTTCCATCCTCAGAGGTGAAAATCCACATAGATATAGATATAGATCATGCATGGTATAGCATACACATCATAGCATGTATAATCTCTCTTTCTCTCTCTGTCTGTCTTTAGAAAGTGAATGCGTTAAAATTTGCAAAAAAAAAAAGGAATATACCTATAGAAATGAGATCTTATATTAATCTTATATTACCTTTTTTTCTGCTTTTTTTTTTTTTTTTTTTTTTTGAGATCGAGGCTCATGGATTCCAGGCACACCTTGAACTTGTTGTAGCCAAAGATGACCTTGAACTATGATCCTTCTGCCTCTGTTTCCAGAGTGCTGTGACTACAGGTGTGCACAACCAGGTTTGGTTTATGTTGTGCTGAGGATTTAATCCATGGCTTTCTGGGCTTTCTGCATGTGGCGGAAACATTCTGCCAACTGAGCCACATGCTTAGTCCTTGCAATAGCATCTGAGTTTCCTTTTTACCACGTTGTAACTTGAAAGTAGCGTGGTTAAGCAGGAGTCCAAGACTAACTGAGTTTCACGCCCCTGAAGCCACCCAGCCTCTCGCACAATGAGCTTAGTTCTGTTCTCCGCGAATTATCTGTGCTCTCAGTCACTCTTGCTGCAGACTCTGGTTTATTTCATTGGACTTCTGTCGTCTGTTTCAGATGACAACTCTGATCCTGGTAGGCCTAGGTATGTCACATACTTCCCAATCCCTCAACTAGATATCCCAGGAAGCAGATTCCATCTACCTGTGAGCCAACTTCTCTTCTCTTCTTTGGACTGTCTCTCCGGAAGTTTGCCTTCTCCCATTTCTGGGTCCTCCCTTGCAACAAGTTGATGTGTTTTTGAGTCAAGCTGTCCTGTACCTGGACTTTCTGCTCTTTCTGTCTCAGCCTTCCTAAGTGTTGTCATTATAAATGGATACCACCATGCCATGCCAAGTTGAATTTCTTAGACAATGAAGCCAGAGAATACAGCCAGCTCCCTCAGAAGGCACCTTAGGGCTTTCTTGGCCTGATTTACCCAAAGGCAAATGATGGGAAAGGCATCTTTGCCCGAAGGAAAGTAGTTCCTTTCTTTTATATCAAAAACAAAGTAATAAGACTGTAAGAGTTATCATTAGTAGAGCTAAGTTGCACAAGAATTCGCTCTAAGAGTCCCCTAATACAGCAAAGTAACAGGAATATAGTTTGAGACTGATTGGAAAAAATGCAAGCATAATGAAATTAAAGAAAGCCAATCTGCCAGTTAATAATTTTGAAAGTCAAAGCTAAACATTGGGTGATGTAGGTTTATCAGTGTTTTCTATTCTTCCTAATCAAACACATTTTTAAAATTTACTTTTCATATAAACTGTACTGATTTTTTTAAAAAAATTTAAGAGCTAAGCAGTATTTTTAACCAATAGGAAATGTCTCTGGTCTTGGATTTAATTCTTGAAATAAATCAAGTCTTTGAAAGTCTTTGAAATCATCCTGAGATGAAAGGATTTAGGGGGTTCAAAGACAAGAAGTAATCCCTTGTCTTGTGTGGACCAAAAGGAATGATTGTAAGTAGGATTCCTGCCCTTAAGTAGATTATAGTGTCACTGTGGAGATAAAGTTAACACTTAAGAGACAATTCAAACTGAATAGTATGGCAGTCGTGAGCAGATGGACTTGTGGGTGTATGGACAGGAAAGCTATGACAAAGTGAGCCTAGTATGCTTGTCACAGTCCTACAGTGAGTGTTTTTCAGAGAAGCCCAGTGCATTAGACACTTTTCTTGTTGCTGTGCTAACATAGGAAAAGCAACTGGAGGAAGGTTTTATTTGACTCATGATCTGAAGGAACTGTCATCATAGTGGGGAAGTCACAGTAGCAGGAGCATGGTCATATTGCATCTGCAGTCAGGAAGCAAAGAGTGGGGGGTGATGGTGGCTCTCAGTTCACTTTCTCTTTTTTATATTTAGTCCAAGACCCCAGCCCATAGGTCAGTGCTATTCATCTTTAGAGTGGGTCTTCCCACATTGATTAACCCATTCTAGAAACTCCTTTGTGGACGTGTTGGAAGTTTCTTCCCTTTGATGATTCTTGATCCTGTTGAGCTGACAATACTAATCAACACAGTCAACCTCAAAGTAATTGGTGCTAGAAAGACACTGGTATTTTTATATGAGAGAATGACCAGAATATAAATACCTTCAATTATAGGTAATTAAATCTTTTGGTAATTCAAGTATAACACATGCAGTAGGTACTTAGGGAACATCTATTCGGTATGCAAATCGAATTTTAGGAAAATTAGCATGTACAGACAATGTTCTGAAGCGATTGGACCCAAGAAAAAAGGTTTAATAAAATGGATTAATAAATCCATTTTGGTGATTTGTGTATTTTGGCCAGTAAGCAGAACAAAGGGAACATTCAAGGACCTATAGCAGCAAGCAGGAGATGAAGTGAGCATTCAAGGACTATAACTTGAATAAGTACCTATCTGTCTGATGTGTAAGAAGAGATTTGTCACACTACTTCCCAGAGGTGCTTCCTTTGACCCAGTGACCTACAGACTGCCTTCATAGTCCACAGGTGATAGGACAGCTGCTGGAAGTGTGAACAGATGCACTCCGAGATCGAGATCGCCACTGAGATCACTGTTTCACCACTGGCTTCTCCCTTTTGCAGCTGTTGCCTAGGGTGCATTCGCTGTACTGAGAGAAGAATTGCCCCAGCAACTGCGAAGACTGTCCGACTGTGCATTGGCTCATTCTTGGCTGGTGTGGCCTTACGTTGGAAATAGTTGTGCAGGATTCCTCCCAGTATAAAGAGCCCCAGTACAGCACAATGCAGCATTGACTTGTTGGTCTGGTATTTATCCGGGATCCCACGTACCCCTGAGATCTTAGGGGATTTGCAAGGAAGAACAACAGTTCAATCGAACTGGGGATAAAATATAGCTCTTCAGTCTTTACCATAGTTCTGATCATTGACAAACAAATGGAGCAATTTCCTGTCCCCGCTCATTTCATCAAGATGGACTCTTCTAAACCGGGAGAAGAGAACGAAGTTTGAAAAACTTTGAACAATCTTTCTAAACCCCTACCCAGTTCTTTCCTAATCACTCCACCAAAAAGTTTGCTGTCTGAAATCTTGGTCAGTGGCAAGCACATGTTGTGGGTGGTGCTTATACTCATGGGACACACAAGGTCAAGTTTAGAGGTAGGAGATGAAAATGAGCAGGAGAGGTATTTCCTGAACTGCCAGGTAGGAAGTGGTTGGTAGCCTGTGTAAATAGAAGGCAGAGTACAGAGATTAAGGAAAGAGTAAATAAGGAGAAAGTGCTAGCTGCATGCATACTGCAATGAATGAAATATGGGAAGAAATTAGAGTAGAACCTAGGGTGGGGTACAGAAGCTATGTTTCCCACACCAGACCCCCTCACCCCAACCTCAACTCTTCTAGTTCTTTCATTTAATGAAGTGCTACTTAGTATTTGGCACTGAAAAGGCAGAGGGATCATGTTTAGAGAATGTTTAATATAATTATAGGTGTCGTTCTGTCCCTTAGATAACTGCATTTCTTTCCCTGTGTCCCTTTGTTCTTTCCCTGTCCCTTGTTGTTTGCTACTTCCCCCTCCTTTACCTCAGGGCTAAACAGCAAGACAGTGAGCCACCCAAAAACTGAAAACATTTGAAAAATCCCTTGCTCTTAGTGTAAATTAGATAGATTGCATGCATACCTGTTGAGCTAGTTTCTCTGCTTCTGACAGGACTATGGTTCAGAGATTAGACTCTGGGCCAACTGAGAGGAAGAGAGGAAGGCATGCAGCAAGAAGAGGAAAGAGTAAGAAAATCACAGGTCTCCCTACTTTTGTCTCTTGCCTGTGGAGGATCTGTCCTGTTTATTGCTAATGGGTGTTCGTTGCCCTTCTGGGTACCATTCCATGGGGATCACTAAGAAGTAGATTTTTTTTTATTATTTATTTAATTGTGCGTGTATGCGTGTGTATGTGTGTGTGTGTGTGTGTGTGTGTGTGTGTGTGTGTAGAACCACGGATGAATTCGGGAACCACCATGGACGCCTCCACCTCCTCCTTGTTTACTCTGCCCTGGGATTCACACGCTCCACCCTACCAGGACCAGAAATGCAGGCCAACCTGGCTTCCGCCCGGAGTCTATACATGGGGTCTAAGATCCGAACTCAGGACCTTCCACCTGCAAGGCAGAGGCTTAACCTCTGAGCCACCTCTCCAATCCCAAGAAGTAGATTTTTATATTCAGAACTCACCAGAACGACATTACTCCAGTTCTAAACTTAGAGGGGTGTTGGCAAGAAAAGGAAGACCCTGGTTCTAAAAAATAAAATAGAAGGAGTAAGAAGGAACTCTTCTGCAAGACAAGGAAAGTGGTAGGATACATGGCCCGTTAGGTGTCTTAATGTGCTTTTTTTCCTCTTGTGTTGGGCTATCCTTGAGGGTAGAGATTCTCTCTTCTGAGTCTTTAGCATACTTTAGGTTTAGGCTTAAGCTTAAGCTGACCATTGTTTGCAAAGAAATTAATTGATGTTTGTCAAATGACTAAAAAAAGTAAGTGGATGATCAATGTATTTGGAGGGAGAAAGGAGAGAGAGGGAAACTGAGAAAAGCTAAGGGGTTAAAGCCTTTGCCTCACAAGCAAAAGGAACTGAGTTTGGATTCCCAGATCCTATATAAAAATACCAGGTGGAAAGGGTAGCAGTCTGCAATTCCGGCCCTGGAAGGCTGAGCCTGGGAAACCGCAGAGCCAAGCAATGAGGAGCTAGAGCAATCTAAGATGATTCCTGATATCACTCTTGGCTCTCCATAGGCACACACACACACACACACACACACACACACACACACACACATATGCTCAATTAAAGAAAAAAGAGAAGGAAGTGAGGAGATTGGAGGAGGAGAGGAGAGAAGTAGGAAGTACTAAAGATGTTAGAAGGAAAATGAACAAAAAATGTTTCAACAGAGGTGAGGGATGAATTGGGGAGGGGAGCCATGGAAAGGTAGATCCTCATTCTTTGAGAGCTTAGAAGAAAGGAGAAACAATATATACCTATTCTCTGGTTCACTGGGATAAAGAAATTCCACATAGCTTTTAATTCCCATAGTTAGCACTAAGTTTATCTTATTGTATAGTTCCTTTTCTGATCACACGCAATGTCTAGTAGAATTGACAGGTAAGAAATAATCGAGACATTCTGAGAATATGTGAAGGATGAAGTGGCAGAGTTACAGTGCAAGCACTCAGTATTCATATGTATGGAAGCATGTCTCCGTCATCTTCAGACTGCCCTTTTTATACTCCAGAGACAGAATTCTGCTGAGCGTGTTCAAAGCACCTGACGGAATCGTGGGCTGTCTCATTTTGGGCAGTTTCAGGATCACTCGCAAGATTTCTGTGCTGGTCGGTGAATTCTTTCCTTGTGTGAAGCTCCTTCTCCATGAGTTCACAGCCCAGAGGCAGGACAGACCCCCCAGTGAAGACCAGTTCACTGCACTGAATCCTGCCTGGCTCTGATCCCTTAGCAGCATCATTACCCCTCTACTTTGCTGTGGCATCTCTCACACTGACCACCTGGGACCTGCATCCAGAACTCGGCCTCCTGCAACGACTTCAGCTCTGCTTGATTCTTCCCGGATCTTCCCAGGAGCTTCATTGTGCTCCTCCCATCCCACCTGCAGCAGATCAACTGGCCCCAGATCTCCGAACTAACCTTTACTCCCATGGCTTGGGACCACCAATCTTCCTTCAAGGTCTTTCTTTAAAAATAAAAACAAACCTATTTATTCCGAGAGAGAGAGAGAGAGAGAGAGAGAGAGAGAGAGAGAGATCAAGGATGACTTTGGGATCACCCTGGATTGCTTCTATCTCTTTCTTGCTTAGCTCTGGGATTTCCCAGGCTCGGCCCATCAGGACTGCAAGTCATTTTTACGTGGGATCTGGGATCCAAATCGAGGACCTTCTGCTTGCGAGACAGAGTCTTAACCCCTGAGCTGTCTCTCCAGCCCCCAATGTCTTTCTTGGCATTGACTATGGGGCTTCTCACTCCTCACTACAACTCTGTCCTCCTCCAGGACTTCAAAGCATGCCTGGGACCAAAGTCTGGTCCTGGAGTCGTGGTGAGCCTTCTTTGATCCGCTGAATGTCCTAGAAGGCGGAAGGAAGGACTGCTTGCTCCTGTCAAGACTGACCTAGCCAGGTTCTCCCAAGCAAGATGAATGCACTCAATGATTTTTCTCCACTATGGACCCCAAATGCTTTGTTTCTGTCACAGGAACATATGTAGAACTGCAGATCAAATAACTATTTGATGGAATACAAACGCACCCATGTGACGTAGCTATTTTACATATAGTTGTATGTGTTCGTGGGAAAGATAAAAGTGCAAAGCAGTGTTTTTCACTTTTTTAGGTCCACAGAAAGATCATGTTAATAAACCTCAACACATGTGTTTTGACCAGAGGAGATATTTTATTTAGAATACAAAAATGTTTGAGAAAAAACTAACTTTTGTGTTCTCGATTCATTTGAACTTCAAGGTTTCTGTTAGTGGCATGCCCAACAGCAGTGGACATTCATCTCTGCCTCCTGATGGAGACCAGCAGCTCCAGGCTCCTGCTGCCCCACGGACATTACCCTTGAACTAGGAGCCAGAGCCAATCCTTTGTTACTGAAGTTGCTTCTGTCATGGTATTTCATCACAGCAATAAGAAAAAAAAAAAAAAAAACAACTAAGACTGACCCCCTCTCATCCCAAAGAAACAGAAAGACTTTCAAACATGATGTGGAGACAAACAAATACAATATTCTGACATCGGTATACTTAAATTCAATCCTCAACTCTATTAAAAATAAATTATATATATCTAATTCATTATAAACAGTATCACTGAAAATTCGAATTTTTTGAGCTGAGAATAAAATAATTGCGAATCATCAGTTTGTCAAACATCGGTGCTGGTTCCAACAAATCTGAGTTGACATAGTCATAGGTTTCTGATAGTTGGAGTCAGGGACATCACAAGATCCACAGGGTTGCCGGGGAGGGTGTGGGCAGATAGATTCTCAGCCTGGGATAAGTGACATCTTGCCCTGGAAATCAGCTTAGCCCGCTAGCCGACTGTCATTATGTTTCTGACTTTTCCTGATACCCAGGAGGTGCATGCGCTGGGAATAAATCTCTCTGTTGAAGTATTTGACAAGCCTTCGTTCCTGATGTCTCACACTCAAGCCTTACTTTATAGTCACATCTGTTAGTTTAAGGCATTTTTAGTTTATTGAAGAAGTCTTCACAAAGAAAAAAACAGATGATGAAAATCTCATCTGTCAAAACTGTTATTAAAACCAGTAACAGTGTGAAATTTTGTTTAAATTGAAAGCATCATTTATTTTTATCAAACATTTTATAAACAATCACATTTGAGAAAGATTTGGGGGACCTTGGAGAGCCCTCAACAAATCGTAGCTCATTATGGTGCTTTGTTTAATGTGCGGCTGGGAGAAAGGCTGGGACCGGCTCCCTTTATTTTGTCTGGTGGCCCGCAGGGTGGATACCACCGCGGAGCGGGGCTGGGTCGCCTGGGTGGGGAGGCGTGAGCTGAGAAGAGGCACAGACATGCGGACAGACATTGAACCCCAGGATCACTGCTGAGGGGCCCACGTGGTTTGCTCTTTGCTGATGGGTTGGGGGTGGTGGTGCATCATGTCCGGAACTGTGACGTACTTGAGAGAGGTGAAGAAGACGAGTGCACACGAGGGCGTCCGAAGAGTGCATGAGCTTGGCTTCCTCTCTTTCCCTGGGCGTCTGAGCTGATTTTGTGCTCAGACCTACTAATGATATCAAAGGACATTCACAGCCACACGCAGAGACATCTTTAAGTAGGGAACAAGACAGGCATCAAGTCTAGTTAGCGGACTTCCCCTGAAATCCAGATGTTTGGCAACGCCAAGAACCTAATCTGGTTACCTGGCCAGAGTTTCTTGAGGGCCAGAAGTTTTTTTTTTTTTTTTTTTATTTCAGCTCATACAAACTTATTAGGTACACCAGTTCCCTCCCTCCCTCCTCCTCCCCCCATACCCCCTGCTCCCCCTCCCCACCCCTCTCCCTCCCCATCCCCCAGTGCCTCCCACCCCAATTCCCAGCGAGTCCTTTCTTGTGCATGTCTGATTTTCCTCTGGGCCCTCCTCTCCGATGACGTACAAGGACCCAGTGGCCTTTCCCGAACCCTTTCCCGTGTTCCCCTTAGGTATAGGAACACTGCTGTGGCTGCCAATCCTTTGCCTCCAAGGATCTTGGTGCCTTTAGCAGATGCTAGACTTTGTGAGGTCAACAGTGTGTTGGACAATGCGCAGGGCATGCAAAGTCCAATTATGATTGCTGAGGGCCAGAAGGTTTACATACAGGAATGGGGCATGTGATTCGGACACATAGGGGGCGACCCTCAGACTCCTAGCGTGCTTTTCTGCATGGACTGGCCCAGCAACGATCTCACCTATCTCTTATTCTTTCCCTTTTTCAAACTTGCCTTTCTTACCGTGAAAGAAAGCTACTACTCTCCTGGGTCACCAGGTCATGTTGCTTCATTACATGCTGATCTGCTAATGAGCAAAGGACTCAAAAGGACTTTTGGAATTTTGGAGACTGTTGGGACCTAAGGAGGCCAACCACGGTCAAAGTTTTACCTGCATCTCTTTGCTCCATGCATGTAATTTCAAAGAAGACAAGGTGAAATTTCCAGCTTTAATTCCAAAAGGGTAACACTGAATGTTCCACAAAAGAACAGGCTGGATGGCTCACTACGTAAAGGCACTTGCAGTTTAGCCTGATGACCTGAGTTCATTCCTCAGGATCCACATGGTGAAAGAAGAGAATCCAGTCCTGCAAGTTGTACACACACACACACACACACACACACACACACACACACAGGCATGTGAGACCCCCTCCTGCTGCACACACTTAAATATGTAGATGTAACAAAAAATCAAGAATGCAGTAGAGAATCATGCTTAGCCTTATTATAATTTCTTGAACATTTACTTAGGGTCTCTGAAGAAAATGTATTTTCATTAGTTCTTGCCAAATAATTATGTATTGCACACCTATGTTTTCTTTCCAATGTAAGCCCCAATATCTTGTGCTCCTCTAGCTTCTTCTTGTTCACTTATTTAATTTTCATCATGTGTTTATTATAGAAATGCCTCGTAGGTTCCTTGCTAACAAAGTTAATTTCATAATGTTAATTAATAAAACCTTTGTAAGCTCTGAGTTTCCTTCCAGCCCAATCTGCTTGCTGTGGATTTATTCTGAACCTCTGCATCTTTCTTGTTATAAATTACAGTCCTTCTTGGACACATAAACTAACTGGGACAAAAGTTGTTCCTTTCATTCACAGATGCATTTCCATTAAAAATTTACTTATACCATTGAGTAACATTTATTTCTATATTTATTTATTATATATGAATATTTGTGTGTGTGTGTGTGTGTGTGTGTGTGTGTGTGTGTGTGTGTGTATCCTATGGTATGCTTATGGAAGCCAGAGGATGTGGAGTTGTTTCTCTTCTACCATGTGGGCTTGAAGGTCCAAATTCAGGTCACCAGGCTTTAGCATCAGCACTTTCCCCCCTGACCCGTCTTGCTGGCCTCAACAGTGTTTAAATTAGAATTTTACTATCTTTGCATTGCTTATTCAATTGTATATGAATAGTGATGATGACAATCAATTCTGGAAGCATTCAGATTATAGTGTATTATTCCATTCTCTTCAATTTTTGTATGCAAGAGGTATGGAGATGGAAAGGGGATTCATGGGAAAAAAGTGTAAGGGGAGGGGGCAAAGGAGCTAGGGAAGAGGAGAGGGAAGGGAAGATAAATAATATCAAGGAAGTAAGAGACAGTCTCATGAAAGGTCTACCAGTTAATTACAAGAGATCCACATGACCAATGATCAGGTAAATTCATGGAGACCTAAAATCCCTGAAGAGCAATGAACAACCCACAGGGTTGAGAAGGGCATCTAGTAGTGTGCATACCAGGCTCCAAGCAAGATCCCAAACCAGAATCACACAGAGATTCTTGCTTGAATCCAGTGCACACAGAATAACAAAGACTTGACTATTGAAAGAAGATTAGAAGGAAGGGGGAGGGCAGGGAAAGATGGGAGGAGAACTAAGAGAGAGAATAAATGGAGAGTTTTATATATATGTAGGAAAAAATATCAATAAGTACAAATCACCAATTAAAAAAATCTTCAAGCCTTTATTTCAGTAAAACAAATTCCATAAAAATGGAATGAAAACACAGATGAAGGAAAAATAGCAAGCTTTGTAATTGGTTAGGAAGGGTCTGTTCACATATATTTGAAAATGTATGGCAGTAGCTATCAAATTATTATGTATAACAGCAAGAGTGCTCCTGGGAATCAGATGGCACATTTTCATGAGAGAAATTGAGCTGAGTTTATTAAAAGTAGATTCATAGCTGTGCATGGTAGAACAGACCTATAATCCAAGCACACGGGAGGCAGAGAGAAGTAGTTCAAAGAGACTCTGTCCAAAAACAAACAATAAGGAAACATACAAGTTGAGAGAGAGAGAAAAAAAGGAAGAAAGAAAGAGAGAAAGAGGGAGGGAGAAGGAAGGAGAGAGAGGAAGGTGGGGAAGGAAGGATTTTCAAAGTAAATTCTGGCTGGAGAAACTGAGGGGCAGAGAAATCAAGTCCTGAAGGAAAAGTCAAAGGATGGAAGCAGCCTTATGTGATTTATCTTGGTAAAAGATGTGGATGGTCTAGAAAGAAGGGAATTTGGAGAAATTTATTATTATTATTATTACTATTATTACCCTGATGTACATCTCCTCTTGTTTCTCTGATCCATGTGCTTTTTATTTCTTAGTGTAAAACCTGGCACAGCTTAGTCCTCAATATTTTTAAAAAATTAAGATTAGACCTTGTTAGCCATAGTCAAGCCATTGCATAAAACTCCTCCACCCTGGCTGGTGTGTGACAATTCTCAGAAGGGACCACAAAAGCCATCCTAATTCACTTCTGACTGACTTTCTAGACTCTTGACCTTCCCACCCTAATGACCTCAAGGATGGCTATCATTCTTTTACTCCCTACCCTTATGCCTTACTTCCGTGGCAACCCTTAGCAACATCTGATAGCGATGTTAATGTAGGAGCCTCTTTTGTCCTGGGGATCCATGAAGATTCCCCATACTGTTCATGGCTTTCCCCTATTCTCTCTGACTTGAAGCTGTCTCATCTATTCTAATCTTCTCCTATATTAAGGATAAACTATGGTTCCCTTGGCCGTCAGGTCCTGAGCTCTAATAAATTCGTATTTCTTAAGTCTCTCCCTATATTAGCCTCTCTGTGTCAGTAGACTTCCAGGTCGACATTATGCATTATTTAGAGTTACTTTCAATTCTTTGCATCTCACCTCTCTACTTCTGTCCCCTTCCCCACACCCTCACCACCACCTATCTAACAGACTTGTATTCTTTTTGTGTCTGCTAGTTTAAGATGACTGATCTCATTGTTCAGTGACGAGCAGGCATGAGCCCTCAAGTTGTTATGCGCTCTTAGGAGACGGATTACTATCTCTCTGTGAAGCTAGGCATATCCAGTGGCAGCAGAGTCAATGCCTGGATTGGGAACCATCTTTTTGGATGAGCTTCATTAATTCCATCATCGATTACTGTTATGTAACACTTATGACTATGGTCCAGTTCCCTCAAGTGTTTGCAAAACTCTGGCAATATTTTACATATTTTGGAAACGTATCTGTTCATTCACAGAGCTTGTTTGTCTGTAATCAGAAACTTCCCTGGGGCCTTGCTTTCTTAACCAATGTCTTCTTTGCCATTTAAACAGCTCCATCTGTCTTTGAAGCTCTAAGTGCCATGTTAAAATTCACCAAGGTCTTATAACCCTCAAGCCATAGGCTTTTCTACTCTTGATTAGCACTGGATGTCTAAAAGGAACATCCGTGCTTATCTTTTCTATTTCCATGATACCAACTCTTTACTTAGACAGCATTCTGTCCCCTCTACGTTGACAAAGGTTGAAAACACTTTTGGAAAACTTCTGGTTATCAACCTGATAGATCTAGAATCACTATGGAGACAAATCTTTGAATATGTCTCTGAGAGATTATCTACATTAGGCTATTTGAGATGGGAAGACAAAAGGAGTTGTACCATGTCATAGACTGGGGTCCCAGTCTGAGAAAAAAGGAGAAAGTGAGCCAGCCCCAGCATTCATATCTCTCAAGCTTCTTAACTAAAAATACATTATGACCAGCTACCTTCAGCTCCTGTGGCATGTCTTTCACACCACGATGGACTAGATCTCTTTGAATCACATGGCAAAATAAACCTTGCTTTCCTTGAGTTGCTTTTGTCATCTATTTTGTTGTAGCAACAAGATGAATAGCTATTATAAAAGCCAAATATAAAAATCCTGCTATTACTCCTCAGTAATTGCCTTTCCTGCTGTGCATTCTTTAAATTCTTCTCTTGATTTCTGTGGTCCTTTCATCCTTCCTGTCTTCTGGATTCCATCTAATTTCTTTCTTTCATCACAAATGTTGCTTGTTTTTCCCCAGAGCTCTCATATCTTTCTCTAATTAATGGCTCACAATCTGAGAGTGTCCATTGCCAGCCTTGATTTGACTCTAGAATCTCAGTTCCCACTTCAAGGTTACCCTCAGCTGTACGCTTCTGCAACACTCCTAGCTCAATACAGAGTGAATCATTTCCCCTCACGGTCTGAGATTTCTGTTCTTCCTATTAATGCCTATGTGGCCTAGATGGAGGCATAATTTACATATAAGAAAACCATGTTTATTTTCCCCAAACAGTCACTGCTCTTCTGGCCTTAGAGAACCGCCAATATGCTTGTGGCCATTGGAGACTAGATTGCTTCTTGTAGAATTTTAAAAATGAACTTATGTGAAACTAGCTTTTTTGGTGTGTGTGATTTCTTTTGTTTGTCTAGTATAGCTTGAAATTCATCCACTATGGCAAGTATTAGTAATTGCTTTCTTCAGAATTGTTGTGTTCTATTTCATTAACATATGTGGATATGTTTCTCTGTTCATCTGTTCATGGATGCATGGGTCATTCAATTTTCTATTACAAATTTAGCTACTTGAATCATTTTGGTTCAGAATTTACAGAGATAAATATTCTTATTTCTTATAAGTCAACGTTCGGTATAGAACAATTAATCATACAGAAGATATATAACCACGAAAACTCTGCCAGCTGTTTTAAAAACTGTCTGTTCCATTTTGCCCACCCATTAACTCTAGTGCCTGGTTTGACTTGTGTTCTCATGAATATTTTATATTGACAGTCTTTTGAGTTTTATGAATTTTAGTAGATTTCTAGTAGAAGCATACTGACTTTTTATATTTATTACTGCTGCATAATCAGTTGGTTTTAACTAAAGCCAATCTTGTATCTTGAAATCTGATTATTTTTATTAGTGCTAGAGGTTTTTCTGTCAATTTGCTCTTTATACATAGACATTCCAAGCAAAACTTTCTAATCCGTGTGCTTTTTGTTTCTTTTTCTTATCTTGTTGCATTGTGCAGAATTTCTAGTAGTATTGTAAAGGAACAGTTACGCTTTTGATCTTAGAGCGAAAGCTTCAATTTCTTATTAAGAATGATATTTAACTTCAAGTTTCTTTATATATCCCGTATGAAGTTGAAGAAGAGTCCTTCTATTACCAGTTTACTGAGAGTTTTTTTTATTATAAATGAATGCTTGATTTTGTAAAATGCTTTTTCTTTATCTACTGATATGATCTGATATGTGATTTTTCTCTTAATTTTCATTCAAAAATATCCCTAGAATTTAGCTGAAAATTCCTAATAAGTTCTTGAAACAGCTTGTCAATTTCTACCAAAAGTTATTGGTGATTAATTAGCAATTACATTAGAAATAGTTTTCATCTTCATTAAAGTCAGCATTTTGACCCACAAGTATAACATATCCACCCACTTGTCTTCCTTTCAATCTCCAAGTTGTGATGTTTACTGTATAGGTCTGTTCACATTTTGTTCAATTTTTTTCTGAGAATATCTCATGATTTTGTTGCTATTGCTCATGATACCTTTTTAATTTCTATTTTCAAGAATTTTTGTCAGTACAGGGCTGGAGAGGTGGCTCAGGGATTATGCCTCTGCCTTGCAGGGAGATGGTCCTGAGTTCGGACCCTAGACCCCACATATAGACGCTGATTTTTTTTCCTACTGTTTATTCATTTTCTGGCTGACTAATATATTCTCTTGGCTTTGTCAACTCTTGGCTTATTGTATATTTAATTTACTATTCTTTCTTATCGTCTTTAAGTGGAAAATTAGATCATAGACTTGGAATATTTATTCTTAAATGCTTAGCATAAATATTTAAATCAATAAACATCCCTAAGCCCCACCTTAGCTACCTTTTATAAATTCTACATATTATATATAGGCAATAACTTTTTGGAGATCTTTCATTCAAAACAGCATATAATAGCTTTTTGGAGATTTTGTTAAATAAACTGATTATTGGACAAATACACATTTTATTGTCAAAACTTCAAGTGTTAGCTTGGGCCAGGAGATACGTACCCATAACCCACACAATCTAGAGACTGAGCCAGAGAAATACCATGAGATTGAGGCCAGGCTGGGCTACAAAATGAGACCCTGGAACAAAGCTTCCACTTCACTCTCCACCCCAATTCAGTGGCTTCTCTTCTCAGCGATATGGTTACCATGTGTTGGCCTTTCTCTCCTTTTTTCACATTTTTAAAACTTTTTTTAAACATTGTTTTGCGGGGCGGGAGAGGTGGCTCAGGAGTTAAGCCTCCGCCTTGTAGGCCGAAAGTCCTGAGTTCAGATCCTAGACCCCACGTATAGACGCCGGGCGGAATCGGGGGCGGCCTGTGTTTCATGGTCTTGGTAGAGTGGAGCCTGTGAATCCTGGGGCAGAGTAAACAAGGAGGAGGTGGAGGCGTCCATGGTGGTTCCCAAATTCGTCTGTGGTTCTACACACACTAAATAAAAAAACAAACTTCGTTTTGCATTTATTTTATGCTGAATTTATTCCCCAGCCATAAGTTTTGGCTTCTTCAGTTTCTTCTGGGCTATCTTTTTCTTCTGTGCAACTTCCTCTTCTTCCAATTTGTTCCCTTTCCGTGAGGATCATCTCAACGTGGCAGGGGGAGCTCACGTATGGGTTAATCCGACCATGAGCTCTGCAAGTTCTGCGGGCATCTTGGGTGCCTTGTTCACTGGATACGTTCAATGATCTACATCCAAACCCTTAAGTTCAGCATCACTCTGCATTTTTAAGCATGTGCAGCAAAAACTTAGCACTCTTTGTGGGCTTCCGACCCTGTGTCCAGCCCCACTGTTTAGCCTGGGCACACCCCAGCTCCACCACTGTTTTGCCAGAATGGCACACATTGCTTCTTTAAAGTGACATCTTTCAGGTATTTAGTGGCTTTTTGGATATGCATGCCCTTGGTGGCCTGGGCATCTTCACGGGTGTTCTTAAAGTGAACACGTAGATTTGAGCCTCTAGACTTGCATGATTTTGTAGGGTTCTCTGGGTCATGAGAGTAGCCAACTGTTTTCACAGGTCAACTCGGGCCACTCCTTTTTAAAACTTCTTGAAGCATTGGGTTGTATTTATAGCTTTTACTAAACTTACAAATATTTTGGTCATTTCTTTCCCTCAGTACCCTCCTTTCCTCCTTCAGTCATACTCTCCTTTCCACGCTCCTTTCTTTTCTTCTCTCATTTTATTTCACATTTGTTACACAGCTTGATATTTTTTTCTTAGGTCAGTCAGGCTAGCTCTTTTTTTTTCTTTCTTCATGATTGTTTTAGAAGAGGTTCTTTCATTATATCAGCAAGTACATCTTTTTCTTTTGTTTTGTTACTTATTATTTTCACAATCTCATCTAGGGAGTTCTACGTTTCTGAGTTTCCATGCTATATGTCTCAATGTTGCATTTATGTCTGTGCATCTTCTATTGATTGCTTATGCATTTTCTTTATATTGTCAGTAGAGTTTTTCCTAGCTATATAGATTTGTGTATGGTCAAAGGTGAAAGAAAGAACCCTTTTCAGATTTCTGGAACTTTCTATTCTGTTATCTGACCTTGTCATTTTCAGTTGCATCTGTCACTCTGAACTGGGATCGCTCATCTTTGGCTTAGCCGTGCTGGGAAACTCTGCTCAAGGATCTTTTCCCTGGTTAGGAGGCTTGTGAATTTCTTCCAGGCAGAATGCCAATGGAATTGAAGGATTCACCTTATTTTTTCCTTCCTTCTCCCCAGAGGATACTGTCCTGAGCTGCCAACCGTCTGACATGGGAAGATAATTGTTTCCTAATTTTGTTCAGTTTTCTGGATGTTTATGGCACGAAGATAAATCTGGACTTCGTGAGTCCCTAGTGGCTGGAAGTCAAAGTCCCTGTGTCACTTCTCATTTCACTGTTTGTCTCTCCACCTCCATATCTGAGCTGCTTCTGCTCCCTCTAAAGTCCTGTCCTACCAAAGCAGCCCCTCTCTCACTCTCATCTTCCCATAGCCACAGCCCAACTTCTGTCCATTTCCTGAATAATCACAAAAATCTTCCACCAAATCCTCCCATTTTGGGATTCCATGCTTCCAAAATGAACCAGCATGACTTTTCCAGAAAAATCTTGCTCAAATTTTCCTGAAAGTGTTTTTAAAAATCCCTAAAATCTCCAATGCTTTCGACTCATAATACTTTCTAACACTGGTTTTAAAACGCTGAAACACCTCCTAATATGGAATTCTAGCAGTTTATACAATTCTTTTTCTCCCCTCCATTTTTCATGCGTTTGTGTGCATGGGATGCATGCATGTGTGCATGTGAGTTTATATATGGGTTGGTACACATATGTGTTGGTACACAAATATATGTGTGTGATATCCCAAAGCTAATACTGGGAATCCTCTTCAATCACTCTTTCACCTTTTTCTTTCCAGCTTAGTCTTTAATTAAACCCAGAGTGAACCACTGGGCTTATTTTGGCCAGTTTGCTGTTGGGATTCCGACTCTGCCTTCTGAGTCTAGAATTGCAAGTGGACCAAAACACCTGCTCAGCATTTTATGCGCGGTTTGGGGATCTGAATTCCGGTCCTTTTGTTTATGCGGCAGGTGCTTTAACCACAGAGCCATCCCCCATCATCTCTGTACTTTTCTTTTGCAATGTGTACCATTTAATTTGCCATAAGTTTCCTTCACTTCCCTGCCTGCCTGTTACATACTTACTCTGAGTATTGCTGATAAATTAACAAGAAAATGGCTTAAGGGAAACAAAGGGCTTTATTTTCTTTTACAGTTGATTACAGTTCCTTTTCTAGCTTGGCAGGAGAGCCCACACCAACACCAGAGACCAAAGAAACTGGCCACACCATATCTACAGGACTGTGGTGAAAGGGACAGTTCCAACTTGCCAGACCATCATGTCTGGCTAAGTTTACAAAATGATGCCACCTTCCTTAAAGAGTTCCCTCTATCTTATTCACCTGCTTAGGGAATAGTTCTGCCCGCCACCGGGCTGGGCCTTCCCCATTAACTAGACAATTTCTTGCAGAATTACTCAGGGCCTAACTCAACAGCATATTGTTTATAAATATGCTCAGATATGATCATTTGTACTTTAGCATCTTGAAATCATTGTGCGTTGCTGTTTTGACTGCAGAGGACAGTGGCATACTGATTGCTGAACTAGGTTGTACCATGTTTAGCAATACCATGTGGTATCCTATCATTAATATAGCATGTTTAAAAAGTTCCTGCTTACTGTTTCCTTTGGCTCTACTTTTTCACATGCCCATTTATTTTCCCAAATGCATTTGTTTCTTTCCCAGTAGTTATCAGCTCCAGAGATATATGTGGCAATTGGTATATGCCAATAGAGGCAAAGTCTTAGATTAGTTGCTTTTCTCATATTGTGAAAAAACACTTCACAGCAGCAACTTAAGGGAGGAAAGATTTATTTCAACTCAGTTTCGGTTTGCCAAGGTGGAGAAAGTGTGGCTTAGAAAGTAAATCAGTTTAAAAAAATGGGCTTATGTAAAAATTATATGTGAAGACACAATGTAAAATCTTTGCCTTTTAGAGTATGACGTTTGAATCTGTTTCCATTATTCTCTGAAAGCATAGGAACTCCTCTCCCCTCAGAAGCTAAGCAAGTGGGCCCTGGTTAGTATTTGCATGGGAGAACTTGACCTTCAAACATGTCCTACATTAGAAATTTGGGGTGTCCCAGAATTTGATGTGTGAAAGGAGAAATCAAAGGTAAGCATTCTAAAAGCACATTGCAAGATCATTGCCTGTCTCTCTGGGTTCCATTTGCTTGTTTTGATCTTAAGAGTTCATTGAGATTAAACTAGGTAAAAGTCACCAAGGCATGACTATTGCTCACATGTGCTGGTGTTGGCTGTCAGTCACGGGGGATGGGAACACACGTACGTTTCCAGAGTTGATTTTGTCTCCCATGCCACAGGTTTCTCTGAAGCACTTCTTCAACAGAGCCATGGCTTGCTTCCTGGGGAATGACATCCTGGTGAGACGCCGAGAGCTGCCACATGCTTGCTGTTGTCTTAGTACCAAAATGCACGGGCGTGAGGCTTACACAGAAGACAATGGAGTCAGCCCTGGAAAATGTGACATATGATCATTAATTAACTACTGGATGTGGTTGCCTCACTGAGCTGGCTCCTAGTCATTTCTTTCTCGTTCAGGAAATAAAGGATCATGCACTCAAACAACAATGAAGTCTCCTCCTCCTCCTCCTCCTCCTCCTCCTCCTCCTCTTCTTCCTCCTCCTCTTTTTCTTCTTCTTCTTGAAGGAGAAAGCAATAAATGAAATTAATAAAAGTCGTAACAAAGAAAATACAATGAAGAGGAATTTTTGGGCTAGGGAGATGGTTGAATGTTTAAAACCTTTGCCTCACAAACAAGAGGAGATGATTTCTGATTCACATATCCCAGGTAAACATGTCTCTCGATATGAAGGCAGCCCGCATTTCCAGCTCTGGAAGGCGGGGCCTGAGAAACCTCAAAGCAAAGAAATAGAGTAATTCAGAATGATTCCAATGTCACCCTTGGGTCTCCACAGACACACACATACACAAAACTCCGAGAATTCTCTCATGTCAACCCTCTTTTTAGATATCATTTCTATGGACAGATTTTGTGTGTGTTAACACAGATTTTCTATCAGTACAACCACTACATGTACATGTGTAAGTGTGTATATGTGTCTACAACTTAGTTTTCCTTTTAGCTCAAGTAGGAATATATTGTACCCATTATTCAGATACTTTTACAAACTAGTCAGAGTAAAGAAATATTTTTCTGATCACCAGTATTTTTACACTTCATTATTTTAAAGACTGCACCTTATGTCTTTGTAGATATGATATTACAAACATAGACAGAGATATCAAATGGATTACAAGCATGAAGTCATTTCTCAAATGTCAAAATAAGTCTAGAATAATGCACACTTGATTTTTAAGCTTAATAATGTTTGAAAAAAGGTGTGAATGATTTTCTAAAAGTTCATGCAATAAAGAAAAATACTAAAAAAGTGAAATTTGTTCTAATTTATAATCAATCTGCTCCTTCCCTTCCATTTCTTTCTCCTCTTCCCCCCAATTCCCCTTTCCTTTTTCTCCTTCTCTCCCTTTCTCCCTCTCTACCCATCTCTCTCTTTCTTTTTGAAACAAGACCTATGTTGTTCAGTTCATAAATGCAATATCCTCCTGACTCAGCCTTAGTTTCTCAGCTATTTTAGATTAGCCTGAATCAACTTGCCTGTACAAAAGTCACCATTTTGGGTTTTTTTTTTTTTTTGCATTAGATGATAATGATAGCAGGATTTCATACATGCTTTTTTATATAAATGAAGGCCAAGAGAAAATAATTCCATTCATAAAAGGACTCTGGTATACACGCTAATTTGAAAAGAACATTTCATTTAATACTTACTAAGTCTAGCAAGACAAAAGGAAGCTGAAGTGAGCCTGAAGGACTCTTAAAGTTTACGTAAATATTCCATTCACACCAAAACTATTAACTTCTAAAAATTTCCTCTAAAATTAAAAAGTAAGATTCTAAAACATTGAGGGTAAAATTCATCTTCAGAAGGTGTGCTTCTTGCTTACGCCACCTCAAGGATCCTGCTAAACTGAAAAGAAAGGGTTGCTAAGGTCTATAATTCTATAACACAGCCCGCAATAAAATCTCTCTGTTTTTGAGTCACAGTTCTACATGAATGTATTTGGAATTTGTGACAGTTTTGAGTTACTTGGATTTATTTCCTGCTTATCTAGATGTAATAGCTATGGTTTTTATTTTTCAGGAAAAAAAATCAAATTATTTCTCTTGGTATTTGAATCTTGGAGAACATGATAAAACTACATTATACAGAAGTGAAAATTTTGCCAAGTAGCATCTTCCTAGTCCTTTTTTTTTTTTTGCTAAGAGTTTTCTGTTCCCAGTCATTTCTTACAACAGGGAGTTATAGTGGAAACTGCCTGACCACTGCTTGTATCTCTGCTTTGTCAATAACTTACTTTCTGTGGGTGGATGCCTGAAGGGGAATTTCCTCATAGTCAAACAACAACAACAACAACAACAAACATTTAAGAATTCAACTTGACATCTTTTTCCTTCCTTTGGCAGTTGTTCTTAAAATATGGCTTAATTTTATAATCTGCCAGTTTACCTCTTAGTTTCAAGGATTTTTCTTATGTCTTATAATAATTCTCATTTAAAATACTTTTCCAGTTAAAAATTTTGTATCTCTCTCTTTTCTTCTGTCTATTTTTTTAATATTTGTAATTTTGTACATTTGTTTGTACTTTTTCCTATGAGCAACCTAATTTTCAGACACGCATATCATTCTTTTGCTTGTTCTAACTTTTTATTCCATCTAGAATGTGCACCTTTTGGTTTTCAATTTATTTCTTCAGTTGTTAGCTATATTTACTTTGTATTACATATATATATATATATTTTCTCTGACCTATGCTTGGTTCTGGGGATGGTTTAGGTTTTGGTTTGTCTTTTACACCAAAATGTTCTCCATTAAAAATGCTGAGAACTACCCATCCCAAATGCAAGCACCATGCACTTCTCATCAAAACAGACGTTGTAAATCCAGGCTACCAAGTTTTCTCATCTCTACCCATCATTACGCACCAGTTATTCTGAAGTTTATGATGCACAGGTTTTGTAAATGAGGTTGGATAAAAACTTTGTATTGATTTGTAAGAACCTTTTCTCTATCACAGGAAGTCAATTTTGCAAACATTTTCTTCAGTTTGACATTTTTCTATTGGCTTGGAATTATATGATGTCTTTATTTTTTTATTAGTTTTTACTTTTGTGTAGCTGAATGTTGTTTGTCCCATATGTGTTTCTTGTGACTTGCTTAGAAGGACCTTTCTCAGGCTAGAGAGATAGTTCACGGGTTAAGATTTGGTTATGAAAGTAGAAAAACCTGAGTTTGGAACCCAGATCCTACCGAAAAATCTCAGATTCCATGTAAAAACACCAGGCAGAAATTACAGCAGCCTGTACTTCCAGTTCTTGAAGTAGGAGCCTAGGAAATTCCAGAGCAAAAAAGGAGATAGAAGCAGTCCAGGATGATTCCTGAAGTCACCCTTTGTCCTCCACAAAGACAGTGTCCTCTGATACACACACGCACGCACGCGCGCGCGCGCATACACACACACACACACACACACACACACACACACACACAAAATAAGTAACAATTTAAGACCTTTCTTAGTCCTATATTTAAAAAAAAAATCCAAAACCGGGAACAACAACAACAAAAAAACCCAAGTCGGGGCAGCACTTGTGCTTTAAGATTTTCCTGCCGAGGCTCATTGGATGCCCTCAGGTCTACTCTGTCTTCACACACGATCTGCTCTGACCTGAAGGGATCCTTCGCAGAGAAGAAAGCAATGGAGATTGATTGATTGATTGATTGATTGATTGATTGATTGATTGATTGATTTTGAAGGCAAAAATAAACTAAAGGCAAAAGTTATAAGCAAGAAAGTTGTCTGCCTAGCTGAGAACATTACAATCATACGGAGATTTACATAGTTCAGTTTATTCCCCTCATTCGGTAAAGTTAAAGCTAATGAAATAGAAGCATCTCTATTATTTTAGTGTTGAATTGAGATCAGAAAAGAAAAGAGCGGAGATAGAAGAGCAAACCATGTAGAGGATGGCACAAGCAAAACAGGGTTATTATTGGAAAAGCAAACAGCTCAGAGGTCAGATCCAGGAAAGAAGGAACAAAATGAATATTCAGATCTGTGTTACAGTCACTGTATTTCAGCAATCTATTTTATCGAAAAAGAAAAAGAAAGGGGACCAAGTCCTTTCAGATGCGTGTCATCCCATCTTCCGAACTGGAACTATCAGAACAACTTGTCCTTGTGGGCATAGATGGGATATCTCTCCATTTAAATTGACAAGGTGGAGAACCCAGGGCCCAAGGAAATGATCCAAGTGGCAGAACATTTGCACGTAAAATAATTTATAGTTTGCCGTGAATGCTGTTAAACCTGGATCTTGTACAATGATGAGTTGTGAATTCAGCCCTTGTTCGTGTTTCCTCTGCCCTGTGTGGTGGGGAACAGCTATTAAAAAATACTAGCGTCACTATTTATTCAAAGGTTCCACATCACCAGAATAAATTGCTCGAGAGGAAACATCTTGTTCGTAATGATGTGCAATACAGGGCTTAAAGTTTTGGGCCCTGAATGTTTAGCTTTATAATAAGGAAGCATTCATGATATGTGTGTGATGTTTGCTAGTGCTAAACATATAGCTAAATGTTTCATGAAAGGACTATTGTGCTCATGAATTTACAATAAACAGTTAAAACTCCTGGAGGACAATGTTTGCTTAGATTCAGTAAAGAAAAATAATATAAGTAATTCACGATTGCATTCAGTATTTTTCTTAGCCCCCGAGGTGTATCGACTGCTGCCACTCTGTGTAGCTTTCCCTTCTCCAATCCATAGTTGTTTTTGGTCTGTCACTTACCTCTGGGGTCAATCTGGAAATATGTTCAGAAGATCAGCTGATGGAAATGTATGTGACTGGAAAAGCAAACTGAGCTTCTTCTCTGCTTAGTCATTGAAGGCTAAGCTGTGTCACTTGTCACTTTCTTGGAAAGGAGAAGGACAACTCAGGGAGCAATTGGCAAAGAGGGGTAGAAAGTATGTAAGGGCCGGAGGCCAGGAGAGGTGCTTCCAAATAGTGTTCTCTGGACGTGACAGGGGAGTGCACCAATGAACTCACCGCAGCTGTGCTGGCTTTCACAAGGTCTGCCTATTCATTTTGTACCAGGGAAAGAGGGAAGATCTCACAAGGCACTACAACTCCCAGAGACTACTGAGGGTCAGTGCTGGCTGTTGGAAGGGGAGCTACTTTTCTCAGTGGTATACGTACTGATAAATCCTCCGTACTCCCGCACATGCTCAGGCACGTCAGTGTAGGCAACTCAGATGAAACTCAGTGGTTCATACACACACACACACACATGAAAATATGATAGAGATTGAATGGGAAGAAGAGGGTTTTCAATGGGAGAAGGAAGTGGTATATATTAGGGAATATGGTATATTCATGTGCGGAATTGTCAAAGAATAAAAAAAGAAAGAGAAAGAAAACAAGAAAGAAAAAAGAAAAAAAATGAATGGAAAGAGAGAAAGAAAGAAAGAAAGAAAGAAAGAAAGAAAGAAAGAAAGAAAGAAAGAAAGAAAGAAAGAAAGAAAGAAAGAAAGAAAGAAAGGCAGGTAGGAGAATTGAACTCAGTATCAATCTTTCCTTGTTTTCAGTGGGAAAGGGCTTTTAGCATTTCTCCCAGCAGTAAGCAAAGCAACATTAGGCAAGAGATTTAGAGCAAGATAAAAGATTTTTAAAAAAGCACAGCAAAAAACTGGTGATTTCAGGTCATCCCTCTGTGGCCTGAAATTAGATACACATGACCAATTTGATCTCTGCTGCTTGGGGCAGTCCCGGGGTTTGTGCCTGGCTCTGAGCCCTTTCTCTTGTAATTGTGTTGAAGAAATCAGATTCCAAGGACTATGGAAGTCTGCAAAAGCAACCAAGGAAGAATCCAATCGCTTTTTTGAGGGCTTTTAGAGAGCTGTGGTATTGCCCAAATCACCTCTCTGTCACCCTTTAGTTGCCTCTGAAAAGCAGTTTTTGGTTAATTTTTTTGCTTACCTTGACCTAAGCCATCGGAAATCTAAATATACATTTACAATTTTAGTGATTGTCCAAACTCTAACAAGGTTCCGTTCTGGAATTGGTAACCCATGTTTCTTTAGAATGCAGCAAAGCAAATATTATTTTAAAGCTGGCTGGAGATAACCCATTCATTAAGTGTATGAGTCAACAGATGTTTTTCCCTTCAATAGTGAGCCATGAGAAATCGGTTTCCAAGAAGGCGGCTGCTCTGTTCTCCCTTGCCTCACACACACACACACACACACACACACACACACACACACACACACACACACACACACACGGAGAAGGAAAAACAATCCCCAAGGCTGTAGAAAGGAAATAGCCTCCACCAGCTGATATAGAGTCTTAAACCAGAGAAGGAGAATCAGTGTTTCTGGGAAGGGTGTCTATATTACGAGCCCTTCAGCTTAAGAATGAGGAAGCGCGGGCTGTGTCCTTCCCTGCCTGCCTGGTGTTGGGGTGGAGCGGGTACAGTTGGAAGTGTGTTTCCGCCAGGAGCACCCTGTTCACATTTCAGATGCTCGAAAAGCCAAGAGATAAGAGCCTTGGCTGCCTCATCAATGATCTGTGGATTTGGATTCCGTACCCTAGTTCCTTCTGCAGACGCTGATGGCTGATGGAGCCAGTTAGGAATGATGTACAAATGGCTTCCAGCTCTAATTTCTTCTTGTTCAAATGGTGATTCTCAGCTTTTTGTTTGTTTTTGAGATAGAGTTTCACATAGCCAAGGCTGGCCTTGAACTTGCTGTACGTTAAGAATGACCTATGTGGTGCTGGGCATGAAACTCAGGGCTTTTTGCACACCAGAGAAACAAACACGCATTTGAGCTACATTCCCAGTCCACTAAATTTTAATATTAGGATTACTGGACAGAGGCCAGAGTTGAGCTACTGGACATTACATAAGAAAAGTGCACGCTCTGTAATATAACAAATTATATCAAATATAATGTTTATTGGGTGTGGGCTTGTCAGATCCCAAGAGACAAGGGCTGGTAGCTGGATCCAAATTGTAGTCAGTCGCCTAATGAGATTCTGTGCATTTTTCTCCTGAAATCTAGTTTTAGTAAGAACTCAGCTTGACAGTTGAGCTGAGTCTCACTTCCAGACATGTTCCCCGCCTATCTGATGGCATTTGCTATCTGACGGTTTCTCACCCTTCGCCAGCCCCTGGGCCATATGTAATCATTGACCACTCTTCCGCAAGAATCCTGTTAGATTAGTTAAGCCAGAATTCCTCTTGCCACAGATGTTTCCTTTGTAATTTCCACCCATAGTTCCTTGTCCCTGCCCCCCTGGCTATTGGTGCCAGTTCTCCCATTCTGTATCTGGAGTTGAATTCAAATTACTTCCCCTCTGAAAATCGCAAGGCTGTGGTCCTTTGACATGCCATGGTGGTCCCAAATAAAGTCTTACCACACTTTTGACAGATGCCACTGGAAATACTGTTCTTTAGCAGGAGGAGAGATGCTGTGGATGGACGGCCAGGGAGAGAGGGGACTGTCTGGTATCAAAGCTCCGAATGAGGAGAGCTGTATTAGCTATAGATGTTTTCCATGATGAACCAATAAGCCACCTTTGATAATGATACTATTTACTTTGACACACCCTGGAAGCTGGGAGTTATTTCATTTACAAAGATAGCAGGGACGTATGTATCATTGTCACTTCATATATGTTGGACCACGGGATTTTCTGGACCACAGAGGGAGCGCTTAGTGCTTTTCAACCTGCAATGTCACCTACCATGCAGAATGGTAAATCTGTCCCAGCGTTGGCTAGCCAAACCATCCCATGTGACTCTGCTTTCTTCCCCACACGATTGACAGACACACATGTAATTCCCTGTCTGCACTCCTGGCTCCCCATTTCCAAAGCTAATCAACTAAAGCATCTGACCAAGGCTAGTTCCATTCAGGTAAAAGGGAAGCAGATGATGTTTTAGATGAGAACCTACCTCCCCCCAAGGAAGCCCATATGAACCCCCAGTTTATGCCAGGAAGGAAAGAGTGGGCATACCAAATTACAGATATAAAGAGTTCGTATTAGTTCGTAAAGATTATAGATCTGGAGAGTTCATATGTTGTCATGAGAACCTAGGGTGCTCTCCCATTGGAAGGAGTGCTCTGTCTGGATGGATCCTGGGCAGCCCAGTTCCCCCGGCCTCTTCCTATTAATCATAAACTTAGGTTCTAAACCAGGGCAGAGACACACATACCACACTCTGAGTCACTGCTTTCTAAGACAACACGCTGATTTTCCTCCGACAGTCTCCTCATCCACTGACCACAGATGAACCCATTTCCTTCCTGAAGACCTGAGCGTTTCATAGCCAAAGGTGGGGTAAAAGGCAGTTCATCTGAGTTCAAATCATGATAAGAGATCCGGTATGCTGGGCTAGCCATAAAAGAGGTATTCTTTCAGGCTGGCATGTTTATGATCCTGGAGGTTATGTGAGTTCATTTTTTCCCCCTTCAACATCTGCGGCAGGTGCTGAGGAAACACTGTATTTTTGTATGAGCTTGGTGTAAATAATGTCCACTCTCAGTAAACCTTTAAAACTGAAACAGCTGCCACCCGGGGCTTAAAAACAACTTGTGGCTTCCAGTAAGTCAGCGGCAAACCTTATCACACCCTCCATTTAATATCTTGCCCCACCTCCATCTTACCTTGGATCTACAGTCTTACAAAAGTCATAGCTCTTAGCTCTGGTTTTCTCAGGCATATGACAAATCAAATAAGTCACTTTGCCCTCCCTTCTTGCAACTTCCCTGAAAACCAAACCAAGTACCCCCTGCCTTACGAAACTTTCTTTATAAACATGGGTCCTCAGAGGGTTTTTTCAAGCATGCAGCTGTCTGTCTTTTATATGCTTCTTACAGTCTCTAAGCCGCAGCAGGAAGGATTCCATCTTTCAAAGTATTCTAGAAGTCCTGAAGCTCTGACCTTGGGAAAGGAAGTAAGCTATCAAGCGTGTGTATGAATACACATGAAATTTGGGCTTTCAGACATCTACACATGTTTTCTTAAGCATACTGCATTTTCTTTTCCCACTATCCCAGTGGATTCCAAAGTTGGAAGGGGGTCTCATTCAATGATGGTAATAGCAGGTCCTTCCTTACATCCTCAGAGTAGATTAGCAGCACCCCAGAGACAATGGGGTTCTCTCATTCTTATATTAAGCAGATTTGCATTTGATACTAAAGGGTGAAAGGGTGAACTAGAATGAACCAGAAGGACACAGAACACTTCTGTGAGTTTTGTCTTTGTATGTGTTCCTAGAAGCTCTTAGTAGCTGCTACCTTAGGTAGTCCAGTTAAAGTTTACTCATGCAGATCATGAGTTTACCCCAGTCTAGTCAGGAGAGTGAACGTGGCCAGTGGCATTCCCCTTCCTTCCATGGGACCCTTGTCCCCGATGGAGCTTTTTTGGTTGCCGAAAGTGGGAGAAAGGAGCTGTTGACATCATAACAACCTTTGGCATCTAATAAAGACAGCTGCTCCTTTGATGTTGTAACGCATACTCTCAAATTGATGGTTGGCAATGAGCGCGCAGCTCAGTTTCGTTGACTGCAGTCACACTGCTGTCTACCTCGAGGGCTGTCAAACGTGAACTTTGCACATATTAAGCAACAATTTCTTGTCACCTGCTCCTTACTTTTCACACCTCCACCAAAGTGACAACCACCATTCAGTTTCCTGTTTACATGAATATCACTATGTCATGAAGATGGAATTATGCAATATTCTTCCCTTAGGGATAGGTTTATTTCACCTAACATCTAATCAGCACGATTGCTTTCTTGTTGATTTTTAAGAGTTCTTTATATATTCTTGTTAGCAATGTCTTAATAGGTATGCGATTTGCACAATCTTTTTTTAGTCTATATCCTTTGGTGGACAAAGTTTTTTCATATTCTGATGCTATCTGGACTACATATTTTTCTTTTATTAATGTTCTTCATGTCATATTTGTGAGAACATTGCAAACTCCAATTTCTAGCAATTTTTCTCTGCTTTGCTTCTCATTTGGCTCCGCTGTTTAAGTCTTCAACCTGGTTTTATACAGTTAAGACAAAGATTTAACCAATTCTTTTGTACACGGGCATTCAGTTGTCAAAACAGTAACACAGTCTGTAAGGACTCTGTTTTCCACAGGGTGTTCTTAGCATCTAAGATAATCGCTAAGCATCATTGGGCCATTTCTCTGGCTTCTGCGATTGACTTTCTCAGCATCATATTGTTGTGGTTACCGTGGCTTTGTAGTATGCACCCATCTTACATTTAACATTTATTTATTTAGCTAGTTTTCCAAAAACATGGTGGCTATTCTTGCTCATTTCTGCTTCCAGTGACATTTAAGATAAGCTTATCAACTGGAATTTTTGAACAATAAATACGCACGTCAATTTAGGAATTATCACTATATTACAGTATTGTAGTTTCCATCTACGGGCAGGACTGGCCTCTCTTTTTGTTCAAGTGGTTTTGTTGTTGTTATTACTGTTGCCCAGAATAAAGTTTTATAATTTTTCTCATGCCTGTGTATTTCTTGTTTTACTGATTTTTATTAGTTTTGAATTTAGTAAGCTTTTTGTTTTTTTTTTAACTTAGTTATACAAACTCAATGGGTAGGTACCTTTGCCCCTTCCTTCTCCCTTCCTCTCCTCCCTCCCCTCTCCCCTTCTATCCCCCATCCCACCCTCTCTCCCACACCTCCCTTTTTCCCTCCCCCCTTTCCTCCATCCCTCCTATCTTGGTGTTTCCCTCTTTCTCCCTCCCACCTTTCAGAACTTCAGCTTATGTGGGCCTTAAAGTTTCCTCTGAGTTTTCTACACTAGTGGGGGTTCAGGACTCTGTGACATAACTTGGGCCCCTCTTGGGGCCCAATGATCAACTTACTGGCAATTAGAGAGTAAATTGCTTTTTCTTTTCTTTTTTCTTTTTTCTTTTTTGTTCTTTCTAATTGATGCATTTCAGGGTTTAAAAAAAGGTGACTTCTAATTTGGGGATTTATCTGATAAACAAAATGAACTCCTTCGTCTACTTTCTTTTTTTTTTTTTTAAAAAAACTTTATTTATTTATTTATTCAATTATGCGTGTGTGTGTGTGTGTGTGTGTGTGTGTGTGTGAAGAACCACCGGCGAATTCGGGAACCACCATGGACCGCCTCTACCTCCTTGTTTACTCTGCCCCGGGATTCACAGACTCCGCCCTACCAGGACCAGAAACCCAGGCCCCCCCCGCCCCCCCCCCCCCCCCCCCCCCCCCCCGCCCCGCTTCCCCCCCCCCCGCCCCACTTTCATAAGAAAATGAAATTTTCTTTTACTACTAATATTTACATTTCTTCTCATGTGTGTGTGGGAGGGTATGTATGTATGTACGTATGTGTGACTGTGTATAGAGGACTCTTGAATGCCTGTGCCAGTGAAGGGTTGAGGGTTACATACGGAATCACCCTGGATTGCACATTCTACTTATTTTTGCTCTGGGGATTCTGCCTTCCAGGGCCAGAAGTGCAGGTTGCTGCCATTTCTGTCTGGTGTTTTTATGTTTGATCTGGGGATCCCAACTCAGGTCCTTTTGCTTGTGAGGCAGAGCCTTAATCTCTGAGTCATTTCTCTAGCCTACCATCTCTTGATGACACGTTTAATATTTTTTACAACCACCAGTAGCTATACTGGTTATTATTGATCATGTCTGATGATCTCTACAGGTGCCAAGAGACTGGTATTTCTTAGTTGTCATCAAAACAGGCATTCTTGGTCATTTATTTATTTATTTATTTTTGAGTGAGAATGCATCTTATTTTTGTTAAGAAGTGTGATCTAGCTAGTGATTTTTTTTGACTCTTTCTTGACGGACTATTGAATACAGAAAGATGTTGCAACATCCTTCATAGTGACCCATCCACACTCATGAACATTTCCATAAACCTTAAACCATATTAAGATCTTTACATTTATTTTATCTATATATAAGCTTCTCCCTTAGATTTATTTTCTCTGATTTTTAATACAAGGTTTCATTCTGTAGCCCAGGCTAACCTGGAACTTTCTAGTTAGCCCAGGCTGGCTTTGACGTCTTGGCAATCCTCTTTCCTCAGTGTACCATGTGTGCCCTGGTGGTTGGCCTTTTCATTTCCAATATTATTTTTAGTTTTTATTGTTTCATGATTTTATTTACCATTTATTAATGTCTTTTTAAATATTCTCTGCTTTTTTAATCAATGAAGTAAGTTAATTGTTTTCTTTCCATCTTCTGTCTCTGGTTCTATACTTATATCAGAGTTGATCGTATTTGCTTACTCATGCTCTCGCAGGAGGCTCAATAGTTCTTATACAGCTTGTGCTCGGTTCACTTACTATCAATCTTCTCTTGTTTTTATGACAGTCCAAACGAAAGCCTTCAAATTTTGACATGAAAAGTTTTCAGTGAGGATTGTCTGTCATATCAGTATGAGTTTTTTCATTAAAGACTAACTAGATGTTTGTGTATGTAGTAGATAAATTTCAACCTGGCCACTTTTCATTGTTATTGTTTAATTTAATCACATTGTAGATGATAAATACTATTTAAATGATTCCTATTATCAAAAAATAATTCAGGATTTTTTTTAGTCTCCTGTAGGATCTGATATATAAACAGTTCATGGATATTTGATAGGATGTTAATAATTTCATCCCTATTATCATAAAGTTCCATATAGTTATTAAGCCAGTCATGCTAATTGAAATATGTGACTCCTCATTCAGGGCATGTGATTTCTTACCGATTTCAGAGTGAAGAATTTTAAAACTTTCCATTTGGACAAGCTCTAGAACTTTCCATGCCCCAAGTTTGTTTCTTCATAGCTTCTGCCCTCCTTGCATCTTTGTCTTAGTGGCTTTTCTTCTTTGCTCGCTGGCCTCCGCATCCATGACTTCCTCTTTAGATTTGATCTTTCACAATCGTTTTGTTCTGCACATGTCTCTTACACCTGGATTTTGCTTAAAGAAAAACCTCATTTGAGAATCCCTGTCTTTAAATTGGGAAATTCATTGGTTGTCACTTTCTAGGAAAATGGAAACCTTTGGCCTCCTTTTGACACCTCTGTTTGGTTTCCTATTTTTATGTAAATGAGTTTTTACTCTTTCCTGGACTGTTTCCATTTTCTCTGTTATTCTTTTGTTTACAGGTTTGAAGGGCATATATACCATCATTGTTTATCTGGAGCTTATATAGTGTTTCAAAATAACACATTTCAACTTGCTTCTCTGCTTTTCATTTTAAAAATAGATTTACAGTTTATCAGTGTGTTTTCATTTCTTGAGCTGCATTAGACTGCCATGTTTCCTCTCCTTCTAACTCCTCCATGTTGAATAGCCAGAAACTTCAATTCAACTCTGAGTTCAATGCTTTTACATACTGAATCTATTTTATGAGAAATCATTCCTTAATAATTGCACTAAACTTAAAAAAAGTCATTATGGAAAATTACTTTGGCTTCATTCTAAATTTAGTGGATTGCTAATTTATTGTTTCTCAATGCTGAATCCTTCCGCACTCCTTAGATTCATCTAGAACTTCTCTGGTATGCACACTGAGTTTTCTGAAGTGCTCTGTGGGCGGCATGGTTTCTGAGGGTCTGAATGTCTTGAGTTAGCCCAAATGGCTTTATTTCATTGTTAGAAATGAAAATCGTTCCCTTCTCCACTGTATTATTTTAGGTTTCCAATTTTGATTCTTGTTTGAAGCAAAAAAGAAAATAGGCAAAAAGTCCTATGACCAGATGTGGTACCTCCACCTGTTCGGCACAGCATCTGGCTACAGAGGAAGTAGCTGATCTGCAGGTGAATGCCCGTGGGAGACTAGAGAGAGTGAATTTGCTCAGGGCAATGGATCTACTTATGGAGAAAACATTCAAATTGGATAGTGAAAGGAAGCAGAGATGTACTAGTGAAGTTAAATTCTCATCCACTTCCACATTTTGGTTTTTAACATGCAAATATCACATAGAATTAGAAGAGTTTAGACTAGAATTGCGTAGAATTTCTCAAAATTACACATTCCCACAAAATGCCAGTGAAACCTCACTGTGTTCTAGGCTCTACATACATTTCCTTCTTATCAGGTTTTCTAGGACAGAGGTTGGTAAATTAATTTGCACCTCTTGGTTTAATAAATGAAATTGTATTGGAGTGGTTCTTCTCATTCAGGGACATATAGAGCGGTATCAGGGTTTAAAAGCCGAAACAGATTGCTCACAAAGGCTGAGTCCACCCTTGGGGCAAGATGAGGTGTTTCAAATATTGTAGATAAGGCGGCCCCATTTGGGTTGGTGGCCCTTGCGTACTCTGGATCAGGTGGGTTGCCAAACCATCGCTGCCTGAGCCAGGAGATGCGCTGCAACGTGGATGGGGGTCACTGGGCTTGTTTTCACAGGGTGTCAGGCTCACAGAGTCTCAAACATTTATTATTGGGCCTTCTGGAAAGGAAGAGAGAGAGAGAGAGAGAGAGCAAGCTAGATTCCTAGAACATTCCGCTGCAGGCAAAGATACCGAAATTCTCAATCTTCCTGGGAGCTGATGATGGAAGTCTGTAATAGCATCTGATGTCTGATGGCTCTAACTGTAGTTCAGACCACTAGTCCACTTGTATTTTAAACTAGAAGAAATCAAAACGATTTTCCCAGCTTGTATTATCATCAGTAACAAGTTATTTTTTAAATGAGTTTCTTCTTTTAATTGTGTTTCTCTCTGTGTTGGAGGCGTTGGGCAATTCAGCATTGCAATTTTCAATTCTTTGACTGTGTGATGTGAGGGAAACCGGCCTGTTTTCCAGGGAGCTGTTGTGTCGTGGGCTCGGGCTGTTGATTGCTTTTGGCCTAGGTGTTGTGCGGAGCTCCGAGGTTTGGCTTTGTGAACACTGCCTGGCAAAACAGAAACATTTTGTGAAATTTTTACAAATGTCACACACACCCGCACACACACGCATTTTGAATTGCAAAATTCTCCCCCTTGGCATCAAATTCCCCCCATGTTTTTGTTCTTCATAATAAATCGTTAACTGTCTTCAGTTCTGCTTTCGAGCTGAAGAAACTTGTGGTTAGTCAGCCCTTGGCTTCCAGGGTATCATTCTTTAATAATTTAATATGATCTTTTATTCCAAAGAGAAAGCAACTGAAGAGGAATAGAATGGAGAGTGTCAGAGAGAGAGAGAGAGACAGACAGAGAGAGAAAGAGACTATATTTTATCATTTTGAGATGGCATTCAGAGAAATCTACCTCTTAGCTCTATTCTCCTGAACCCAGAGGGAATCGTGAGGGTAGAATGCTGGAAAGGAAAACTGTGAAGATGAAATTCTTGTGCACAAGTTAAGGAATCCAAGAAACCATAGCGTTAAGAGCACTTATATGAGTAAAAGCCTTTCTCTGCTTTTTTACTTTTCTCTTTGTTCCTCACTGTGAGCACGATAAACAAAGCCCTCAATTTTTACAACGGACAGATCCTTATCACTGGCTCATGGATAATAACTATGATCCACAAAAAAGACAAATTTTTGCTTATGGACATTCAAGACACTGGTAGAGGTTAGTCAGACTTTAGTGCTTGAAGTCTCTGTTTTGGATTTGTTGTCAATTTTAAGGTATGCCTCCAGATTAAGGAAAAAAGCCTGTGGTGCTAATTTGTGCTTCTTCGGGGCTTTGCTTTACCTTTCTCTGGCTTTCCCATTACTTAGGTCTTATTTCGAGCAAAGACCTCCATCTTCATCCTTCCAGTCTGACTTCATGGTCCGTGCACCTAGGACTTGCCAGCGCTGGTAATATTGATCCTGGTCACTCACCACACAGTGAACTTCAAATTTCAAACTTTTCAGGACCACAATAATTTGGCAGTCCTGTCACTCCAGGGTGCCCGAGAGCCACCAGGCCAAATGGAATTACCTTCCCCACACTATTTGAAACACACTATATTGCTTCGGAATCAGATTGTGCAGTTTGGAGACTCCAAAGGGAAAATACAGTGTCTTTGTTTGGTTAGTAACATCAAGCTTTTCTCTTGAGCCCTCAACTTTTACTGGGGGAGGGTAGGAAGAACATTAATGTTCAGTTTCCTGATTTATACATCTCTGAAGGTGAGGCTCAGGGTCTCCCAGGAGAAAGTTAGAGTGAAAAATGTCTGGGTTTGCACCATGGCCCCATTACTAAGAAGGTGTGTAACTTGAGATGGTTCAAGAGGAAATGTCCTTGTGGCCAAGCTTTACTGACCTGAGTTCAAGCCCCAGAATCCACACAGTGGAAGGAGTGAACAGATTCATGAGAGTTGTCCTCTGTTTCCACGTGTGTACTGAGACAAGCACACACAAATATACACATATAATAGATAGATATAGAATGTGAAAAATTAATGAAAAAAACTCTGTGACATTGGTCACGATACATAGCAGTTTCCTCATGTCTAAACGAGAAAAAACGCTGCCACTGATTCCTTTGATTCAATGGCCACTAGTGAAGACACAGTTGTTTAAGTTTGGTCCTTGAAACTAAATAGGGGCAAGATTTCCTTCTGGTCACACTAGGCACTTCAAATGCTAAGTGGCCACAAGGTGCTCCATGACCTCTGTGTTGATTACAGGAAACCATGCCCATGACAGTTTCCTTCAGTGTGCAGGATCCTAACAAAGAGGGGATGTTGGATGAGCTGGAAGAAAATCTAGACAACACAAAGGTCTGATATCAAGACCACCACCACCACCACCATCATCATCGTCTTTGTCATCATACCTTTCTTCCTAGCTCCTGTCCAAAATGGTAACCAGGTCTCCAGAGAAGTAGCAGGCTATTCTCCTTCATGGACACTAATATTTGCAGAATGATGGATTTCTTAGGGACCTGGCATTTCTGAATGCTTCAAAGATAAATACCACAGTGGGAATGAGTAGGAATGTTTGGAGTTGAACGGCCTGTTCTGAACCCCCAGTTCTGCCACTAAGTCGTTGTGTGATTTTAAAAAAATTGCTTTCTTTGTGATGCTTCTTTCTAGGTAGGTAAAGGGAGAATACCAATTGCATTGGTTACTTGTGTTTTTACTTTGACGAAGTACTTGGCGAAAGCAACTTAAGGAAGGGTTGGTTTTGACTTACAGCTCCAGGAAATGCAGTCCATCCCGCGGGGAAGGTAGGGCAGCAGGGAAAGGAGCATTGTGTCCATGGTCACGAAGCCAAGAGTGAAGGATGCGTGTGCACTCAGCTCTTCTGCTTTTGATTCAGTCTCGTCTCAGACTGCGGGATGGCGGGCCCACATTTAGGGTGGGTCCTCCCACCTTATTTAACCTAACCAAATTAATCCCTCACAGACCTCCCCAGATATTCTTTCATGATTATTCTAAACTTCATCAATTTGAAAACTGAGATTAACCATTATAACCAGATATAACCAACTTCCTTTGTGTTTGCTGAGAGATGAGTCTATGAACATAAAGGGTCTTGGATGAGGACTTGGCATTGTGAGGTCTCAGAAAGTATTCCGTTTCAGGAGTCATATTATTTCTGCCTTATTCTCGACTCCTCTTTAAAATGTCCATGGAGTCTTCTGAGGAACTGTGCTGGTGGGCTGGAATGTCATACTCCAGCCCATCTGGTCTTGAGGGTGATAGCTCCGTCCTCATGCCGGCTTGAGTGATGGATGGATGAACAGCTGTCAGTCAGTTGACTGACCTGTGGTCTAGCAAATCTTAAAGTGACTGGGATTCTATAGCATCTCCTGGCTTTGTGATCTTGTTTCAGTGCTCACTGGTGCTATATAACCCACAGGCCTCTGGATCCCTGCCCTCTGTGCCCAAATGGTCAGTTACCCACAGTCTCTCTCTGCTGGCAGATCTCTCTCTGCACGGCTATTCCCCAAATCTAGCCTTTTCTGTGAACTTTCAACTTTTTGGAAGAGTTTCGGTAACTTAGGGGTTCCTTCCATTCTGGGCACGTGGAGTGATTCTGAGGTGGGAGACAGGTGTTCTCTATAACTTGCCCATACGCTATTGCTTTTCTCTGGTGATTTCAGATGGACAACCTTCCTAGCATCCTCTGGCCTTTGCCGGGTCTGGTCTATGTGGATCTCTTAAAGGACAAGGTTGTGTAGGTCCCAAGAACAATGGAAGTCCTCTCTCAGACATTCCTAAAGTTTGACTCACCCCAGAGTGTCCTGGGATTCTGACCATCTCAGCCATAACCCTGACCTGAAGTAACAGTGACTGTTACTCACCACTTAGTCATGTGTGGAGGCTGAGTCAGGTTGCAGGCACATCAAACGAACTTCATGTGGGCGGATTTCATCCTCCACTGGGAACTGAGATTCCCACTTACTTTAGTAGAAATGTCAGCAAAGGAGAGTAAAAGAGAAGCCCATCTAAGACTGTGCGAGAAGTGAGTATTTTTGATAGGATGCGAGGAAGGAAACATTTAAATCTAAAAACGGGGTGTTGAACCTGCTGATTGGGAAAGCAGAGGGTGATAAACCAGCCCCCCAGTTGGCTCCATTCCTGAAGCATGGAGCCCAGATCTTAGCCATGTAATGTACACTTGCTGATGATGAATTTTGCAGTTATCTTCATAGGTTCCGAAGAGGCAGATGGTGACATTTATTACATACTAAATGATATGTAAACCTAACTATTGGAAATTACAATATTCAGGCAACAATTTGGATATCTTATGTTAGAACATCAGTAGTTGGGTTTTTTCAAATAAAGCTACAATGAATTGATGAATTGAGATTAAGAGAAAGAGTGACTCTTTTTATAAATAAGATATCCATTTTCCCTGACGGCATGAAGACATACGGTACTTCATCACTGGTAAAGAGCCCAGAGAACATTCGAGAGAGAGAAAGTTGCTTTTCCTTTCCCTAAGCAATGTTTCACATGATATTTAAGGTTGTGGGCAGCGCGGATATGCCCTTAGGTGCACCATGAATGTTATTTGACAGAATCCCTTGCTGAATGATATTCAGGCTGTTGTTTATAAGTACTCTGATAATTGCAATGATGAATACAACAGAAAAAAAGCTTAATTATCAGTTTTAGACTAAAAGGTTAAACCTCACAGGAAAGGGATCGTTTTCCATGGTTGTGGAGAAACTGTTGAAATGACTAAAGGAACATATGGGAAACCACCAGCAGACCAATTCATGTGTTGCAGCTATTTAACCGAATTACGAATGCAAAATGCATTCTCTTTCCAGTTTCATTT
Source organism: Typhlomys cinereus (assembly GCA_023101885.1). NCBI lineage: Eukaryota > Metazoa > Chordata > Mammalia > Rodentia > Platacanthomyidae > Typhlomys > Typhlomys cinereus. The sequence goes on along the minus strand of JALPQD010000466.1, from coordinate 556,666 downwards.
CGTTTAAACCCGAATGCGGCATGGAACGTGTCGTACACCTGGTGAGAAAGTTATGCTTGTTAAAAGTCTCATTGCTTCTCCAACGAGCCTGGTGTTGAACCACCAACAACACTCTCTCTGGATTTTTTAAAAAATGAGTTTACCCACTTTTCAAAACATTCACTTTTTTTTTCTCCAGGGAAAGACTAAACATCAAAGGAAAATTTATAATTTAACTCCTTTTCCTATTTGTGGCTCTTTTGACGTCATGGAAATTGTGAGCCAGTGTTTGGAAAATGAAGGAGGCAAGCTTTTCCTTCTCCACCTTAAAATCAGGAAGAATAAGGAGTGAAAAATATGGTTTTGGGTGGTGTTTGGTGTGGAACACTATAATATAAAATGGCAGCACACGCTCTTGCATACTGCTAAGAATGGGGATTGAACCCACACAATAAAATTTATACATTTGTCAGAGAAATAAAAATAAAAACACAAATGACTTTTAGTTGACGCCAGAAAGAAATAAATCTCATAAAAACATTTAAAATAATATTTGATGGATTTGGGGACAGCAGCTATATTTAGATACATTGAATTACATAGATCAGACATTGTGAATTACTGGCCCCTAAGCCACATCTGATACCCACTTAGGTTTAATTTGGCCTACTCACTATTCAAAAAATTTCTTATAGACTACTAACATATGAAAATTAGGATAAGTTTCAGAAAAATCCTGAAAAAATGTTGGTTCTGTCGAAAAGAGGATCTGACTCTGTTATTTTCTCAAGGTAGCAACTGGAACAGAGACTAATTGCCTTCTCTTCTGAATTCAGGTGAATTCATGATTGCCAGGACTGAGCCCGGTGAAGCTCGACTTTTGTCTAGCTGATGTCTCCCAGGGTATCTGAGACAGTGCTTAAAAATCAAGGACATTTAATTAATGGATTTTAAATGTATACATATGTACGTATTTATCAAGAGAGAGCTATGGAAGCCTATTCTTAATTTACATAACTAGATTTTTCTCATTGTGAATTACTTTCAGTGAATCATATTTTAAGTCTTTTTGGATAGAATTAGACAATCCCGTAATGTTGTTCCTTGGCTCTAGTCACAATTTACTTCTGGACCCAGCCCCCAGGTGGCCTTTTAAAGGAAAGCACTTAATTACTTCCTGCCACCTAAGGGAATGTGAAATTACAAATGCTGCTAGATTACTGAAGCACATGTTTGGTTCATAATTTGTATCTTCGGCTCATTTTCATCACGTGATGGTTTGGAATAGGCAAGCTCAGAGAGACTTCACAACATGGTGTGTCAACTTTTAAAAAAGATTTATGCATTTATACTTCACATGGAAAGTTTGAAAAACAACGCGATGCATCCTGAATCTCTGTGTTTGTGGCTGAGCTTCATATTCTAGTGAAAAGTCATCTATTTCCAGAACGTAAGATTCTAATCACCTATGTGGGTTTTTGTGGAATGGCTCATTATTTATGCGTCTGCAATCTTAGTTGATCATGTGTACAATTAAGAACTAGTCATTTCGTTTTTTGAATTAACTAGTATTTTAAACTCTGAAAAAATAGAACTTGCTAGCATACTTTACACTGTATCATTTGTTCTAGTATAGATCATCAATAATTTATTTTGGTAGCTCTAGGGCATTAAAATGTTTAGGTTTAAAGTGATTTTTGATTGAATGAAATTCCAAAAACCAAGAAAGTTTTTTTCTTTAATTAGAAATATTGCATTTTCAGGACCCTTTTCTTTTTTATTCTATGATCTCAGAAAACTTGACTCAATATATACATAGATAATATATATGTGTTATATGTGTATATTTTGGTTTGGAACTAAAGCGTCATAATTTTCACTTTAAAAGAAGATATTGGAGGGCATGTTGGGGGAGGTGATTTTTTTTTAACATCAAAAGAAGGGAAAGAAATTAGAGCCCTAAATAGAGCCCTGGCTCTTGGCTTAATTAGGGAGCAAGGGCCGCTGGGCCGTAATTACTAGAAGTGATGCACCCCATCATCCATGCTATTTAAGGGCTCATTTTTTGACTTTCTCCTCTCAGAGGAACAGAGATTTGTGATCTATACTGAGCAATTCCTTCTGATGTCAGCCATCAAGCCGCTATCTATGGTTTTCTAGAGAGAAGAAAGTGGCATGGGTTGGCACGCCGTAGAGAATATGGTTTAATTAAATCAGGTAGGGTAAGTCCGGAGGGAAGTTACAAGCCGGCAGGAAAGGTGCTGGAAGGTGGTGGTCGGGGCCACACGTCTGACTCTTTACTGACTCTTTTACAATTGCAATTGTAAAAGCTAGGCAGAAGCCCTGAGCGCTCAGAGATGGATGGGGACGAAGGGAGTAGTACCACAGAGGAGTTTTTTTGGATGCTAAGAGGAAGGGGGAGAGAGATTGGGAAATGTTGCAAGCATTCTGTTCATGTTGTATTACTTAGCGCAGTCTTGTCTCCCCAGCCCACTAGTCTGGAACAAAAGTCAGTCTCAAACATAACAACAGACACTGGGGAGCTCTCCAACAAAAGATCACCTCCCAAACAACAGGATGGCGCGGATGACTGAATGCCAGCCTCCCAAAGCAGAACTCCTACAAGCCCCACAGCGCCTCCTTGCTGCAGCGGAGGGAACTGCACCGTGGTAAGGGGTTTTGAGGCTGAGTGACAAATAAATGGTAAAGAGGGGTGCCCCTCCCCTCCCACCCCTATTTCTTCTGGACTTAGATCTACTGGCAGAGGTGGGCTCCTGTTATTCTCCTGGTGGTAGAACAACTCTAAGAGGGTCCATTTGGAGAAAGGTTAAGCAGTTCATGCTGTCTTCAATGTCCTAGAATTTCCTCATAAGGAATCTCAGATGGGATTCGGGAGAGAGGGCAGCTGGTTAAGCAGGAAGGCTAGAGTTCAAGCTCCAGACCGCATTAAAAGTAAATAATAAATATAAATAATAAATAAATAAATAATAAATAAATCTGTGCACTGTGTCCCACACTTGTAATTTCAGTTCCGGGGAAGCAGAGACAGGCAGACCGATACCGAGGGCATACTGGCCAGCCAATGAGTGTACTTTGTTTGCTTCAGGCAATAAAAGATGCTGTCTCAAAATAAAAGAGTAAAGAAATTAAATAAATAAGATGGTGTCATAGTTAGGCACAGGTGTCACCTTGACTATCGAGGGTTTGAGCTCTGGGCACATTTGTGGAGAATTAGTGGTTGAGTTAAGCTCAGAGCAAACCTGCAGGAGATTGTCTAGCTGATGGGGAAGGGCCAGCCTATGGTATGTTAGGTGGGACTAGGCTCTGAACAGATGAATAAAATACTGGGAGCTGGTTGAGTAGGTTGGCATCCTTGTATACACTTGGCCAGACATGCTGATCTGGCAAGTAAGGATTGTCCATCTCTCAGCTGTTATGTGGTGATGGTGGCCAATTCCCAGGGCCCTGGTGTTGGTGTAAGCTGTCCCGTCAAGCTGGACTATCAGTAAGAAAATAAATTTCTTGTTCCTTTAAGCCTTTTGATGGTCATTTATCAGCAACCATGCAGGCGAAATGCAACAGATGGATTGTACCTAAGGCATGACATCTGATATTGTCTTCTGGTCTAAGCACACACACAGACACACAGACACACACACACATACACACACACACACGCATATACACACACATGCAGACTCACAGGCATGTATGCATATGCACAATGAATCCCAACCAATGGACAACTAGAAAGGTGGTTCGATTACTAGTTCTACAGCAAAAGGTGTATAAAACTGCCATTGTTCTCTTGCAGGACCCCTTCACCATGCATCTCTTCCATGATTCGCTTCCACTCAGTACCTGCCAGTTGTTGGGGACTTGGGAGCTCCTGGTCTTTGCCACATGTGGGGAAACAAATGTTTTCAACAGCAATTGCTAAGAAGAAGGACAGAGTCTGAGGATATTCAGAGAAGCTTTTCGCTCAACTGGCGTAGTACAGAGGCTGTGGCTCAAGAAGCTAGCGAGTGGGAAGAAGAGGGCGTCAGCTGTTGCTGAGAGATGGTTTGTGATCAATTCATAATGGAAATGAATCTGCTTTAGCCTCTTTCTTCTTTTGTGTCTGCTTTGACTCACTTGGATTCTCCACTACTGATGTGATTGACCTCTGCTATGTGATGTGACTCCCTGCATATGACCCACTGCCATAACACTGCTTACTGCCATGTGAGTTGGCAACTTCAGAGCCATCCTAACTCTCCTGTGTTTTCATTCCGACCAACTTGAGAGTTGGGATGATGAGTCTTGGTTCTGCCCTCACTCATCCCTGGGACCTGCCTGCCCTTTAGTCTTGGGGCTCTTAGATCTCATGGCCCTTTATTCCTCATGTCCCTACTAGACCAGCCTGAAAACTCTCTTTCACTTTCTAATCAGATATTTCATGATGTCTGCATTGCTCCAAATCTACCCATGTCTTCCCATTGCAAAGAGAATAAAACTCTGATTCTTTGACATGGTCTTTATAAAATACACAAATAGATACCACCAAAGGGGACATAAAGATGGCAAAGAAACCCAAGAGAAAGATACTCAATAGGATTAGCCATTGTGGAATGCAAATTTTAAAGTCCCTGAGATGCCACTCCCTAACTCTTGAAGTTGGCGAAGACAAGAAAGATTCACCCTATGAAGTGTTGAGCAGAGTGTGGAGGAAGCGGAGCTGTTGACCATGACTGGAGTGAGTTAAGAGACAGAAACACTTTGGGAAATTGTCAGTTTCTTATAAGTTAATCAATGCTACATTTACCATATGACCTGGCCATCCATTTCTTGAGGTTACTTGAAAGACACGAAAAGTATTTTTCCAGGCAAAGACTTGTATGGAATATTCATAGTAGCGTTCATTTGGAGTAGTAGGAAAATGGAAATGATGTCAATATTCATCAGCAATGAAAAGACTATACAGTGCGATAAAGCCACATAATCAACAGAGTCATTTAAGAGTAAACACAATAGGGCTGGAGAGGTGGCTCAGGGGTTAAGCCTCCGCCTTGCAGGCGGAAGGTCCTGAGTTCGGATCCCAGATCCCACGTATAGACGCCAGGCGGAAGCGGGGGCGGCCTGCGCTTCTGGTCCTGGTAGGGCGGAGCCTGTGAATCCCGGGGCAGAAGGAGGTGGAGGCGTCCATGGTGGTTCGCGAATTGTCCGTGGTTCTACACACACACACACACACACACACGCACACACACGCACGCACGCACGCGCGCGCGCGCACATGCATATGCACACAGTTGAATAAAAAAAAAAGAGTAAACACAATAATAATTTAGGTATTGTCATGGTTTGAAATATGAATTGTCCCCCACAGGCTTATCTGTGTGAATTTTTAGTTATTTGGGAAGGTCATGGCACCTTTAGGAGGTGTAACTTTAAAAAGTAGTCACAGAGTGTGGGCCTTAAGGTTGATTAGCTCTACCCTACTTCCAGGAGAGGTCTGCTCTTGAAGTTGGCCGTTTTGCAGCTTTTAGCCTCCTTAATGGTTGTGACCTAAGCCTCCTTCAGCTCCTGTCACCAGCCATGCCTTTTCCGCCATAATGGACTGCATTTCCCTTCTGGAACTGTAAGCTAAATCAATCTCTCTTAAGCTGTTTGAGTTTGAATGGTGTCTCACAGCAACAGAGAAAAGTAATCGGTATAGATATAATACACAAAATGACTATAGACATTTCGTTATGTTGAGTAAAGGAAGACAGGCAAAAGGAAGTGCAAACAATCTAAGTCTGCAGGGGCTGCCCGTAACAAGTAACCCAAGTGAGGTGACTGATACTTGGGAAGTTTTTTTCCTTGCATAGCTGGAGACTAAGCTCCCAACAGATGTGATACAGATCTGATTTCTTTTGGATCCTCTTTTAGATGGCCATCTCTTCCCTGTCTTTCCCTCCTCTTTCCCTTTCTCCCAGTGCCCCCTCCCCCACCCCTGGAGCATCCTTTAATGTGTATATCAAACTTTCCTCTGGGTCCTCCTCTCTGATGATGTGTAAGGACTCAGTGGCATTTCCTAGAACCCTTTCTTGCGTTCCCCTTAAGTATAGGAACACTCTTGTGACTGTTAATCCCTTGCTTCTAAGGATTCTAGTGCCTTTAATCTATGCTAGACTTTGAGGAGTCAATGATATGTTGGTCATTGCTCAGATCATGCAGAGTCCTATTATGATTGCTTCGGCCCTAATGTGTGTGGAGTATCTTGCATATCATGACTCCTCCCATTCTTGTGCTCTTACAATCTTACCACCCCCTCTTCCGCAAATTTCCCTGAGCTTCAGGATGGGGAGAGATTAGGCTGGCCTGATTCCAGGTGGTTGATATAGAGTCTCTGATGTTCTGAATTATGGTTTGTTGATTTTTTTTCAGTTTTGCTGCTCCTACAATGCCCTTGGCTCCATCCTGATGGGTATTGGATATCACCCCCTGGCCAGATATAAAAAGCTGTTAAAATAGAGTCTTATTATAAGGATAGATTCAAAGGTAGATGGAATAAGAGTAGGAAACTGCGGTGAGGGGGTGGGTCAGTCTCCCATTGCAATATGGTTACCTTCTATCTGCCAGACTGTATGCCCTTCCTTTCTGGTAAGATCATACCCCATCAGTTGCAAGTGACCAGGAAGGACAGTCTGTGAGTAATGTCTCATTACTTACTTGCAGTCCTTGATGGTGACCTATTATCTCTGCTGTAGCATGATCCCCTCTCTCTTTGTTTCTGGCAGGGTCCTCCTTCCCCTTCTCTCCTGTTTATAATCTTTGCAATTACTGTAGGTATTATAGAGATTTATCTTTGAGTGTGTCTCTAAGTGGGTTTTGTACTAGGAGCCACCTATTAGGGAGTACATACGGCACTTAATTTTCTGGGTCTGGGATACTTCACTCAGTATAATTGTTTCTAATTCCATCCATTTCCTGGCAAATTTCATTAATTCATTTTTGATGGCTGAGTAGTATTCCATTATATAAATGTACCACATTTTCCTTATCCACTCATCAACTGTTGGACATTTGGATTGATTCCATGACTTTGCTATTGTAAATAGTGCTGCTATGAACATGGTTGTGCTTGTGCTATCGAGGTGAATTTTTGCTGTATGGGGGGTTATTCCCAAAAGTGGAATAGCAGGGTCATATGGCATTTCAATCTTTAACTTCTTTAAGAATCGCCAGACAGCTCGCCAGAGTGGCTGTATGAGCCTGCATTCCCACCAGCAATGTAGGAGAGTTCCCTTCTCTCCACATCCTCTCCAGCATTTGTTGTTGTTTGTATTGTGGATTTTTACCATCCTGACGGGAGTGAGATGATATCTCAGGGAGGTTTTGATTTGCATTTCCCTGATGGCTAAGGATGTGAAGCATTTTTAAAAATATTTGTTAGACATTTTAATTTTGTCCTTGGTAAAGTTTCTTTTTAAGTTCCAAGGCCCATTTTTTAATTGGGCCATTAGTTTCCTTGGTGTTTAGTTTTCTAAGTTCTTTGTGCACTCTGGATAATAGAGCTCTATCAGATATGTGGTTAATGAAGATTTTCTCCCATTCTGTGGGTTGCCTTTGTGCTGGAGTTACAATCTCTTTATCTAAACAGAAGCTCTGTAATTTCATAAGATCCCATCTGTTGAGTATTGGTTTTATTGACTGCGCTATTGGATTTCCGATTAAGAACTGTTGGCCTAGTCCAATCAGCTCCAGGGAGTTCCCTACCCTTTCAATTAAGGTTTTTTATAGTCTCTGGCCTTATATTGAGGTCCTTGATCCATCTGGAATTAAGTCTAGTACATGCATTTACCTAAAATTTTCTAAAGCGCAATCCAGTTGAAAGAGACAGAAATCAGATCCACAGTCACCTGAAATGGCAGGAGGAACAGATAACTGGTGGGTACAGGAGAAAACTTTAGGGGGAGATAGACATCCTCATGTTTTTGTTTATGGTGATGGTTTCAAGGATGTTTGTACACCCCCAAGACTTATTTCATTGCATGTTTTAAATAGTCCATTATAAGCAAATTATGAATCAGATAGCCATTTCTTTTAAGAAATTCTTGCTATACTCTTACTGTTTCATTCTTCAGGCCTAGGTCCAGCCATTCATCCCTTTTTAAGGATCGCATGTCCTTGAGGTTCCAGATTCCTGCAGTGACATGAATATTGTGACATTTCTCAGGCAGCCCAGGAAACCTGTGCAAATGTTTCTCATGTGTGCAACACCCTTTCTTCTTTTTTGCTTTCTGACCACAACTCCGTGAACATCCACCCATTTTGCAGACAACTGTAGTCTGCAGACTGATTGTCTGCCTTTCTGCTTCTCTGGCTTTATCAAAGTTGTCTGGCTTATCTCAAAAAGTTAAATTTTTATTAGGAGAGTAGTTTATGTTTTTTAAAGAAATAACCATTTTACTCTTGAATCACTTTAGATGTATAGAACAGTAGCCAAGTGGCCAACATAATGCGGCATGTTCCCACACACCCTTTATCAGTGTCTCCTATTAGAGTTGATATTTTGCACTGTTTGTCAAAGGTAGGAAGCCTGGCTGGAGAGATGGCTCAGGGGTTAAGCTTCTGTCTCAAAACAAAAGGACCTGAATCCAGATCCCAGATCCCATGTAAAAATTTCCAGACTGAAATGGCAGCAACTTACATTTCTGATTCTGGAAGGCAGAACCTGGGAAACACCAGAGCAAAACAAAAAGGAGGTAAAAGCAATCCAGGATAATTCCTGAAGTCACCCTTAGGTCTCTACAGGTGCCTTCTGATTATACACATACACACAAAAACCAAACCACCAATCAAACAAACAAACAAATAAAAAACAGGAAGCCAATACTGATGAATTACTATTGACATGACACTAGGCTCCTTTTGAATTTCACTAACCTTTCCATTTATGCCCTTCTTCTTCTCCAGGATCCGGTTGGGAGATACTCTATTAAATTATGTCATCATTTCATTGTTGCCCTCTGGTCTGTCGTCATTTCTCAGTCTTTCTTGTTTTGTTTCACTTTCCTTTTTGAGTCCCTAGCGCCACATGATACCTGGCCCCTAGAAATTAAAAAAGGAAAGAAAAAAGAGCAGGAAAATCAAAGGTCTATGTCACCTCCAAGGAACTTTTTGTTCTCCATCTCACCTCCACACTTCCAATCATGTGGAGGTGGTTGTCATAAATATCAGTGATTCAGTCAATGACATCTTTGCAGCCCAGACTACACAAACCATTGACTAGCTTGATTCCTAACTACTCATTGGAGGCAACCAGGGAAAGTTCATTGGATAAATGAACTCATTCTTGTATCCCTTTCTCCAGAGGTAAAATGCAGAGTATAGGTGAACATGCATGCATACCTCAGTGTCAACAATGGAATGTCATCCTAGGAAGCATGCGGCTCAAGAACTACAGCTTTGTCTGCCTTGCCCAGCTATCCTCTCCATACACAGCAGCCAGAACTACTCAAGAGGACATTCGCCCCATTCACCAGGAGAAAGAAAGCAGACAATGAATATACCAACACATACATGGAAAGTCCCCAACACAGATATTTATGTAAAAGACAATAGTGTGCTATGCTGAGCTATTTCACAGGGATCATGCATGGAAGGAGCCCAAGTCTAGAGAATGAAAACCAGCCGAGCCGTTCTGAAACACTAAAGACATACTCAGCGCATGCTTCAGACAATGAGCTAGGCAAGACTGTCTCATCCTTTCTTTCCGGTCACTTTGAGGACTCCTGAAGATACAAGCTCACTCTTCTCCCATCAGGGCTCCATGTGAGGAGATATTTGGAAAGTCTCCCTCAAGTTTCCTGGGCGGTGTATCGAGTTACTTAACTTCCAGGCACACAAGGGTATTGTCTGAAGGCATCCTGAAGCCTGGGGCAGAGACATGCTGGGAAATTGAGCTTAGATTTAGCTGTCTTTGCTTAATGTGTGAAGAAGTTGAAGGTTGAAGATAGTTCTTAAAATTTAGGACCAGCCATTCTAACTCCTCCTAAAAGGTTCCCAAGGTGCTGGGTTTTGTTTGTAGTAACAACAAAAATCAGCCTTATTTTCAAAATTGGATGCTTAGTTACTACAGGAAATTTGAGGGATTTTTCTGAGCTAAAGTCTTTTGGGTGCATCACTGTTGATTGGTGGTAAGGGTCTGGGCCAAACATTTCAAAGAATTTAAAATTAAATCCCACACATTGTAAAATGACGAGGAAACCATCCAATGTGAAATGATAGAACTGGTCAGAAAAGGATCCACTATTAAGATTGACACATGAGTGAAGATACTCATGGACCCTTATAATAATGTTTGGAGCTTCCTTTTCTAGGACTCAAGAGAAGGAGAAGTTTGGTTATTAAGGGATAATAATGTAGTTTGGGGAGTTCTATAGTTTTGATTGGCAGGCATACATGATATGTCTGTTCATTTCACACACTCCTTTCCATAATGAGTCTGATTTTAATCACATGCATGCGTAATTAGGCATAGGCATAAGATGGTAAATCTGGCATTCTCCCTAAAAATTCATTTGAATGCATGGTTTGCCTTATTGTACGTATACTCAAAACCAGTCTAAGCTGGATCGACCTCTTGTCTATAGTTTCTGGTTTGTGTTCCAGGGTGAATTTGAATAGAAATGGGGCATTATCTAGGGATTGCTAAGGGAGTAACTTTTTCCCCATTGTTTAAGGCAGGCATATGTGCAGGCATGATGCAGGTGGGTCCTAGATTGCTAACAGGTTGCTAGGTACATTGTTCAGAGAGGGGTGAGAGTATGTGGCACATGAGGTGAGAAGTCTCAACTGCCAAGTGTGTTATTAGAAGCGAGTGTGCATATGGGCCAAGCCAATGGGGTCCCAGGTTGCTAAGCAACCCTCCATGCTTGCTTGCCTGAGGTGGGAGGTGGCGGTGGGAATACAGGCCAGGCTGGAGATGGCTGAAAAGCAGTTCTGTGCTAGGAGAAGAGAACTTGATAGTAAGGCCACCTGCCTGTGGGACCAAGCTTGATTTCTCAGGGCACTGAGTCATCTAAGGTAGAGCCACTGGCCCCATTCTTTCCCCTGTGCCAACTTCTGTCGCAAGAGATGTGGCATTGCTGCAGCCCTTTTTGACCCCTGCTCGGTAGGAGAGTGTCTGCATGGGGCAGAGGCACAGGAGGATAGCATGCAAAGTCTGCTTTCCTGTTTTAGGAAGTCACCCAGCAATCTGTCACATTCACTCTAGGACTAATCCATTTTTGCCTTCTCCACCTTGACTGACTTTGCTTCACAGTCCACAGTGTTTCCCTGGGTACTTGACCTTAGATCCAGGGTTGGCAAACTTTCCTACCATGACTCAGGAGGTAAATAACCTAGAATTTTCAAGTCATGTGGCATCTATTACAATGTCTGGATTCTGTCTTTAAGTGTTTACTGTCATTAACAATAAAAGCATGGAAATAGACATTGCCAATATAGACATGAGCAGCATGATTGTTTTCCAATAAAACTTTATTTTGCAAACAAATAAAGTCACATGGCAGTCTAGACTAGACCCATGGATTATAGTTTACAGGTTATGTTTTGTATAATCAGCTCCAAGAACAATTGAGAATCTCTATGTAAACACATTCTGGTCATCGGCATTTTTATAGTTAGTATGTTCTCAAGGAAGATTACTGAAGATACATACCACACTAATGAAAAGACTAAAACATGGGAAAGATGCAGAATTTGGATAAAATCTCATTTCCCAAAAAACGAAATTCAATATTGATAGAAAGTGCTTAAATGTCTTGTGTTTATTTGTAAAAACCCATTGAAAGCAATTGAGAAATTTTTTTCCCTGGTTGGTTTTAAATGTCTTCATTTAGGATCAGCTCTATCAGTTTCCTGGTGCTTTCTCAGCTAATGAGGTCATGTTTCTCTTCTACAGACAAGGATAATAGCATTACGTAAGAGTCACATGACCACACGGAGCGTCATCCACCTCATTGTCTCCTTGTCTTTCCCAGCTATCTCTCTGGTATAATCTTTGATATCATATTTCTTTCAGATCATCAAACATAGCCCAAGTCAGTTTTGGAAATTGATATGAAGATCTATGGTGCCAAGCCTAAGTCCTGTAGCGTAACACACAAACTAGATTAATAATAACAGAGAAAACATCTGGTATAAAGGAGCCTCAATCTGGTGATCTATGACTCGGATGATTCTTTGATCTTTTAATCCAGTCTTTTCTGAGCTCATTTATGCAGCTAACACTGGACTTGTCCTTATGGGTGTCTTCTAGAGAGCTCCCTCAGTAATGGTAATTCTACCACTGAGCAAATTCATCTCCCAACCCACTGTCCAGATAGCATAGTCAATCACTCCACTGTTTAGGTTCCAAAATTTGCTTGAGTGTTGCAGTTCGCTGGCATTGTTGCTGATAAATGACCATCGAACACCTTAAGGGAACAAGGGGGTTATTCTGTCTTATGATTCCTGGTTACAGTTCTCAGTCCAGCTGGATGGGAGAGCACGCACCAACACCAGGGCCGAGGGAACTGGCCACACCATCACCTCATAAACAGCTGAGAGAGGGACAATCCTTACTTGCCAGACCAGCATGTCTGGCCAAATGTACAGAAGGATGCTGCCTTCCTCAACCACCTCTCTGTATTTTATTCACCTGTTCAGGACCTAGTCCCACCCACCACAGGCTGGGTCTGCTCCATCAGCTAGACCATCTCTTGCAGGTTTGCTCTGGGCTTAAATCAACCATTAATTCTTTATAAATGTGCCCAGAGCTCAAACCCTCAGCAGTCAAATTGACACCTGTGCTTAACTATGACATTAAAACAGGGTTTCATGTAGATGAGACTGAGCTTGAACTTACTGCATAACTGAAGGTCACCTTGATCTCCTGGTTTCAGGTCCTGAGCTTTGACATTACAAGCATGTATCATTACTTTCAGTTTGTGAAGTGCAGAGGTTCAAATCCAGAGATGAGTGCGTGCTAGGCCAGCATTCTACCCAGAGTGCCTCGGCCCCAGCAAGCATCGCCACGGTTGCTCTCTCCCCACACTCTTCCTTTGAAAACCATTCCTGAATCCTGCAGCCTGCAGATTCAGACTGTACTGCAATCGATTTCTCCCATCATGCTGGTCCAGTCCTTATAGCCCTGGCCTGGTTACTGGACCAGTTCAAGATCCCTACCCCTGTCTGTCTTCTGGCTGCTTCTCTTCTCTAGAGGGTTCTAGGGGGAAAACCAGACTGTGTCCCTTCCTCTACACAGACATTGCAGACTTCCTACTATCTGTTCCTTGCTGCTGTCTTCCCACCAGCTCACTCATGACTACTTTTATCTGTCGGATGATGATGTCCATGGAATTCCATGCTTTCACTGTGAGTCCAAGCATGTTCACCTCTCTTATCCTCCATCCAGACATTCCAAACCAGGATGTGCCTCAAGAGCTTTGTGTTTTCTGGTTCTTTCTGTCAGATATTTGGGAAACTGCCCGTTTATTACCATATTGTTCTCTGGGCAAATGTCTTTCCTTTAGAAGTTCTCTTTCAATAACGCTCTAGCCAAAGTCATATATATAAAACCTAGATAATGTCCTGTTTCATTACTCTACTTTGTCTTTGTGTAAAACTTTCATCTCCTATAATTATCCACCTATTTTCTTATATGTTCACTATCAGTATTTTCCCAGGAAGCTTTCCTTGGGCAATGTCCCTGGTCTATGATTTCTGCTGCTGCCTGCCCAGTACTTACCACACAGTCCCTGGATGTGACGGTTAGTATTAACTGTAACCGGTTAGAATTAACCTGATACCTAAGAGATAGGCCTGTAAGTACACCTGAGAGGAATAGTTTTGCTTTCATTCATTGATGTGAGAAACCCAGTCCCAAAGCAAGTGGAGACAGGTCCTAGGCAGGTGGTCCGGGGCCCTAGAAAGATGGAAAGCATGCATGCATTCATTCATTCCTTCTCTGAAGATATGATGCGATCAGTTCTTCAAGTTCCTGCTTGTGTGACTCTCCAGCCACAATGGACTAAAACCTGGAATCATGAGCAAATGAAACTTTTTCTCCCCCAGAGTTGCTTGGGCCGGGTATTTGGTGATAGCAACATGTAGTGAAGCTAAAACACTAAAACGTCTTGGGTGTTGGTTAAACGGTCTGTGCTTCGGGATCTTCAGCTAGATCCTCAATGAACGGACATGGTAGGCACATGGTAGAGCTCACAGCATAGTCAGAGGGCAGTGGGCATCTGGCCATAGAACTGTCATTACACAGAGGACAATGTCAGAGAGCTAATTAGAGTAACTGCAGGCACCAGCATTCATGAACATTATACCAAAAGAGAGCCAAGCCATCAACAGGTAAACATAATCTCTCTCTCAAAAAAAAAAAAATGAGGAAGTTCGGACTCCCCAACTGCACCCAAACATATTCTTACTGTTCCTTGTGTATCTCTAAAGTAATGTTAGAAACAGAGATACCTTGATCTTGATTCTGTGATTTGATAGAATCCAATGATATTTTGCAGGTCCAACTGAAGAAGGACATTTAAGGAGTAGAGCGCAGAAAGGTGTGGGTGCCCAGATTCTTGGAGCTGCCAAGCTCAGGTGGTGTGTGGCGCCAGATTCCCCCACCTTATTTTGCGGCAATCATCCCCTGGCAGCCTTCCACTAATGGCTTTCTTTAGAAAATGGGAAATGCGATGGATGCCGAATCGTAAATGACAGCCCAGGTCCTCATGGCTTTTCCCAGTCCACATACATTCTAGGAGGCTGAGGGTGTAAAGAAGGATCATGTGGAGAAGCCCAGGACTCCCTAGAGGCATCTGATCATCTCTTCTGTTTTCCAAAAGCCCAGGTTCGTGTGGGTGCATAGCTGAGATTTGCATGTTCATTCAATTATACCCTCATCATTTTTGACAGTCACAGCTAGAATGATAAAATCACTAGATGTGGAAACCAACTTTTATGACCTTCTTTTCTGATACTTTTCTGTTTTACCAGTGAACCCATCCACTATTAAGACTTTGGAAACATAAAGCAACAGAAAGAAAGAAATAAAAGCAAGCTGTTGCTCGTTGCTTAGTAAAATAGCAGACATTTTAATGTGGCAACTCTCTCTCTCTCTCCTTGTTTCTCCTTCTCCATCTCCTGCTATGATGCTTTCTTTGTCCTTCTTGCATGATATTTGACTGTACTAGCTGGAGTTTCAACAGATACTTTGAAGTCTTGAGGGAAAGACCAAGAGAACAGGAATGTCTTTGGATCTTTTGACCTAGTTGCTGTTCATCAATAATCGTTGGCTTGGCTTGGACTTTGAGTTACATGAGAAAATAGCCCCTTGTCTATCCAGTTTAATATATTGAAATCTAAAGCCTGATATAGACATAGTTCCAAAGTCACCCAACCATACTACTTTTTTACAAAAAGTTTTGAAGAGAAGACTAACTCCTTTACATATATCATTATAATATTATATTATATTGTATTTACATAATCAATATATTATATTCAAAAATAACTTATACTCTGGGCATTCTTAGTGGTAGATAATGCATAAATAATTATGCATGAAATTTAAGAAAGCTGTTTTCAACCCTATCAAAGATACCATCTTTATTCAATGTCTCACACAATTTGAACCTAAGAAATTGCTTTTATTTTTTTCTCAAGGAGAAAATTTTTATGATTCCATTCTATAGAAAGAATTCATTGGGCTGGAGAAATGGCTCAGGGGTTAAGCCTCTGCCTTGCAGGCAGAAGGTCCTGAGTTCGGATCCTAGACCCCATGTATAGAAGCTGGGCGGAAGCGGGGGCGGCCTACGTTTCTGGTCCTGGTAGGGCGGAGCCTGTGAATCCCGGGGCAGAGTAAACAAAGAGGAGGTGGAGGCGGTCCATGGTGGTTCCCGAATTCATCTGTGGTTCTACACACACATACATACACATGTGCACACACACATACACACACAATTGAATAAATAATAAATTTAAAAAAGAAAGAATTCATTGTGTAAATACTCAGCTGAGTGGCTTATTTATTTAGGAGAGTCTTTATTGTACCTTCTATCTCTTTGAGTTTTCATACTTTATGTTTATTAAATGCCTACTGTATAAAAGTAATATTGCAGTTGTTTAGCATGTTTAACTTCTCGGGAGCTCATTAAGTCCTCTGTCCTCATTTTATCCCCACCCAGGCAAGGAATGAAAAATACTAATTAACCCAACTTTAAATAAGAGAAGCTGGAGATCCAATAGTGGGAGTAACTTCATTTCTAAACCCGAGGCTCAAGCAAGAACAAAGGCTACTTTCTGTTGCCAACAAAGCTCTCTGTTTTCCTTTTTATTGTTTTAAATTTTCTTCTATTTGTGTGTGTGTGTGTGTGTGTGTGTGTGTGTGTGTGTGTGTGTGCGCATGCGTGCACGTAGGTCAGAGGACAACTTTGGAAAGTCAGTTCTTTCTTTCTTCCTATCACATGGACTTGTGGGGATCCAACTCAGGTTGCTGGGTTTATGAGCATAAGCTTTACGTACTGAGAGACTTCACCGGCCCCTAGTGCTTACTTGATGTTTTTCTGTCACAGTTTAGATGAGGTTACCTAGGGTAAATCCTTGGATCTACTTTAAACTTAATCCTAAGTTTTTTAAACTAGCCAGTTCTTCACAAAATTACTGGAACATATGCCAAGGTAAAGTTTCCGATGACAGCATGCCTCTGAATTACTTGGATAATGATCAGCATGGCCTCGTTGTTTGTCATTCTGCCTGGGAGGAGGAGACTGAATGCCGTCTGCAGTGCCCTTGTCCTTATGCAAGCACAGAAGGGCACAGGCCAGGGGTCCGCAAAGGTTCTTTGGGAAGCAACAGACAGTGTATCTTTTCCAGGCTCATGGTTTATATACCACCTTGGAGATTCAAAATTGCATCTGAGCAGAAGACGGTGTATAAGGAGTGGGTGTGGCTCTTTCAATGACAAGAGGCAGGCAGGAGGGGTAGATCTGAGCCTTAAGTATTGTGTGAAGATCCCTGGAATAGAAAGTAGAAGAACTGGACTCTTCACTACAAGGAACTTGTGTCCCTTTCAGCTTCTTATCTCCACCTCTTCTGGGACTGGAATGATGATGGTGATAGTGATGATGATGATGATGGTGATGATTATTATGACAATGATGATGATAGTGATAAGGATGATGATGACGGTAGTGATGGTGATGGATGATGGTGAGGTGGTGATGATGGCTCTGGTACTACTGACGATAGTGACGGTGACCAGTGATGGTGGTGAAAGTCTTATTTATTTATCTACTTAGTATTAGTTTATTTATTTATTAATTTTATTATTTATTTGTTCACTATTAATTTTATTATTTATTATTTGTTCATGTCACTTAGGCAGGCTTCAAATTTACTATGTAGATGAGGATTCTCCAGTCTCCATTTCCCAAGGATGGGGATTATAGGCTTGTATTTCCACACTGGTTCTTTTTTATTATTTATTCAATTATGCGTATGTGTGTGTGCGTGTGTATGTATGTGTGTGTGTATGTGTGTATGTATGTCCACACTGGTTCTTAAAAAGGACTTATTTGTTTCAAATTAAAGTGGTACATACAGGTGGTTAACCATTCATCAAATCGTCACGTTAACTTTATTCACAAAACTCCACCCATGTTCTGTTTTAGATACTGCTTTGCAAGCAGGGCATCTGACATCCAAGGAGAAGCAAAGTGTTCCCCCCCCCCCCGCCTCTGGGAGTTTTGACTCAGTGACATGGATTAGGTTTCCCATGACAGACCGGAAGGATATTAAGCTAACGACATGACATCTGAAGGAAAACTTTCCTCAGAACAGACTTGATCTTTCCTAAGGTTGAAAATAGTGATGGAAGTTTCAGGACACATCGCAAGGGAGAACAGGAAGCATTCATTTTTAACTACATGGAAAAAAATTGTTGACAGTTTGACATTAAGTAAGAGCAAACTGGTACCTATCCAGAGGGAGGAGTTTAAGCAAGGTAGCAGGGAGAACTTCCTGACAGGAGGGTTGTTGAACACAAGTAGGTGGTAAAGGCTGACTAAGGACTGGTTCTCAGAAGAACTTCAGGCATGGGGTAGGCGGCATCCATCAAACACACAGCATCTCTCAGGGGCGAGAAGCAAACTGGAGCCAGGGCCTGAGCATTTCCTTGAAAACGTTGCATTTCTTAATGTCTTACTTTAGCATAGAAAGTCATCGCATTCCCCCACCCCCTGAAAGTTTGTGCTTAGAAAGGTCTCTTCTTCCACGGATTAAGCTACATAGATGAGTTCATGTGAGGAATGCAGCTTTTAATTTTAGCACTTTCTATAAATGGGTTTTCTAAACCTTAAACTGAAGTCGCTGCCACGACGGGGAACATGGAGATAATTTTTCATTCTTTCATGCTATGTTGAATGTCAGGCACCGAAGCTCCTAAAAATATTCATACCTTGTATTTATATACCACCTTTCCTGGAGGCTCTCAAACTGCTTGGTAGACATCGTGCAATTAACCCCCCTAAAGCCTCCCATAGACAGCGGTGTGATATTCAGCTACTATTTGTCTTGGGTATAAAGGTGAGGCAGCCCATGGTTCTATGTCGTATTGTTTGCTGAGAACTTGAGAGGAGACCCAAGGCTTGTTGCCAAGAATAGCCAATGTTTTGATGATTGGATTGCAAGGGAACAAACCAGAGAGCTGGGGAAGCAGAGTCGTGATCTTCAGGGGATTGGGTGGCTGGGCGTTTGGAAGCATACCATTTGTCTTAGTGTTCACAGGGACTCCTGCAGAAGCGTGGGATGAGAACATGGGATGCGATTCTAACACTGCATGGGGTGTGTTTGATGGAGGAGGATAGCCCTGGGAGGGGGGTAGTGACACTTGGAGACACTGATGTGGGTGAACCAAGACTCCCCTTTCTCAGCCCCCTTCTCTCCACCGGGGCACCCAATGTCTTCTCCAGATGCTTTGCCTTCATGTCTTCTGGACATTTATGAAAGCGCACAATAAGAAGGCTCCAGGCCTCCAGTCAGCCACATACACACATTAGCATGAATTTCAGCCAGGAGAACAATTTCTGCCACTCACTTTGCCATTTTAAATCTCATCTCTAATTTTCTTATGAAAAGAATAAATGACTGTGGTGTGTGTGTGTGTGTGTGTGTGTGTGTGTATGTGTGAAATGCTTGTGGGGCATGTGATAAATATTTATTTCAGTCAGTATTACTGCTTATGAACATGTACGGGCATTTGTGAGTGACAATGATGAAGTCTTGAGCCCCCATGAATATCCACATATCTTTGAAACCAGATTCTCTGGGCGACTTGAACTCTGTGCATAGTCCTAGTAGAGAATCACATAAATACACTGTCCTATGACCTCATCGGGTGGCTGCAGAAGGACGAAGGAAAAGTATGTGTGTGTCGTGGGTGGTGGGGCTTCAAATCCGAGGAGCTCTCCTCGCAGGTTGTGTGGACAGTCCCGGAGGGGAAGAGAATGGATGCAGACTCCTGGGTTCCAGCTTGGACGGGCAGCTCACGGTGACAGTGGAGTGTAACTTGGGGCTGTGGTGGACAGCCCAGCAGGCTGCCTCGGGTTTACATCTGATTTTTGTCCTCAGGACACTGGCTGCTCAGTACTAGCCAACAGGAAGGAGCGGCCAGGCATGTTCTCGCCAGCCCAGAGGTTCCGGGGCCATCCTGGAGGGTTTTTGAGTTGGCAACAGTGGTCTTCTGCTTTCCCACCAGCCAAGTCTATCTTCCATGTGCGTGGGCCCGAATTTAGCATTTGTACCCGTTCCAGAACTCGTCTCGTTGGCATTGATAATCCCTTTCAAACAAGCTAAAGACTTAGCACAAAATCCACTTTCAAGTGGGAACCAGGCCTTGAGTCGCTCCCGATCGAAGTCTGAAGCACATTGTCTGGTTTCCGTTGATTTTGCTCGAGAGTCCTAACTTAATCTTGGCTCACCCTCAAAACAAGACATTCTTGAGCCAAGGCCCAAGGCTATGGAAGCGTGCCCTTGGTGCGAACAGGAAAGCTTCAATGAGGTGTTCGCCCTGACCCCAGATGCACAAATTCTGCCCTGCTGTAGCCTCTGGCGACTCAAGGCCACAAAAGAATATAATGGACAAGGCGTTTGCATAAGAAAGCACTTTACTTCTTCAAATTTAATCCATTTTGAAACAATCGAACTGCTTTGAACATTTCTTTGATGGCACTTATTTTATAGACTTCAGGAAGTGATAGACTGATGGATGTCAATATTCTCATCCACGATACCATTACTGGTGTTTTTCCCAAACGGGTGTGCTACAGAAGAAAGCTTAGATTTTCCTGAAAATGTATAAATTCTGCCATCTGTTTTTCTAGAGATGTATATACAGGTCCTTGTCACTATTTAGGAATATGTAGGACTGGAATT
Source organism: Typhlomys cinereus (assembly GCA_023101885.1). Taxonomy (NCBI): domain Eukaryota; kingdom Metazoa; phylum Chordata; class Mammalia; order Rodentia; family Platacanthomyidae; genus Typhlomys; species Typhlomys cinereus. The sequence goes on along the minus strand of JALPQD010000466.1, from coordinate 536,239 downwards.
ATAAGAGTTAGTTGAAGTAAATAATCTGGATGGGTTTTGCCTCCATGAGGAGAATTTGTTGAAGGCGGGATTAGCGAGGCACGTGCTGAATACGAGTGCAGAAATACAACTGGAAAAAGATGGAGTGAAATAGGGTGATTTATGGATGCAACCAGAATAAGAAGAAATGAGCTTCCACAGAGCTTTCTAGGCAGGAACAGGAGCAGCGCTTCCCAGAATCAGACTCTTCCATCTACTCTGATGTCTGCTGTCTTTCGTGTTTGTGTTTGTTTCAGGTGTTTTCTATGTCTTAGCCGAGGTGGTCACATCTTGCCGTCGCCACAGCTTAGAGAAGTGGTCAGGTGTAGTTTCATGGCTAAGGAAGATCTCCACTAGGGTTTCAGCCATGGGGGTAAAACCAGATTGTACCTGATCAGGGGACTAGGCATGGAAGAAAAGGAGAGGTGTAGGACTCAAGATGCCCAATTCATGTAGGTCCCTTTGTCATTACAGCCTGAATCCGGACTGTTTCTCACAGGCTCATGTGTTGAAACCTTGTTCCCTAGTAGGTGGTATTGTTTCAGGACACTATACAGTGGTAAAGAGGTGAAGGCCTAGATGGCAGAGGTTGGTCCCTTGAAGGTTCTAGCATAACCCGTCCTCTGATCCCTCTTTGTTTCCTGGTTGGCCATCATGTGAACAGCTACACCTCACATACCTACTGCCACCAATGAGATTTCTGTGCCATGCCTCATCTGAAATGCTGGACTGAAAACATGAATCAAAATAAATCTTTGCTGTCTTATGTTGCCTGTCAGGTGTTTGGTCATGGTGGTACAAAAGTTATAGATTCATCTTTCGATATGCTGAACTCTCTTGTTCTCATTCCTCCTGTATCCTTTTAAATGACAAATCCTGACCCACTGCCCACTTCCATATTGTATAGGATGAAGACTTGGTCTTCAAGTCCAAGAGAACGTGGAGAGCATTAATAAGGACCAAAGGGCTGCTCAGAATTTCTGACTTACCCTTTGAATTCAGTCTCTAGCCAGAACAGTGGCCCAATACCTTCTAGAGGATCATTTGGATCAAGCAACCCAGAAGATGCAATAATGACACTTGAGCTAATTGGAAGAGAATTTACAGGATCTTAAATAAGTGCGTTTTTGACATTCAGGAAAAACAGAGCTTAAGACACAGAGACTGATAAAAATAGTAGATTGAACAGCCTGAGCTGGGACACCTATAAGACAATGTGAAAACCAGAGGCTTAGGGAATTTTCAAGCTCAAGGAATGCAAGGTTCACCTGGTCTGATCTCCTGGCCCAACAACCTCATTTTAGGGCATGCAACCCCTACCCTATCTCATTGACGGCAGTCAAAATTGTCTCAATGGGGCTGGGGAGATGGCTCAATGGGTGAAGCACTTGCCATACAAATCTGACATCTGAGTTCAGACCACCAGATCCCATGTAAAAAGCTGTATACAGCAGTGTAATCACATGTAATCCCAGTGTGCCTGTGGTGACTGGAGGAAGAGATGGGACAATGTCCAGAAAATCATAAGCCAGCCAGCCTGGCTACTACAAAAGCTGTCTCCAACAAAGAGAAGGTAGTCCTTTAACTTCCACATGTAGGCCATGGTGTTCTCATGAACACAGTCTTTCCTCACATATACATAGTACACAGCTGCATGCAACCATCCTCTCCACATGCATATCCTACGCAGTCACTCAACCTTTATACATGTGCATACTCAACTGTCTAATACACACACAGATATAATCAATCATCACACTCTATCCACACATACTCAAAATCAAACCTATATAACACACATACTCAATTATCACACTCATACAAACACATATTCAATATGACATCCATGCATCCACACTCATCACATTGACACAATACACATACTCAGCCATCACACCTATGCACATACATACTCAACATCCTACCAACACACATACACATACTCAACTATGATACCCATACACACACATATGCAACATCATACCAACACACACATACTCAACTATCACACCCATACAAACAAAAACCACATTCCACTGTCACATCCACACAAATATACACACATACACACTCAGTCATCACACCCATACACACATCATACACATAAACTCAACCATCATACCCATACACACATGCACACACATCCTACAAGTACACTCAACCATGACATGCACATATATACTCAACTCTCACACTAATTCATATGGATACATATTCACATATACAATCAACCATTACATACACATGCTCAAGATCACATCACCATGCATGCATATACTCCGCTATCACACTCATATATCCCAAAACACACAACTCAACCATTACACACACACATATGCACTCAACTGTCATTCCCATCCACACACATCACACCCATACAGACATGCACAAACATATTCTACACATATACTCAACCACCACACATATATACTCTCACACCCATATGCACGCCACACATTATTCAACATTACACCAATATACATAAACATACTAAACTATCACACTCATACAACCAAAAAACACATAATCCAATCATCACCCACATATGCACATACATATGCTGAACCGTCCCACCCATACATACATCACACACATACATGATATCATCATACCCATCCATACACATATAAACACATATCCTACACATGTTCTCAACCATCACACACACATGCACATATATATAATATAATATATAATTCAACTCTCACACCTATGCACATAGATACACTTAACGTTCATATTCATACTCATATACATATACACTCAACTATCACATATACACACAAACTCAAGATTGCATCAATACACACACATAATCAACTATCACACAAAAGCACCCAACTCAACCATTACACTCCCACACATGCACACACACTCAACCATAACACAGACACACACACACACACACACACACACAAACACGTATAGACAGAAAAGGAAAGTATCTCAAGAAAGCCAAATGTACTCTGGGGAAGGACTAGCTCTCAACTGAGAAGCACTCTTTAAGGTGCCAGAAAATTGAGGTCAGTCCACTAGCTACTGGGGTTCTTCTCTATGCCACATCTTTCTGTGCTTGAAAGATGCCACCCATTTACGACATTGGGGAATACATTAAATACCACTTTAGTACGAATGAGAATCAAGTGACAGAAATACTTGGCAGGGGGGCTGGAGAGATGGATCAGGGGTTAAGATCCTGTCTTGCAAACAGAAGGTCCTGAATTCAGATCCCAGATCCCATGTATAAACACCAGGAAGAAACCGTGGCAGCCCACTTCTGGCCCTGGTTGGTGGAGCCTGGGAAATCTCAGAGTGAAGCAAGAAGGCAGAAGGAATTCAGGATGATTTCCGAAGTTACCCTTGGTCCTCCACAGGGACATATGGTATCCTCTGATACACACACACACACACACACACACACACACACACACACAGATGTAAAATAAATAAATAAAATAAAAAATAAATACTTGGTGGGAAGTTGAAGCTTCTGAGGCCTCAGCTAACCCTTTAGTTATAACACTAGAAATAAAGACTGACCCATATTGAAGCTGAGCATCTTAGGCGTTCAGTAGGTTTCCATGGAGTCACACATCCAGAAAGCAATCAGACTTCATCTAGAGCCCACGCTCACCACTTCAAGGAGGTAAAGAATAAACAAAGCATCTTGCTACACTGAACCAAGCCAGCAAACCAAGCTGAACAGATATGCCTGGATAAATTTAGGTTTTCTTTAATCAACTCAGACATTCCCTCATTCAGTAACCATTTATTCAATATATATGCATATAGCATAACATTGAAGGATAAAAAGCAAAAAGGCAATTAGTATACATTTATTGGCAGACTAGCTATGAATTTTACATGTAGTATTAACCTTTACTTACGCTTTTGGTTAGCATAGAAATAGTACATCTTGTTATGGTATTTGCATATGTGTATTACTACTCTTTGTTATTGCTCTGCCTAAATCCCCATATTGCTTGTCTTCCTCTTTTCCTCAGGTGGTCCCCACTTCTGCTCTCATGCCATGTGTATTTTATTGCTCTTTCTTGTTCTCCATGTCTTAATTCTTGTTTCCTCCTATCTATGGTAGGATATCGGGTCTGTCGTTCTTGGTGGAGATGAAGATTCATAGACATGGCTGTTTGCATAACTGCTGTAGGTCACACAGCCAGTCAAAATCCCAGAAAGTTTTCAAGTTCAAACTGTTATCTTCATGCATTTCCTTTTGTTGTTATGACATAGGGCTACTAACTAACTACTACTAATGGCTAACTACTACTACTACTACTACTAACTAACTACTAACTACTACTACTAACTACTACTAACAATTAGGCTTTGAGATTTGGGGTCCTGAGTAAATGGCAATGCCATCAGCAGAAATGAGGGGACCAAAGAGTAGTAGGGGTGCTTGACTATTCTCACCATCCATAGGGTTTTGCTGGGACCAATGGTTTCCCTGGAAGGTAAAACTTTAAGTAATGATGTCATGGTAACATTAGACTCATTTATCCTAGGGTCAATTGGTCTCTCTAGAAAGAAATTTCTTTCTTTTCTCTTCCTTTTTTTTTTTTTTTGCTTTGCTTTATGTGAAGCTAACGAATACTATATTTCTACTCGAAAACCTAAGGCTAGAACAACAGTCTCAAAAACTTGCTTTAGCTCTAGAATTATACTGTGAATATTACTAAGAGGATGGCCATCATTTGTATTAGCAGTGTTGATGGGTGGTAAGAATAATTCAAGTGGCTAATTTCAAGTGCAGACCCCCTTTATTCTTCAAGCCATCTTGCTGGCCTGGGTGAGTTCGTTTTGGAGATTATATTAAGGAAGATCTCTGCTGCAATGAATTTCTCATCTGTAAAGCTCAGCCTAAGTCAGGCCTCTGTTCCAGGTCTTCCCTTGCATTCGCATGTATTTCACAATTAGAAGCTTCTGTAAAATCATCATGTTCCTATTGCTCGGGTGTAAAAACAACTGTGAGCTTTTGACAACAGTTCTTTCTTTCTTGGGAGCAGATCCTTGATCAGCCCTGGGGGCACCAACTCACACTGTCCTCTGTCTTTGTCACAGCAAGTATGCCACACTGGCAATGTGTTCCCCTGGGACTAAGAAGATATGTGGGAAGAGCTCCTGACGTCCCAGACTCTTCCTGAATCTTATTTTAGACAGTATGAAGTAATTTTTCAGCGCAGTGCACATGAAATTAAGCATGCAACTGCTATTATTAATGGGACTAGCGTCTCCTTCCTTTCCTCCACAGTAATGAGTATGCGTGTGGGAGGCTAAAGTTGGGCTATGTTGTTCTACTAGAATTCTAAAATCTGGAATCTTTCCCTTGAGATGAATGTGGAATTCATTTTCTCAGGGAGGGCAAACGGAACCTTTGTCCCTGACATCTCAAAGGACTTACCCCCCAAAAATTCTTGTTGTGGTGGGGGTGTTTCAGTTTTATATTTTATTTCTTAAAATGTACCCCTGACATTAGAACTATTAAAAAACAAATGCTTAGAACATTGTTCTTCGCAGTTTTGTTGATTGGATTCTCACGTCACCTCAGCTGGAAGAATTAAGGTTCTCTGTTTATGTATCAATTGCTATGTTTTCATGACAAGAAAAGCTTTTCCATGTTGATTTATCATGTGCCTCAAGAATACAGGGTGACACCTTTTCTCTGAGGATGTAACAGTTTGAATCTGTGTTGCCAGAACTTTACCTAAAAATTCTTTTCTTCCTTTCGATGCTCTTTGCCTTCCCATCCAGGACTGGAAGCCATTAGTTGCAAGAAAATATTTCTGATGACCCTGTCTATTTTCATCTTATCTCAATTGGCCTATTTTTGGGCAGTTTATGATTTAAGCAGAGGAGATCTGGGTCAGTTATAGTGGACAAATGACATTGAATACAGAGGAGTTGAGAAACGGAAGCTGTTAAAGGCAAGAAGACAGCTAAAGCATGTGGCATTGGAAAAGTGAACCACCAGCAGTGGCCAGGCATGAGGGTGCCACCTGTGATTTAGAAAGCAGCTCACTTATATCGCTTGGAGCCCTTGGTACATCTCTCTTGGCGAAATTGACTGTGGCTGGAAGCCCGCAGGTGAAAACCATTACTAAATCTCCGAGCTTCAGTAGCTCTTCCATGGTAATCATCCAACAGGCTTAGCTACCAGATCTTTTTGTGCTGGGAGCAGATTCACCATCCAGAAGGCCAATCCTGTTACTGACATTGCTCAGGGCAAAATTCTTTTGTTTTGTTTTCTGCTTGTTCCAGTCTGACAGTAAGTATGATTGACAGAGCCTTAGTCAATAGAAAAAAAAAGATATCAAGAGCAGGGGAATGGCTCAGCGGGTAAAGCACTTGTGGAGCCAGCCTGAAGACCCAAGGTTGGGCAGACCCCATGTAAAAGGACACAATGAGCTAAGCATCTTTAGTCCTTGTGGACATGCAGGAAATGGAAGGTAAAGATGTGAGAATCTTCAAAATTTGGTGGACCACCCAGCCCCGCTTATGCCACTGCAGTAGGGAAGAGACCCAGTTGTAAATCAAGTGGAAAGACAAAGGAACAACACCTGAAGGTTGGCCTCTGACTCCACACACTTGATGTGGAGAGTGCACAGTGTCAACACTGAAACACACACACACACACACACACACACACACACACACACACACACACACACAAAGTGAAACAGACATTTCTTTCTAATTCAAATAGCTATTAAAAAAATCTCTTTAAGGGAGATGATTCAGGGATTAAAGCTTTTGCCTCACAAGCAAAAGAATCTGAGTTCACATCCCATGTAAAAAATGCCAGGTGAAGATGGCATATTTTCCCCATCTTCCCAGTTTCCTTCTGCAAAGAATTCAAGTTTGGGAACATGCTGACCAATTGAAGAAGAGCCACTGCCTCATGCTTCCCTCCCCCAGTGGCTATTGGCGATTTTACAGAAATCGACTTAAGCCTCTTGCAGTCTTGAAAACCTGCAGAATCTGGGTTTGGGTTTTGTGTGCCTGAACATACACGGTTATGGTGTATGTTCACACGTGCGTAGGCATGCTGGCTTGTGCCCGTGCATGCTGAGGCTAGAGGTTGACTTCAGATAGTTTCCCTCTTTGCTTTCTACCCTGCATTTCTTAGACAGAGAATCTCTCACTAAACCTAGTCCTGCCGTTTGTCTAGTTGTTTCTAACTTCCCGTAACTGGAGTTATTGTCATATGCTGGCATATAAGACTTTATGACGTAGACGCTGGAGATCTTGAACTCAGTCTTCATGGTTGTGCAGAGAGCTCACTAAGTCATTTCTGCAGCCACACTTTGGATTTTCAATGTCACTTTTAACAGGCATGAAGACCATGTCAGAAAACTGCAAACCGGGCACTTGACATAATGCCTGTGCTCTGGGTGCCTGAGTCCTTATCTTGCAGGACATAAACTATGCCTACACGGCTGCCAGAGATGAGCACGCCAGAGCCAAGGCTCTGCTGAAGCTAATCCACCTGTCACACTCTTCCTGTACCCTTCCAGCATGTTTATGACCCCACGGTTCCATGATCCAGACAGCCACTCTTTCTTATACAACTCCGTTTTCATGAAGAAAAAGGGAATGCTTACCTGAAAAGAAAAAAAAAATCTATCAGGTAATAGAATATCCTGTGTAGACCCAGGCACGCAGGTAGATGGCTTCAGAAAAACCACACGATTTCAATAAAGTTAATAAAAAAACAGTTCCTTGGGGTCTTCCATTCTTTTTTAAGTTTGGCACAGTTGTATACATTCGAGGCTCAATTTTCTGTATGCATAAAGTCATTTTGTTCCCAAAGATACCACTCATAACACTGAGAATGTGTGTGTGTGTGTGTGTTCCCTTGAGAACTTTCATTATTGAAGGTCTGTGTAACAGTTCAGAAGAAATTACGCGACATCTTTCCTCAAAGAGACGTGGATTAATGTGCCAGTGCCCTTTCTTTAAAGCACTTTCAGAATCTAACGCGCCTTTTAAAAAGTCTGAGCTGTGTTGGGAAAGCCGGCTTACTGTTCACTCGCGGATAGCAGTGTGCTGTTTTGGTAGGATGCTGGGGCTGGGCTTCTGCATAAGGGTGTCTCTCTAGTACGGATGTCCAGAGACACAGGTGCATTTTGATGTCCAATCAATTAGCAAGAACTGTGACTTGTGGTAATACTAAGCAGGAAACTCAATGATTCACGCATGCAATTTGGGACTGAAAAGTCTTGAAACCCGAAGCCAGAGTTACCATGAACTCTGACTCGGTTTGGAAGACATTTCCCCTGTATTCTGCAGCCGTGTCTTCTCCCCAAGGTCACACGGTGGACCTCTAATGAGGGAATATGCTGACCAATTGAAGCGTTTTTCGAAAGTTGTTTGATGTTGCAGTCACACTTTGCCGATCCCAGTCCATTTTCTTTTCTTCTCTGCCACTCACCCACCCGCCTGTCTTTGGAAGCCTCTTTCTGGATCACTTCCCGTCCCAATCAGTGTGTCCTTTTGAATAGTGCTGCATTAAGGTTGAGGTTTCAAGGACAACGCTTTGCTCTTTGAATAAAGCGGGCCTTCATATTTGAATGCTGACTGCCGGTGCCACACCGTTCGATCCAAACAACGGGAAATACACCCAGTGCACTCTGGCAAAAGCTGGTGTGTGAGTCTCTTGGAAATAGCTCGTAACAGGTGCAGTCAGATAGGCTGGCAAAGCATGCTGGTTTCATAACAATTACTAATAAGAAAATAAACGTTAGGTATGCATTATTAAAATATTCCGTATCATTTTTTTCTACTGAAAAAGAAAATTTCAACACCATCCAGTAACCATTTCTATAACATTCAAACCTATAATAAAAAAAAAACCCGACTTCATTTCTCCCAATTTCAGCTCCTTTGTCTATTTTTAATGAAATTTGCATATAGATGCTTATTTTGCAGGAGGAAAATAAACACTATTTTTACCCAATTCTTTGAAAACTCTGTTCCACCCATTCAGCTACTAAGAGGTTCTTATATCTTTGTTTCCATTGACTGTATGATCACATTAATATAATAGTCCACATCCTAGAGGAATTTTGGTTGTAATAACCCAATGACCATACATGCACTTTTCTCTGCTTTCAATAAAAGGAAACATTTGCAAATTTTTGGAGATTTTGTTTTGTTTCAGTGAATGAGGGTTCTTTCTGTCCTGCCTCAGGAATGATTCAAATGCCCTTCAGCAAGGAGTTGTGATTTGTAGTTCTTTGAGACTTCAAAAAAACCTCTTAGGAGCACCCAATTTTCATTTGCTTTCCAACAGTCTGAGAGATATACATACTTAGGAATTTGATCATTCAATGTCATTTGCAATATTTCTGCTGTTTTGTAGAGAATTGGAACAGGAAATCATTTTCTTTTATAATTATAAAAGAAGAAGGGTATACTACATATCACGACCAAATAATTTTCTTAGGCTTTGGACTCCAATGTACAAATTTAGTTTACTGTTTTTCGATGTAGTGAAAGCCAAAATACCAGGTTTTACATGAAAAAGATGATGGGTACATTAAAGAGATTTTTAAAGTGTGAAATTGATAGGTTTTTTTTTGGAGAATGTAGAGTATAATTAAGTACTTGAAATATAGCAGGGGAGTAAGGTGAAGAGGAAGTAAGGTGGGAGGGGGAGCAAGGAAGTAGAGAATGCAGGGAAAGGCTAAATAATCAAATAAACATACTTAAGAACCTCAAATTCAGATGCATGCATTGAAGAAAATGCACAGAAACAAAAAGATGTGTTGGCTGCATCGAAGTTCTGATGTAGCACACTTCTTCAGAGTTTCTATAGACGAAGACTGGGAAACTCGAAAACAGCATGGAAGAAGATATATCATTTATGACCAAAAACTCTGAATTCTGCTCCTACTTTGATGGGAGAGAGAACAAGACCAAATGGTTGCTTCCATTCTTTCTGTTCAAGAAAGCTCTATCATACTCTTCTCTCAAATGTTCACATTCTGTTTCAAAACTGAGATTGAGGATGGGAACTAGAGCTGTGGTAAGTGACCTCAGGAAGCAGGGGGTGGGAGGACCAAGTCCCTTCAGACCAGTAACCTGTTGAGTTGAAAGTAAAATAGAAATTAAAATACTCTGAAAGTATTTTAAAAGCATCTAGGACTAACACTGTTGCAGTGTGTGTGTGTGTGTGTGTGTGTGTGTGTGTGTGTGTGTGTGTGTGTGAATGTGTGTGCGTATGAGAGAGAGAAAGAGAAAGAGAGAAAGAGAGAGAGGAGACAGACGGCAGGAAGAGAGAAAAGATGGTTGTCATGAATGAAACTGGAGCAAGATTTCTCTAAGGAACATATACATTCACATATTAAAGAACATATGCGAAACTGTATAAATGGAGCTTGAGTACTGCCAGCCATGGAACTGAAAACACACACATATTGTGTATATATGTGTATGTACTTGAAGTTTCTTTTTGTTAGTGGTTTTTTTTTTGGAATGGGAGGAAAAAGAAATCAAGTGCCATTTTACCAGCTAGTTCCTGGTCTTCACAGTCACCCCCTACAGGTTCTCCTGATTATGCCAATTACCCTTGTTCAGCTCTTTATAATCCGCATCGGTTGACCTGCTTCTATGCATAACGAGGTTAATTATAATGAAATGAAATATTTGATTTTATTAATTTCTTTTACAGCATGGCTCCAGAATTCTTCCCAACACTTGGACACCAGGAAATTTGGTTTGCTCCCTCGGCTGCTATCTCTGTGTGAATGGCAAAATTACTGGCTCATGCATTACAAAGACTCATTGAAGCTTGGGAACACACACACACAACCACACACACACACATGCACACACACAGAAACAGTGCTGTCGCTCTGAGAACTAGGTTCTTCTTATCTATTACTGATACTAAATAGTAGCAGGGTCAGCAAACTTCCTACCAAGGATACTTTGGCTACAGAAGGAAAAGGAAAGTTGTGATAGAGAGAGAGAGGCTAGACAGGAATGCTATTGTACCTAAGGCTTATGTAAGTACATTGCCTCTGCCTTATGAATATATTTCACCTCCATTTCCTACAGATATCTATTTCCTTCCTGAAAGAGAAGAGTAGATATGGTTCTATCCCAAGATTTTTTTTTTGAAAACAATTCAAAATGAATAATGGGTCACATCTGGTTCTATAGACTAAATGGACTTGAGATGAGTTCATGGAATTAGGAAATAAAAAGCCTGTCCCCTTCTTAGAATCCTCACCATACAAGAAAATACAAAATAATGTATAAAATATATGAAGTTTGAAAGAACAAGAGTTAACTATTCAAAATAAGATAGAAAATTTGGGGAAAATTATATAAGGGGAAATTCCAGAAATGTAGTTGTGAACTGGGTATTATGGGCTCATTTCTTTCATTCTCTTTATCTTTTCATCTAAAAGGTGTTCAGTTTAGCAATAAAAGTAGCTAACTATATACTCCATGTTATAAGTGTATTTAATCTACAAATCTAGACCTTAGGAAAAATCTTGTAACTATGAGGATATTTCAAGAGATGGAAAGACTAGGCTAATAAAATTCCTTATATTAAAGCTTGGAAAATTTGTTTTCCTCTCTGAGATACATGAAATTATTTCTCATACTTTGTATAAAGATTAAGGGAGATAAATTATTGCTTTTCACTTGGAATTATTAGGGAAGTCAAAAGAAAAAAGGAAAAAGGGAAAAAAGGAAGAAAAGAATAAGGGAAGAAAAGGCAAAAAGAAGGAAGTGTTATGTAATGTTATAAAGATCTAAATTGTTAAATAGAGCCCCTTGCTATTCTTAATTTTGTGACATAAAATCCCATTTTCCCCTAGCCAAAGGACTTTTAGGGAAACTAATCAGAAAAGATAAAGAGAATGAAAGAAATGAGCCCATAAAAACCTGAATAAATGGGAATTTTTACTTTATTTAATGTCAATCTATGCCAACTTTGATTTTTTATATTTACCTGCGTATATGCCGATGTCTGCATTTAATGACTTGTTTTGGTATCAAAATATATTCTCTTGCCTTTCAAATTCATGCAGAACTACTTATTCTTCAAAAAGGAAAACATCCCGTTCTGGTTAATGGGCTTAAAAACAAAACAAAACAAAACAAAAAAAGTAAATTGTGATAGCAATTAGGCCTCTCAGTGAGCATGCTCAGTGGTTCTCTCCTGGTTGCTAGGCAACAGGCTGAAGGTGTGTGGCGAAAGATGGTGCCCAATGTGAAATCACAAGCACCTTTGGCATAGGTCTCACCTGGTCCAGAAACCCAAGCTCGTTATTGGAACGAATTGTAGGAGTGCTGGGGGTTCTTCTTATGGGTTCCCTTAACCACTTCTTGGGGAAAGGTTTTGGGGGTACGGAAGGGGATGCAAAAGGGGGATGTAGTAGCCCAAGTTCAGGAGCCTCAGTGAGCTTCTAGAAACAGCCCTGCATTTGAATCGAGCCTCAGCTTTATAGTGTGTGCGTGTGACAATTTGCTTTTCATTTCGGAAGTCGTAGTTAGCTCTTAACCACCGCACGCGCGGGGCTGCTCCGTATGTCACCCTACACAGTAACACATTCTAATCCCCTCACCCCCAGATCAGCGTTACAGCACACATCGGAAGCTGAGCTTCTCCATTTGCACGTACTCAGTCATACAAGAGAAAATTTCCAGTTAAACCACAGTGTCAAATGAAAGGTTGCAATCCTGCATTGAGAACCTGTGCGCACACGCGGGGTCGGGGGTCCCGATGAAGCAGCGTTCACATCAGCAGAGAGAGAGGCGCGGGATGGAGTTTTCCAGATCCCACGACACCCTTGGCCTTTGGCGAGTTCAGCACAGTGGCCACTAGCACCTCGAAGTAGCAGCCCCACCAAACACCTGGTTGGTTCCGCAGTGACAGCTCACTGTCTCTCCAGTGGTAACGATTTAGACGCGGGTTGCTAAACAAGATATATACATGATGTCAAATATTGGCTGCGCACATCGAAGCCAATCACTTCTAAATAAATTAACCATGGCACTACCTAATACGATCCACCTGCTTTCTTCCTTGCCTGGTTCCAGACCCTACCTGAACCCCCCTTTGATTAAATGTCAAAAGCTCTCCTTGTGCCTGCAGATTTCACTGAAGGCGGATAACAGAAAGGTTCCTCCTGCGACTCTATAAAACTGAAATAAATTCCACTGGCATCTTGTAAATTTTTATTTTCTACAATGACTGCGGGCTCCATCTGCGGCCCAGCTGTTATTAGAACGGGAAGCGTTGGCCTCTCTGCATTACAAACAGCATAGAACAGTAATTGCCAGTGGAAGAGATTAAGTGTAGACACTAAAAATGTTTACTCGCAATGAATATGCATAACGATGGGTAGGAAACGGCACTGGAAGATTAAAAAGAGAGAAGGGTTTGTTTACAAGGCTGGGGAAAAAAAAAGAGTGGAATGTCAGTTGGCCTCGAGCCTGAAATAGGAACGAAAAACCTTTGGGCAAGGCATTAGGGAGAAAAACAGATGGTTTGTGAACCTTTTATTAGATAGAAAAATCATTAATCAAGCCCAGGCTGGAAATGGCAGGGTTTTTGGTAGTTCATATTTTGGTTTATTTTTTCTTAAAGTGACAGTATACTTTTTTTTTTTGTCTTTTTGGGATAATTCTCTATGGGTCTTCGGTCAATTGCTATTGCTCTGGACGGTCTTTCTAAGCCAAGCTTCACTTGAGGGTAATATTTGCACTGGTTTGTTCTATGCCAGAAAATTCCTCTAAAGGGTTTTATATTTCAGCACCTGTTCTGCCCGTACAGCAATTAAAAAAAAAAGAAAGAAAGAAACCTGCAGCACGGAATATACTTTTTTTTTTTTTTTCCATTCCCAGGCCATGCCTTGGTTTTTGGAATTTGAGAAGGAAAAAGGAGAAGAGGAATTTTCCCCCCTGAATGAAAGGCCTTGCTGAGTCTGTGGATTCACAGGGGCTTCTTTAAAAGACGTAATGAGAATTATTAAAAAAGAATTCTCGTCTCTGGAGAGGGAAGGCGGCCGTTTCATTGGGGAAAGGCAACTAGAGAGCAACAAGGACCCCGATTGAAACTGTACCTCCCATAAACAGGAGTTGTGCCCTTTGGGCTTGGAGAGCTTATGTTTTACATGTTGGTTTATGATAGTAGCAAAACTCTCAGAGCAGGGCATCTCATGGAGAGGAACAAAATCTTGGAATTAATGGTGCAAAGCCCATTGTGTGATATCAGCCAGTTTTCAAACCTTAGGAAACGTTCTGGGCCAGGGGTGTTATTGTCTAAATAAAATGTGGGCAATGTACAAACACTTTCCTACATGCTGTGTGCATAAACTTACACCTATCATGCACACAATCTAAATACACAGCATGTGTGTGCGCGCGCGAGCACGCGCATGCGTGCGTGTGTGTGTGTGTGTGTGTGTGTGTGTGTGTGTGTGTTTCAGACTCCAAAATGTTTACTGAACTCCATGGGGCTGACTTTAGGAAGATAATACAGTTCAGTGTGTGGGCATGTCAACAATGACAGTGGCAGAACAGCCTTCTTCGTTTGGTTCTAGACTTTTGCCACTATCTGCCCTGTGCATCACTCTAGCAAGTCTTGTTGACTCTGGGAAGTACCCATCAGTTTCACTTAGGACGCGCTGTCCCTGCTGAGGGCATGGAGGGCTGGAAACCAGGGACTAGTCCTGCCTGGTCTGCAGCTGAGCAGCGATGCTCTAGAGTGGCAATGAGTATACCGTGGGGTAGGACAAGTTCCTTTCAAGAAGTCAGAAGGTCCCTAGAAAGGGTCTTACTCCTGTTTTCACTCTTGTGTGGGAAATGTTTTTCAAACAAGTTCACTCAGTGATATATATCGCAAGTCACAGGAAGTTACCCTTCCGTAAAAGGGCCTTCTAGATAACACAGAGCGGTCCTTTCCTTACTTCCCATGAGAGAAACTGGAGAAGAAAAAGCTAGAAATCTCCACTATGCCATCATCACCGGATCTTATTGTGTGGTAAAGAAAGGAGAATCAGCCATGTTAACATAAGAAAGAAAAGAAGGTTTTCTAACTACGGGCATTTGTTCTGTGGTCATTCCCAGTTTCCTCTGGGGATCATTCTCCTAAAATTCTGAGTTTCTTCACTTCCTTTTCCTTTCCCCTAGTGTCCTTCATGAGCTCATCTTGATTATTTGCCTGGAATTAATCACCAAGCACAGAATGCTAAGCCTTGCCAACCTTGCTCTTTGCAAGTTAATTAATTCATTAATTAATTTCGAGATGCAGGCTCTCATTCTATAGCCAAGGCTAGTCTGGAGCTGGCGATGTAGCCCAGGCTGGCATTGAACTTAGTTAATCCTATTGCCTTCACCTTCTAAGTGTTGGAACCGCATGTGTAAACCATCCAAAGCAGCTGGATTCTCACTTCAGTGAAAAAACAGAAATTCAAAATATTCTGCTAGTCTCCTTTAAAAGCATGCTCCCAGCACAGTGAATGCTTTCTGCTTTCTGACATTCTTTCTCTAAAGAGTTACTTAAAGCAAAAAAAAAAAAAAAGATTTCCTGCCACAAAAATGACATTAATATTTCGTAAATCAAGAACTAAGATAATGTTTTGGCTGCTACTGAGACGTTTACCTTATGTCGTTTATCTAAATGCTTTTTGATTAAAACATGACACAATTTTTTTGGACAGGCTTTTGCCGGAAAAAAACAATTCCAAGAACTTTCTCCTTTCAGAGCCCAAAATTCTTTAATATATTCTTCCTCGGAATTCACTGTGGAGGATGTGGACTTTCAGCTCATTGAAAAAGACTTCCCAAATAATAAATCTTTTCCAACAGTCACTTGAGCGGATTCAGTGCACTCAGTTGCTAATAATCACAGAGGAACTTTCACTTGAAAGCTGAATAAATGTGTTTGTAAATTTCCAAGCCAGAGTAAGGTAGCAACTTTTCCTAATGAAAAAAAAAAATCTGTATTGACGAGTTAAAGAACTTGACTTTTCAAAGAGGAAACTTTTTTTTTGGCATCAGAAACACCAAAAGTCCCTCCTCATTTTTATAAATTAATTAAGACCTCTTGAAAGAACAAGGACTGAAGACATAATTGAGATTTATCAAAGTAGCCATGAATCTTAAAGCTGTTTGCCTCTTGAAGACATTCAGGCAGAAATGAAATACTACAGGTTATGCTGAAGGGGGAAAATTCTGATTTTCTGGCATTTTGCACAAACATTTTTTTTTTCAAAAATGGCTTGGATTGTGAATCATTTTACTTTGTACCTTTATTTTCCTCTTTTGCGCGCGCACACACACGTTATTGAACTTTCAAGTTTTTCTTTCTTTGATTTTGACTTAGTTGGGATGGAAGACAGCACTTGTGGGGCAGCTATTTCAAATTGTCAAAGGGACTAAACACATACATACAAATTATTAAGGGGATGAACACACACATGCACCCATACACATACACACATATACTACACACACACACACAGCATTGTAATTGTGCCATAAACCATTTCCTAGTAAACAGAGGACTGAAGTGAAGGCCAAGCTGTTTCTCTAAGGAACAGTGAGAAAAACTTCTCTTCTGACTGTATACACCATGGGGAATGGTCGCTATAGCTGCTAAGTGTTGGACTGAAAGCTTGGGAATGAACTTCTGCCAGCAGTGAGCCTCCTGGAGGGGTGCAAGAGCCGGAAACTGGCTGAGCTAAAGGAATTGAGAGGAGGAGGGTGCCAAAGAGGATGTTAGCTGGTCACTTAAGGAACATCAGCCTGGCCAGCTGTCCTGACATACGTTACAGTGCACCCTTCATAGCAGTGATCAGAAGAGAGCGGTCTTAACAGCTGCGTTGAAAGATTATGGAAACTGACATTTGAAAATGATTTCAGGGTGAGACAATGACAGGAGAGCAGCCTCTCTATAAAATAGGCATGTGGGAAGGCCAGCAAATGATTCTCAACGGTAAAGTGTTGATTAGAAGAGATTCTTTTTGTCCCCCGTTCATTTGCTTTTTTCTTAACATTTATAGAATTTGTAGAAAGCAGGTCTTTACCAAGCCACTTCAGAGAAGAAAGAAGCCTTAACAAGGCTGTGCCCCTGGGAGATGAGAGAGCATCAGTACCATTAGTTAGTTAGTGTGCTCTTTACGTACGAGGAAAGCTGGAGAGAAGGCCACGCCCACAATCTTTAGCTCAGTTTAAAGGTAATGAGATATTATCAGCCTCCCGTTTTGAATTTTTTTTTAATCAGGGAAGCAAAAGATTTTTTAAAATTTCTTCCACTCATACAAAGTTGATAAGTACCCCATTCTTCTCCCTCCCTCCTTCCACCCCTCCCTGGACCCTCTTGTTCCCTCCCCCCTTTTCCCCTTCCTTTCTCCCCTCCCTTCCTTTCTCCCAGTGGGGGGGGGCATTCTGGAGCATTCTTTAGTGTGCATGTCAAAATTCCTTCTGGGTTCTCCTCTTTGATGAGGTGTAAGGACTCAGTGGCATTGCCCAGAACTCTTTCTTGTGTTCCCCTTTAGTGTAAGAACACTATTGTGGCTGTTAATCCCTTGCCTCTAAGGATCCTAATGCCTGTGATCCTTGCTAGACTATGGGGGTTCAATGATATGTTGGTCATTGCGCAGGTCATGCAAAGTCCTATTATGATTACGTTGGCTCTAACTTGTGTGTAGTATCTTGCATATGTTGCTCCTCCCCATCTTTAGGCTCTTACAATCTTACCGCCCCCTCTTCCGCAAATTTCCCTGAGCTTTAGGATGGGGAGAGATTAGGCTGGCCTGGTTCCAGGTAGTTGATGTAGAGTCTCTGATTTTCAGAATTATGGTTTGTTGATTTTTTTTCAGTTTGGAAGCAAAAGGTTTTTAAGGTAATCTAAGCTCAATATAAACACTTCACATTAAGTAAATCTTTTCTGGAGCTAAGTGGCATTGGAAGTTCCGGTTTTCTTTGGGTATGTGCTATTGTTTTTGTATGTGCATGTGCACACTTGCAAGTGTGTGTGTGTGTGTGTGTGTGTGTGTGTGTACAGCATGCTCGTGGAAGTCAGAGAAGAACTTTCAGGGGTCAGTTCTCTCCCAGTACCTTCTGAGATCTGGGGATTCCAACTCAGGTGTCCGGCTTGCAGAGAACCATCTTTACCCACTGAGTCATCTCTTGCCCCTGAAAGCTTTTGTTTTGAAGATGCATTCCACGTACATTTAGTAAGGAAAAATGTGAGTTCAAAAGAGATCATGATTTCACTGAGGCTATAAAATGTATGTTTCTATAAGTAGCCAGAATATTTGAACAGCAAAAGATAGGAAAACATATGAGATAGTGCTGTGGATTTCTTTCTGTGCATTCAGACTTCCAGTGGTCGACTGAAGGGTTTCTTGGCTATATAAAATCCATAGTACTTTGTGCAGATCTAACCTGGATTTCTTTATTCACTCTGAGGAGACAAATACTTTCAGCCTGGTTACTAGTACCAAGTGACAAAAATCCTTCATAAAAGAACTTACCTGTTTGTGTGTCTAACACATGTATGGCTATGAATGTGGTCCAACACAAACTAGTAAACTTAATCATGATGAGTTGCTTTGTAATTATTATTTTTTGTGTGATTTTGTAGTGTGAACTTGGTAGACTACATTATCTTGTTGCAATTTCAGAATGTTGGACTTGTCCAGTAATGCATCACATGGATCTTAAAAGTTACATAAAGACAGCCTGGTAAGGGTGTGTTAAATTATCACTAAATTACACAGGTACTGTGGAGTTACGTTTGACTCATAATACAGACGTGGAGGAACGTAAGTGATATTTTCATTTTGGATGACTTTGCTTTGATGAGTATTTGATGGCTGCAACTTTGCAGTGGTTCTATCCATTTTGAAGGTGCCTGTGTTCTGTGATTTGTTTAGCAGCATCTTTCAGTCCTAGCGAGGGGCACCGGAAGTCCGCTCCACAACACTGACTGGCAGGAAAACCTTCCCAGGAGTGTGCTTGAGAACCGGCCGGTCACCGTCTTGATCATGGTGACTGCTGGTGGTCATAACATTGATGGTCACAGGAAGAGAGCTGTGAGCGCAGATGAAATCGCGAAGCCAGCTCTACCTGACCAGCTCTGGTCGCTCTTCCAGCTCCTGCGCAATTTACCATAAAGAACCTGCCCTGCTCAAAGCAGATCAATTGTGCTGCATCTTAATGGATTTGTGAATTCAGTTTCACAAATGTGCATCGCAGAAGCAAGGCTTTGATGAACAATGACATTTATTTTTTAAAAGATATTTTATTTTAAGGGCAAGAGAAGGAAGAGAGTGGAGAGAGGAGAGAGAGAGAGAGAGAGAGAGAGAGAGAGAGAGAGAGAGAGAGAGAGAGATATGCATATGTATGCCATGGCATATGTATGGAGGCCAGAGGATGACTTTAATGAAATCAGTTCTCCCCTTTCATCATGTGAGCCTGAACTCAGGATGTCAAGTTTTTTGTTTTTTGTTTTTGTTTTTTGTTTTGGACAGGCAACTTACCTACTGAACTATCTTGAGGAGCCTAACACTGATATTTTCATCGGCACCGTTTTAGTGCTGGTGGCATATGAAAGACAGTCTATGGGTTTATATTTTAGAAAATATCCTCATGAAGGTCCTGGGAGAGAACTGAAAGAAAACCAAGGAGCAGTGGTATACATGTGGTGGTCAGAGGACAACCTCGAACATCAGTCCTTGCCTTCTATTTTTTTTTTTGTTTTTGAGGAACGATGTCTTTGCTGTTTTCCCACTGCATATGCATATGCTCCGCTGGCCTGGGAGCTTCCTGGGCATCTTCAGTCTTTGCTTCATTGGAGGGATGGGATTAGAGATACTTGTTGATATCGGCAATTATCCTCGAATGCTCCTTCACATTATTTTTTTTTTGAGATGTGGTCTCTTATCAAACTCAAAACTCACTGGCAGGGCTAGTCTGGCTTGCTGGCTGGCTCTGCAGATTCTGGAATTGCAGGAAAACCTCCTGATATTGTATGTGGGACCTGGGAATCCAAACTTGGGTCTTTTTGCTTGTGTGGCAAGCCTTTAACCACTGAGTCATGTCCCAAGCCCAGACTTATGTATCTTAATAAAGCTGATCATTTCAATGCATATATCAGACTTGAGTTATCACTTGGTATTGTGTCATGAACTAGAACACAAACACAATCTTAAAATATGGGCAGGCTACATTTTGTGGATCCGGTTCCACAGTTAGGTTTGGCACATTCGTGAAGTAAATGGCTTGCCATTAGTTGGAAAGAATTAATACGCTTGTAGGAGTGCTCAGTTTATACTCTGAGAATAACTTAAAGACCCAATAATGTCAGGCTCCTGGAACAAGGGTATAGTTGTCAGAATATACATGAATATTTAACAGACAGAGTGGGAATATCCAAAATGACTTTGCAATATGTCTAAACAGCTTTGCCCTGTTGAATCCATTTGCTTTTTTTTTTTTCTCAAGCCTTAGTTCGAAAACTTGGCAGGTGCATTCTACCCTTCACCTTCCTCCACTTCAATGGTTCTTCAGTCCCCGGAGAATCATTTGAGTCCAGAGAACTCTCAGCACTGCAGAAGGACCTCACAGGCCTTTGCAAAGACAAAATGCACCTTGGGGTTCAAATGTCTTCGATTCACGTTCTGCAAAGAGACTGCATTTCCATTCCAAGAATGACTTTCAAAAAATTTTTTTTTTAAGAAAAAGTCTGTTTTCAGAATAGAAAAAAAAAAGTGGACTGATAATGCCTTCTGGGGGAGTAGATCCTACCCAGGAATGACTTGGAATGAGTTTTCCTGACGAGTTATGGGAGTGTGAACACATATCCTGTTTCCCTTCTCAATACCGAGAGATTTTTTTTTTCTCAGAGATGCGTGTTTGCTCCAACTCATTCATTCTGTTTGCGTTCCTTTCGCTTAGACATGCAAAAGGAAACATTGGCTCAAAGGTTCCATCCCAGGTGTGATACGCATTTTTGGAAGGACAGTTTTTGTTGAATGTGAGAGATGTCTGCATCTCCTCTTTGGTTTCTTCTCTTTCCAAGGAATTCCAAAAGGAGCGAGCCCTTCTCTACATCCCAGATGTTGCTGTAAACCAGAATTTCCAAACATCTGAATTAAAATTCAATCCCCTAAAGTTCAGCTGAGTAAACGAAACACTCGCAAAAATGTATTTGTGCCACGGTTCACATGACTCTTTCCTTGTAATGTGTCCCGGGCTGTAAGCGTGACTCAGTCCCGACTGAACCGACACACCATACTGTAAACTTTATAACAACTGAACTCTAGGATGCTACAAATGAGGCTCTAGTTCATGTGTTTTGAGAGACCTGAGTTCTAGAAACATCCTTTAATGTCGATATTTATAAGGCCCTTAAGCCATATATATATAATTTTGAAAAATCAACAATTCACGAAAAAGAAAAAAATTCCTAGTGTGTTCTAGTTGGCTCAAAAGTTTCCCACGAAGCAGTGTACTGGTAATCATTTCAGCAAGATGAGTATTTTGAAGAATACACTTCTTAAGGGATGGGAACTCATCACAATTGTCTTACCCACATATAATCAGATCGCTTTGGGAAATGTGAATATCCATGATTTAAAAGCAATAGAGAGAAAGACTGATATATATTTAATAAGAAATGCTTTAAAAGTTTCATGTGCATCTCCAACATTAGATTTTAATTTGTACAAATCTCAGTTTTCCATTCCTCCTTCTGTGCACCGTTCACCTGTGTTTGCATAATGGAAACCAGTCACCACGGCTCTTGTTACACATCTGTTTCATGCATGTGTGATTACAAGCCGTTTTAGCAACTAGTAAAACTACAGGTGTCTGGATTTTAATGTAGCTATTTTAAAAGAGCCGTTCATGGGCCTCTGATTATTATTTTTTATGGCTGGCAATGTTCCTGCTCCAAGCGCCAGCTCAAGGGTTAACCGTAACTCAGCCGCACTCCCATCTGGTGGAATCTCTGAAAGCCATTTGAAAATCAAGTTTTAAAAACTCCAATTCCACATTGCTGTATCCAGTTATCGTTGTGGTCTGCACCAAGAAGCCAGGCTGCTGTGTCCACGTGTCTCTAGCAAGGAGCTCTGAACTGGAATGTGAGTGCTAGATGCTGAAGTCATTAAGTCTGTGTATGTGTTATGTGTTGGGGTCCCTCACTCATTGTGGTCTCCATTATAGGATAATAGAGACCATAACAGTGACCACAATTGCCTTCCTATCACTTGGATGAATAACGCTGGCACGAGCTTTCATAACCACTGGAGAATGTCCATCAGTCCCTTTACTTACAAGTGTAAAATATGTAACTTGGGTTCTTTTCATCTGTCATCATGGTGGTAGAGCTGGAAATTTCAGAACTACTTTAAGGCTACTGAAATCCTACCTTAACCCTGCTGAAATTTACTCACAAAATACCCTGAGAATGCATCTGTTTATTCCTTGCAGGGAAAGATAGAAATGTAAAAAGTCAAAGTGGGGCTCGCTGCTTCAAGAGTAAATCTGATTAGATTCTAAACTTTTTTAAGAAACACTGCCCGACATCCAACAGTACTGAACTCACCACACACGACAGAACATATGAGGCAAAAATCAATTATAAATTTGACTTTGCTGCACAGTAATAGAGACAGGGCAGGCTGCTATATTTAAGGCTCTGCTGACATTTCTATTACAAATATAAGCATCATTTTCAGGGATTTATTGCTCAGTCAAAACAAATTTTAGACAGGATCATTTATGAAATTCTGGGGCTTGCCTCCCAAAGCAGATATTTTTTTATTTACTTCTTTTAAATTAAAAAAGAGAGAGTTTAAATGTTCTGGATGGATGGAAACAAATTAATAGTGAGAATTGGAAAAGTTTCCTTTGTTAAATAAAATGGGGCTATTTCACGGGAGCAACAGAGGCTGTAGTTAATTTCGTGGTGATGTCTTCTCATTTGCCCTTTATCCATAACAGCATGGTGATGTTTTTATAGCAGGGACGGAACCTAGGATTGAGATCATCCAAAGTATGCTAATTCTCCATATGCCAATTAGCCTCTCAAATTAGAGAAAAAAATTTCCTTCAGTTTTATGATAGCTTTAACACATAGGATACATTAAGAAAAAACTTTCTGGAATATGTAAAAAGAATTGAATTCAATGTTATTTTGGAGGATATTCGAGCATGTCAGTTCCTAGATAAAATATTCAAAATTAAAATCTGCATCGTCAAGGTGCTCCAAAATCCATCCCTCCTTACTCTTCCTGTCATAGCTTTTCCTGACTGTATTATGAATCCTATTTCATAGCTAATCTAGATTTTCTCAGGCACATCTGACCAATCCATCTCCTTGTCGTTTTCATTCATCTCTTTCTTACCCAGTTCCTTCCCATTCAAACACCAATTCCTCCCAAATGTTCTCCTGACCCTCTTTATAAAAATAGTTTTTCCCTTTTATTATTGAAATTTTTTTCTGCAACCTTTTATTTTGCTCATCTTCTTCATGATTTACACATTTAGGCATTGCTCATGAGTGCTTAGAAGATAAATTAATAGGTAATACTTGTCAGTAAAAACTCTATTAGTGCTTAGCTATGTATAAATAGCAGTATGAAACGACACTATATGAAGGTAGATGTGCTGTATTCCTAGGAGATCTTAGTACATCGAAAAGTAAATAACATTTCAAGCAGAGGTAAAACAAGAGAAATTGGTTTGCTTTTGTAGGTCATTCTCCTCCCATTCATCAAACCTGGAAACATTAGTCTAGTCTTGTCTGAAAGCTTTTCCGGAGGTGATATGTTGGCCATGCAGTACATATCTGGCCCCTGACTCTCATGTCTCACATTAATCATGGACAACTTCTTGACAACAAAACCTTCTCAAAGATCTCTGTTTCCAAACGTAACCATGCTTCAAGGACTGGCTAAGAGCTTCCTTATCTGCACATAAAAGTATGCCCATAAGTCTGGAAAGATGCAAGCAAAAGGACCTGAGTTTGGATCCACAAATCCAATGTAAAATCTCGGGGACGGATATGGTGGCAGCATACAATTTCAGTCCTGGAAGGTGGATCCTGAGAAACTCCAGAGCAAAGCAATATGGAGGTAAAGCAATCCAAGATGATTCCCCACGTCAACCTTGGACCTCCACAGGCACATAGTCAAGTCCACTCTTAAACACACACACACACACACACACACACACACACACACACACACACACACACACAGATATCCACTTCCTTGTTAATCTTTGTTAATTCACCACGTTCATGATGAAGTTTTAATACTTTATGTCACTTGGTGCTTCCAATACCACCCCCAGATTTTTGTTCCCTTATTCCCATCACATGCCTTATGCCCAGCTGCATGGCTGATTTAGACACTTTTGTCACACCCTTGTACATCCGCCATGAGGATTATAACCTCTGCCCTACCACCTTGCTGCTATTCCTGTGGTTCTATGTTCAGCTCCACAGATCCATTTCCTGCTAAGTCTTCTCTGTACACACCTATCAGGATGTGCTGCATTTCCTTTGTGCCTTTGCACATGTCTGTGTCTCACTGCACCTAGAACTGTGGGGGGAGAACATTGCCTTCATCACTAACAGATCACTATGTCTTGAAGGCAAGAACTACCATCCTATAGTACTTGTGTTCCTTTGCATCAGCAATACTGTTTCATGTTCCTCTCCACATAGTAACTGACTAACCCCTTGTGATGTATTAGAGCACATCTTTCAGGTGTAAAAGTTTACTTTAATGAGAAGTGGGATCCTAGGATAAATAAATGAACCAATGGCTTTGGAAAACATTGATTAACAATCATCAGCTAATAATGTTCTCCTCTTTGATGAAGAGTGAATGAGGGGCGTTGAGTGAATGAATTCCATTTATTATTTTCATGCATAAAAGAGATCAATTAGTGGGGGGGTTGGGAATGATGGGAAGGAGGGGTCAGAGAGGAGTTTGGTGGTTTTTTTGAAACTGATTTTGAACCTTTTTTTAAAAAATTAATTTTAAGACAGTCTGGGGTTGAGTGGTCTCTAAACTAGGAAGTTTTATAATGCCTGTAGTGTTGCTAGTTTTATTTAAGTTTGGAAACTCAGGTGGAGAAACATACCTGTGGAATAAGTAGTTACCTCACTCAAAAGGCAATAGTCTCCCTTTCAGTAAAGGGTTAGCAGAAAAACCTCCTTAATTTATTTTTTTATTAACCATTTTCTTTTAAAACAGGCTCTCTTTGTAAAGAACAAAAGTAGACTTGAATTTAACTTTTCCAGTTGTCTGGACTGTAAAAATGAAAGCATAAACCAAGGTACCAAATGAAAAGAAACAGGGGGTCTCGTTCATTTGGAAGAGGCATTTTAAAACATCACTTACCCCAGACACTTATTCATTTTTATATGTCATGCACTTTAAGGTTGCTATTGCAACTATAAGGTTGTAAATACTAATCCTTAACTGCTTAGCTTCTTCTTTCCTTAAGGCTGTGAGTTTGAATTTTGGGAGCACAGGGTCCTTCTCAAGATACGAGAGCCCCAGAAAATTTTGACATACAATTCTGCTTTATTTTTGATGTCCCTAAGCAGGCATTCTAGTATGCCACAGAATTTCAGAATTCTAGAAGGGCAATAATTAGCATCTGATGACTAGTGGATTCTAGGATGATCTTGAAGGATCATCACAGATGAGTCATTCCAGAATTTCTGCCTTATAGCATTTGACAATACAGAAATATGTTCAATTTCATTTTCCAGATAGGAACCCAGATCCCAGGGCTTGAAATGATTTTCTAAACAGGAGCCAACATGGAGCTAGAGTTGTAATTTTCTGAGGGCCCACTGTTTGTAACTCATCAGGTCCCTCTTCTCACAGTTATGGATTTGGGGGTTTCCTCTTCGGTAAACACTGTGATCTATCCTTTTAATTGATTTTGTTCCCTTCTGAGCTTGGCGGCGAGTTGGAGGTAAGCACAGCTGTGCAACTGCTGAGCTGCTATCCAGATGCTGGCGGATGGAGACAGAAGCTCTTTCATCCCAGCAACTCCAGCTAAAGGAGGGGGGCCAGAGGTCAGAATTACCTGTATACATTTTCTTGACATCATCAGTCAGCATTGCTGACAGGATCACTGGTCTCCATGTGTCCAAATCCAAGACAGACTTATTTAGCCAGGACTCCCAAGTAAAGGATAGCACACCGAGAATATTCCAGAGCTCTGCCAACCGGTCAACTAGACTCGATTGAGAAGAGGATATTATTTTCCATATTGTCTAGGATGGTGTTCATGAAACTTCGTGAAAGGATGGAAATATTCAATGCTCATGTGCAGCATCCACTGGCAATATATGACTACTGAATGTTTGGAACGTCACATAGTGGGGAACCGAATTGTCCATTTTATTAAATTGAAATGGAATAGTCATATGTGGTTACTGAGGGCCTATGGAGTGAGGTCACTCTGCTGCAAATGTTATAGTTAATTCATGGTGGAATAGAGTCGTGTAAATGATATTTTAACTTATGTGTGTGGAACAAAGTTGCATAAATTCTGCATTGTTTATTTCTTTCCATGGTTCACACATTCAGTAGTTGTCTTTTACATCCTCGTTGGCAAAATCAGTGTGCTGGACTGAAGGATCATGACCCACATGGTCACGTGGCTTGGAGAATTTCTCATTGAAACTGTACAGTCACAGACAACTAGTGGAACTTCCCGGGATCTGGCAGCAAAAGAAGTAGATTTGAATTGGACTCTACCATATTTGAGTCATCTTCAGCAATTAAAATATTGGTTTAATTCTTTTAATTCATTTCTTTTTTCCTAATTTCCATTTTTCTTCATATCTGTGTCAATTAGTTCATTTTAATAGCACTGCGTAACAAAACAGTTTTAAAACCGTGTGGTTCACAACAGTTTCCTGATTTCCTCTTATTCATGACCTGGGTTTGGTGAAGTTTCAAGCATGATTCTTATTTGAACTAGGTTGGTATTGACATCATACTGTGAAACGGTCCAGGTCTGTCCACATGTCTTCCATGCTTTTGGTGTCTATACATGTGTCCTATGGACATACTATTTTTATAGTGACACTAGAAGTCAGAGAAGCAGAGATAAAGGAGTGAGGATTTGCCAACTGTCAAACTGGCCTCATGCTTCAGAACTATACCTAAGTGGGATCTATTCATTGAATAAGATCAATGACAACAGTAATAATAATGCTCACCTTAAGTTATTACTTTAGGATTGCTTTATAAAAGAACTTTTTAAAGCATCAATGACATCAGGTGAATCATTTCTACTTATTATAAGCACCTTTTTTCCTAGCACATCTTATAAATAAGCCAGTCCAAGTACTATACCTTGAGTCTAATCTAGATCATTTATAATCGCTTTGACACCTAATCAAATAACTTATGTGCTGGCATGAAAGGGTAAGTCAATTACCATGAATATTGTGGTTGACTCTCGAGGATGTATTCTACACCTTTTTTTCTCAGCAAGATACAACCGTGTATGGTTAAGGGACTGTCTCCAGCTTAAATGATGAGCCAGTATGGCAAACAGCTACAGGTGTCAACTTGGAAACTAAAGACTGGAGCTTTGGGCACATTTGTAGAGAATTAGTAGTTGAGTTAAGTTTTGAACAAGCCTGCAGGAGATTGTCTGATTGGTGGGGAAGACCCAGCCTGTGGCGGTTTGGACCATTCTTGGGCAGGTGGATAAGATGGAGGGAGCGGTTCAGTAAGTTGGTATTTTTCAGCATACTTGGACAGACCTGCTATTTGGAAAGTTTGTCCCTCTATTAGTCCTGTGGATATGGTATGATTAATTCCCTCCGTCCCTAGTGTTAGCGTGAATTCTTCTGCCAAACTGGACTAACAACCAGACCACCATAAACCAGAATAAAACCCTTTGTTTCCCTAAGCTGTTTTATTGTGAATTTATCAGCAGCAGTAACTGCAATAGTCAGGTTCATCTACAGATAAGCCTGTCTTCCTTGCTGTCCTCTGTTTAGGAATGAATGTGCAATGCGATTTAACACAATGAAGTAAGGGATAATCAGAGACTTCTAAGAAGGCTTGCCGATTCTCAAAAATGTGTCTGGAAGCCATTCTCTCCTCCCACTAAATGCAAGTTGTATTAGTGAATGTTAAGTAGATTCCCTGCAGTTTTGGGTCAGAGAAAGTCTGATTTTAGAGACCTAGGGAGAAAGAAGGCTGCAGTCCTGATAGGACCTTGCCCAAGTCTACTCTCCTTGTGAACTTTGAATGATGTGATATTAACTGTTTCACTTATTTAACCTTTTGAAATAGTATTTAAAAATTTTTATTCTCTTTAAATTGTTTACACTATCATCTTTCATCTTTTTTTTCCTTTCTTCTTTCCTTGCTTCATTTATCTGATAGATCGCAAGAGGACCAATAGATGATTACTTCTCACCAGATGTAAGGAAAGACAAAAAATAACATATGAAGCAAATTTTTCAGCCATCATATATAAAATTACTAAGTGATAGTATTTTTTAACAAAACCCTTCAGCTTAGATACTTAGCAGTTACAGATAAAATTGCAAAAGAGGTAACCTAAAGGATATAGGTAGACATGAAATGATACACACTTAACCTGTGGATCCCAGAGAAAACAGGGCAGAGCATGTCTTTCAGTTTGAATGCACAGATGGAGGCAGGGAACATCTAGTAAGCTCACAGCTGGAAGGCAGGAACTGAGATAAGCCCGTCAGCTTTTGAGATGATGTTGATGAGAACAGTCACTGTTGACTGGATGCCAGAGTCGTCGTTTTCTCTATAGGACTCTGTGGGCCCAAGCAGACTGAGCAGATAAAAAACTCTCGTCTCATGAGGACCTGAGCTAGTCCTTTTGATGATTGAATTTGCTGTCCTATCTCTCAAATCCTGATGGAGCTATGGGAAGATGGCCTGGGTGTTGACTGAGTGTGGATGTCAACAACCAACAGCTTCGAAGGCAGAACCCAGGATGATAAATGAAAGGAGAAAGGCAAGTAAGAGCAGAGAGAAAAATGGAAAGATTCTATAGGAAAATAGCAGCAGTAAGAGAAAACATGAAAGGAGATCTAATGTTAAACCAAATAATTCAAGCCTGTAATCAGAGTAAGGATTAAAGGTGGTAAGGTTAAAAAAAAAAAAGACTTAAGATCAATAAAGAGCTGGAGAGATGGCTCGGGGATTGACTTTGCCTCACAAGCAGAAAGTTCAGAGTTTGGATCCCATGCCCCCTGTAAAAAAGCCAGACAGAAACGACAGCCACCTGTACTTAAGACCATGGTGAGTGGAGCCTGGGAAATCCCAGAGGGAAGCAAAAAGGAGGTAGAAGTAATCCAGGATGACTCCTGAAGTCACCCTTGGTCCTCCACAGGGACATACAGTACACACATGAGTACACACACACACAGACACACAAAATAAATAAATAAATGAATAAATAATACAATTTAAAACATAAATAATAAATGCAGTTTAAAAAATCAGCAAAAAGAGACCATTTATTTAAAAAATGTAGAGAGAATTAAACCAGTGACAGGAAAATCTTCAAAAAATTAGAAATGTTAGAAATGAAAATACAACTACTGAAAAAAATGAACAAAGGCAAGGGAAATGGCTCAGTGGATTGGCCAAGTGCTTGTTGTGCAAGTAAGAGAACCTGGATTCATCCCAGAATAGGCGAGGTTTGGCAGCGCACCTTCAATCCCACAGCGTCTATGGAGAGATGGAAGGTAGAGGCAGGAGAGTATCTGGAAGCTCAGAGATCAACCAGCTTGGTGGGCACAATGGTGGACAACAACCCATGTCTCAAATATGGTGGAAGGCGAGGACTGACCCCTGAGGCTCTCCCCCGACCTCCACACACATGCATGAGCGCACACATACACAGACATATCATATAACACAAAATAGAGATTAAAAAACAGAAAAATGCAGCAAATGTTACAATGTCTGGAAATTGACGACTGATGATTTATTTCAGATGATAACACTAAGCAATAACTCATATGCCAGGCCCAGAGCTTTAAGAAAAAAATGCATCATGTCTTCTTATTTTATTCAGAGTATAGAAACTTAGGAAATGCTGCAATGGTGACCAAAACCTTAAAAAAAGGAAAGTTGGGGGAGGGAGGGAAGCGGGGATGAATATTCAGTATGTTTGTAACAGTAGAAAAAATAATAAAAAAGAAGAAAAAAAGGAAAGTTAAAGAAATCTAGATTAATCACAAAATTTTAGTCACATGTATCCTAAAGTAAATGGAATTTTCTTCCGCTCATGCACTTTTAAAAGCCTACATTTATAATTTACCTCAAGAATATAAAGAAAAATTTAACAACAGAAAATACAAGATAATTCACATTAGTTGATAGAGACGGATGATGTGATTATCTGAAGAGATGTAGTCAAAATGCATAAAACGTCTATGTTCACTTACAATTTAAAAGTAATAACAAAAGTTAAAACAGAACATTAGAAATAGGTGAAAAATTTCCAAACATGAGAAATAGATTGAGAAACTTTGAGTGAATACCGCATAGAAGAACTCTACCTTGTACAAGATAGTACAAGAGTGAGTTCCCTGTCCATGTACCCAGGGTTTTATTGATAAACAATCAAATCAAATAGATAGAAGAAATAGAAGGAGGGAAAGGAGGAGGAGGAAGAGGAAAGGAAGAAAAGGGAGAGGAAGAAGAGGAGGAGGAGGAGGAGGACAAAGCATAAAAAGAGAAGGAAAAGAAAAAAGGGGAGGCAAAAGAAGAAGAGAAGGTGGAGGAGAAGGAAGTAGAGGGGGAGGAAGGAAAGAGAGGAAGGAAAATAGGAAGAGGAATTGGAGAAGCAGGAGGAGGAAGGGAGGCATATTAGAAAGGTATGAACAAAGTTTTCTTGTTCTATGTAATTAGTTGTTCCATAGGAAAATACAAACCATAAACAACTCTGTGGATAAGCAATTGGAACTAACAGGGAAATACAGAACTGCTGTTAATGAATTCTCAATATATAAAAATCTGATTAGTGCTTCTCTTTATATAAACTAACCAAAGATTATATAGTTGCAAATGAGATATTATTTTTGAATACTGACAAATGCAGTAAGAACCTAAAAATATATGTGACTGAGGTTGGGCAATACCTAAAACACTGAACAACAATAAAAATTAGAATAAAAAGATAAAACAAGATAACAAAAAATCAATATTGAAAAGATACTAATCCCTTTATCCTCACTGAGTCATGAATTCAGTGCTAAAATTTCAATTCGATAAAACTTAAAAAGCTTGTTTCTTGAATTATTTCTGAAACACAAAGAGTGAGGGAAATTAGTGAATTCTGCTTATATACATGGGAAACAGATCCACTAGCTTAATCAAATAGGTAAAGATAGAACAATTGGTTTTCATTTTCTAAGAAATCAAATCCTTAATAATATCAATGCTTAAAAATGCAACCCAGGGGATTAAATGTTCAAATGTTAAGGATAACTAATCATTTTACAGGAAAAATATGATTTATCTTTCTGGTTGCAATCATCTTTCTAAGGTCTGCAAAGTATAAATCACAAAGGAAAATTTTCGATTGTTCACCAAATATTCAAACAAATGAACCAAAAATTTAAAAGACAATAACAGTGACTAAAATTCAAACAGTGGAAGAAAAATCACAAGCTACGAAATGTAACAAAGTCCTACAAATCACTTCAAAGACATTGCTCAATGCAAGGAGGGTCAAAGGACAGGAACAAGCAGTTTGCTGACTACATAACTCAAAAGGTCAATTTGTTCAAGAATGTGCACTAACTATACCAGGAGTTTCTGGCATGCAGACTAAGCCAATCAGATTAGTAAACCAGTTTGGCAAACATGTGAAGTAAAAGGAATATTTAGGACTTGTTGAAAACATTTTGAGAAAAAAATATTGCTACTATTTATTCAAGTGGCACCGTCATTCAAGTACAGAGTCATTCTAAAAGTGCATATGACAGAAACTTACGCTGACACATGCAGTGCAATGTATCCTGATACCTGTCACAGCTTCCAAGGGAAAGTTAGTTTTGCAATTGGTGGTGTGTGTGTGTGTGTGTGTGTGTGTGTGTGTGTGTGTGTATACATACCACTCCATTACACTTCTCAGTGAGGGCTACACATTTAGCACTTAACTTTCAAAGACATTTTAAGCAAAAGAAGAAACAAGAACAGAATAAAATACAGTATGAAGCCATTCATACAAAGTTTGGTACCATGCAGAAAAGGTGTTAGACACCACTGAATATTTCAGCAGACAGAGTGACACTGACCCATTTTGTGGGGGACTCAGATTAGATGGATGGCAACTTCTGGGGAAAGAAACTTCTGGGCTAACAAGAAAGGAACAGAACCTATCACTTACAGAAACAGTATCCCACTGTGAAAAGACTGCATTTCTTCAAACTATCAGAAACAAGTGAATCGAAGTGCTAAGACCAGGTTGGGGATGGATGGATCCTTACATTAGTTCTCTGTATTTTTCTTGTACATTTCATGTAGAAGAGGAAAGAGAGAAAGTAAGAGCGGTGTTGTGAAGGGGGAGCATGACTATAGATTTGTGGGTGATGAAGAAGCATCTAGACGCTGCTAGGCATCCAATGAGGCAGACAGCTGGAACTCCAGTCCCTGAAGTGTCCTCTTGTCACCATCCTCTCTCCTTCCGTTACCTCCAACCACTTCCAGTGAAATATACACTTCTGGATGCAGACAAGTGGAGAAGGAAAAAAAAAAGCAGTATTTCTAGGCAGACTGTGTTTAAGGGTGTGTGACTGGAATCCGGTTTTCGAGATTACAGAAACGAAAGACATTGTCAGATAGTAACTGGCTGGGTCCTTAGTAGGCCACAGAGTTGTGTGTTTGCAAGTGGAGGTCGACAGATGTAGTGATTTTTCAGTATTTCTAATAGCCCAGTGATGGAAACAAGGACTGTCAAAGGTAAGTACAGTTTCCTTTTCTTTTATATGTTTTTAACTTTTTAATTTGGGATTCTGTCAATGGCATATGGGTTTACTGTTTGCCAGTGCTTGTAATAAGGATATGCATAGTAAGGAAAAAATAGCCAAAGCTTCCAGTAACATGAAGGGAAAAGTGTGGAAACTATAGGTTTGTGTCAGAGTCTTTGATGAAAGAGATCTAGAATGATATCATAATTTCTTTGGAGCTTCAGTCTAGTTATCATTGTCAGTCCAAAGGAGTCTGCCAATTGGTGACAGTTTCCTTTCTAATACTGCCCAGTGTTGTAGCCATGTGCTAATGAGCCCCCCAAATGTGTGCTAGGTGGAAGTAACTCTGGATGCAGGGGCAACATGCTGCAGTAGTATGAGCATTGGGTCTAAGGTCCTACATTTGTTCTTTTGAGTGTTGAATCCAATGTACCACATTTGAGGCAGATGTTCTATTACATCCCCTATCATTCATGTTTATACAAATTTGATGCACAGGTTTACTTAACGCTGCTAGGCTAACCTTGAATTTGTGGTGAGCTGTAAACCAATTAAAAAGCAAGCACTGAGTTGGTCAGAGTCTAGCATTTATTTGCTATGACTGCCAGCATTATCTTACTAGTTGCTAACTTTTATGGTATATAATGTGCCATTCCCTACATGTTACTTCAGCTTCCTTCTCTTCAAAGAAAATACTAATCCCAGGAACCATATTAGATTTTTGTAACTCTCCATTGAATGTAAGAAGACAGGCTATAAATGATCTCAAGGATGCTGTCTCTGAAGCACGTGCAGCCCCACGAGCTTAGCTATCCTTTCAGTAATATCATGAACCAGAACAAGAAAACAATCCAAACAGATAATCAATACACAGTGATTCAGCTCCTGTTATATTCCAAAAATAGAGCTGAGATGCTCTTATTTTTTTCTTTGTATGCTTATGTATTCATCACATGCAGGTGTACATGTATATTTGCATGTGGGTGGGCACACGCATGCATGTGGGTATATGTGCAAATGAGAGCACATGTGTAGAAGTCCAAGGGTGATATTGGGAATCAACCTAGGATCACTCTTCCATCTTCTTGTTTAGAGGCCTGGCTGCTAATGAAGCCCAGAATGTACCATAAAGTCTATTTTAGCTAACCATGGTATCTGGTGATCCAATTTCTGGTATTTTCCATTGTTTTGTAAGCACTTCTCCTCGGTCTCAATGCTCTTAATTTTTACACATTTGACAATGAGTAAAACCAACCTCCATGTCTATTTGTCCTGTTATAGACATATTGATGAAAGGCACATGAAAAATAAAATTTGTCATAACTCCACTTTGGCAATGATCACACACGGGTGATTGCCTCAGTGGCCTATTGCAGGGAGAAACTGTGAGGATAAGCATCCCTTAGCAGTTGGGGAGTATCCCAGAATCCCTCATGGACACTAATACCTTCAGATCCTTAAGTTCCTTACATAAAATGGCAATGTTTTTACATAGAACCTAAACCTTTCCTCTTGTGTGCTTAAATCATAGTAGGCCTAGTACAATGTAAATATTGTTTAAATATGTGTTGTGCCACGTTGTTTTAGAGAATGACAAGACTCTGCACATATGCAACACCCACACATTTCCCCAATATTTTTCACTTCTATTTGATTGCATCTTGGATGTAGAGAACAACCATTGTTGATAGTGATCATAGATAATTACTTGTAAGATAGTGACTAAATCAAGAATTCCAGCTTTCTACAGCTATCTACCTTACATTTTTGGTGACAATTTGAAATCCAATTAATACCAATTATTGGAAATGTGTTGTCTTAAGGCAAATGGTCTAATAAATTTTTACTTAGTATATCTGATATTTAAGGGCTAGGAAACATTATTGTATTTTCTGAATGTAAGTTTATGAGAACTTGACTTGTTGCGAATACTATCAAATAAGTAGCATTTGCTAAGATGAGTGTTGAGAAAGGAATTCTAGAACTATGCCAAAGCAGTGTATCTTAAGTAGCTGTCATAGACTGCAGGGCAGAGAAGACCTTTCTACGGCAGTGACATGAAATGAAACATGGTGATAAGCAGCTACTAGCACAATAAGATGATGTAGAAGGCAGAGCCCAGACAGCAGAAGAAGGGGAGAAGTGGGCAATGATGGTGTTTACAGGGAACATATCAATTTACTTAGCTTCAGTGTATTCCTGTTCAAATCAAAATCAGAATAATTTTAGTATTCACAAAACAAGAATTCCATGACCAGAGTGCTTGGAAAAGCTAAGAAGTTTTATCCAAAGTTGAAACATTACCACACACACACACACACACACACACACACACACACACAATTGAATAAATAATAATAATAATAAATTTAAAAAAATTATTTAAAAAAAAAGACAGATCCCTGGAATTATTCTGGGATTTTGCACAAAGAAAAATTGAAGGAGATGTTTTCACGAACTCCAATTGTTTTTCTAGCGCCCTGGGACTGATTATTTATTTTAGGGTTAAACATAAAGTTAAAACAATCGTACAAATGACTTGTTGCTCTTTTACCCCTTTGACCTGCAATATATTTTGAATATATGCTACAATCACTTTCTTTATAATTTTCTATTCTGTACTTCCATCTCTTTTTTTGTTCAGATATGTGCGTATGGGGAGCACGTATGTGTTTTTGCGTGTGGGTGGGTGTATGAACATGCACGGGTATGTACATGAGTGTACTTTAGTGCATATGCCATGAAGGTCCAAGGCTGATATTTGGAGTCATCCTTGATTCCTTGTTCTACCTTCCAACTCACCTGTTGTGAGCCTACATCTCTAATTAAACCCAGAGCAGCCATTAGGCCCAGTGCAGTTAATCAGCTTGCTCTGGCGATTCCAAAGCTCTACCTACCTTCCAGAGTTAGAATTACAGGTGGGCTGCCATATCTACCTGGCATTTTTATGTGGGATCTGGGGATTCAAATTCAGGCTCTTGTGAGGTGAAGACTTTAACAAGTGAACCATCTCCCCAGCCCCCAACTTTATCTTAAACTCATCTGTAGTGTATCTTTATAAGTCTCTCTCTACATGTACTGTAGAGTCATGTATAACGTAACGACTGGTCCCCCTTGGGATTACCTTCATTTTTCTGACATGACAAATGACTTGACCACTAATGTACCATATAATTCCTCTCTCCCCTCCCCTCCCCTCCCTTCCCTTCCGCTCTCCCCTTCTTTTCCTTCTTCTCCCCTTCCTTCCCCTCCCCTACCTTCTTTCCTTTTCTGTTGGCCCGGCAAGGGTTAAGAGGCTCATTAGGGAACGAGAAGTCTCCATGTGCCACCCTCACAACCTTCATATGTGAGTGCTAGATATTGAACTCAGGTTCTTGTGCACGTGCCCCAAGCAATTTACCAACTGAGCCATCTCCCACCCAAAGGATTTTTTTTCTTTTTAAAACAAACAACAATAACTCTTCTTTTTCTAAAGAATTTTTCTGTAGACTTGGAATATATCTCTTCATTGTGGAGCAAGCCAGGAAGGTATTAAATAATTTTCAAGGTCTTGTGAGGAGGTGGTTTTGCCTTTTGAAAACATGTCAAGCATTGTTCAGGTAGAGTAAGTGGACTAGATGTGAGGTTTTGATGATATTGTACTGGGCTGAAAACTAAGGTTCCGTCTCCTTTCCTAACATATCCTCTATGTCCTGAGGTGATTTTTGTGAAGACTGTGGAAAAATCACAGCCTATTACAGAATCCCTATGTCTCTCTGTTTTTGCTTCTATTAAAATCATATATATAATTATAATATATATATAATAAAGGAAGCTGTTTTATTAGAAAAATGAACAGTAAAGTCTTTCTTTTGGAAAAACTGTCTGGCCTACATCCAAATCTTCAAGTGTTTTCCATTTGAGCTTCCGCTGATAGACTCCACTGATACATTTCATTTCATGTTGTTTGTTTCCTGAGAACTTCCTACCACTTGGTTTTTATACAAAATATATTGGATTACACAACTCTATTATTCCTGTAGAACCAGAAATAAAGCTCTGAAGGTTGGAGAGTCAATTGAATCAATGGTCTCTAGCTGGTGATATATTCCAGGGCACACTGATTAAAAAAAAATCAGAAAGCATGGGATTTCTTTCTTTTTTAAAAATTTTTTTTTTATTATTTATTCAACTGTGCACATGTGTGTGCGCGTGTGTGTCTGTCTGTGTGTGTGTGCGTGTCTGTGTATGTGTAGAACCACGGACGAATTCGGGAACCACCATGGACGCCTCCACCTCCTTCTGCCCCGGGATTCACAGGCTCTGCCCTACCAGGACCAGAAGCACAGGCCGCCCCCACTTCAGCCTGGCGTCTATACGTGGGATCTGGGATCCGAACTCAGGACCTTCCCCCTACAAGGTGGAGGCTTAACCCCTGAGCCACCTCTCCAGCCCAATTTCTTTCTGCATACATATCTATGCATGTAACATATAGCACTTGTGAGTATATAGGGTTACCTTATTACTATGGGTTACCAGTGTCAACATGTGCCCTGAGCTAAATCCTTATTTTGTATATTTGGTAATTATTACATATAGTATATTTACATGTATGTAAGTCACATATAAAGAGATCAGAAGTTAGTGACATAGACCTATTGGACCCAGAGTCTGTAAATTTTTCATGTTATTTTTTATGTATCTTTATAGCATAGCCAGTGGATACTAGAACAAAAGATCAAGAAAGCACCATATCTCAGTTGAAGAAGGAAAAAGAAATAAGCAAGTGCAGCTTCTCCCCAGGCCCTGCTTTGCGATGGATATGCATTTAGGTTTTCTCTGTGAAAGGAACAGTGAGCAAGATAGCCGCTGTGGGCGAGGGAGAATGTGTCTCCTCTCTGCACGGAGAATTGGAATTCAGGAAAAGTCCCTTGCTAGGTTGATGGTTTCACATCATAAAGAGAATTTAAGTTACTGTTCATGAGGGTTCACGTAAAACACACGTTGTCTCCCGTTTACCTGGGAAATAGACAACTGTTCTCCAAATGCAATAGAGAGGCCAGAGGATGATAACAGAAAAATAGAAAGTTCTTCTCCTGGCAATTTGTATGCACGTAGCTCTCCATTATTCATGAGCGGCTTCCTTTCGTTGTGAACGATCAGTGATTTCGCTGTGCTTTCTTCTCCCTTCTGTTCCCACCATGTTGGCATTTCACTGCTCATTAATAATTGTCGGAAGAAAAAAGGGAATACATGAATTGATGATTGCATCAATCAATATGGGACTTTTCACTGGTATGAAAGACCTCATGGCATTTTTAGAAAGGTAGATACTGATGGCTAACATGCCAGTAGGAGGTAAAGAGT
Organism: Typhlomys cinereus; assembly: GCA_023101885.1. Classification (NCBI taxonomy): domain Eukaryota; kingdom Metazoa; phylum Chordata; class Mammalia; order Rodentia; family Platacanthomyidae; genus Typhlomys; species Typhlomys cinereus. Next base: position 497,862 of record JALPQD010000466.1, on the reverse strand, counting down.
GAGTTTAGGATGGTCTTCATCAGAGAAAAAGCTCTTCATAATGTTTTTAGGAGACACAATAAAGACCTTGGATAAAACTTACAATAAATAGTCACATAACTTGGATTTTCTTTTTTAAAGCTTTTTAAATTTATTTACTTTTTTAAAGATTTTATTATTTATTCAACTGTGCACGTGTGTATGTATGTGCGCGCGCGTGTGTGCCTCTGTGTGTCTGTGTATGTGCAGAACCACGGACGAATTCGGGAACCACCATGGCCGCCTCCACCTTCTTCTGCCCCGGGATTCACAGGCTCCGCCCTACCAGGACCAAAAGCGCAGGCCGCCCCCGCTTCCGCCCGGCGTCTAGGATCCGAACTCAGGATCTTCCGCCTGCAAGGCGGAGGCTTAACCCCTGAGCCACCTCTCCAGTCCCCTTATTTACTTTTCTGTGCATACTTTTTTTGTGTGTTAGAAAGCACTGTGTGTCCCTGTGGGAGCCCAAGGGTGAATTCAGGAATTGTCCTGGATTGCTCTACTTTGTTTTTTCTTTGCTCTTCAGTTTCTTCGGCTTTTAAACAGCCACCATTTCTGCCAGGCATTTTTATGTGGGAGCTGGCATCTGAACTCAGGTCCTTCTGCTTGTGAGGCAGAGTCTTAACCTCTGAGCCATTTCTCCAGCTCCGTAACTGTGTTTTTCTATTTTGGAAAGAAGCATAAAAATCAATGTTAGTTGATCAAGCATGATTGTGTTTTTGGTCGTGTGTCTGATGCATCTGATGCTCTGACATGAGAAACTCTATGTGCACACAGAATTGTCAGCTGCAATATAAGTAAGCTTCATCCGACACTTGCTATGATTTGGACAATTCTAGCACAGTCCAAGATGCTTCCCAGATAGCATTGCCCAAGATGTGGCAGCAGAGTAGGCAGTGGGCTGAGACTGTCTTGTCTTCTTCAAGGAGTTGTTAGGGGTGAGCTGGTCAACCTGTGTTAAAAGACTCGTGCACATTCTTTGCTCATCTTCTGTTTCTGCCCTCACACAAGCGAGAATCTCTACGAAACCTCCTCTGTATAGGACACACTGCATCTGAGAAACTCTAGATGCCTCAAATACCTGGAAAAGTCAATTGCCGTGTTCTGGAACATACCACAACAAGGAAGAAGAAGGACAAATGAGATAATGCGCTGACTCTAGAGAGAAAGCCATGGTTATGTTCTGAGGAATTCCAAAGAAAGAGAAAAAGAGGATGCTCGAGGATGGTATGAGAGACAATTTGCACCAAAGCAAAGGCAAGTGGAGGGAACTTTCCCAGTGAGGAGAAAGAAAGAAACAATAACTTAGTTGTGTGTTTGGGGAAACGAGGGAGCCCCTACACTCAGCAGAACAGGGAGCTCACATAGGTGGAAGGGGAAGAGTAAAGGTTTGCAAAACCAGGCTCAAGATAGTGGGCTCCTCACTCTGTGGTATCTAATTTTGGAAGTACAGAAGGCTGACCTCGAAATTTTGTTTTTATGGTTTAGAACCAAAGATATATTCAGCTAAAGAATGTGGGTGCGGCTGATAAGACATCGGTAAACAGATCAGGAGAGACTATTCTCTGCATTTCATTCTGAAACAGATCCACAAAGCATCCGTCACTCATAGGAGGCCATGCTTAGATTTGTACTATGATCTATTTGCATCCAGAGCTCACCCTTGGTTGCCGCTTGGCATGACTGGGGGGTGGTAACCGCAAGAACTGGATTGGAAGTATCCGTTGATAAGAGCGAGTTTTTAGATCGTGTTATGGTTTATCTTTTCAGTATCGATGACAGTGTCCATGATTTCATAGAACTTCCCTGGAAACGTAAGTCTTTAACACATTTGCAAGAACATTACATCTCTTGATCCTCACAGCCACTTTTGTTAAGTAGGCAAGAATTTCAAATGATAAAGTTATTTTTGGGTTCCCAATTATCTGTGCAATTAATCCTGGTTACATACGCAGTCCTCTCCTTTGTATTGTCGTAAAAAATTATAATGAACAGTTTGCCCTTCTTCTTTTTTTCAAAATAGTTTAAAATTCAGGACAGGTTGTTGAAATTCTCTCCAAAAGAATGGCTTATTTTAGCATTGCATTTTTTTCCCTCAGATTAAGTACCTTGGTTCTGCATCAAAATAAAAGCTCTGATGCCGCAAAGAATCATTTAGAAAAAGGCATTGTGTCTTTAACACTCCTTAATTACAACTGGGGAAGGTGATGCACTTGGAAATCCTCAGAGAATAGGCAGGTGATCTGCTACATGTGTTTATTTATCTAAAACAATTTAGCAATTTGCCACGGTATCAACTCTGGATTGCTTGTGCGGGGGCATTTTCTAGAAATCTTTGATTGGTCTATATCCATTTTTCATTTCTCATCGTCTTGCTTTCCATAAAGGATACTTGTGTCTTTCCTATTGCTGAAGAAAAAGTTTCCGTTACTCTCCTTGAGTAAATGAAAGATAATGCTGTAAAAATACATGCTTAAAATTCTAGACTGCTACAGACTAACTTCATTGGTATGAAACTCAGACCCCCCTCTATTAACCACTGTTAAATATTCTCTTCATTTTCAAGATAAATATGAACAGAAACACAACTAAACATGTACTGTATTAAAATCATTGATTCACAATATTTAAATTTTCAGCTAGCCTCCAATTAGCAGGCTTTCCAATATTTGAACAGAAGACCATTTTAATGTAATTACAAACACATTTTAGGCATCTAAATTTTTTGCATAATTAGTTCCCTATTAAACTATTTATGTAGCCCTTTTTTCCATCAGAAACAGAGAAAGCAGAACAATTTTATTCCTTACTGTTACAATAATTAACTATGCAAGTAGAACAGCATATTAATAGAGTATAATTTGTTTACATTTAAAAGAAAATTGTGTTAGATTAGCATAGCAAAAGACTATTTCCATATCCAGGCAGTAATATGCAGGCCTAATAGCAATTTACAGTGTAGTTAAAGAATATTATTAATAAAGTAATACAGTGTAATTCTGTTTGCGCCACCATATTTCACAATGTCCTTAATTACAGCTAATTCCATCGAGACTAATTTGGGTGTTATTAAGCAGTAGACACAGGAATCTCAAATACAACCTTTGCTAATAATGAATTTAGAAGTTGTCATAGAACTTGGTTCTATACATCATAGGTACAAGGTAAGTATTTGTATTTTCTCACTGGGGTGGAATTCATAAATGTATACACATGTAACTGATATCAGAGGGATCTTTCTGAGATCCACTGCATTGGTACACAATTCCTGAGAAAGATTTATTGTAAGTAAATATGACAAAGCAGATAATGGTAACTGGCAACCATTTGGATGGGGAATCTAGAATTTTCCCAGGTGACAATTTCTACATACTCATGGCTTGATGTTTTTTCAAGCGAATGAATGATGGAGATGTTAATATTTCCCCAAGATAGAAATGAATAATATCATCTACTTGCTACATACTGTATTTCATTATGCCCTGTTTAACTAGATCCATGACTTCTTCAGTGCAAAAAAAAAAATGTGAAGTAGAAATTTTCATCTAAGAAAAGTCTAGATTGCCACCTAGTTGTCGTCTTCTAGGCCACCTCTCTGTAACTTCCCAGATCTGTAACATTCTTTTTATGCAGAGGTTAGCAACATACAGCCTCCAGAAAACATGGGAGCCACCCATGCATTTATTGGCATTAGGTCTTAGGTCAACCCGCAAGGAGACTATACGTGATCATTTTTTAAGTGTCAAGAGTTTAGGGAAATTGTCCTGAGGCTATACCATTGTGACTGAATCTAGAAGACTCCAATCAAGATGCAACATAGCTTCAAAGTTTACAGATATCATGTTCTTTCCTCTTTTAGTATGTATGTCCTTCCATCAATTCAAAAGTGGTTTGAAAAACAAAAAAGTGAAACCTCTCTAGACTTGGAAACCTGTTTGGTAGCACTCTGGTAATCTTGCAGTTTCGCATGATAGACATGGAACTAGATAACCCGTAGTCTATCTTTTTTTCTAGTTCAGAAATTTATTTTTAGGGTGGCATACAACGTGATGGATTTCATTATGGCATTTTCAGACATATGTGTTATTGTACTTTATTTTAATTCATTCCCCCTCCTACAACCGCTCTCCTCTGAATGACTCGTCTGTTTTCTGTGACAACTTTGCAAAAAGTCAGAAGAGGTTCAGAAGTCTTTGTTGCACGCCTGGTTTTGCTGTTACCTCCTAAGAAAAAGTGGGGTGTTCCATGTGAGTGATGTGTCTCTACTTATAACTTCTTGTGGCACAAACTGCAATCACCCTGTGTCGTCCAGCTGACTGAAGGTTTAGAATTGATAATCTTAAAAAAATCAAAATATAACAACATATAATGTGTGCAATTATTTTGGTGTTTGAAATATACAGATGACCAATGATTTTATTTTCAGATGCTAGTGGACATGGTTAAGATTCACCTCTACTCAGACTTAGCTTGACTTGTCATTAAGCAGGAGGTACATTCTGTATATTAGGATGGTATTACCTTCATGCACATTCCCTAAGGTGAAAGTAAAGTATCTGACCTTTCTGTAGTTGATGGTAGTAATTAATGTGTAGGTGAGCTATCAAGAAGTTGCAGTAGGGAGATACAGTCTTGGCACATAAAGGCCAATACCTTGGCTCCGCCATCCATTAGCCATGAAACTATGTGGGTAAGTCATCATCTCTCTTTTTTTAAAGAATAATTTATTTATTTATTTATGTGTGTGTGTGTGTGTGTGTGTGTGTGTGTGTGTGTGTGTGTGTGTGTGTATCAGAGGGCACTGTGTGTCCCTGTGGAAGACCAAGGGTGACTTCAGGAATCATCCTGCTTCTACCTCCTTCTTGCTTCGCTCTGGGATTTCCCAGGCTCTGCCCACAAGTGCTGCCACTGCCATTTCTGTCTGGCGTTTTAACGTGAGACCTGGGATCTGAACTCAGGACCTTCTGCTTGTGAGACAGAGTCTTAACCCCTAAGCCATCTCTCGAGCCCATGTCACCATCTCTTAATAGAACTTTCTGCTGTGATGAACCTGTCCTATAGCTTCACTAATCAGTGAGTAGCTAACAACATTGTGACTATCTTATTTGAAAGATGGCTAGTGTCTCTAAGAACCAGAATTTGAGGTTATATTTAATTGGAATTGATTGAAAGTTAAGTATCCTTCGCGATGAACAGCTAACCCATTGGGGGACCCATCCGTGATGCTTATAAATTAGTGATAAACACTTCTCAGTAATGATGGACTTAAAGCTTCTTCTATACACAATCTGATTTATAAACCCCCAGGCAACACTCAAACATGTCATGAAGAAAATAACAACAAGGATGATGATAGGTTGGGTGGCCAGGGCTCACACATAATCTCTCGCTTAGACAATCCCATAGCGAAGCTCCAACTTCACGATCACTTTCCAGTTTTTACTTCTCGATAATTGTGTTGATCTGTGGTTCCACAGTTCCTCCGGGCAGATGGCAGACATTGTATGCTTAATTATGTATACTGAGGAGGGACCAAAGTAGATACAAAGGCAGGGAGTCTAGAGAATTCAATTCTCATTGTATCTTTGCTATTGACTAACGGTGCAATGCTGTCTTCCCTTACAGCCCCAGGACTCAATTTTCCGTGGGCTCTGACCAAGGAAATTGTCACAACAGTTTAGAGACACATAAAAGCTGACCGAGAAAAGGGATTTCAGAGATCTTTTTTTCTTTTCTAGATGAGGACATGGAGATCTAGTGGTGGTAAGTGACTTGCCCAAGATAACTTGACTCATTGTTGGAAGAATCAAGCCTAGGACACAGACTTGTCTCCTTGTAGTTCCAGAAAAATCTGTTGTATGTGTGTGTATGGCGGGGGTGGGGATTGGGAGGTAGGGGAGAATCTCCATTTAATGCCATTGAAGATAGATGGCAAACTGGGGATCACGCATCCCCACAGGATTTAATCACAATTCTATAAGAGCTCTGTAAACCCTACTGTAATTAGCTTAGCACCATGAGGTAGAGTCATTCACGGAGCACACATTCCATTAGCTAGCTGTGCAACTCTGCTTCCGCATTTGTAAACGAATAGGGTTGCATGAGTCGATCTCCAAGGTCCCATCCAGTTCTGAATGTCTGTAGCTCTTAAGAATCATGCGCTGAATTTTTTAAACTTGTAAATGAGTTCCTAGTTTATTTATGACAGTGGTTCCTTCAAATATTTGAAGAGCAAAGACATAGACATGTGCAAGTCACATTATTCTATCTACAGTTAACAAGTTGTTGAGCATTGAATCAAGCCGCAGGCTCCCTATGGTCCTCCTACCAAGGGTCTGAAGTCTCCAGATCTATGCTGCTGGTCTAGGGAGACCTTTTTCTCTGAATATTAAGAAGCAATAAAAAAGCAATCAGTTTATTTTATTTAATTTGATGATTGTTTGGCACATACCTATCTTTTCTCCCATCATTTTGTAGTTTTCACTAATTTTTTTAAATAGATACTACATGTAAAACACAACATTCATAGTTACAAATGGGTACACAATGAGAAGATACCACTCCTAGGTACCATTGTTAGAAGAATCACCAACCCTTTTTCCAGGACTGAGGGATTTTTATGGCGGTATGGAACATTCATTACTCCAATTGGGAAGATCCTGAGCAAATCGGTCACCATTTTTCTTCATGAACCAAGTTCCTGATATCCTCAGCAGTTGTCACTCAAGTGGATTCCAGTGGATACAAAGCAACCTTTATAACATGTTTCCCTAGGTAGCATCTTAAATAAACAAAACTTATCATTCCGAAGGTGAATACCTTGAGGCCTGCGAGTTCATATTGCCTAAGTCTTGGAGGGAAAGACCAACTTACTGCAGGGAAACAGAATCAATGTGGCAAGCTCCAGTTGAAACCAGTGACATCTAAAGTGTGGGGAAGATGGTATGCACAAGAAAAAAATGAATGATTTTTGATGAAACCAGCCCACTGGGGAAAACTCATTTGAGTCATTTATAGGAATGATGATCACTGTCTTCTGCTTCCTGTCACAGTAGAGAATAAGTAGTGAGTGATCTTGAATTGACAGGACAAAAATCAAGATGACCTAATCATTATTTCACCTCTTTAACTCCTATAAATTCGCTTGAGGACAATGACCTGTTTTCCACTTCTGAAGGGCAAGGAGCTCATCTGCATCAGGAAACAACTGCCCATTTGAAGAGATTCCCCTGTCCCAAATGAGTAGTTCAATTATCTTTAGGATTCAGTGTGTGTGTGTGTGTGTGTGTGTGTGTGAGAGAGAGAGAGAGAGAGAGAGAGAGAGAGAGAGAGAGAGGAAGAGAGAGAGAGATTGGGAAGCATAATGACTTACAATTTTTTCCTGCTTTTAATGGAACCTGTGCAAGACTTTTTTTTCCTTTTATAGCACCTTCTTTCAAACAGCAATGTATTTATTATATTTAAGTCACTAATCAGAGTGTTGTAGGAAATTCCTAAAGTGAATAAGAGATCCTGTGTCCTTATGGTGATTTAGGTGCAACAAGTATCCAGGTAGCTATGGAACAGACTACAAAAAATAGTTGCCGAAAGGCAGCTTAATACATAAGAGATACTATAAATATCACTGATGAGCAGGAGCAATTCTAAAGATGAAAACAGTGTTTGAAATTTTTTTTGGAAGTAATAATGTTCATAAGCACTGAACATTATTAGTTTTAGGGGACTGTGGGTCACTCATGTTGGACGAGAACAATTAAAGCATGGGGATTCAAAAATGGAATGATGATGGTCAAATGCAGAACAATCAAGAAAAATTAGTAGTTTATTCCCAAATGAGCTGAGAGTAGCTCTACATTTTGGAGCAGAGGTAGGATACAGTCAGACCTGCAATGTAAAGTTACTCTGTGAATGACAAAAGTGACTAAACATCTATATGATCTGGAAGGCCTGTGGACAAGAAGCCAAAGGTGGTAAGAGGAAAAAGTATGTAGGAGAAAGCAGAAGAGGGTTGGGGAAGAAAATAAACATCCAAGCTCTCTCAACAAACATTTCTATTTTACTATTTGATGTTTCATATTTTTCTAATGTTACTTATCTAATGTTATGTTTTTCTGTAAGTTTTTTTAAAATGAACTACAAGAGAAATGAGGATGATAGAGTTGAAAATGATCAAAGTACATTATATATTTTTGTGAAACTGTAACAATGAAGCCCATTATTTTGCATGATAATAAAAAGTTTACAAAAATAAATAAATGAATTAAAACTCCTAATAAGGGAGTTTAACACGGGAGGGATAGATACTTTTTTCTTCCCAGCAGTTTAGGAACACTCAGGAACATACACCAAGCCCAGTGGGAACACTCAGGAACATTTGCCAAGCATGGCGTTAAGATTCACACGCTGCGTGAAAGTACTCATTGGTAGATTCATTCAACCTTTCTTTAACTCTCAGCAAAGGACAAATGGCCTTTCAGAATGTCAGCATTATAGATGAGGGAAGGACATCAATCACAGTTTTAAGCATCACAAAAAATGTTCATCATATGCCCCACACTGAGTCAACAGAAAAAGAGTTATTAAAGGCATTTGGCTTGGGTTAGCCTTAGTCCGCCTGCTCCTTGGTTATCTACTGGTGTTGTGGTTACAGTGAGACCACACCTCTTCATACAATTGAATATGAAAGCCTTCAAGAACCTTGAGAACACAAGGAATCTTATTTCTTCTGTTAAGACACTAGTAGTACTCTCCATTTCATAACAAAAGCATTACTCCAATAAAGGCAGGGGTCCTGGTTATTAAGCTGAAATCTTATCAGTTCCCACAGGTGCCAAGAGACCAAATAGTTTCCAACCTGAGTTAATCACATTAAAAAGGTGTTGTCATTCTTTCTCCATCTAGCAGGAAATCACTTTTCACTGGAGCAGTTAGGTCAGGCCCTCAGTATCTAAGAAACATCTTGTAAGATACATTTGCTATCTTCAGTTGCACTGGGGCATTTCATTTTAATTACCTTCCTCATTTAGTGTTTAAGGCAGTTTTAATATTTTGCTTAGCTCTTCCAGTCTTGGTGTTGGCATTTTTGGGCATTATGTGATAACTTCCCCCCACCAAAGTCTCCTCTCAAGTGGGAGTGGAATCAAGGCAAAATGGTATGAACTTTTTTTCAGATGTAATCAGTTTAATTTCTTGAAGTGGTATGGTTCTGACTATAAAACAGTTGTCAGTTCACATGGTGTGAAGTGGTAATGGCAATCTAGTGTTGACCTGAGATTGATTGGTCTCTTAAGCCATACCTTTCTCTAAACATGTCTTTCCTATTTGTTCTTTCTTTTCCTCTGGCCAATCATCTGCCAAGTGTTGCCCAAGCAGGTTCATTCTTCCCTGCTTTTCTTTTTCAGCTGTTAGGACTCTAGGACTCACATCTTCCAGTGGCATATTCCTGAAACGAATTAGACATTCTTTGGGCGTGTTCTCTGATTTCTTCCTCGTACAAAATTAAAATGTGTCTTTCTGTTGCTCGGGTTGTCTTTACTTGGGCAGAAACATGATTTTAGAATTGGAACCAGGTAAAAAATATCACTGATAGATTCAGGGAGCAGCAAATAGCAAATCACTTGATTATATCTTTTTGTGTTTGTATTCTCCACCTCTCACCTGACGGCCATGTGGTTTTCACGGTCTTTCAATAAAATTTGGAACTCCTCTCCCACTCTGCAAAACAAAACAAAGCAAAAAATAGTACCAGAAAAGTCAGTAGTTATCTCTACCATCCATTCATTTAGTTCTTTTGTTGATTCTTTTTTTGCATATGTATGAATGTGGTGCATGTGGGTTTGTACATGTGTGTTTGCACGTGTGTGGACACATTTGTATGTGTATGTGTGTGTTTGATGGCGATATTGAGTGTCCTCATTGTTTCCCACTTTATTTACAGAGACAGAATCTTGCCTAAAACCCAGAGCTTGCTGCTTCTGCTAATCTAGCCAGCCAACTTGGCTCAGAGATCCCCTTTCTCTATCTCCTGAGTGCTAGGATGGCAGGAGGGCTACCACCCCTCTCCAGCTTGTATGTGGGCGCTGGGGATCTAAACTTCAGCCCTCACATTTGCACAAGCATCTCACACATCTCCTCAGCCCTTCTTTTACTCATTCTGAAAGAAAGAAGTTACATGAGCAATTAGCTTTAATGTTAGAATTATACCTGCGAATCCAAAGAAGTCATCTGTCATATTTACATAATGTATGTGTTTTTAGAGCATACATCATTCAGTTTGACAGTTTTGACCAATGCCAAAAACATTGTTGCTGATCATTTCCTCACTTATTTCCATATTTGCGTTCCTGAAACAGAAGCAATTGCTATAAGAGGGAACCTTCATGGGAGACATTCCTAAGCATTTGCAGTCCTACCTTCCATTCCAAAGGTAACTCGGGAGGTTCTCCTTTCATTGCTCAGTTTCATTCATACTTTGCACATTTCAGTGCAATCCAAAGTTGCCTAGTCAAATGCAATCTTTGCACTTACAAATAAATTCCAACCACTAGCTACTGCTTGTCATAGTCTTCCTTGGGCCCTTAGAATCTTGTGCTCCTTTTGTAAAAGACACATTTCACATTCATAAACCACTGTGCGCTGCTCATTTAACCCTGTTCCCACACTCCACTCCAAATGCATTACTTAGTGACCCCGCATGTCAGCACTATGGTATTGTACAGTAAATAGAGTGTTTTGCTTCACAAATCAAGCATAGAACTTAAAGCCAACTTCAGCATAAAAAAGTCACTGAAATAATATGGCCCAGCTGCAGGAGATAGACATTGTATTCATAAGCCAGCTTTAAATTACTGACATTTAAATCCAGATTTGACAAAGCTAAGACCATTTTGGAGGACTCTGAGTAATCCTCATGAAATTCCAAGTTTTTCTTTTGTGATTTCGAAGAAGATTCATTTTTGAAAGGAAAGAGGGTCAGATTCTGTCCTCATCACAGTTATCCTTGATGGTATCAGAAACGTGCCTTGGATGGCCGGTCCACTTAATTATGCCAGTCGCTTTGCAGATCATGGATGTTTTTCTTTGGGAATCAACTCTCTGAGGCATGGCACTCTTATTTTATTGCACCAATCAGCAATAAAATGCAAAGGTGACTTGGAAAATTCAGGTTTGGATTTCTTTCCCCATCTAAATCAAATTGAACACTAATGTTCCATTGAGCATGACTGAAGATAGAAACTAATTTTATTTCGAGTAGTAATTTGTATTTTTCTTTTGGGAAAAGGAAAAGAAAGTCTTTGAGGCCCAGCGATTGGTCAGACTTTTAGCTCTCATTGTTCGCTTTTCCTCTTCTGTTATAAGTAGCAATTTTAGCATTCAAAATTAAAAAAAATGAAAAACACACTTTTCTACTGTAACCCCCAAGAGCAGACTTTAAAATTCACCTCTTATGGCAATTCTCTGTCACTGGGAAATAGTCAGAACACTCACCTGCTAAGGACAGAATCTTTCTAGCCAGCACAATTGGCCAAAATAATTTGAACTTATTTAATATTTCCATTACATTTAGTTCTCGCCTCACAAAAATATCAGTTCTAAAGCACAAAATTAAATGCTTGTAAAAATACAATTACAGTAATATAGAATTAATAAGTGCTAGGAAATGATAATATCCATTTTATCCTTCACCCACGTGAATTGGCATACGTTCAAAGCATTTATCTGGTGCATATAAAATAAAATGGACTAGATTTTTTTTAAATTTCAGCATTCTTCTTTACAGGTAATTTCTTTGTTCACTGAAAACAGAAAGGCCGATTGATACATACTGCCTTCTGGATTCAGCTACTTTGTTTGGGATGTAGCAATATCTTCAAATTAACCTCAGTTAACATGAATAAACTAAAAAAATCGTTAAGAAATTTATGTAGTTCAAAAATCGTCAGATTTGTTGAAATGAATAATGTGTTTGGATTTTTGGAAGACCTTTACAAATTTTGAACCTCCTGCAGTTCCATTTGGTGTAAAGAATTATACTATAAACAAGGGGCTCCATCTGTACTTTTGAAATAACTATCCCGTTTTCCATTTCAGCGCTCAGACAAATTGACACGACAAACTGAAAAGCAGAAGTTAGTGTTCAGAGAAGTTCAAGTGTAAACATTTAGTCAGTTCGTCTGCTCAGATGCAGAGAGAGGCTGGATGCACAGGAACCCAGGAGTCTAGATGGAGGTTCTAGATCAGCACACGACGACTTGCCAAGCACCTTCAGAATCACAACTAGACTGAACTGACTCAGTCTTCCAGGTGGCCTGCACACATTTTTGCTACACTTATTAATGAGGCCAAATATTTATATTTAACATGTCATTTACAAACTTTAGTTTGGTGGTCTGTCATTTTTTTTTTCTGTGAATTTCCGGTCACTGGCAAGAGGAAATGAGAAATCACATTTCTGGGAAGGGAGTTAAGATGATGATGCTAGGTGGACATCTCTCCAATGGAACTCGGCCAGACAAGTTGGAGACTGTGAGCTGAGTCACATTCATTTTCAATTCAGCTCGACAGGAAATTACAGTTCACCAATGATGGGTGTTCTGTGATCCGTATGTGGCAGAAGCTGTCATTGTGAAGTAAAATTTCCATATCTATGAATGGGGAAGGTAAGGAGTTAATAAATTTAGAGGCTCCCAAGTACTTGGTATTTGTCATTCTCTTGTCGGTTAAATCTTTTTTCGCTAATGTGCTCTCTTGGAGCTCTGCAGGAGAGTTGATGCCTGGTCCTCATCTTCCTCACAGTAACCTAGGGGAATGCATGCCCAGAGATGCCGTGTATGGATGAGTCCTTCTGAATGTGAACCTATGAGTGACAGCGAGCTCTCAGACTGGCTTTTTCAGCAAGGTGATTCCTTCTCTTCCTCTTCTGTCCTAAGGCAAAGGTCCTACCCACAGGGCAGCTATTTTGGCACTGTCACACAGTAGGGCTCAGCCTTATCTGATTTCTTGCTGCGCACGTGACCTTTACTATTAATGCAGAACATATCCCTTTCAGCCTGCTATTGTGAGGCAGTCCCTAAAAGCTGTGTGTTTTTCTCTCCAGTGAAAATATGTGTTCTCTGAAAATTTCCAAAACCTTTTTTGTCCCCACCGATCTCCCTAAGGACATGGTAGGCCAACAGGAATGTTTGATACATCAAGAACACATTCATTTTATAGTGTATCTGTTACTCTTTCTATTGCTGTGAGACCCCAGTCAGGCTCAAACAACTTAAGGGAGAAATGGAGATTTATTCAGCTTATGGACTCAGAGGGGAAATGCAATTCTTCATAACAGATATGTCATGGCTGAATGGCCGAAACTGGAGGCAGCCTGAGTCATGTCCACTATGAAGGATGAGAACTGCAATCTGCTCAGTGGAAGAGCAGAGTAACTAACTGAAGTAGGGCGGGGGCTAATCAACCTCAGGCCCACCCTCCCTGTGACCACGGTCCTCAAGCAAGGCTTCACCTCCTAAAAGTGCTTTCCAAACAACTAAAAATTCAAAGCCATGAGCCTGAAGTTGAATGAGATGGTGGCATGATACACACCCTTCACACTTGTGTGGGTTCAAACTCATCAAACTTCAGGTCATATCAGTTCAGATGAAAACATAATTCAAGGGAAATCTCTCTAGAGATGGAATGCAATCAAAAATACCTGATGAAGTTTATTGGTAAAAACACCATTGTAGCTCAGGCGGTCTCCCTCTTAGAAGACACTGTAGCGTGACCCTAGATTTAACTGTTCAGACAGTGTTCAGAAAGTCCTCATTGCAACATCCCTTTTAAAGGCTGGGTTATCTCCACCTACCGTCCCAAAGGGAGCAAGGCCACTCGGATGAGAGATGAATGGAATCTGTGCTGTTGGCCTTTTTAAGGCAGTCTTGCCATATGGCTACGCCATTCTCATTGCCTGCATGAAAAGTCAGAAGATCAGAGATGCCGTTTCAATTATCCAAGGCTGCTCAGAGATACCAGAAGACTCACAGCTCCTTCTTTTTTTTAATACATTTTTTATTATTTCTGCTCATACAAACTTAATAGGTAGATCGGTTTCCTCCCTCCCTCCTCCTCCCCCTGAACCCCCTGCTCCCCTTCCCCTCCCTCCCCATCTCCCAGTGCCTCCCCCCCAATTCCCAGAGACTCCTTTATTGTGTATGCCTGACTCTCCTCTGGGTCCTCCTCTCCGATGACGTACAAGGACCCAGTGGCATTTCCCTGACCCCTTTCTCATGTTCCCCTTAAGCATAGGAACACTATTTTGGCTGTCAATCCCTTGCCTCCAAGGATCTTGGTGCCTTTAGCAGATGCTAGACTTTGTGAGGTCAATAGTGTGTTGGACATGGCGCCAGGCATGCAAAGTCCTATTATGATTGCTTCAGCCCCTAGCTAGTGTGGAGAATCTTGCAAATCATTGATCCTCCCATCCTTTTGCTCTTACAAACTTACCACCCCGTCTTCCGCAAACGTCCCTGAGCTTCAGGATGGGGAGAGATTAGGCTCATAGCTCCTTCTTATTGTGTTTTTGACTCCTGTATTCTACCACTATTGCTGCAATTAGAAAGTGCTTATGGGTCATCATTTTAAAGAGCTCCTCATGAATTCAAAAGGAACATTCCAGGTCTTTCTTTCCTGTGAAGTTCTTGGCCATTTCTGTGGAACTGGGAAGCTGGAGTAATACCTTTTCAAGGAAATCTAGTTGAATTTGTCCAGCGGGATGAGTCCTTAAGGCAGAGTCTCTGATAAGCTTCTCCTATTTTGTGTTGTCCTCTGATTGGACATTTTGAAGGAGTTAACAAGTACCCTAAATCTATATAAGGGATCTTTAAGCTTAAAGGTCTGGGATCAAGACTAGCACCTTGATGGTCAGGATGGCCACTGATAAAAAGCTTACCTGTGATATGTGAGCATATATACCAGGGATACCGGTTGGTCTCTGTCTTCTATTGGGACAGCAGTGGTCACTCAAGAAACTTCCATGGATAATGATGATCTCCTGGTATGACTGGTAACACCTCATAGTTTCTTGTTCTGATAATGTGTTCCTAGTATTGATTGTATTGGCTACTTCTCCTGACATTTTACCTCTTCCTCTGATTCTTTCAAAGCCACCCTTGTTTGTGCTTTTAAGATACTCTGTCACGTGGATTGTCAACTCCACTGGACCTGCCGTGCTTGTCTAAAGGTGGCTGCCACAATTCTTCCTCTCCGGGTGGCCTCACCAGGGTAAGGCCCAGCTCCCTACACAAATATCTAGGCTGGTTCGTGACTCACTGAAACCGAAAGTGAAGCAGACCATATGGTGCGAGTTCTGATCCCAGAGCTTAAGAGTCTGGAAGCTTCCAACTTCTCTATTTGAAGCCAGTTCCATGTAATAAGTCCAACTATCTTGATACCACCATTTTGTAAGAAAGCCCAGGCAGGCCACTTGAAGAGAACTTGTGCAAAGAGATTTCAGCCAACCCCAGCGACTTCTCCATCACAGCTGAAGGAACAGATGGGAGAGAGAAGCAGCCATCTTGGATCTCCCGGTACCAGCAAACACCACGAAGAACAAAACAACCACTCAGCTCAGCCTCACCTAGAAAACAGAACTGAGAAGTCATTTTTTTCCTTGTTGCGTTAAGCCACAAATGTGTGGAGTATTCTCTTAGGCAGCAATAAATAATTGAAGTAGTTACTTCAAGTTTATAACCATAATCCACTGTGATATTCTAGATGTGTGTGATCTAAGTTGTTAGACAAATATGATTGCTGAAATGTAATCGAAATTAGGTACCTGTAAACATGTGTTGCCTCAGTATTGCTGGCTGTAGGTGAGGTACTTATTAACCACTGGTTGGATCAGAACATATAGAGCCCTTTCACCATTGTAGAAAGCTCAAATGCTGGAACTTAGTCATCTTTTCCCCCACTTTTTTTGAGCCATATGTTACTATTTGCTGGGAAATGTCAATCCTAACAAACTTGAACAGAAGTGAGGAAGACTTTCCAGAGCAGTTGAGAGAGTTGTCCTGAAACAGGTTCACAGGAACCAGTCTCTGTGGTCAAATGCCAGGCCACAATGGGTGTTTTTATCTTGTTGGCAATAAGGAGCTACTGATGGCTTTGAAAAGATACAGAAAATGTAAAATAGTTCTTTGGGAAAAGTCAGTCTTCTGCAAAATGAATCCAGCTTTGTTCTATACTGAAGAGCCCTTTCTCCAACTTGTCCATCATTTGTTTCTCCAAGATTCACTTTTTTCGTCTCATGTCTATTTTTTTTCAATTGCAATTTTAACTCACTTTTTAGAAAGTAAGGGAAAGTCCGTCCAAGTTCATTTTTTTTTTTTTTGGCTAATAGAGTAATTTAGCCTTGACCATGGTAATTTATTGTGTTCGATTAAAGAGAATTGGCATATAAGATTAAAAAAAACTTAGTGCTGTCTAAAGTGTAATATTGCTCTAAAATATCTCTGCTAAGGATACATTATTTACTCACTTCCTGAATAGGACACTAATAATAAAATTCTGCACATATTTAGAAATTCTCATAACTTTGGCTGCTATACAAAAAGTTTTTTTTTTTTTACTTAAGAAATTACTGGAGTACCAAAATATATTTAAACCTTTCAGTTCCTCCAATTAGTAATTGATTCCTTGCTCCTCAACTTCAAAAATAAAATAACTTAGCATGAAGATCCACTTCATATTAAAGTTTGTTGCATACAGTTGTTTTTTTGGGGGTATTAAAACTAGGGCATTTCCCGATTAAAATAGTGTCATTTCTTACCACTTTAATTAATAGATCTCTGTTGAGTTGTGGAACAAGTCTGAAAAGTCAAAGTAAAGTTTGTCAAGAAAGTGCCAGGTAACAGAGAAGACCCAGGAACCTGGACATGTTTGGGGATTACTGACCATCTCAGAGTAAGGGTGCTTTTGTGCATGATTTGGGGAAGGGGAAGTGTGACCCCAGAAGCATAGACATAGAGACCGATGTCCATGTTTTTACATTAAAATATTTATTCACCACATTATGCATGTTAAGCACCATATTATGTATGTTAAACTTGCTTGCTAAGGGCTTATATCTGGCAGAGGAGAAAGAGTTCTAAATAAATATGTGGGCACAGACACAGGTATCAAGATGCCCAGGAGAGAACTTGCAGACCGGATTTGCTGTAGCACAAGGTGCTCTTGGGATCCCATAGGAGAGCATAGGGTCTAAATGGAGAGGTATTTGAGAAAGGAGCTTGTTCAGGATTCAGGCATTACTAAGAAGTCCTGGGATTAACCATGCTGACTTATACAGTACCAAAAAAAAAAAAAAAAAAAAAAAGAAAAAAAAGAAAAAGAAAAAAGTGGTTGAAAAGGAGCATGCAACCTCTCGTGTTGAAAGTGTGTGAGCTTCTTTTATTTCAATAACACATATTCATGGAACATTTTCTATATGTACAGAACATGGAACATCTTCTGTATGTATGCTCAGCAGTTTAAACACAAGAAGACATGTCTTCCCAACTATATGGTTGGAAGCTGAACAAAAGTCCAAGAAGGTGATTTGACTTTTAACTTCTATGAGGAGACAAGATCACATACACACATAAGTAATCAACGCTTTGGAAAAATGCAGTTGTTCCTTCCTGTCTATGGATTCCACTTCCGTGGATTCAAGCTACCTCAAGTAGAAAATATTGAAAATTTGCATGTTTCTAGCTTCTTGTCACCATTCATTTCTTATATAATTATATAATTATGTAATTATTTACATAACAGGTATAGTATATGTACTAATCGGTACTATAGAGATGGCATAATGTGCCCGGGAGAATGGGTGTACGCTTTATGCAAGTGCTATGACGTTTCGTATCAGAAACTGGAACATCCGCAGATTTTCACACCCTCAGGGATGTTGTAACCCATCTCCAGTGGATACCAAGGGATGACTAAAGGGTTAATTGCAGTTGTACTCTAAAGTAGCCAGATAGTAGAAGTCTTTCTCCTCTGTAAGCAAAAACCTTAGCAACCTAAGGCAGAATTACTCATTCACACACTGGGCTTCTGGATGGGGCCAGAAGCAACACAGATTCGTTTCACATACTGACTACAGACACAGGAGCTGAAGGCGTTACATGTAGTCATCTCTCAAGGAAGAAAGCACTATCTAGTGCCAGAAGGTGCAGGCATGGATGTAGTCTAGGAATGGATGGGTCATAAAGAGTTAACAGTCAAATCTTGGGCCCTCTCTGCACCTTTTAAGGCAGCCAGTAAATTGAACAGAGCCCCTTCCGCGCGCCCATGGAAACAGGCAAGCTGCTGCAATTTGCACAAGGTGCAAGTAACAGATCAGCCTTTCTGAGGACCCTGCACACGCTGCACATTGCGGCGGTCTCACCTCGGTCACAGAGCCTCTGCCTCACAGCTGGGCTGAAGGAATTAGCTTGCGCACCAGAATATTAATGTCAGCATCTTTTATCACATGGCTTGGAGATCTGCAACCATTCGGGGGTGGGGGTGGGCAACCTTCCCCAACTCTGCTTGTGATGATCTGCGATTCAGAGAAAGGGGCAAAGTTATCACCGAAAAGAAAGTCTGTCATCAAGGGTGTCAATGCCAGTCTCGGTGGAAGAATGCAAGCTAAAATGTTTGGGCTGTTTTCTTATTCCTAAGCTACGATGGCAATGCCAAACCAAAGTAACAAAAACTAGAAGCTGCTTTGGAAAGAAAATGAACACAATGCCCTTCCTTTGCCACCCTCCCTTATCTCTACCTTCCTGTAATGTTGGATCCAGAGGGAGAAACACTGGATGTTGACTTTGCATTGTGTATTATTAATATGACACATACGGCTCATCTTCTGGGGACTGTATAGAAATCTGAACAGAAGACTCTGAGAATGATGGAGTGTTTTGGGATGCAGAAAAACTGGGGGGTAAGTGAAGGCCAGGATTTACCAAGGAAGAGAGGGGTCTTGCTTTAAGTCAAAGTCAAAACTCAAAACAGGAGAAGCCAACCAAGTACAACAGAGAGAATCTGACCTTAACATTGAAGACAAGGTCTTCTTCAATCAGAAAACGTCTCATCCTTCTAGAAAAGGAATCAGCAAGACCCAGATTCCTTATTTTTCTGTCCCCAATTTCCCAAGATCAATATGGGTTTCTCCCTATGCATGACGAGCCCTTCACAGGCTGCATGAAAATCAAGGAGGAAGGGGCTGTCTATCCTCTGGCAGGGGGTGTTTTAGACAGAAGGGTATTCTCATTGCACACTCTGCAATGGCCTGTTAATAAGCCTGTTATAGTCAAGCACAATTTCTATGTAATTTTCAAAAAAGAACACTTCCAAATGAGGTTCCAGTACAAGTTGTCTCTCATGAATAATTTTCTTCTTCAGATCTTAACCTAGATCATTCATGTCCAGCGCCTATTACGGTCTATGCCACAACTGCATCCTTTAGCGGTGCCAACTCCATGTCCCTTTGCATCTTTAGAAGCCCTGCTTTCTCTTCCCATCTGTTGTCCTTTCCTCTAGCCACCTGTAAGTGCACTTTGGCCTGGAATCCTTAAATGACTTTTGAAGATACCCATCTCGTTTCAGCATATCCCAAACTTTGAAACCATGCAAAATACACACAAACGGCAGCAACTGTGTGTATGATAATTTACCCAGATATGCCTAAAGGAAGGACTGTGATCACTTATGGGGCGAAGTATGTCCAGGCTGCATGACAAATCATTGTGCACAGACTCTCAGAAGGAAGATCAAAGTAGGGTTGCCAATGGGACTCTGTGGTCCAGAGGCGAGGATGTGGTACAGTGCTCCAGCCTGCCTATGACATCAGTGCTTCTTCTTTCCCTCCTGAGCTGTGTATGTCCCAGCTTACCTTAAAAGGGATGATTCTGTTAGCAGAAAGTCTTTGCAAATATTTACCTGATGTTTCCAAAGCGTGCTTTTCAAACCAGGTGCAGAGTGCATGCTGGTAACATCTGTACTCAGAAGGCTGAGGCAGAGGATTGCCACCCTGAGCTATATAGTGAATTCTGAGCCAGTATGGGCTACAGAGTGATATCCTGTCTCAAAGAAAAATAAATATATGAATGTGAGTGTATGCGTATATATATATGTATGCATATATATACATATGTGCATTTACGTACATACCAATATCATCCATATCTATATGTTCTATCTATCTATCTATCTATCTATCTATCTATCTATCTATCTATCTGTCTGTCTGTCTAGTCTGTCTGTCTGTCTGTCTGTCTGTCTGTCTGTCTGTCTTGTCTGTCTGCCCGCCCGTCTATGTCTGTCTGTCTGTCTGAGAGAGAACAAATTTCCTTTCAATCAGAGTCTCATTCTTTCTTTTTGATTTTTCTTTTCTTTCTTTCTTTTTCTTTTTTTTAATGAGACAAGGTCTTATGTATGACATGTAGCCCTAGCTAGTTCCAAGTTGGATCTGTAGCTGAGGTTGACCTTCACTCCTGATTTTCCTGCCTCCACTTCTCAAATGCTCATAGGCATGTCTCAGCACCACACCTGGCACATCCTTCCATTTTTTTTTAAATGTGCTGAGATTGAATCTAGACCATAGTACACACTGAGCATGCTTTCTACTACCAAATTTAATTTTCTTCACGATTTTTTTCTTGCTATGATTTGTTGTATGGTGTAACAATTTCCTCTCTGTATTCTTTCATCTATTAATTACACTAAGAATTTGAAGCTATTTGTTTCAAATTTCTTAAGCCACCTTAAATTCATGTATTCTGTCTTACTTATTTTTTATTTTAATTGTGTGTGTGTGTGTGTGCGTGCGTGCGTGCACGCACACACGTGTGCTTATGGTGGTCCAAGGGTCACCACATCATCCTGCATTGCTCTCCATCCTTATTGCTTTGTTCTGGGGGTTCCCAGGTTTTGCTTTTCAGGGCCGGAAGCGCAGATCATCCATGTCTGACTGGTGTTTTTGCTTGTGATCTGAGAATCCAAACTCAAGATTTTTGTTTATGAGGCAGAGTTTTTAACCCCTAAGTCCCATTCTGTTTTTTTAAAACTTCAACCTATCTGGTTTTCCCATCTTTTCTTTTAACAGTTTTCCTAGATTTAAACAAGAGAAAGGGCTTATGGAAATGCCACTGGGTCCTTATATGTCATCGGAGAGGAGGACCCAGAGGAGAGTTAGGCGTACACAATAAAGGACTCTCTGGGAATTGGGGGGGAGGCACTGGGGGAAGGGGAGGGGGAGGAGGGGGGAGGGAGGGAACTGGTAAAAAATTTTAAAATGTATAATTAAATTTTTAATAAAAAAAACAGTTTTCCTAGATTTAGGTTAACTTAATTCAGAATATTCATTCTTTATTATCCATACTCCACAGTTTTTCTCTTCTTTCTCTTTCTCTCTTTTTCTCTCTTTTCTTTCTCTCTTTCTCTTTCTTTCCTTCTCTCCCTCTCTCCCTTTCTCTCTCTCTCTCTCTCTCTCTCTTTCTCTCTTTTGAACCTCTTTTATACTTCTGCTTAGCTGATTTGTCCTTACATAGTGATTTTGGTTTCTGTCTTGGATTTCTGGAAGCTTTCTATAATTCTCCTTTAGCCACAGGCTGGGGCCTGCACAAGTCTAAGATCTGAGTATTTGACTGAACTGCCCATCTTAAAGGATCTGTCAGTCTGGTTACTAACCCGCAGAAATTAACAGAAAAGCCAGCATTAGCTTTGAATAAAACAATCTCACGGCTCAGTGGATTTTCTCTTCATCCCCAGCACGTCGTACTGACAGGAGGGATGAAATTGCGGCCGGAAGAGCGCAGTGATGCCGGATGAGATATGGTTTTCCTCACCACAGTCCCTTCGTTCCCAGGTATGCACTTGTGTCTGTTCACCACGCTGGGGAGAGAAGTAATGAGAAACAGGTGATGGCCTCACAAAACTCATGGAATGGGTTCCTGGAGCAATTGAGTGCTCTGAACATGTGCAAGAAAAAGTTAAAGGAGCATCAATGTAGCAAACGGATACAAGTCATGTCTGGAGTGAAAAAGGCATTGCAGGGAGACATAGAATAGGGATCGTGGTGGGCACAGGGCTGGCCCTGTGATTTCAAGAGCTACAAACTATATTACATGGCAGTTAGCACACCCTAAGATAGGCTTCCATTCTTCATCTGGAGAATCTGCAACTCTTTTTTTTTTCATTGGTACTAAACATCTAAAAGGCATCAGACTTGACAAGAGGGTGAAAGCTCTGTGACCAAAGGGGACTTGCTGCGTCTTTAAGGCAAGTGGCTTAATCTCTCCAACATGATCAGCTGTGAAATGGATGTGATAAGGCATCTTATTGGTCCAGGTCCTTGTGAATAGCACAAGTTAAATCTGAACCGTCTGGCTCAGCTCTCAGCAAGCGGTGAGCTTCGGGAAACGTATCCTGATCACCACGGTGTGTTACTGATGTACAGGGCTAAGTCTTAAGCTGTGATCTTGCGCCGGAAATTATCATGGGGAGCACAGAGCTGGATTCAAGTACGTTGAAACCATAATTCATCTTGCAGCATTTGGAAATGAGAGTGGGAATGAATGAGGAAGCGATGTTCCGATTCTGGGGCTGCTTCCATTCCAGTAAAATGCTTTTTGTTGCTTTAGATTCTTCTTACTTCACGTTTTTGTAGAATAACCTATTCTGTTCATGTTGGAATGGGAAAGGAGGAGAAGTGTCTCAGCTTAGTGTCAGCTGTTTGGGGACAAGCATGTCATGACTGTGGCATGGCTTTTGTAATCCCTGGCAACTATGGAGTGCCACCCAAAAGTGACAGCATCATTTAGCTAGAAGAGGTACTTATAAACTTAGACATATATAATCAGTTCTTCCCTAAGGGTCAAAATCATTATTAAGTTAGAAGGTAGACTTAGAAAAGTGCTTAACCCCATGGCCCCAACTGTCCTCTCCACTACTTAAACTAACTTTTTAAATAAATAGAATGTACCAGGAAAGTATTAAAGAAAGTGTCAGATCCATTGCTTCATTCAGGCACTATAGATTCCCTAAAGGGGAACATTCAGTAGCCCCTCATGATCACCTCTAAAGAGACAAAACGCTGACAAGAAAGTCAACAGTGAATGAAAATAGGCTGACAGTCATAAATTAAAATTAAGGCATTTAAAAATGATATAAAATCATTTAATCTCGATGATTTATAGGGTTCTCAGAGGTGATTATTTACTGACGCTTATGTTTTATTGCTCTTTTGACTTTTTTAATTACAGTAAACCCCAAATTCAATTATGCACCCTAGTATATATTTCAGGCAGAGTATTGTAAATAAAGCAGACCCAATTAATAATGTGCTTAGCCTAGCAAAGCTAAATCAAGCAGCATACAAAACATGGGGTAACATGAAAGCTTTGGAGGAAAGAAATCCACCTGGTTAAGTAGGAAAATTTGGAGGATGGAAACAATTCTTTTTCTTTTTTATAAAAAAATAGGAGAGCTACTTAATAAATTGCTTCTAACATGTTATGTAAATTGGAGTTTTCTATTGGACAACTGCAACTTTCTTATCAGTAATCAGTGCTGTGTTGTTTTTTTTTTCGGCAAAACTCTGCTGCTTTTGAGTCTCTCTTCTTTATCATCTTTCCCTGGCATACACTTTTGGAATGATCCAGGCCGATCCAGCTGTGTTTGGGGTTCCTTAAACATCTCACACTATCCCTCAAATGTTTGGGGTTTGACAAAACCCCCAGTGCATTTGGCCAAGCACGTTTTCTCTTGATTTTTAAACACATGTGGGTTTTATGGGAAATTTAATCCATGTGTTTTTGATTCCTTTACACTTAACTCATCAAAATGTTGTTGTGTAAGGTCTCTTTGATGTCCAACTAGCTTTTGGAACTTTTTACCAGCCCCCTTTTTTATGGGACACTTTAATCCTTTTTTCTTAGAAACAGGAAGCTGCATGATGCCAAGGGGAAAAAAAAGTCTCACATCAACATGGCGTGTTTGACGGGACAGTCAAAACTCTCAGGTTCAGCTGGTTCAGGATTTGCCTGAAATAATTCTCCTGGTCATTAATTTCTTGTTGAATATGTTGCTTCTTGGTGGGATCTAAGATATTACAAGGTTATGTTTTTCTTCAGAAACAAATACAAAGGAGTTAGAAAATGACAGTTTTTTAAACTTAATGATGTCATCTTTTAACGGAAGCTGGCATGTTAACCTGTTTGCATATGCTCAATGTAGGTCTGTACACTGAGGAGAATTATGTCATGCTCTATTTGCCACCAGACGGTCAGGGGAAAGGGTCTGTGTCAAACTCACTCAGGATGTGGTTGAACTCAATTTCCCTAAATAGTGGAAAACAATGTGTAGGTTTCGTTAGCATTTCCTGTTTGAGTGCTCAGAAAAAAATTGGACAACATTGTATGAACACATACAAATGTCACATGAATGCATACATACCTATATCTATAAGCTCATGCAATGAAATGTATGTCCGTAGAGCTCCATGGTGGATTTCATAGCTTGTGAAATAAGGATAGCACTAGTACTTTCCTCTTGGAATGGTTGTGAAGTTTGATTAGATAGCACAGATAAAGCCTTCAGACAGTACCTGACACATTGGAGGTACTTAGCTGGTGTTGCTGAATCAAGGTTTGAAACTCACGTCAGCCATTACTACGACTTTACTGGAGGCCCCTCTGTCCTCAAGTGCAGTTTTCTCATCTCCCCCAGTTTCTTTGAGAATTAATGTGAGAGCTCCAGCAATGTCTGTCATGCCTAATCTTGTACCTGCATGAACACCAGAAGTTCCCCAAGTCACCAAAGTGTGAACACTAGTCCAGGGCTGGGGAGATGGCTCAGTGGACAGGGTGCTTGCTGTACAAGTGTGAAGACCAGAATTTGGATCCCCAGAATCCACATAAAGACCAGGTGGGCAGCCTCCTGTAATTTAACGGCTCAGGAGGCAGAGGCAGAGGAATCCCCACCAAACTAGCTAACTAGCCTAGCTGATTGATGAGCTCTGGGTTCAACTGAGTGACCCTGCCTTGATAGGAAAAGTGGAGAGCAGCAGGTCCCCAAACACAAGCATGTGTACATGTACCCACACACATACCAATGTGTGCACACATTGCATATACCCCCATACATGCACATGCAAAAGAAAAGAAGACAAAAAAAATAGTATATGGATTTGAGTTCAATTCCTCTAGCAAAATTCATGTTCTCTCTACTGCTTTGCGAGAAGTCAATGAGTGGTAAAAAATAGAAGAACAAATAGAAAATAGAATTCCTTATAGTTTTATAATGATTGTCAGGGGCCAATGTCTTAATTCAAGAAATATTTTTACTTCTTTGGTTTGGAATCATTCATTTGCCATGTGCAAGTCTTTCTAGAATTGTGATTAAAATGACAACTTCCTGGTGAGAGGATCTCCCTTTTGTAGATCTAAGTTTAGTCTTCTCAGGACAAGCACAGCAAAGTTTTTTCTATGTTCTTACCATTTGCTCCCTCCTCTCTCTAACCTGTATTTAAGAGTATATGTCAGAATATAGTGCTGGGGGCCAAAGGGATAGATGGACATTATTGCTGGCAAGATCCTGTAATTGTTCAATTGGGGAATCTGTGGACTCCTGTCTCACATACACCCCATTCTATTATCAGCATCATCAGAATTAACCTACCAGTTTCAATAGCAGCTGCTTTATCTTGTGCTGTCTGGAGTTTATCATAAATCATTAGTGCCTCCGTTTTGCTGGCCCACAAGACAGGCATGGTTGTGGCAGCCAGTGGACACACGTTTTGTAAAATTGTATATTTCATTAGCTACCTGATAGGAAAGTGAAACCAAGCAGGAAATATTGAAATTTCATACCTCAAGAGCCATGGCCAATTTACAATCAATCAGATATGAAATTAATCATGTAAATTAATCCTAAGGTTTTTCTCAAACTACAAAATTATTATTTTGGACTGTACTGTGAGAAACAGCTTTGGGGAAAAGTGAGGGGCTTACATTGTGTTATACTGAAAAGAATAGATGCTTATATTGTTTCTTGGTCTATACTTTGCACAATTGGTAGACAAAAAAATAATAGTCATCTTAATTGTAGATTTGTAGACTTCATGAACTACAATTGGAATGAATAACTTACCATAAATTATTGATGAATAGTATAGCATAGGGTAGTTTTTTAACCTAATATTCACCCTGGAATAGCATGATTTGCTATTTATATACTTATTTAAATGATAAGTAATAGCTGACATTTATTGAGTCTTTCTGTGTACAGGGTCCTTTTCTTGGTGCGTTACAGAAGTAAAGTCGTTAAACTTACAGGTGTAGGTGTAGTATTGTTATTCTGATTTCACAAATGAGCAAGCTATAATACACAGGTTAGCGGTTCGCCCAAGGTTACTCAGCTGGCTAGGGGCATAGCTTGGAAGGCAGCTCTGGTTGAAATAGAGGCTGTGTGAAAGGCCTACCGGCTGGGATTCCTGTGGTATCAACATAGTTTTTCTCTTTTGCACAGACTGGTTCTCCGCGCCTATATGATGCTCTCGAGTACACTTCTTGGGGGTAGAGTCTATGCTTCTGTCATCTGTGCAGTCTCCCCCAAAGGCTAACCAAGTGCTTGAGCTACCTTTGCTCCTCAGTATACACCAAACCTCACTTCCTGTTATCTAAAGGAGTATGCACTCAGAAAATTAAACCAAAAAGAATGTTTTGCAGGAAGGAATATGATACCCACAGTTTTTAAACCATTCTCAAAGAGGTCTACATATATTTAATCCCAGAGACCTAGTGTGGAAACAGGGTGCATAGGGAATCTGGGCCTTGGAAATGAATGAGCTCCCTAGCTCAGAGCCCTGAAGAAGGGGTGCTATAATTAGTTCTTCCCATCACACTGCCGGTCAGCAAACCATAGGTGCAAGCCTTGCTATTGAATGCTAAATTGTAGGCCAGATTTAAAAAATTAAAACATTGGAAAGAAAATTAAAATCATAGGAAGGCACTGATGGTACTTCATGACCCAGAAAAGGTTGGAAGTCATTTAGTGGCTAGGTTGTTTTAATACACCTTCAATTTTGTAACAATTGTGTACTCACAAGAAAACTGCAAAGATAATATAGACAGTTTGGGTGGACACATCAGCCATCATTGGTCCATTTGTCACAGGCAAAGGCATTCACATCAGTGCAGTAGCATGAATTAAACAACATTTTTTTGGATTTTTTGTCAAATTTTTTGCTAATATTCCTTTCTGTTTTCTGATCTAAAATGAGATAGCATATTGAACATCTAGTTTTCTCTAACCTCTGACAAGTTTCTATCTTTTCTGGTTCATCACTTGAAATTAGTTAAAGAGGAGAGTGAGGGTTCTACATATGTTAGGGGATGGTGTGTGTGTGTGTGTGTGTGTGTGTGTGTGTGTGTGTGTGTGTGTG
Source organism: Typhlomys cinereus (assembly GCA_023101885.1). Classification (NCBI taxonomy): domain Eukaryota; kingdom Metazoa; phylum Chordata; class Mammalia; order Rodentia; family Platacanthomyidae; genus Typhlomys; species Typhlomys cinereus. The sequence continues at coordinate 470,399 of JALPQD010000466.1, read as the reverse complement.
GTGTATGTGTGTGTGTTTGTGTGTATGTGAATGTGGCAGAGAAGTGGGCATACACACAAAATGCGGATGCCTAAACTTTCACCACGAGAAGAAGCTGCGGTGGAAGGAATCAGGAAAGAAGAGTAGCAAGGCAGAAGGAAGTTTCATGTGGACAAGGAGCCAGGGAGCATCAGCATGTCTGTAGTGGGTTGAGGGGAGGTGTTGGGAAAGAAACTGAGGAAGACAGACAGTCTTGATGCAGATCACACACGGCTTGGAGAATACTCTGGTGTGTACTATCTTTCCTGCAAGATTTCCTTTGTGTCTTTTAGTACCAAAAGCACAGTTCCAGGTGTAATTAAATTGTGAAAACTGCTGTTCAAACTCCATTTTTTTCTGATCACCAGTTATCAATCAACATTTATTCTTGACAATGTGGACACATACCTGCTGGAAGATTCATGCCTGTCTTCAGAGATTGTCCAAAATCCTGCTTTGCTTTCTCCTTGCAAGATCCCATCCATACAGGCTAGAGTATTTTATGGCTGTCTAAGTTCTGAGAATAATTAGCTATGGAATCACCTCTTTTCTCTGGACATTATCACCTCAGTTAAATTCATCTTGTTCTTCACTGATCTGTCAATCAAATCTTTTCAAGTCACCCAACTAGGACAATATTATAGTGTGGGATACAGCTATTTTGAAAGGAAATCATCTTTTAGTAAAGGAGGGCAAAAGAATAAATATCTCCAAACTGTTCATTTTCTCTCCAAATTCCTCGTCTTAAAGTGAGAGGTCTGTTTCTTGAGTGTCTGCTATCAGACTGTGTAGCTCATGATCTCCAACCTCCAGTCCCCTGCCTCATGCAATAGAAAAGAGTAAGTTCTGAGCCACCCCTGTGGCTGCTTCTGTAGAAGTTGTCATCTCTGTGTAATTGCAAAACCTCAAAAGCAATAAGGGAAACTTCAGCCAACCTCTCAGTAGAGTTCTTCAAATTTTCTGTCATCCGCAGAAATACAGCATGTGAATTGGAATTGATTTTTATAAGACCGTCACAAAGATATATATCTAAACATTTGGGAACATCTGTAAGATGGCCCTGGAGTTTTATTTTTATTATTTTTGAATGAGTCCAGCTTTGAAGATTTGAAGATCTATGATGAATTAAATGTGGCAATGTAAAACCATCGATCAGATGTCTAGGTATATATGCTCAGAAGGGGCCGTGCCAAGGTAGCTTTCCTATGGGCACATCCATCCCCAGCCTTCCATGGTATTAGCCCAATATGTATGACCTTGGGTTCAGATATTTACAATTCTGACTTCAAGTTTCGGATCTACCATGTGTTGTTACCTCTATGACCTCGGAGAAGATACTGAAATGTTTGCAATCTTTAGTTCACAGATCTTTAAAGTCGACATAATATTTTTACTGTCCAAGGTGATGGTGGATATTAAAAGATAGACTTTATAACAAAGACTTAAGCTGTGACTCCATCCTTTGAAATGTTCAATACAAGTTAACTACTACTGTAATTATTGTTAATAAATTTAAGAAATATTATTAATAAATTAATAACTATTAAGATCTTATTATATGTAGTCCACTGCTCCAGTCATCATGCAGAATGAGAAAAGCATGTTTCAACATGTTTTCTTTTTGGAGAACTGGGGTCTGTCCATGTAGAAGGTTAATTATAGGCAGATGATCTAAAGAGGAAACTTTTAGAAATTAGAAAGAGTGTAAATGACTATCAGTTAAAAATGGAAACTCTTGGAAGTCAAATGGGTAAAAATAAAGACTGGTGGGTGGGTGGGGAGAAGAACATCTACTATTACAATGCTCAAGGACCATGGAGATGTAAATTACATATTAAAGAAAGTTTCAATAGAAAATTTAGCAATTGTTGTGATAGCTAAGAAGGTGAGGCTTTTATAATAATAAGGGGATAGCATGATGATGGTTAATAGCAGTTAACTAGATTAATTAGTGTGACTTAAATATCTCAACTTCACTGAAGACTTTGTAGAAATTAGAATTCATGTTTTTCTTCCAGAAGAATGTCTAGTAGTGAGTTATATTTTCCTCTGTTTTTGTAGCTTTTGCTCAGCACTCTGATTTTGTCGCATAGTTGTGACGAGGCTTGTTCGTTGGAAATGAGCATGTATCAGTATTGTAACACCTTGAGGTCTGTCAGCCCCACAAAACCCTTGTCACTTGAGTTTAATTGCAAATTCCCCGGAGAGCCTCCTCTAATGACCCATTTACATTAAAGCTTTTAAATTAGATTTCAATCTTAATTTCACTTGAAATGTTACCCTGGAGTAATCATTCCATTATAAATCATTTTATTTGATTTTGTGGAATTGCTCAATTACAAGAGGAACGTTGGAATAAAGCGAAGTTACATGGAGAAATGCAGAGACAAAAGCGGAGTCTGTTTGACTTTGGGAAAATGTTATCAGTCAGGGCAAAACTTAGTCATTTATAAGCTTCACAATGTCTTACAGTACTGAACTGTGGGAGATTTTGTGCCGGAGATAATTGGAGTACTGTGACATTTTGAATGAAACTCGAGGCTTTAAACTTGTGAAAGAAGCATAGCAGAACGCCAAGATCATTCTAGAGAAAGGCAGAATGCTTATTTCTCTTCTGGACAAATTGCTGACTTTAAGGGGCCATCTTTAATGACAAAGAATTGAATTTTGGTGACTGTCTTCTATAAATCTGTATTCCATTTATGTATGTGCGTGCTACTGAGTTTCCTGAGGCCAACATGCCCTTATCCAGATGTGTGCTTTATTAAGGCTTCATGCTTAATGCCTCTGTCCAGTGTGTGAACTTTTTCAAAATGTCTTGCTTTTTTTTTTTTTTAAAGCTGATTTAGGATTTTACCTTTACTTCCTTTTTATTCTAAAGAATATGCCACATTAAAACTTGATCTGAAAAGCTTACAGCTATAATTCCAGTACTCAAGGCCAAGCCAAGAAAACTGTCACAAATTTGAAGCCAGTCTGGGCTCTATAGTGAGTCCCCAGGGCAACCTGGACTATCATGTAAGACACCATTTCAAAAAAAGAAGCACAATCAAACAAACAAACAAGCAAAATCAAGGTGAACCAAGACGAACGCAACAAGACTTGCCTCACTTAACACATGTTTGCAGAACACACAGTATCCAAACAAGACTTTTGCCATAGGATGTAGTCAATACGTCCTAGAATTGGAAGAGACTGAAAGTTGAAATAGTTTAAGTTCTGAGCTTCACCATGAACACCAATGAGTGTCAAAGTACATGACTTGCTTCCTTTGGGTCTGGTAGCATTTCTCGCTACTAGCAGAGTAGGAATGATGGACTAAGAGAAACTTCCACCTGTTTCTTTTCCATCATGTTCATATTTCACTCTAAAAATATAGCCTTCCTATGAAAATGACTAAGGGGTTCATTTAAATTCTCTTTGAAGAAATAAGATGACAATTATAAAAACCAACTAAATGTCAGATTTTTCATAATTTGCAGATTCCTTTGTCACCATTTTTCCCTTTGTGGCCTGGAACCTGATCAATTTTCTTTAATTGTATTGCGTGTACTTAAAAATGTATGCTTTATATTTGTTGAGTCCAGTGAAATTTGCTTCCCTGGTTTTCCTTACCCTTCCCTATTCTTTTCTCTCTTCCCTCTTCTCCATTTTTTTTCTCCTTTCCTTCTGTAAAATTTTAGTACCTATTATTTTTCCAGCAGTTTTCTGGGTAGTGGAGTTATAGCAGTAAATAGATTTTAAAAAGTCCATTTCTTCTACCTGTTTTTCAGCTATTATTATTAATACATTGTTATGCCCCTCTCTTATGACTTTGTTATAATTATAGGACATCTGCCTCCTTTTTCCATTTTGTGTAAGTGTTAGTGTATGCATGTTTGCATGTGAAGGGCACACATATGTATGCTGATGCATGTAATAGCACATATGTGGAAACCCAATCATCCTTAGCCACTATTCCACGCTACTGTTGTGAGTTAGGTCCTCTCGGCCCAGAACTAGCAGAAAGGGCTAGCCTGGCTAGCCAGTTTGCTTGGAGGAATTCCCAGGCTCTGCATTCCCTGGTTGGAATTATAGGTGCCCACTATGCGCACCCACCATTTTATGTGGTATCTGGGGACCCAACCTATACCCTTTGCTTATGCAGCAAGTGTAACTGCTGTGCGATTTCCTTTGCCCACAGCTGTCTTTTAACTCTTGTAAAACGTGTTTTCATAAACTTAATTTTCTGATTTTGTGGAACTTTCTGATTTTGTAGAAAGTATCTATATTTAAATTATTTATTCACTTCATTTTTATTTATAGAAGAGAGAGAGAGATCACATGTACACCATGGCACATGGGTAGAAGTCAGTTCTATCCTTCCACCATGTGTACTTCCAGAGATCTAACTGAAGTCTTCAGGTTTAGGAGCTTTCACTTGACCCACTGAGCTATCTGTCCATCCTAAGTATTTCTTTTGTTTTATTATTATTATTATTATTTATTCAATTGTATGTGTGTGCAAGTGTGAGCGTGTATGTATGTATGTATGTATGTGTGTCTGTGTAGAACCATGGGCGAATTCGGGAACCACCATGGACCGCCTCCACCTCCTCCTTGCTTACTCTGCCCCGGGATTCACAGGCTCCGCCCTACCAAGACCACAAATGCAGGCCACCCCCGCCTCTGCCCGGCATCTATACGTGGGGTCTAGGATCCAAACTCAGGGCCTTCCGCCTGCAAAGCAGAGGCTTAACCCCTGAGCCACCTCTCCAGTCCCCCAAGTATTTCTTTTGAACAATATACTTAGCCAATAAGCACAGGGAATAGCTTGTCAACCTGAACTCCAGTAGGCTTGAGCTGTGCACATTCCCCTCTTCTGATAATGTGCTTGGCAGTCAGAATCCTTTTACCTACATGTCTAAATAGTGCACCTCACAATTTTGTTAGCAATCTAGAACTCCCACGCATCATGCTGTATGTCTTCCTGTTTGAACAGAGAATGGGCTTGTCCTCAAGTAAGCATCATACTTAGACATTCTATTCAGTCAATCTATTCTGTTCAATCTGGGTATGAGAGTAGGAAGTCGATCTAGCCTGAGCTAGTTTGGGATGCATGAACAGTAAAAATCCACATCCTCAAGTGAACTTTTAGAGAGACTCACTATTCATCTTATGCCTGTGCATCATTGGGCATGCAAATGAATAGAGGCAGGTGCATCATGGGTGAGGACATGAGCCACAGTTCATGTAATCTAACCCTGTCAAACAAAACAGAGCTCCATTCACTCTCCTCCTCTTGAGTCCCTAAATAAAGTCCTAAACAAGTTTGGCAGCTGTTGAGTATTTCTACTCATGTGGTCCACTGTCAGCCTTGAGAGTGTATCGCCCCTCTGACTTGCTCTTTTTAGCATTATTATTCCATTAGAGCATCATATATGAATGTATGGATTTATGTGAAACTGTTATGAAAAAGAGAAAGCAGGGATCCACAATGATAAAAGCTTTATTAGAATAGAGAGCTTTAGGGGTTATAGTTTGGCTTGAAGGTTGGAGAGCATTCAGACAACAATGCAATCTTAAAGTAGGAGAATCAACTGCCAAGGTCAGAGGCAGTAGTCTGGTGAGGGAATCTTTGCAAAGGCCCACTGCACAAAGGGAGATCCAACCTTTATAACTTTCCACTGTGGTGGGAAGCTTTGCATCATGTGATTCAAGTGAGTGCCTGAGGTCAGGTACGTACTGACTTGGGCAGCTGGGGTAAGGAGCCCTGCCAGAAGCCCAACAGGAGTGAAGCCTGGCATCTGGGAACTGCAACTACCAGAATTTTGTTCAAACAGAAATCTCCAACCCAAACCTGACCACTAGCCACAAACTTGTATTTTTGCATTTTAATTCAGATTTTTGAACACAGTTGTCAATCAACTTCCATCTATCACCTTACTTTATTCTATTCCTTTGTAATTATTTTTTGTCTGATATCTAAATATTGCCTATAGATTTTCCTTTTCCTGGTATTTACAGTTGTATTATTGTGTTCATGAATTTGCATCTTCCTATGACTTCTTAAGAGCATATAGTTGGCAAACTATCTGACATTTTATATATTTGGCTTCATGGAAGATTGGCAATTTAGTTGGGTATAGAAATCATTTTTTCTTTGAATTTGTTAATTCTTTTTTTTAAATTTTATTTATTTATTTATTCAATTATGCATGCATGTGTGTGTGTGTGTGTGTGTGTGTGTGTGTGTGTGTGTGTGTGTGTGTAGAACCACGGACGAATTCGGGAACCACCATGGACCGCCTCCACCTCCTTGTTTACTCTGCCCCGGGATTCACAGGCTCCGCCCTACCAGGACTGGAAACGCAGGCCACTCCTGCTTCCGCCCGGCGTCTATACGTGGGGTCTAGGATCCAAACTCAGGACCTTCCGCCTGCAAGGCAGAGGCTTAACCCCTGAGCCACTTCTCCAGCCCCTGAATTTGTTAATTCTTGACAATGCTTTATTCTATAGTGTTTTGTATATAAATATAGCATATTTACAATATTTTCAAACCTTAATCCCTGATCCCATCTCTCTTCTTTTTCCCAATACAACTCTCCTTCTTCCCTGCCAGGCTTCCTCCTATGTTCATGTCTTCTCATATGTGTGGCCCATTAAGTGTCATTTGGATTTTCTTTGATTGCACATGCCTGAGTACTTACTGGAATATGAATCATATATCAGTGAGTCTATCATTGAGGAAAGCATCATCCCTTTCCCCTACAAGCATTGATCTTTGTCAGTCTCTCAGGGAAGCGTGGGGCCTCTTGGGATTTTTCCCAACAAGGGATCTCTTTTGAATTTTGAATTGTTCCTCTGTCTTCTATTTCCCTATACTGTTTCTGAAAATCAAATGCTGATTCTTAGTTCCTTATATTCGACTTTCTCTTTATATTTTAATAGAGATTTCTGTTGTAAAAATTTCACATGAGATCATGAGCCATGGCTAAGCCATTGGGGAGGGGAGATTCACTGGATATACAAGTTTTTGGCCTAACTCCCTATTTTTAGTCCTTGCTTCACCATGTTCCAGTAAATCAAATATTTATATTTCTTGATTCCTTCTCAGTCTCTGCTTGACAAATTATCCTGTGTTGCATGATTCCACCCTGCACACTTAAGTTGTAATTTCCTCTGCACTGAATCCTTCATTGTCACAATGTGTCTGCTTCCTGTCTTACATTTGCTGACAAATCTTTTTTCTTTTTGAATCTTCTCCTGTTGAAATCATCTTTAATGGCTTATATCATTTTATGCCCTCATTTCTATGAATACAGGGAAGGATTGATGCTAAATGCACGCGTGTTTATTATGATATGTTTAACTACAAGCTTCATGGTTGCATTTTAATGATTTACTCTACTGTTGCTGAAGTCTTGACAAGGAGTTATGTATTAAGGAGTGAAGTGATTGTGGTGTGTGTGTGTGTGTGTGTGTATGTAAAATCCAGTTTGGCATGGTATGCTTTTATCCTTTTTTTTCTTACCAAATCATCATAGTATATATCACAGTCTTTATTTTACAGATCAGAGAATTTGACTTCAGATTTATGAGGTCAGTTATTAACCTTAACCAACAACATAATATCAGACTGCAGAGCTAATATTTGATGCCAAAGCAAATGTATAACACAAACACCATTTTTAGGTAATGATTAATTACTTCAAAAGGCAACAAGTGTGACTCAATAATAAATCATTACCCATTAATAGCCTATTTTGTAAAACATTCAACTTTATATTATCTGCTATTTGGTATCTCATCCTACATAGCAGTTTTTTTTTAATATAACAATAGCTTCTGCCATTTTGAATGTAGATACAGACATACCTAATAAAGGGTGATTAGTTATGATGAAATAGTTAATGGAACCTAACAAGTTTCCTATGGCATGCTTCCATGATGGATCTATGGAAAAAACAATCGGCTACATCACACTGCGGTATGGCAGTGTGATAGAATAGCATTGGTCACACTAGTCCAGCAAGCTGCCTCTCATTCACACTTCCCCAAAGACATAAGTATCCTTCAGACCTTTGCATCTGAACTGTTGTCTTAATCCTCCTCTTTTTGTATTTTCCTTCTTTTTTTTTTTTACATCAGTCTTACTTCCTTTTGATGTATTAACTATTCTTTAAAAGTGTACTCTTGACAGGGACAATCATTTGAATTGTTAAAAGAACTTTATAATAACTTTATGATTCACACATAGTGAATGCATGCCTGATAAGTGAATGAAGTGTAGTTATTGGAGCCTTTGATACTTTATATATGTCTGTGATTTGCTATGGAAATGTGACTACACAAGAGATAGTGTATTTCCATCCCTGACTATCTTTCTTTTCACAAGCTATAATACATCAAGGATATTTGTTGATACAACCTATAAATGCAAACATTAGCTAAAAACATATTAACGTAAATATATCTAATTTGTGTTGTTCTTTTTTCATAGGAAATGGTAGCTCTTGTAGGAAACAGCCAAAGGATACTTGCAAGAAGTAAATATTTCTTTTTTTTAAAATTCTCTTTATTTCATTATTATTATTATTATTTATTCAACTGTGCGCATGTGCGTGTGTATGTGCCCACGCGTGTGTGTGTCTGTGTGTGTGTGTGTGTCTGTATATGTGTAGAACCACGGACGAATTCGCGAACCACCATGGCCGCCTCCACCTCCTTCTGCCCCGGGATTCACAGGCTCCGCCCTACCAGGACCAGAAGCGCAGGCCGCCCCCGCTTCCGCCTGGCGTCTATATGTGGGATCTGGGATCCGAACTCGGGACCTTCTGCCTGCAAGGCGGAGGCTTAACCCCTGAGCCACCTCTCCAGCCCAAGAAGTAAATATTTCAATATTTTGCTTATTTTATTACTTATTTATTTTGTGTGCAAAAGAAGGAGTGGAGATAAAGGGAAAAGAGAGGAGAGACAGAGGAGAGAGAGCGCATGCATGCATGCACACCATGGTACATGGTAGAAATTGGGGACCACTTTCAGAGGTCAGCTCATTTCTTCTTCCATGTGGGCTTCTGAGGATCAAACTCAAGTTGTCGGGTTTCTAAGAAGATACCTTTATCCACTGAGCTATCTTGTTGGCTACAAGGGTATCAATATTTATATTGTGCATGGTGTGTGCCTAGCACGAGAAATTCTGCCAAATGCTGCCTAAGGAACACAAGCTTGGGGTTCCAGATCTGATATTCTGAGATACAGTAAAAATCCAGGTGTTTGGGTGTGCAATTTTAATTCGAAAAGTTGGAAATAAATAAGTTGGCTTGCTTAGTTGTGAACAGCAGAAGCTCCTCTAGCTCGGAGAAAAAGACAATTCTTTTAAGCCGTATGGTGGATGCAGGATCCCAGCGAATCAGTCATAAAGATTATGCTGATGAAAGTGGCATCTTCAATACACCTCTGGGCAATCTGGCATATTCCACTATTGCTCCTAGTGATCTACAATGTGGTGGACAAAACCCATGCCAACCATGTTGCCTGGCACCTCTGCCACTATGGTTGTGGTCGCTAGAGTCAGATAGATATCCCACAGTGCCGTTTTTTTTTATTTCCGCTCATACAAACTTAACAGGTACACCAGTCCCCTCCCTCCCTCCACCTCCCCCCTGACCCCCCTCTCTCCCCCTCCCCTCCCTCCTCCTTTCCCATCCCCCAGTGTCTCCCCCCCCAGTGGCTTTCCCCCCCAATCCCCGGAGCATCCTTTAATGTGCATGCCAAACTCTCCTCTGGGTCCTCCTCTCTGATGAAGTGCAAGGACCCAGGGGCATTTCCCAGAACCCTATCCTGTGTTCCCCTTAAGCTTAGGAACACTACTGTGACTGTCAGTCCCTAGCCTCCAAGGATCCTAGTGCCTTTAGCAAATGCTAGACTTTGTGGGGTCAATAGTGTGTTGGACATACCGCAGGTCATGCAAAGTCCTGTTATGATTGCTTTGGCCCAAACTTGTGTGGAGTATCTTGCATATCATTGCTCCTCCCTATCTTTAGGCTCTTACATTCTTACCGCCCCCTCTTCCGCAAATTTCCCTGAGCTTCAGGATGGGGAGAGATTAGGCTGCCTTAGTTCCTGGTGGTTGATATAGAGTCTCTGATGTTCTGAATTATGGTTTATTGATTTTTTTTTAGTTTTGCTGCTCCTGCAATGCCCTTGGCTCCATCCTGATGGGTATTGGATGTCACCCCCTGGCCAGAGATAAAAACCTGTTAAATTAGATTCTTATTATTAGAGCATATTCAAAGGTAGATGGAATAAAAGTAGGAGACCGCGGGGAGAGAGGAGTCAATCACCCATTTGTAAAATGGTTACTTTTTATCTGGCAGCCTATATGCCCTCCCCTTCTGGTGAGATCATACCCCATCAGTTGCAAATAATCAGGAAGGAAAGTCTGTGAACTTAACCAGATGTCTCATTACTTACTTGCAGACCTTGATGGTGGCCTATTTTCTCTGCTGTAACATGGTCCCCTCTCTCCTTGTTTCTGGTGGGGCCTACCTTCCCCATCCCTCCTGTTCATAATCTTTGCAGTTACACAGTGCCCAGTTCTGAGCAAAGTTTTTACTCTGGTATTTCATGACTGGTCCATGCTTTTGCTTCAAGACAGCACAGGGACAAAAATACTGTCTACTGTCTGGTGAGATAAAGACATTCAGCAGAATAACAAACTAATTAGGACACCTAAGGGAAATGGGTGAACAACTCAACAAATTCGCTAAAACAATTAGTTCAAATTTTATCTCAACTTTTTTTGTGACAAGGTTGTGCTCTGTAATTTTGGTTGGCTTTGAACTCACTGTATAGTCCAGGTTGATCTTCTATTTATTTATTTATTTATCTATTTATTTTATTTTATTTTTTATTTCCACTCATACAAACTTAACAGGTACACCAGTCCCCCCTCCCTCCAACCCCCATCCCCTTGTGTCCCCCTCCCCTTCCCCTTCCCTCCTTATCCCCCAGTGCCTCCCCCTCCCATCCCCGGAGCATCCTTTAATGTCCATGCCAAACTCTCCTCTGGGTCCTCCTCTCCAATGAGGTGCAAGGACCCAGTGGCATTTCCAGCACCCTTTCCTGCATTCCCCTTAAGCATAGGAACGTTACTGTGGCTGTCAATCCCTTGCCTCCCAGGATCCTAGTGCCTTTAGCAAATGCTAGACTTTGTGGGGTCAATAGTGTGTTGGACATTGTGCAGGGCATGTAAAGTCCAAATATGATTGCTTCAGCCCTAACTTGTGTGGAGAATCTTGCATATCATTGCTCCTCCCATCCTTGTGCTCTTACAATCTTACCGCCCCCTCTTCCGCAAATTTCCCTGAGCTTCAGGATGGGGAGAGATTAGGCTGATCTTAAACCCATAACAATCCTCCTGCCTCTGCTTGCCAAGTGTGGAATTACAGCTGAACCTCAGCACATGGGACTTCCCAATTCAAATTGTCAAAGATAGACGCATGTTGGTTATCAAAATACAATTCCATGTGGCTTTTCCTGTCAGTCACTAGTTGTGGGCTATAGTATCAAATAGTATTTCACTTCAGATGCCAAAGCAGAGTAGTACTACTAATTCCTGAAATCAAGAAAAGTAAAGACAGGCAGCCTGTTCTTCAATTCAAGAAGAAAATAGGCTCCCACACTCAGCTCACCATCCCAACAGAAGTCATTTCTAATCTCCACAGATCTACCAGCAGTATTATAGGAACCATCATGAGTTGCCTTATATGCTTTGTGTGGTCATACAAGGAAACCCATAACATTTTAAACCCATAACAATGGGTGATGGAAAAGAGAGACAAATAATAGCTTTATGTGTAGCTGAAATTCCTAAAAGATGCTGCTCTCAATTTAGAAAAGTTTCATAGAAATGGCTCAGGGGTTAAGGCTCAGTTATGTCTTGTAAGCAGAAGTTCCTGAGTTTAGATCCTGGATCCCACAGAAACCTCCACGAGAAAATGATGGTTTGTACGTTTGGCCCTGGAAGATGGAGCCTGGGAAACTCCAGAGCAAAGCAAAGAGGAGGTAGAACAATCCAGGATGATTCCCAAAGTCACCTTTGAGCCTCCACAAAGTACCCTCTGATACATACAGACACACATGCAAAAATGAAAAAACTAAACAATTTTTTAAAAAAATAAGATTAGAAAATGGTTCCCATGAGTCGAAAGCCAAGACAGAATCGATGCTCTCTGGTGAGAACTCCACAACATCTCTCATCCCCTCCATGTGCTGTCCTTCCTTCATGTCACAGAAACTTTCAGCACTTGACTTCTGAGCCACACCCTTGTGGAATACAAATCCTGGAATCACTTCTAGAAGCCAAGTTCCCTTTTGGAGGCCCTCCTTTGAAGTTACTGCCCAACTCATATAAATCATATTCCACACTGTAAAATTAGCACCAGGAAATCAATGGGCAGTCATCTTGTACTTATTTACTGTACATTACTAAGACATCTTTGAGACTATGACTTAATTCTTTTGGCATGGTGCATTAGTCATTCTCATTTTGTGGGTACTCCTGATACTCTGAAGGAAACTTAGGGTTTCTAACATTCAGAATTCAGGGTTTCCTCTGTGTTACAGACATGACCCTCATGTTTAGAAAGTAAATAGGTTTTGAAAGGAGAGAATGAGGTCATTATGGTGAGTTCCTTGGCTTCCAGACAAGAAATCTATTAGAGCATTTGAACTTTCCAAGTGGTAGATTGCTCTTGAAAGCAGGTCTGAATATATCCTGATTTTTGCTGTAGCCCTATATTTGTTACTCTCTTTAAAATGCAAGTGGGGAAAACGACTTCTAATTAATTGTGAGTTGTCCTGGCAATGGCAGTCAGCATCAACTTAAGGGAAGACACAGCTTCAGCTTTCAAGATGCATCTCCTCTTGGCTTGATCTTTTTTGACTCACTAATAAATTCTTGCTTAAGCATTTGAAATCTGACCCCTTAAATCTTGGTGAACAACAACCAATATGTGATACAAGCTATGGACAAGTAATTGGAACTATCGCTTAATATTTCCTAGAACACAGGTGCTATGAAGGACCAGTTGGGTGAGTTCCTTGGCTTCTATGGTGGTTCCTGAATTCCTCCATGGTTCTACACACACACACACACACACACACACACACACACGTACATACACACACATACAGGCACACACATACATGCACACATGCATACACGCAGAATTGAATAAATAATTAAAAAAAGAACATATGACTAGAGAAAATATAAAGATATATTTTAAGTAAGATATAAGAAAAATAAGATAAATATATATACGATAATAAGCTGCTTACCCCAGCCCATCTTTTCTTCACTTCAGAGATAACAGTTCTTGGGTGACACATTTGAGAAATCATTTGTTAGGTTTTTGTTCCCTTGCTTGGTTGATAGTTCTTCTGAGCAATGATCATCACTAAAATCCAGTGGACCCAGGTTCTCCTGGGTGTCTTGAGAGCAACGCTGAGGAAATTAGAGGGAGATTGGTGTCCACGGTGGTGATGTGTGAACAAAATTCTTCTTTGCTGCTCTAAGAAAAGCCCTAAAAGGAAGTAATTCATGAGAAAAGTAATTATCCATTCAATAGTGAATGTGCTACTCGGCTCATAGGAAGAATTAAAAGATATTTACACTTTGAAAAGAAGCAATTAGGTAGTTGATTCTAGCAGAAAAGTGCCAGGCCAGGACACATGGAAAGAGAGGAAAGAGTACAAACAGATAAAAGCAGAAAGATTTGTTATGAAATCTAGTCCTCCACTCATTACAAATGCTAAATATGTATGTGTGTTTTCTCACAGAAATGCTTTTTTTTTTCACCAAAATGAGAACAAATTGTTCTCCTTGGATATCTGCTTCTTAGTGTGCAAATGTCAGTCCTAGATTAAAGTTAACTAGCTTCACTGTACATTAGAAAACTTTAATTATAGTCAATAAATCATGAAGAACATGGAAGCCTCTAACGTGTTCTAGTTCAAAGGTTCGACAAGTTCCCCCAAAGCAGGAAGTGGTCAAAGACCCCCCAGGGTGCTGTGTAAGGGGAGGCATCTCTCTCCAAGGCACAAACCATGAGCTGAAAATAGAACAGGGAGAAAAAATAAATGTCTAGTGAAAACTTATGCCTTTCTAACGTGTCCCCTCTTACTGGCCTTTCAATGTCACCAGTGATTACAGGGCTAGACTCTGAATTAGAAGCACACTTTTCTTCAGAGTGCAATACAGTTAGTCTTGTGTGTCTGTGGATTGTGTGTCTATCAACTTAACTAAGTTTTGAAATTATTCAGAAAAAAATTCTTTCTGTACTAAACACATTCAAATTTATTTTTTGGTCATTTGTTCTTAAGTCATACAGTGTAGCAACTTTTTATTCAGTATCTAATCATATCTCTGATACTCTCACTGTACTGTTTCAGATTTTGGAATATGAGTTGAGGACACAGATGGTCAGTGTACAAGCATGGTGCTAGCTGATCTTAAATACAAGATTCTATGATTCAGTCATCTGAAGTCTTTTCAAGTGACTTGATGTGCTATAAGCAGGGAAATGTGTTTCTAAACTCTACCAGTAAATTAGATATTTATTATATATAAATCCTGTTTGGAATCACTGGAAAAATTCACTTTTGAAATGTATAATAGCTCACCGAATCTCTTCATATGAGATCTCTCAGTATTCTCCAGACAATTTTACCAGCTAGACAGTTTTAGGCTGAGATTCACAAGTGATAAGCTGTTTCCCCAGGATTGCACAGCTTGTCAACGAAGAAGCAAGCATGGACTCTCGGGGACTTTGCTGTATATTTCATGCTCTTTTCATTGCAGATTCTCTCTGCAAGGGGGAAGAAAAGAACCCAGAGACCACAGACTTGCTTAGAATGTGCTCCCCTTGGAAGATGTTTAAGAGAACCCCAATTTGTCCTGTGGTCATATCAGATACTCCTCTTAGTCTTGCCTCACACAATCAATCACACAACAGAGAATTTTGTTCTCAGCTATAGCCCAAGGAGTCGCGTAGGATTTGAATAAGTGATTATTACTGGAGTGCTTAATATATCGATACATTCATGGGAGGAAACACAATTCTGCCTCTTCTTATTGGGCTAAATAAAGCTCAAATTGACTAGCATGAAGCAATTGTTTCCCTTTTAACTTTTAAATACATGTGCACTTTCAGGGAAATTTAATCCACATGCTTCTAAGTCATTTGTACTTCATTTATCAAATGTTTGGTAAAAGCTATTTGGTTTCCTAGAAGCCTTAGGACACTTGCTGATAGGGTTTAAAGCTCTTCTGTCCTTGAACTAGAAAGTCACACTTTATTAGTTTCTCCCTTCAGTGTAATCCAGGATGACTCAAACTCAGATCCTGGGTTTCAAAGTACTGTCTCCCAGATGGTCCATTCAAGACTTCTCTTCCCAAGGTGTCCATCCATAACACAATGTCACAAATGTGCTCTTTAGCCTTGTCATTTTGGCTGTGGTGCAGACAAGCTTAGATGTGCTCAATCTTGCAGGATTAACTCCAGATCTATTATCCTTGAAATCTATTCTCCATCTCTTCCTTATTTCTTTCCAGAGTTTCCCACAAAAGCTTCCTCATGCTACAGCCAACTTGACCATGCATCCCTTTATGTGAAAGAAGAAGGCTACCTGATTCTGCTACCTAAGGAATAAAAATCACAATCGAATTTCTTGTTCAAAAATAGAGAGCTCACTGGGTTTCATCAAGCATGCTCAGAAGGTCTGGGGAAGGATGCCTCAAGATTTAGCAGTGTTTATAATTACAGCAAAACAGCTACGGATTGAAGTTAAACAGCTGGTATAATATTCTAATCATTAATAAATCCTTTCTGTGGTACTTTCATAAGACTGATTTGTCACAACTCTTTAGACGATTCTTCGATTGCCATTCATAACATCCATTGACTGATTTTATCTTTAATTAACATTACCATTAATGAAAACTCATGTTTATTAGCAATTTACCATGCCCTCGAAGCTGACTCTGTTCTCATGGTTACTCTAGGAACAGAGGACATGATTACAGATGTGCATGACTACAGCCAGTCATTCCTCAGGGCAAGTCTGCTGTAGGTCTCCTCCAGAAAAAATGTATCTAGGACAAGGAGGTAGATTTGTTGGGGTGTCTTTGTGCTGAAGTACAGACACCTGAAGATCTCTTCTGGAAGCAGTTTTGTTTCATACACACACACACACACACACACACACACACACACACGCACACACGCACACACACACTTTATTTTTTTGCATGTGTGTGTGTGTGTGCATGTGTGTAGTATACCTGTGTGTATCAAAGGGCAATTCTGTGCTTGTGGAGACCAAGGGTGAATTTGGGGGGATCATCTGGATTATTCTACCTCCTTTTTACTTTATTCTAGGGTTTTCCAGACTTCACCTTCCAGGGCTGAATTTGCTGTCTGCTGCCATTTCTGCCTGGTATTTCTACATGCAGGTCCTTCTGCTTGCAAGGCGGAGGCTTAATCCCTGAGCCATCTCTCCAGCCCCATCATATCAGTATAGACCTAGTGGATTTATGTCCAAAGACGGAGCCCAAAGCTCAGCAGCGTTTTGGCTTAAATGTCTTGCCTCTATATCTTTGTCTCTTGTGTGCTCTGAGGAGTCACACATACACTTAGACACTGATAAAGCCAAGTTACCCCTTTCTGGTCACATCTCAGTCTTTCTTTTTAAGATATTCCTTTCCTGACACATTTGTTCTGGAAAGATCCCCATCACAGTTTATTGGTAGAGCATTTACATAGCAAGCATAAGGTTTTGGGTTCTCTCCCCAGTCCTGAAAGTAAGTAAATTAAAGAAAGAAAGAAGAAAGAGAGAGAGAAGGAAAGAAAGAAAGAAAGAGAAAGAAAGAAAGGAAGAAGAAAGAAAGAAAGAAAGAAAGAAAGAAAGAAAGAAAGAAAGAAAGAAAGAAAGAAAGAAAGAAAGAAAGAAAAAGTATGTACTTACCAAGGAAAAAGAGAAAAAAAACTTTCATTAAGAAGCCTGGACCTGGGTTGGGTCTGTGGCTTATTTGGTAAGAGTGCTTGCCTAGCATGCACAAAGCCCAGAGTTCGATCCCCAGTACTGCATAAATCAGGTGAGGTAGTATAATTCACATAGTGACTTCAAGGTCACTTTAACAGGCTTTCATGAACAGAAAACTCTTTTCCCTGGGTACAGGCTGAGAATAGAGGCTGCTTAAACTGCTCCATTAACGTGGGAATTAAAAATACTAACATTCTTCTCAAGCATCTCTCTCTATCATGGTCTGTGCTGTATGCTGGAAATACTGTGTGGATAAAGCACTGTGTTCTCAAGATATGTACATTTTGTTGTTGCAGGAGGATTATGAGATAGTGTCTTACTATGGAGCTGAAACGGTGAATAGTCACTGTCAATTCGATGAAATTCAGAAGCACCTAGAAAACTTCTGTCTACATGTGAGTGTGTTTCTAGGGAGAATTAACTGAAGACAGAAGAATTATCTGCTAAGGAACAAAGGAGAAAGCAAGCTGAATACCAATGTTCATTTCTCTCTATTTCTTGACTGAAAACAGCCATGTCACATTTCTTATACCTGGCCATGATAGTCTGTATCCTTTCAAGCAGTGAGTGAAAATAGTCCTTCTCCCTTTAAGCTGTTTTGCTCAATAACTAATACAGTCTTCTTGACAAGTCTCAAACACAATCTTCCTGCTTCAGCCTTTCGGGTTCCTCAGAAGAAGGTACCACAAGCTCAAAAACAAGGGTAAACGGAAGAAATATGGCTGTTGGTGGCAGATGAATGTAAAACCATTTGGGTCCTTATATTGAAGGCTAAAATGCTTGCCGTGAATTTAGAGGCCTATTGAAGAGCAGTTTTAAAACTTCTATTCTGGAGAATCTGAGATAGTTACCAGGAATAATCATGAGAATTCTTATTAGCCCAAAGGAAGTCATAACTTATGACTCCTTTTTCCTCATATTTCTAGCTGCCATGAGCAACCAGAGTAGATTTGTAAACATGATGTCTTCACCCTTCATTGACTGAACAGTGCTTTCCAAAGAGATGCTTTTCTATGTTGACAACTAGCTCCCTCATTCTGTTCAAAGATCAAATCATGGTCAAAGACTTACCATAACATCTGTTTGAGGAGATTATAGGGAAAGATTTCAAGATGTAGACAGAACTCAGCTCTTTTTTTTTGAAAAGAATGAATTTTTTCTTCTTTTTTCCTCCTCAATCATACAAGCTCAATAGGTACCCCAGTCCTCTCCATACCTCCACCCTTCCCCAGTCCGCCCTTGCCCTCTCTCCCTCTTTTCCCCTTCCTTTCACCCTCCTCCCTCCCCTTCTCCCAGTGCCTCTCCCTTCCCCCCTCCAATTCCCTGGAGCATCCTTTCGTAAGAATGCCAAACTTCTGAGTCCTCCACTCTAGTGAGGGGCAAGGACTCAGTGGCATAGCTAGGGGCCCTTTCTTGGGCTCCCTGTTAGTATGGGAACACTATTTTGACTGTTAATCCCTTGCCTGTAAGGATCCTACTGCCTGTGATCCATGCTAGACTTTAGGGGGTCGTTGACATGTCAATCATTGTGCAGGTCATGCAAAGTCTGATTATAGCTACTGCAGCCCTAACTTGTGCATCTTGCATATCATTGGTCCTCACCATCTTTAGGCTCTTACAGTCTTGTTGCCTCCACTTCCACAAGTTTCCCTAAACTTAGGACGGGGAGAGACTTGGCTGGTCTGGTTCCAGGTGATTAATATAGGGTCTCTGGTGTTTTGAATTATGGTTTGTTATTGATTTCCTTTTCCTGCACCATCCTTGGCTCCATCCTGATTGGTATTGGAGGTCACCTCCTAATCAAAGATAAAAGGCTGCTTAAATGAAGATCTTACTGTAAGAGGAGACTCAAAGGTAGATGGAATAGGAGTAGGACACCACAGTGAAGGGGGGAGGCAGTGTCCAATTTGCAGAATGGTTACCATCTATTTGCCAGTCCCTATACCCTCCCTGATTGGTGAGATCAAACCTCTTCAGTTGCAAGTGACCAGGAAGGGAAGTGAGAGTGAGCTTTACCAGATATTTTGCTAGTTACATGCAATACCTGATGGTGACCTATTTACTGAAGCATGATACCCTCTCTCCTTTTTTCTGGGGGCCCTCCTTCCCCTTCCTTCATGTTTATAATCTTTGTGATTACTGTAGGTATTATGCAGATTTATCTTTGAATATGTCATTAAATGGGTTTGATACTAGGATCCACCTATTAGGGAGTACATATGGTGTCTAATTTTCTATGTCTAGGATATTTCACTCAATGTAATTTTTTCTAATTCTGTCCATTTCCCAGCAAGTTTCATATAATTCATCTTTTTGATGGCTAAGTAGTATTCCATTATATAAATGTACCACATTTTTCTTATCCACTGGTCAACTGTTGGGCATTTGGGTTGACTCCATGACTTTGCTATGGTTGTGTCACTGTAGTGAATTTTTGCTTTATGGGGGATTACTCCAAGACGTGGTATAGCAGGATTGTATGGCATTTCAATGTTTAACTTTTTTAGAAATTGCTAACTGATCACCAGAGTGGCTGTATGAGCCTGCATTCACACCAGCAATGTAGGAGAGTTCCCTTCTCTCCACATCCTCTCCAACATTTGGTGTTATTTGTATTGTGGATTTTTGCTATCTTGACTAGGGTGAGATGATATCTCTGGGAAGTTTTGATTTGCATTTCCCTGATGGCTAAGGATGTGGAGCATTTTTTAAGATACTTGTTAGACACTTCAATTTTGTCCCTGGAAAAGTTTCTTTTGAGTTCCCAGACCCATTTTTTAATTGGGCCATTTATTTCCTTGGTGTTTAGTTTTTTAAGTTCTTTGTGCACTCTGGATAACAGATCTCTATCAGATATGTGGTTAGTGAAGATTTTCTCCCATTCTGCTCTGTTTACAATCTCTTTATCTGAACAGAAGCTCTTTAATTTCATAAGATCCCATTTGTTTATAGTGTTGGTTCAGTGACTGTGTTATTGGATTTCTATTTAAGAACTGTTGGCCTAGTCCAATCAGCTTGAGGGAAGAACTCAGCTCTTTCTGAACAGGATTTTAGAAACTATTGCCAATAATTGATAATGGGACTTTGTAGAATTAAAAAAAATACTCCCATACAGTCGAGGAAATAGTTACTCAAAGAGACAGTTGATGGAATGGGAGAAAACCGTGGCTAATTATACATCTAACAGATGAATAATATCTAGAATAGCCAAAGAACTCAAAAAGCTAAGTAACAAGAAATTAAAGAAGTCATAAATAAGTAATAAATGGGCTACTGACATGAGCAGCAGATCTTAAAAGATGAAATGGAAATGTCCAATATATATATGGAAAAATATTCAATCTCAGAAGCCATTAGAGAAATGCAAATTAAAATTTCATCCATTTCATCCTAGTCAGAGTAATAACCAATAAGGAAACAAATAACAACAAATACTGATGAACTCTTATTCAGTGGGCATGAGAATGTAAGCTGGTGTAGCCACTATGGAAATCAATATGGATTTTGCCTTGTCTCTAGAACTCCTGAGTATTTGCCTGAAGACTTCTAAATTAATATCACAAAAATATGTCCACATTGATATGTATTGCAGTTCAATTTACAATAGCTAAGTTATGGAACCAATGAATATGTCCAATGGCAGAGGAACAGGTAAGTGAAATGTAAACTATTTCTCACATATATATATATATGTATATGTATACATAAAATAGAATTTTCTTCCTCCTAGAACAGAAGCATCAGTATATTGATTACAGGAAAATGGATATACAAACTAGAGATCATGATAAGTAAATTAAGCTAGTTTCAATGTGTAATTAGTGCAAATATTGTAGATTTCCCTCACTGTGGTTCCTAGATCTGATGTAGATATATAAATGCTTGCATGCATATATGATGTGAAAGTGGAAGTGAAACTGTTTAGGGGAACGATGGGGACTGGTGGTTGGGGAGAGAAAGAAAGGGAAGTTGGGGATATGAGAGAAACATGCTCAATGTACACTGTGAACCTGTATGTAAATATCCTTATGTAACAGTTCCATGTGTAACATCACCATGAAAACACTAACAAATAAATTAATTTTAAAAAGAAGACTTTTCCATGTGCGATAGGTTAGGCCCACAAGTTCAAACTTTGGAAGACCTTCCCTCCCCCCCCCATCTCTTTTTGCTTGTATCAATGACTGGAGAGTTGTTTGTTTGCTTTTTGTTGTTGTTGTTGGATTTTTTTTTAAATGAATACTTGTCCTATTTAAAGAAGAATCCAGAATCAGGTCTGGTAGTGCAAGCCTATGATCCTTCAAACTTAGAAGGAAGGTTTATCTGGAAAATGAGTAAATTCAGATTCATTCTGGAGCACTTGGTGAGTCCCTCTTTCAAAATAAACACGGAAAATAGAAGGCTGGGGATAGAACTCAACGGCAGGGTACTTGCCTAGCATGGATAAGGGCCTGGGTTTAATCCCCAGTGCTGCCTCCCTCTCTAGAAAAATGTTCCTGACGGTCAATTCAACTCCTCCTAGGTCTGTGCTCCAACACAGTCAACATATCATGCAACCCTGACCGGGAGCAAAAGCGGCTCCCTTTA
Source organism: Typhlomys cinereus (assembly GCA_023101885.1). Lineage (NCBI taxonomy): Eukaryota > Metazoa > Chordata > Mammalia > Rodentia > Platacanthomyidae > Typhlomys > Typhlomys cinereus. The sequence goes on along the minus strand of JALPQD010000466.1, from coordinate 448,703 downwards.
GACTGGGCGAGGCTTTCTATAGCTCCTCTACCCTGTGTGTCACCGATAAACGAGACCACCACCGAAACCTGGTATTTGAAGTTTGCCAGATGCATGTTGTTTAAACTGGAAGCATGTCTGGGTGACCATTTCCATTTATCTGCAAATTTTCCAAGCACTTTGCTTTTTCATAGCTGTGAGGTATGTTGCATGAGGCCACTGCTGCATAACACACCTTCCTGAAAAGGAATCCCAGAAAGGCCTTTTGTGCCAAGACACAGGACTCAGCTGCCATCAAAACAACATTGCCCCTGATTCCCCGAGCCTGAAGGAGAGACAAAACATTTTGTAATTGGAGATGGCTTCGAATTAGCTTTAATTTGATTAGTAATGTCCCACAAGGCTCCTGTAGCATATAGAGATTATGGACAATTAATGCTGGGATCAATTAGATCTAAATTGTTAGTCCATTAAGAAGCACTAACAAGAATTCTGATTTCAAATGGTATTTTTTCTCCCCTGCAATCCTTGCCCTAGTTGGCCTTATGACAGATAAAGACACTTCAATGATTCCCACATTGCACTAGGAATGTAGTCACGTCCATTTGCGTTGATGACTTAGGAGCACGCAAACAAACATCCCAGGTATAAGCTGTATTTCACAAAAGCTTTCCAAATGCAGCACATTTTCTTTGTATTGCCATCATAAAGATCAATAAAAACAACTGTGAGGTTAGCGTTAGTAATCTAGAAGACACAGGCTCTGTAGGCACTCCTAGGACCTGTCATTTCTGGATAAATTAGGGAGGAGTAGCCGCAGACTTGTCTATGAAAAACTTCAGAGCAATGTGTCCCAAGAGCACTTGAGCTATACAGATAGGAAGCAAGAAGCAGCAATATAGACCAAACTATGATTTCAAACTATACTTTGTTCTTTTTCCATTTTTTTAAAGGAGTTCTCCAGAACACTTTTCCGCCGGGCTGTTCAGTACCAAAGTGTAGCTAGTTTTTTTTTTTTTTCTGTGAATATTCCACACCTTTCAGGCTCTGTCTTGTATTACTTTTTCCAAGATTTTGAAGGTCAGCCTAGAAGACAGACCTTGAAATTCCCAGGGCTTCCTAGAGAATTATGCTACTCTCTTGCTCTCCAGGAAGCAGCCTGGGTATTTTCTCTGCCCGCTGTATCTGACAAACTATTTGGAGTATAGAAAGCATACATAACATTGGGTGAATTGCTCAACGACTCATGAATTCCACTTAACAAGTTGATTATGGGATTCTAGACATTCTATATATTCTTTTCACCTGTTTTTCATTAACTAATAAAGATCTACACAGGAATTTTGTTGAGATTGGAAATTGGGACTCCTGATAGACTCAGCCAGCACTTTGTTCATGGATTTGTGAGGAGATGCACAGTGCTAGGCCTTGGATCTTGGCTTTGGTGAAGAACTGGTGTTCAGCCCACTGTCAGTAAGATTTTATTTTATTTTGAGATTTGACTAAAACATTCTGATAATATCTGAAGCTTTATCTTCAGGAGGCAAAGACTAAAAGTACAAAGGCCTTAAACATTTTATGTGTAAAAGAAAAATAAAAAACTTAAGGAAGTGGGGTGGATTTGAGTTTACTATACACCAATGATTGCCCTCTCCCCATCTCTGTGTGGAAGGATAATTGCTGATGTGGAAGCAAACCTGAAAGGAAAGGAATTGAAGCAGCTGGAAGACAGAGAAGTTGTGTGGCTGTGCTGTAGTAATATCTAAAATTATAGCTTAGAGGTTCAAGCTACATTCACAGTTAAGAGTGAATTCTCAATAAATAATAACAATGATCATTTGAATTATTTAAAGGGACCCAAACAAGGCAGATGACAACAGCTTTGAACTAGGAATCTTACTGAGATTATATTATATAATTAAAGTAAAATACAAGGCTGGGGGACCCACTGGGCAAAGCTAGACTGATTATGTCTTACCTAGAAACATAGAGGTTAATTAGAGGCCAAGTGAAAAGTGTTTTGGAGAATCCCTTTAATAGATATTTGAGTTCATTTAAAATATGGAAAAAGATTGGGGCTGGAGAGGTGGCTCGGGGGTTAAGCCTCTGCCTTGCAGGCAGAAGGGCCTGAGTTCAGATCCTAAAACCCTACGTACAGATGCCGGGCAGAAGCGTGGGCGGCCTGCGTTTCTGGTCTTGGTAGGGCGGAGCCTGTGAATCCCGGGGCAGAGTAAACAAGGAGGAGGTGGAGGCAGTACATGGTGGTTCCCGAATTCGTCCGTGATTCTACACACACACTACACACATCACACACACACACACACACACATGCACACACATGCACACACGCACAATTGAATAAAAAAATTAAAAAATATGGAAAAAGATTTTAAAAATGTAGTTCTATATAAGTCTAAAGGTCTTCATTTTCATTCCAAAAGAGTAGCGGAGGTCTACCAAAGAAGACTGCCCTGAACCTGAGTGTAAGAGTACGGGGACAGAAGGAGCTTCCGGCAAGAAGATGCCAGAGAAGAGGCCAGAATGTCAGAATGCCAATGATGTGGAGACACTAAAGGGTCTGTCTTTCATCCCTGGCTTTGCTGTATCAAAGGGCCAATGTCACTTCCTGTTTTAGTTGGGTTTCCATGAGTAGTGAGGCATAAACATTAGGAAAATAAAAAATGGGAAGAAACTACAAAAAGAGCTGAGTTGGCGAGCGTCTTGAAAACAAGATGGTAAGGAATTGCATTGTGCTAGAGTCAACAACCCTTTTCTGTAAAGGATCAGATAGTATTTCTGACTTGCTGGGTCCAATGCTCTTTGTTTTGTGTGTTCAACTGCCGTTTTAGCACAACCCGCCATGAATATGGCTGTGTGCCAATAGCATGGCTTTTATGTCAGTGAAAATATAATTTCTTGTAATTTTCGTGTTACAATATATGCTTCTTTTAGTTTCTTTTGTCATACTTGGAAATATTTTTAAAAATAGCAAAAGGACCTGAGTTCAGAGCCCCAAATTGCAGGTAAAAATGGTGGCATGTGGCACTTCTGGTCTTCCAAGGTAGAGCCTGAGAAAGCCCAGAGCAAAACAATAAGGTAGTGGAATAATCCAAGATGATTCCTGCAATCACCCTTGGGCCTCCACAGGCACACACACTCAAGCATCCTCTGTCACACACACACACACACACACACACACACACACACCACACATACACAAAAAAATAAAGTAATATTTTTCTTATATTATGCAAAAACTAGCAACAGTGTGGGGTTGCCTGCACACTGCAGTTTGGACCAGACGCCTTCTTTACAAACAAGGAATGAAGGTCTAAGAGGACTGATGTCACACAGCAAAGGTCTCAGCCACTTTTCTACCCCTTGACCAAAGTAGTTGTACTATTTCATGCATGAAAGTGTGAGTGGGGAAAATATGAACTGAGAAAGGAACTCCTGAATGTGCACTGTGGAAAATAGAGAATGTTTTGCTGGGCATCCTGATTGCTCCATGGGATGGATCTGCAACTGTGGACATTCCATGGACCAGCTGGGCACTGGCCATTGGACAGAATAGTCACTTCCATGTCACTCCCTAGAAGGCAAGCCAGATTGTAAGAATCTGCTTCCTTAAAGCTAGGCTAACCTTGCTGCAGAAAAGAAGACTGAAAAAAAAATAAGGGTCGGAAAAGCATACAGTACGTGAGTCTACCTATAATCAAAGCCATGGACTTTATACCTTTGAAATAAGATTTCATAGGTTATAATTTTTTTGTTTTAAAAACATGGAATGATTCACAAATTTGTGTGTCATCCTTGAGTAGCAGTCATGCTAATTTTCTGTTTCGTTCCAATTGTAGTATATATGTTGCTGAAGCAAGCACTACAAAAATGGTGTTAACTCCTACCCAATGTGCATTGTTAAACATTCATAAATTGATCTTGATTTTAGAATCATTATCATCCATTGCTTCCAATGGGCTATCTCTATAACTCTTAATCTTTCTAGAGAAATCCAGGCAAAAGACTGAAACTAGGTTAAGACTCCACGAGGATCCTCTCTCTACATATTTCTGACTTGGGCAGTGCAGACAGAACAGAAGCTGAGTTTCCATTGCACCTTGAATGACTTATTGTGCATCTGGCCCTATATTTGCATGCCATTCTTTCAACCAAAGACAGATAACAACACTACCCTTCCACAGACTGGAAAATTCCACAGTTGGAGCAGATAAAGCAGATTCCTTCACTAGCTAGTACTAGGCTCAGGAAGTGTCTCCAAGAAAAAGGACTTTAACTCCACAGAGTTTTTTAACTCCAAGAAGCTAACATTGCAGCTCCCAGTACCACCGAATTTCATTAATTAAGTGTTAATATTTCCAGTGTGAAACTTTCTGATGAAGTGTTTATTCAATTAAAAGAGGAGTGGGCGGAGCAGCAATGTTTTATCGGTAACACCAACAGGCTCAGAATTTTTTCTGTTTTAATTACTAGGGAAGGAGTGTTCCTGTGCTTCTGGTCTATACAGATGTTCTCTGTGCAAGAAAAGCTAGCTCACGAAAATGAAAATGTCTCATTTCAGAATTATTTGCACTGCAAAAGGATTCTCTGCAGAAGATTTATGATCTGCTTCTCTAAAGAATGAGTACATTAGCTACTTTTCTCATTTCCATGACCAGATAGATATTTGACAAGAAGCAATTTAAGAAGAGACAGGCTTATTTTGACTCATGGTTTAAGAGTCTATCTTCCATCATGGATGGAAGGCATGGCAGCTGCCATCATGGACGGGATAGCATGGCGGATGGCAGGGGAGCAAATGCTTGTGGCTCCAAAGTGGAGTGTGTAGTGACCAATTGCTTGTGTTGACCCGGAAGCAGAGAGCAGGCAAGATGCCTACATCGGGCTGAAAACCTTAAGGCCTTCCCCACATTCAGTGATGTGCTTCCAGCAAGTAGACTTCTGCTTCTAAACGTTCCAAACCAGTGTCACCATCCGGAGACCAAGTGCTCGAAAATGTGATCCTGTGAGAGCCGAGAACAGTGAGCTACAGAAATGTATTTGTGATGTAATTATATAGAAACTCTGATACAATTATACATCTATAATTATGGTTTTGTACGTGTGTGTGTGTGTGTGTGTGTGTGTGTGTGTGTGTGTCTGCATAACACATGTTCTGAAGGCCAAGCAGAAACAAAATGGCAAGTCCAAAGAGCAATGGAAAGAAATTTGAGATTCTGAGACTTTAGTTAGTTTCTTTCTCTTCCCAGGGAAGGGAAGCCCTTGTGTAGCAGCCAGAATGGCGATGAGACTCAGCTGGAATCATCTCACGATGGGAAGCCCACAACTCTGGTCTTTAAACCTATCCATGCGATAGTCCTACAATACTTGCTTTTCTGATCGCCTTTTCTCTACCCTGTTCTGCTCTGTAGAGCAGAACAAAGTGCCCTCTACAGATTATTCTCACATCTACAGGAATACAGCATAGACTCAAAGACTCATACCCACCTGAAAATTTTATTTATTTGAGAGAGAGAGAGAGAGAGAGAGAGAGAGAGAGAGAGAGAGATCATGCGCAGATACACATGCCATGCACACATGTGGAGGTAGAGGACTTTCAGCAGTCAGTTCTCTCCTTCCACTATATGAGCTTCCAGAGGTTGAATTCAGGTTACCAGATTTGCAAATAGGTGTCTTAGATGCTAAGTTAACTCAAGGACCCGTATCTACTTCTTTTGACTATCTCTTTTAGACCATAGTTCCCAAACTCTCCTTTCTATTATACTATTATATATATATATAATAAAATAAAACAATGTGTTTTAATTTGCCTCTAATTTGTCTTCTATTGGGGAACCAGAACTGAAAAAAATTTGAAGAACATGTTCTGAAGAGGCAGAGCATGATACAGGCATGTCACTCCCTTATGCTCGCTTACAGTTTTCTACTTGCTTCCTTGGCACATGGGAACGAGCATATTAATACTCAGACATCCCTTGCCAGTGCTGTTTTCAATGAATGATGGTTAGGAAACATTTAGTCTTAAAACATTTTCCTTACATTTGGTATTAATTCAGAAGAAAACCAGGATCACAATAAATCAGTTCCGTGAATGTTTACATGTACATTACAACTGAGTCATGTATGTTCTCCATACATATGGCCCCTTTATTCATTGAGGGGAACAAGCTTGAGGACACTTGCTTAAGGAAAGACATTCAAATGGAGCAGACACTACTGGATTGTTTCAACATTGTTCACTCAAATAGGAATTTTGCTGGTGAGAGACTTCTGTTCATGGTAAACTTGGCCTGTGTAAAATGTGACTTCAAGATGGCTTTTTGGTGGAAACCTGCTGTTTGCATGCCCTTGGTTTAGGAGTTGTATATATTTATTTATTTATTTTAAACTTTATTTATTTATTTATTTGTGTGTGTGTGTGTGTGTGTGTGTGTGTGTGTGTGTGTGTGTCAGAGGGCAATGTGTGTCCCTATGGAGGACCAAGGGTGATGTCAGGAATCATCCTGGATTGCTTTCTTCTTATTTCATAGTGGAATTCCCTAGGATCAGCCCACCATGGCTGGCTGCCACTGGTTCCACCTGGCATTTTTACACGGGACTTGGGATCCAAACTCAGGACCTTCTGCTTGTGAGACTTAACCCTTTAGCCATCGCTCCAGCCCAGGAATTGGAGCTTTATGCTAGGCAAGATGTAAGCATATTCAGTCACAAAGACATGAGGATCATCATGCTGTTTTCTAGTGAAAATATTTCCATAAACAATGTGAAGCCACTGAATTAAGAATATGAAAAATGTCTGGATGATAAATATATACCCAGCATTAAATTTCACATCAAATGATATTTAGTTCAAGTCAATAAAAGAACTTGAAATGTGTGTGTGTGGGTTGATGGTAGTGGCTGAAATGAACCACTGGATATTCACTGAAACTGTAGGAAATCAGATAGCCAATTGTTGAATTGTATCTACTTCATAGAAGAGTTTTGACACTAGCTGGTCCTTATGCATTACCTACAAGAGAAATTTTGTGTGGTAAATAGGATTCTATTTCCCCACTTCCCATTGTCATTTATTAACATTATCCCTGAATCTGGGCCTGTTTTGACAATTCAAGACAGACCTCTAACTTCTGGACTCACACACACACACACACACACACACACACACACACACACACACACCAAACTGAACATAATACAAGCCTGTATCTCATAACTGGGCTCATGGCAGACCCCCAGGACCAATCTTGACTGGGCCCTTTTCCCATACAGAGGGGTTAAAATATTACACTGAATCATAATGAGGATCTATGCAGAAAGTACTATGCAGGAATGATCTGATAATTTGCTATTTTCTTTCTGTTCCATCCAGAGACCCCGTCTTTCTTTTGTATTTTTTTCTGAACCTGTCATTCGGGCAGGCGTTTTCAGGCATTTTATTGTTGATTAGCATCAACTCTTATTCAAGAACCTGAAATCCAGCAAAATAGGAAAGCAAATGATTTAAAAGAAACAATAAGAAATTGAGACATAAAGGAATTGTGAAGAAATCTTAGTCCTCAATGTCTCTTTTTATATCATTTTATGACCCCAAAATACAGGTTTTTATCATCAGCATGTTTGCTTAAGAACGTAAGCATTGAAATAGAAAGGAAATTGACATGGAAAGAAACACTTTTTTTTGTGCTTTAGTGGAATAAAACCACAAAAGGATAGGTCACCTTGTGGAACGCTACCAAAAAAGTGCTTAGAAGCAAACTTACTTAGGAGGAAAGGGTTCCCCGTAGATCTTTCTCTTCCTGTTCTTTATCGTATTTTCTAAAGAACATCAACTTTGAAGTTCAATTGTCTTTAGGATTCTTTCTCTTTTCCCCTCCTTCCTTTCCTTCTTTCCCTCCCTCCCTCTCTTCCTTATTTGCTTCCATTCTTCCTTTTTGTCTTTCCTTCATTTCTTCCTTCCCTTATTTCCTTATGAATTTCCTTCCCCTCATGAATGTATTAAGGAAAAGTTAAGTCAATTCAGGGATGACATTTCATAAGAATTACACCTAGTCAGGCAAAAACATGTCCTTTGTCTCTGAGGGAGGCCTGGGCTAGAAGTAAGTTCCAGAAGTAAATCTGGAACATTTGAAGTAAACATAAGTGTGGGGTGGTATCATTCACACTGCAGACCTTGCTGCATCCGACCCACATCTCAGCGTGCTGGGCTCAGTATTTCTAGATGTACAGAGATTCTGGACAGCTTCATTGCTGTTGGAACTGATACCATCCTGACAAACACTGACATGTACTGAGGGCTAAATGATAAAAGGTCTATTGCATCACTGAATGTCCAAAAAACTGTGAAGAAGAAACTATTAGTATGTCTGTCTTAGTAATGGAGACACTTAGCATGCTCTAGAGTCTTATTTATGGTAAAGTTTTGTTCATGGGTAGAGAAACCCAAGGGTCGACTGGCCTTAGACCCAAATTTCTCCATCATTGAACTTTCAGTAATTCTTTAGAAGACTTTCCCTATACCTCTGTCATAAAAGAGTTTTTGTTTACAAGTTCCTGATAGCTACCTGTAAGAACTGAGGTACTTATGTCATGAATAAGTTAGTTCAAGTATATGCATTTGACTCTAAATTGGAAAGCACAAATGGTGACAAACCAACAGCCAATCACTCAGCTTCCTGCGGAATACAAAGGAAGTTACAACCTATCTTAAATCTCTGGTGTGCGGGATGGTAATTTCCCAATAAACCAAATCTTGCTACTATCTGGAAGATTTGAAAATTTCTAACGATTATTACCAGTGCCTCCGAACGACAAGGGAAGGAGACAGCCAATCAGAAGCCTCAGCTAGATCACACTCAAGTTTTATTTCCAAAAGGTAACTTCGCAGAAATGGAGGAACTATTCATTATTTTCTGTCATTTTTATATCATTTTTTTGTCATGCATATTGTGCAGTAACTGCAGGAAATTAAATTTGAATCTTGGGACACAAGCATGTTGGGAATATCATAAAAAACACATATGTTCATAAATAGCAAGAAAGAAAAAGGTGATAAAACATGTTTAGAAAACTTTTACAAGCTTTTAGAACAAAGGAACAGGATGTATTGTAAGGTTCTTTGTTCAGAGGAGATTCAGTGTTTTCAGATGTCAAAGTTTTGGTGTGCGAGGCAGATTGATATTTTTACTGCACCCCCCCATCTTTAATAGTGTGAATAAGAAGAAATCAGAAAACCAAACACACAGAGAACTGGCTTGAGAGGAATTCTCTTTGCTGTGTAGTTGTGTCAGAGTCTGCAGATCCACCACCAACTGGAGTGACTAGACAGGGAGTCACCCTGCCATTGTGCTCTGCTTTGACCCAGATGTTTGGTGTCTTTTACTGATTTTTTTCTTGCTTGTATGTCTTTTTAAGCCCCACCTTAAAGGAAGCATGCACGCAGTTGAAAGGCTGCAGGTTTTAACATTTTGCTGGCTTAAAACTGAACTCACCCGTTGGCATGGTGGGAAAGCCCATGGTATTCTTCTGGGGTCTGGAAAAATCTTCCACGTTCCTAGAAGAATGGCAGAAACTAAGTTCATCCTGCACGTTGGAAAAGAAAATTCTAAACCACAATTTTAGGCCGAGGCGATGTCACCCATAACTGTCAGTTTGTGGAAGTGTACAATCGTCTCAGCCATTGGAGGCCAGATTTCCTACATCTGTGATGTTTATTTCTCTTGTTTAATTTTTATTATTTGTTTGTGTGTTGGAAGAAACACAAGTCAGAGGATACCAATGTGGTTATGGGGACTAATATTCCACATCCGAAGTGAATCCTGCTTTCTGAAACACTTTATTTCCCTGACGCAAAGAACACTGGTGTCTCTGTGCCATTAGACTTGGCTTCCTTAGCAACACTGTTCACTGATCACTGTGTAAGGCAGGCTTTAAAAGAAGAGTAAAAGCAGGCTGAAGAGTTCACTGAAGAGAAAGCAGCGACTGTTCCTTGCAGCCACCGAAAGGCGAATCTGCCTCGCAGCAGAGTGTCTCCATGTTTGATGTGGTGACTAAAGGAATTTGTCTGAAATTCACCAGGAGGCAGTATCAGCCACATGGGCTTTGAAAGATCTCATTCATGGATTGCCTTCATGGAGACCTTAGGTAGCTTGTTTAAGTAAGTAAATAATGCTGGTTTTAAATGATCAAAGCTTTCCCTCCATAATTATCTGCTTAGGCTAAAAGCAGTTTTTCTTTTAAGTGCTTTAAACCCTTTCTTTATGCTGTGTGCATATCTTTATTCTGAGGATAAGCTTAGTCTACAACCATTTGAGTGATTTCTCTCGCCAATTACGGGCCAATCAGTTAATAATATTGTTCTCTGGTGAGTCTTGGGAATATGATATTGTAGGGATTCTACCCTCCTGGGAAAGAAAGGGAAAGGATAAAGAGAAAGAAAAAGAGAAATATTTATATTTTTAGAGGATAACCATTTACATATCCACATAGGTAACCTAATGGCAATTAAAAAAAGTTGGAAGTTACTGGGGAGATGGTTCCCTGGTTAAAGCCTTACAAACAAAAGGATCTGAGTTCGGGTCTTCATATGCCATGTGAAAATACCAGTGGGAATGGCAGTAGCCTGCACTTCCAGCCCGAGATGGTGGAGCCTAGAAAAACCAAGAGCAAAGCAATAAGAAGAGAGAGCAAACCAGGATGATTCCTGAAGTCACCCTTTGACTTCCGCAAGCATACACATTCAAGTGCAGAATAAATAAATATTAAAAAAATAATTTGGAATCTCCAACCTATTATTATGAAGGTGCACTAAGCATAAGAACTCTCTGTTATATTACAGGAAATTGGTAATTTGGAGGAGAAGGAGAAAGCACACTAAGCTCTAGTAAACAAACTTTTGGCCAAGACAGAATAATAGGGGTCAAATCTTAACATTCAACCCTGAAACAGCCAACAGATATTACAAGCCAGGACCCAGTGAATGAAAGAATGGCTTCCAAGAAGCTATACTGGACAGCTGACCAAGTCCATTTAAAACAAATTCAATCAGCCAGATCTACACTTTTCCCTGGCTACTGCCTTGGAATTCCTCCAGTTTTTATGTGCTTTCTCCTTTGTCTCTGAAAGACATTGTGGCCATTGAATATGGAAGCTGAGATTTATTACAACTTCTGAACAAGCAGATGGTGACATGGGCTTGGTGTGGCTCACTATCTATTTTTTTTTTATGTCTGGGATTGGTTAAGATTCTTAGATCATGAGGTTAATAGCTTCTATCACAAGTGGAGATAACTTCTGCCTTTAAAAAATTCTATTCTACTCTATATTTATTTATTTAATTTATTTAGTGTGTACGTGCATGCGTGTGTATATGTGTGTGTGTGTGTGTGTGTGTGTGTGTGTGTGTGTGTGTGTGTGTATCAGAAGGCACTGTGTCTCTGTGGAAGAACAAGGGAGGTGTCAGGAATCATCCTGGATGGCTTCTACCTTTTCTACCTTTGCTCTGGGATTTCCCAGGCTCTGCCCACCAGGGTTGGAATGCAGGCTGCTGCCTGGGTTTTTAATGTGGGACCTGGAATCCAAGCTCAGTATTTTCTGCTTTTGAAGCAGAGTCTTAACCCTTGAGCCATCTCTCCAGCCCTGCCTTTATTTTTTTCAACTATATTTTTTAATCATCCCACCTTGGGAATCCTCACTGACACTTGCATTGGGCCACTTAAAGTGGTCTCGTACATAGTTTAGTGATGCTCTATTCATTGGATAAAATCATCTTCTTTCTGCAAAGTCTAATCCAACTTAATATTTTTATATCTTGGACATTGTAGTGTTCATGCTTGAATCGTTCTTTACTAGCAATTTTATCTACCCCACCCAAGGAATAGGTCAAATACAGTTCTAGTGCCTGTGCCTGCCACTACTATGTTTGGATGTTTGGTTATTTTACTAGCTGATTCCCCTTCCCCATTCTACATCAGTGGTTATAGTTTTCGTCCTTTTTGCATACATAGAAATTTTTGGTTGAATGCTTTTGTGGGCACTGGTTTTTCTTATTTCTATAAATATGCTTATGAGGGTTTTTTTGTACAGCATAATTAAGTTACTTGAAAAGTGTTCATCCATCCCAGATCTATTTTAGGGTTTGTTAGGCAGGACATAGCAGTTCTATTTCTGGGGTTAATTATTCTCCACTAGTAGAGCGAGCTCCTTCTGAGTACTTCCTACCAATACCTTGTGAGGCATGAGACTCAAAGCTTTAAGTCACTTAAAAAAATTACTTGTAACACAAGCAGATAATTATACACAGACAGCTTTGTGCTAGCAACAGATAGTACATGAGCATGGGGCATTTTTATATGTAATTGCTGTAGGTGGCTCTGGCCTTGAGTAACTTCCCAATACTTGTGTTTGATTGACACTCAAGCTGAGTATGCTGAGGAGAGAGACCCTATACAAATAGCAGGGGCTCCTTCTGTGTGTCTTTCCCCTACACTACATCGCAGTATACTCTAGTCCTCTTGCTCTTATCCATCTCTCAGTTCTGCATCCTCTGCTACTACACTGTCTTCTATCTATCTATCTATCTATCTATCTATCTATCTATCTATCTATCATCTATCTATCATCTATCTATCTATCTATCTATTGATTGATCTATCTATCTATCTATCTATCATCCATCACTATCTCTGTCTCTGTCTTCATCTCTATTTCTATCTCTGTCATTGATCCACTGAGTGGCTGGTGATCCTCTTGTCCCCACCTCCTCAACTCTGGGCTCATAGCCTGTGCCACAACACTCAGCTTTTGTAAGGGTGCTCAGCATCACACATTGGTTCTCAGGCTTATGCAGCAAGCACTTTATAAGACTGAGCTGTTTCCCCAGCCAGCCTGGTTAATTTTCCATGCCAACTTAACTAGGATCTGGGATGTTCCAATCACTGGTTAAGCTGATCTCTGAGTGGGTTTGTGAGGACCTCAAGGTGTTTCTGAAAGATGCTGCTGTGTGAATTGGGCCTCAACGTAAGCAGTCGATTCTCTTTCATAGAATTAGAAAGTGGAGGATTGAAGGAAGCTCCTTTGCCTGAGAAATGATGTTCTGTCCTCATGTTATGACTTGGATATTAAGACGGTCCCGAAGGCTCATGTGCTGGAGTTTTGTCCATTGCTAGTGGTGATATTAACAGCTGATTGGGTGAAAACGGTGCTAATTTACTGATGATTTCATACTGAATGGGCTTTTAGGAGGTACGACCTGATGGGAGGCAGTGTGGAGGAAGACTTCGGGTCATGTTTCCTGTTCTTGTCTGTTCCTGTCTTTCTAGTTCCCAACTATCATTGAATGAACATCTCTCTTTAATCACCTTTTGCAGCCATCATAATATTCTACCTTTTCTTGGGCTGAAAACTGTGAAGTCAGTCAACCATGAACTACTTCTTCTGGAAGTGTAAACCTACATAGACCTTTCTTTTAAGTTGCTTGCTTCAGGTATTTTGTCACAGTGCCAAACGATATCAGCACCTAGTGTGCCTTGGTACTCTTGCTCTCAGACCTTCAGACAGAGACGGAAACCATCATAACATGGAGATTCAGGAGAATCTCCACAGGCCTATAAAGAGTTTGCAAACAACATATCATGGGACTTCTCCATCTTCTAAAATATATAATTAATAAGTCAAATTCTCCAGTTACCTCTGCTTCCTTGAACACCCTTACTCTCATGTAATGCCACAGAATAAACTTCCCTCACAGAATTCTGAAATATATGTCAACACAAGACCTTCAAACATTCGTAGATATTCTAAAATAAATGTAGATATCATTTAAAAAGGTTTTATATGTCTTCTTATGTTGAACAAATGTGCAAATTAATTCCATATAAGATTCGGAAATATATGTAAAAGGTTAAGTAAAAGGCACCAGGTAGGAGATGATAGAATGTCAAGTGAATAATATAGGCCATGTTTTTCAAAGGGAAGACTAATAAACCCTGAACATGTGGGGTTTCTTTTTAAAATTTTTATTAATAGTGCATCCCAATGAGTTTCCATGTGGTATTTCCATATATGCATAGGATGCCCTGATCAGACTCATAATTTTGTTTATTCATCCCAGTACCTGAATTTAAATTTATGGTTACAAATATACCTCCCCCGCCACGCCCCCTCCACCTCAGGCAACAGGCAACTGACAGCACAGATGGAAGGTTCACAGCAGTCAAATAGAGAAGCTAAGGAGAACCTATCTACACAGCACCACTGTCACGAGGACTTACATTTTGAAACTCAAGAGAATTGTATTTACTGTATAGCCATCAGCCTGGGAAGAGTTCTCATTTTTGATTCTAGTGATCCTTCGATAAGATATCCATTTATCACAGATTTCTATCATATCACCATTATGCAAATCTTGTTTCCAAGTGACAAGTCGTCAGGGCGTAGGATCAAGCAACTCCACTTTACACTGGAGGTTTTAAGATGTGTCACTGTTAACAGAGTTCTGGCGAAGTAGGGGCTTAATGAGCTGAATTATCAGAATTATCAGATAAAGACTTTCTGCAAGTCTTGTCAGCTTCACACCACGTGATCACATGATCACACAGGCCTTCTCTAGGCAACCCTGAAGTTGTATCACAAAGAGGAGCACAGGCTAAAGACAAGGCTGCATTTTCCCACGATCAAATCCAATGTCAGAATTTTAGTGTTCGCAAATCAGCACCGTCTACCCCATTTAAAATTCCTACTGTTAAATCGAGCTTCATTGGTCATTAGTGACGCAGTGGTACTGCTGTTGAAAACAGACGTGTCAGCATAGAAATATGTATTGTATCTGATAGTGTTTTTTGTGGTCTAGGAAAAACATTTAGTGAGTTGTGGGTATTATTTTGTAGACATCTTGCAGGATGTTTTATTGTTAGGCATGTTTCTGGAACTTAACACATCTTACTGAGGACAACAGTAAGTAGGGTTCCAAATGTTCTTCTTCAAAAGGACTTCTGATCATTTATCACCTTCCATCTTTTCAAGTCCTTTGATCTAGGAAATAGAAGCCCACGGGGTCCTTAATTTATATGTTATCTAGTGATTATATTCCAAGTACATACAGATTCCACGTACATATTCACTTGTCTTCATGTGATGTTGTTAGAACTAGGTAGCTATTGATTTTACTTGGCAAACAGTGCTTCTAACTGTATTTTGACATAACATTTCTTTTCGGTTTTCACTGGAAATCAACAACGATAATGACATAATAAAGAGGTTAGTATTGGGCCCACCCAGGATTTGCCCCAGGGCATGGCCAAGCACATGGGACTAAAGATGGCGCTGAGGGCAAGGGTCTTGGGCGTGAACCTGATCACTTCACAGAGAGCCCTAACTGGCTTTCAGGTATCTACCTGCCCCCTGTGCTGAATGGCACATCCTGTAGGATGTGTTGATCTGTGATACAATTGGATGTCCATTTCGCGCCTTGGTGGCCTTTGTCTATAAAAGTTCCTTTTCTCCCCCCAATAAACTGAGATCTGCTACTGACAATCTCCCCTTCCCGTGCGAGTCTTTGGGGATAGAGGCGGAGGTGGGGACGGCTGGAACCTGCTTTCATCACAGCCAGAAGCTGTGTGTTTGAGTGAGCGAATGAGTGCGTGAGTGGGTGCTGGTTCCCACAGTTAGAAGCGCCATTGATTATTAGGGCAGATACTTATATGAGCGCCACTTTTGATGCAGCACTGAAGTCTTATTGACAAGCAGGTACTGCGACTGGGAACACAAAGGCCATGTTGCTGTGGAAATGTTGACAGAACAGCTCTCCACCTATGTGCCAATAAAGCCTGTACTTTTTAAGCTCAAGAAGTGTACCATAAGGTTTCAAAGTTATACAGACACCATATTTAAAAGAAACCCATATATGTGCTCTTTATTTTATTTATTTGCTATATTTCTGACAGAAAGAAAGAGATAGCACACATGACAGAAAGAGAGAGATCCATATGAGTCATATCCCTGTATGAATATCAGAGGACAACTTTCAGAAGTTAGTTCTTTCCTTAGCCATGTGGGTTGTGGGAATCAAACTCAGGTCTTAGGGTTTGGGTGTAGTCACGTTTACCTGCTGAGTCATCTGTCTGGTCTCTTACATGTATTTTAAAAGAAACTATACATAAAATATATGTTGTGGGTTACATACAATCATAGTGATTAGAAGTCTTCATTTAAAGATCAAAGTGCAACAGACTGACTGCAAAAAGTTGTAAAGAGTTGTCTCCCAACCACAAAGAAGAAATGTAAAACCAGCCAGACCTGCTGCCCCTAGGACTTTTGAACTACAGCGTCCCCTCTTGATTTAGTTCCTTATCTCACCTCATTGTTTTCAGTCTGTTCCTTCAGAACTCTCTAGATTCCTGTTTTTAGTACACAAAGGGAAGATGGTTGTCTACATTACATAAAATTACTGGGAAAGGGAGAAAAGTTTACTAAAGTCATCTGTGTGGTGCAAGACATGTGTGCAGAATGCACAAATGATTTTCACCACTTAATAAAAACGATCCAACTAAAAATTGGCAAAAGAAAGATCTGCGGAGAAGTTCTGCCAAAAAAATACATGAATGGCCAATAAGCATATTAATAAAGTGTTTAGCATTTTACTCAACAGGGAAATGTGAAGTGGAAAATGCCAGTGATAGACCACTTCACATCCACTGGGATGCTAGGTTAAAACATGGGCTCTAGTTTCTGGATGGTGGGAATGGGAAATGTGGGCCCTGCAGTCGGCTGGTCATTAGGGTCTCTTGTTGGAACAGTTTCCTAGGAAAGAAGATTTAGAGTAACATGGCAAAAGTTAATCCCAAGGAGGGGGGAGGTCTAAATACTCTCCTTATGACCCACCCACCCGTGAGACAAAGAGCCTCCAGGAAGATAGGCTTCCGCGTTACTTCTAAGTTAAGGACCCTTGGGGTCTATAAGTAGACCCAGTAGGAAGAGTGACAAGTTGCCAAGGTTTGATCGGACCCACAACTCCGAGAATAAGAACAGCACATTGTGGAGTATCTGTAACAAATGGAATATAAGCTCAGGGCAAATTTAGGAGATGGTTAGCCAGAAAGGAGTAGAAAATATAGCAATTACACAAAATCACAAATCAGCGAGAAATCAGCGAAATTAGAATCTTTATGAAGCAGTGGCCGTATACAGTTAAGGGAAGAATGACACTGCCTATCGCAACAGAATATGGAATCCTCTGTCATTAAAAATAGCTTCACCTCTGTTCATTTCCACAGTCTTAGGGCCTTTGTGACTCACGGCCAGAGCTGCAGGCGAGAGAACATCCAAACCCAACTGCACACGTCTAAACAGTGTTCAACCTTTCACTTCCAAAGTGAAATTTTAAGCAGTGAATGGCAGAGAGAAAGACGGATGAAAAAGTCTACGTTTCAAGCTCAAGACATAGACTCACTCTTAAGAGGGGGAAAAAAATCCCCGGCTTCAAGGTGTGTTATATGCTGACTCAGACCAGAGCTTCTATGATGTTGGGGTTTATCAAAGGTGTTTTACTGTGTGCATTGATGTGATTACAAAGCTGTTCTCTGTATTTCGGTTGTTGAATAAATTAGGTTGACTGACTTTTAAAATGTTAAATACTACATTTTTTATATAATCAACATAGCCATAATATAATACATTATCATACATCTTATATTTCATATACAATAACTATTACCTTTAACTCATTGTTCTTTGTTCAGTTTTCATGTAAAAATTATACTGTCCTTAAAAGCGAACTTCAAAATGTGCTTTTTTAATGCTGTAGAAGAATTTCTATATTATTGGTATTCCATCTATATGTTGACTTGGAAGAATTCAGCAGGGAACCATCTGCAAGGATTTTCTTTACAGGAAGATTTTAAATGTAAATTTTTTTCAAGTTAAGATTTCCTGTTAATTT
Organism: Typhlomys cinereus; assembly: GCA_023101885.1. Classification (NCBI taxonomy): domain Eukaryota; kingdom Metazoa; phylum Chordata; class Mammalia; order Rodentia; family Platacanthomyidae; genus Typhlomys; species Typhlomys cinereus. The sequence continues at coordinate 430,771 of JALPQD010000466.1, read as the reverse complement.
TCAATAAGTTGTAAGTTGTGATTTTCCAAGAAATGTATGTATTATTTATCTAAGTTTTCAGGGCTCTTTGCTTGGAGCGACATTTTGTGCTCCTTTCGCTGACTCTGGCTCACTAATGTCTCCTTTTAGACATCTTTTAGTGAATTCTCTCTTTTCTTTATCCTGATCTGTGAAGACTACTTACTAAAATTGCTCATTTTATTCTCTTTCTCTGGGAACTGACTAGATTTTGCTAATCTCTGTTGAACTTTTGTTGTCTACTTGACTGATTTGGACTCTTTTTTTATTTTACTTTGTTGGAATTTATTTTGAAATTCTCTTCCTCCACCTTTGAGAGAGATAACTTGTTTTCTTAGACTTCCCATTTGCTAATATTTGCACATTTTTGTTCATAGTGTATAAGTGTGTGTATGTGTGTGTCACCTGTGTGTGTAGTATATAGGTGTGTGTGTATGTGTGTATGTGTGTGTCTGTGTGTCTGTATTTATGGAGTAATCTATTTCTTGTTTTAATATTTTACTTTATTATTTATTTATTTGAGAGAGAAAGAGAGAGAATATTAGAGGAAAAGAGTGTACATTCATGCCTGGATGATACATGGTAGAATGAAAGGACATCTTCAGAAGTCAATTCCTTCCACTCTGGGTTTCAGGGCATCAAACAAACTCAGGTCTCCAGGTGTGCAAGCAGGCATCTTACCTGAGAGTAGTTTCACTGACACTGAATGAAGTCTATTTCTATTTAGGGTTCATTCCGATTCCAGAAGTGTGAAAGTGTGAAGACATGCATCTTAGAGTCAGTGTAGTTTGAGAAAATATTGCATCTTTGGGTGTATGAAAACGCACACACTTTAAACCCAATAGCACTCGAAAACAGTGTGTGTATTCTAGCCAATGGCTGGAATAGGAAGATGTGACCATGTCTATGATTGAAACTTTGGAGTGGGGGACTGGGAATTGGGGAGGAGAACTGAGATAGTGCAAAAAGAAATATAAAACTTTCCTTAGGTGCCAAATGAACTAAGAGCTAACCTCTTTGCTCAGTACTTGTTCAGCAGAAGGCCTCATGTAGACCTCTCTGGAGAAAAAAAATCTCTACCTGAAGGTCTGTGGATTCTGCATTTGTCAGAACATATCTCAATTACCTCAAATACATGTGTGTTTTCTCTATCTGTCTATAGGCACGTATCTGGAAAGAGGTTCTGTTTTCTCACCAGATTATCTTTCAGAAAGGACTATGAAAACCTGCTTTGGGGACCACAGTGTCTCAGGAGGAGCATCCCCAGAGCTCCCAGAGTCAACAAACCCATGGTTCAATCCCCCCCACTTCCCGGGGTGTCCTCGCTAATCAAGCCAGCAAAGATGAAACAAGAAGGGATGCCCGCAACCCATCTTCTCTACCTCACCAGGAATAGACCACCTTGATATTTCTGCTGTCCGTCGGTCATTTACTAAACCTGTGTGCTCTCCGTGCTCCTAGTTCTATCACGAGGACCAGTGAGTGACACAAGAGGTGAGACTACCACGCAAAGAGACGGTCTCCTCCACACGGAGGCCGGCGACTAAGGCTGGTTCCCCTGGGAGACACCGCATGCATTCCACATACCAGGTGCTCAGCAGCTAGGGAGGGAGAGTCCCCTGATCCCAGAGTGTTGTTTGAATCTGGATACATTTCTGCTATGGCAACAACCCCCAAAGACCCGGCTGAAGGCTGATCCTGGGCTATGATCTCACTCTTTTTCCACGTGTTATTTATAAACATTTCAAGATGACAGTTGACGACAGGGTCATGAGCGGGAAGAAGCTGGTTGTTAAAGGAGTCTCAGAAACAGGAAAGACTAAAGTTCAGAGACCTTTTCCAGGTGTCTGATCTCTGGATCTCAGGCATAAAAGGCTGGATTAGCTAAGGACTGTTTTTTCCCAAAGAAGTGAGCAAACAAAGGTACTGAAGATATCTACAAAGCTCATGGAGTGCACAAATAAAGCAAATGTTCTCTGAGGATCTTAGATACATTTGATCTTAAAAATGAGTCACAAGGCTCCCTTTTACCCCACCCCGCTCCGCCGGTCGGGACGCGCGCGCGGTCCAGCCGGGCCTCACCCGGTGACTCTAGGTAAGCCCCGGCTGTGCCCGCCCACCAGGACCCCAGGTCAGACCACAGGGACCCGGCTCCGACTCCCGCCATCCAGCCGGAGCCGCGCGCAAGGCCCAGGGACGAGGAGGACCTCCCCCTGCGCCCGGGCCCCGCCCCAGCTGCCCTCGGGTTAAATAGCTCCATGCGGACGCGCCCATCCTCCCGTTCCACTGGTCAGGACGCCCGCGCGGTCAAGCCGGGCCTCACCCGTGACCTAGGTAAGCTCTGTCCCTGCCCACCCCCAGAACCACAGGCCAAATAATTCAGTTTAGTGAAATTGAAAGATCTTAAGAGTTAAAACGACAATGCCAAAGTCAAAGTGCAAATCCATGAGAAGCAACACTCAAGTAAACAAATTTCCCACTGAAGAAATTAATCCCATAATGTTAGACTCCAACCAGAACAAACCCGCGGAAAAAGGCCAAGAAAGCCTGACCCAGGATAACGACTTTCAAAATATGATCATTACCATGTTCAATACTATGAAAGAGGAAATCAGGGAGGAATTACATAATCGAATCAATCGCTTTGAAGAGGAACACAATAGACATTTGGAGGAGTTGAGAAAAACAGTGCAAGAAACAAAAACTGGCATAGAGCAGTTAAAACAGACTCAAGCAGAGTTTAAAACTTAGCTACAAGACAAGTTATCTTCAACCCAGAACTCTACAGAGAGTCTTATCAACAGAACTAACGAAGCAGAAAACAGAATTTCAGACCTTGAAGATAAAGTGGGAGTACTAACCAGCTCAATGGAAGAGGTTGTTAAAGCCAAAAAGATACTTGAGAGAAATATCCAAGAGGTATGGGACACCCTGAAGAAGCCTAACATGCGTATTCATGGAATACCAGAGCAAGAATCTCAAAATACCACCCCTGAGGAAATTTTTTAAACGATCATCAAGGAAAACTTTCCTCATCTAAAAAAAGAGAGGCCCATCCATATGGGCATTCCGCACCCCAAACAGATATGACCAAAACAGAAGCACCCCATGGCAAATAATAGTTAAAACACTCCATATTCAAGATAAAGAACTGGTGCTGAGAGCTTCAAGGGAGAAAAAACAAGTCATTTTTAAAGGTAAACCTATTAAAATAACAAATGACTTCTCAGTCGAAACAGTAAAAGCAAGAAGAGCTTGGAGAGACATACTTCAAGTATTGAATGAGCAAAAATGTCAACCCAGGCTGATTTACCCTGCAAAACTATCAGTCATGATCGAGGGAGAAAGAAAAACTTTCCAGCACAAAGACAACTTGAAGGGATACATGTCCACCAAACCAGGCCTTCAAAAAATGCTAGAAATGATACTCAAGCGTGAAGAAAAAAACAGGCATATCCAGGAGAACAGAAGGCAAATATAACACCATTAAAAGCGAAGCAATATACTTATAAAAACTACTAAACATAATAAATGTCTGGAATTAACAATAGTTTCTCCATTATAACACTAAATGTTAATGGACTTAATTCACCGATCAAGAGACACAGATTACAAACTTGGATTAAAAATCACAATCCATCAATCTGCTGCCAGCAGGAAACCCATCTCACCACAAAAGATAGGCACGCTCTAAAAATAAAAGGCTGGTCAACAATTCTACAAGCTAATGGAAGCAGAAAACAGGCAGGGGTAGCCATTATGTTATCAGACAAAGTGGACTTCAAACCAAAGAAAATTATAAGAGACACGGATGGATACTACATTTTAATCACAGGTACAATTCCCCAGGAAGACTTCACAATACTGAACATATATGCACCCAATACGGGCCCCTCCACATTCATTAAGAAAACCCTACAGTGTCTAAAGCAAAACTCAACCCCCAAATGATAATTCTTGGGGACTTCAACACCGCCCTCTCAACATGGGATAGATCAACAGGTCAAAAGCTTAACAGAGACACTTTGGAACTTAATCAAACCCTGAAAGAAATGGACCTTACAGATCTCTATCGAACTTTTCACCCACGTACCAAAGAATACACATTTTTCTCAGCAGCACACGGAATTTTCTCCAAAATAGATCACATATTGCGCCACAAAACGAATCTACACATATACAAAAAAGTTGAAATTCTAACCTGTGCCCTATCAGACCACCACGGCCTAAAGCTGGACATCCACAACACATCAAACAAGAGAAAATACACTAACTCCTGGAAACTTAACACTATGATGGTGAATGAGAACTGGATTCAGGAAGAAATTAAAAAGGAAATTCAAGATTTCCTGAAAGTGAATGATAACGAAAATACAACTTACCAAAATCTCTGGGACACAATGAAAGCTGTTCTAAGAGGTAAGTTCATAGCTCTTAATGCCTACATCAAAAAAATGGAAACATCAGAAATAAACAACTTAACAATACAGCTTAAAGCTTTAGAAAAACTAGAGAAATCTGATCCCAAAAATAGTAGAAGAGAGGAGATTAGCAAAATAAGGGGAGAAATATCTGAAATCGAGATTAAGAAAACGATAGAAAAAAATCAACCAGTCAAAAAGCTGGTTCTTTGAAAAAATCAATAAGATTGATACACCCCTAACTAAATTAACCAAAAGCAAGAGAGAGAAAACCCAAATTAACAAAATTAGAAATGAACATGGAGTTAATCACTACGGATACCCAAGAAATCCAGAGAATTATAGCATCATATTTCAAAAACTTATACTCTGTGAAGTTTGACAACACGAAAGAGATGGATGAATTTCTAAGTAAACACAACCTACCTAAATTGAATCAGGAAGTTGTGAATTATTTAAATAGTCCTATAACATACAAGGAAATTGAAGAAGTAATCTCGAATCTTCCCACCAAAAAATGTCCTGGGCCAGATGGATTCAGCACAGAATTCTACCAGACATTTAAGGAGTTAATAACACCAATACTCCTTAAACTGTTCCATCAAATAGCAAAGGAAGGAATACTACCAAATTCCTTCTATGAAGCTAATATCGTCTTAATCCCAAAACCTAATAAAGATTCACTTAAAAAAGAAAACTATAGGCCGATCTCTCTGATGAACACAGATGCAAAAATTCTCAACAAAGTCTTAGCAAATCGGATTTAAAAACATATCAAAAAAATCATTCACGGGGACCAAGTAGGTTTCATCCCTGGCACACAAGGTTGGTTCAACATACGCAAATCAATAAATGTAATTCATCATGTAAACCAGTCCAAAGTCCAAGACCACATGATACTCTCGATAGATGCAGAAAAAGCCTTTGACAAAATCCAACAGCCTTTTATGATCAAAACGCTAGAGACTGTAGGAATGAAAGGAACCTTTATCAATATAATAAAAGCTGCATACAACAAGCCCACAGCAAGGATTATGCTCAATGGGGAACAATTGGAAGCATTCTCACTTCGATCAGGAACTAGACAAGGCTGTCCACTCTCACCACTTCTATTCAATATTGTACTTGAAGTCTTAGCTGAAGCCATAAGACAAGAAAGGGACATAAGAGGGATTCAAATCGGCAAGGAAGAAGTCAAGCTATCCCTATTTGCAGATGACATGATCTTATACCTGAGGGATCCCAAAAACTCCACCAGGAAGCTCCTGGAACTAATTGAGAAGTTCAGCAGGGTGGCAGGATACAAAATAAATGTGCAAAAATCAGAGGCCTTCCTATATGCCCAGAATGAAAGAAGTGAAAAAGCCTTGAGAGAACCATCCCATTTACTATAGCCCCTAAAAAAATGAAATACCTTGGTATAAACCTAACCAAGGAGGTAAAAGACCTTTACAATGAAAACTTTAAAACCCTAAAGAAAGAAATTGCAGAAGACACCAGAAGGTGGAAAGACCTCCCTTGTTCCTGGATTGGCAGAATCAACATTGTAAAAATGACCATCCTACCAAAGGCAATATACAAATTCAATGCTATACCAATTAAAATCCCAAAGCAATTCTTTAAAGAAGTTGACCAAATAACCTCAAAATTCATATGGCGGCACAAAAGACCCAGGATAGCAAAGACAATCCTGAGTAACAAAAACACTGCTGGAGGTATTACCATACCAAACCTTAGTCTATACTACAAATCCATAGTTATAAAAACTGCCTGGTACTGGCTCCAAAATAGACACACAGATCAATGGATAAGGGTTGAAGACCCACAAAAATACAGCCATTTGGTCTTTGACAAAGGGGCCCAAAGAATCCAATGGAAAAAGAACAGCATCTTCAACAAATGGTGCTGGCAAAACTGGATCTCCACGTGCAGAAGATTAAAGCTGGACCCATACTTGTCACCATGTACAAGACTTAATTCCAAATGGATCAAGGACCTTGATTTAAGGCCAGAGACTTTAAAAACCATAGTTGAAAGGATAGGGAACTCCCTCGAGCTGATTGGGCTAGGCCAACATTTCCTAAACAGACATCCAATGGCACAGTCACTGCTACCAACTCTCAACAGTTGGGATCTTGTGAAATTAAAGAGCTTCTGTTCAGATAAAGAGATTGGAACACGAGCTCAAAGGCAACCCACAGAATGGGAGAAAATCTTCAGTAACCACATATCTGACAGAGTTCTACTGTCCAGAGTGCACAAAGAACTTAGAAAACTAAACTCCAAGGAAAACACTGGCCCAATTAAAAAATGGGCCCTGGAACTTAAAAGAAACTTTACCAGGGATGAAATTAAAATGTCTAACAAATATCTTAAAAAATGCTCCACTTCCTTAGCCATCAGGGAAATGCAAATCAAAACTTCCCTGAGATATCATCTCACCCCGGTCAGGATGGCAAAAATCCACAATACAAACAACGACAAATGCTGGAGAGGATGTGGAGAGAGGGGAACTCTCCTACATTGCTGGTGGGAATGCAGGCTCATACAGCCACTCTGGCGAGCTGTCTGGAGATTCTTAAAGAAATTAGAGATTGAAATGCCATATGCCCTGCTATCCCACTTTTGGGAATAACCCCCCCATGCAGCAGAGGTTCGCCTCGATAGCACAAGCTCGACCATGTTCATAGCAGCACTGTTTACAATAGCAAAGTCATGGAATCAACCTAAATGTCCAACAGTTGACGAGTGGATAAAGAAACTGAGGTAAATCTATACAATGGAGTACTACTCAGACATCAAAAATGATGAATTACTGGAATTTGCTGGGAAATGGATGTCATTAGAAACAATTATATTAAGTGAAGTATCCCAAACCCAGAAAATTAAGTGCTGTATGTACTCCCTAATAGGTGGCTCCTAGTACCAAGCTCACCCAGCCCACATTGAGACACCCAAAAGTAAACCTATGTAACACAGTAATTGCAAGGATTATGAACAAGAGAGATGGGGTAGGAGGGCCACACCAGAAACAAGGAGAGAGGGGACCATGTTACAGCAGAGAAAATAGACCTCCATCAAGGTCTGCAAGTAAGTAATGAGAAACCTGGTTAAGTTCACAGACGTTCTTTCCTGATCTCACCAGAAGGGGAGGGCATATAGTCTAGCATGCAAACCTCACTGAGGTTTCCTACTTTTATTACATCTACCCTTGAATGTGCTATTATAACAAGACTCCAGTTTAACAGCTTTTTGTCTCTGGCCAGGAGGTGACATACAGTGCCCAGCAGGATGGAGTGAAGGGCATTGCAGGAGCAGCAAAACTGCAAAAGAAAATCAAACCACAATCCAGAACTTCAGAGACTCTATATCAATCACATAAAACTAGGCCAGCCTAATCTCTCCCCATCCTGGAGCTCAGGGACATTTGCGGAAGAGGGGACGGTAAGATTGTAAGAGCAAAAGGATGGGAGGAACAACGATTTGCAAGATTCTCAACAATAGTTGGGGCCAAAGCAATCATAATGGGACTTTGCATGCCCTGCGCAATGTCCAGTGCACTGTTGCCCTCATAAAGTCTAGCATCTGTTAAGGGCACCGAGACCCCTGGAGGCAAGGGATTGACAGCCATAGTAGTGATCCTATGCTTAAGGGGAACAAGAGAAAGGTCTTATGGAAATGCCACTGGGTCCTTATATGTCATCAGAGAGGAGGACCCAGTGGAGAGTCAGGCGTACACAATAAAGGACTCTCTGGGAATTGGGGGGGAGGCACTGGGGGATGGGGAGGGAGAGGAGGGGGAGGAAGGGGTTCGGGGGGAGGAGGGGGAAGGGAGGGAACTGGTCAAAAAATTTTTAAATGTATAATTACATTTTTAATAAATAAAAAAAATGAGTCACAAGTGTAGGCATTTTTAATCCAAGTAATATTGTATGTCATAAGTTTGAGATACACAGTGTGCATGCCTCACATTCAGTTCAATGTTCTTTACATACTTGCCATATGATAGTTTTCATCTTAGCTTTGAATTTTATATAACAGCCTAGTAGAAACCCACAATGTTACTAATTGATGATACTCTATCCATTATCAATCTACAGTTAGAATGGTCTGCAATGATTGATAGCCCTTAACAACAAACTAGCAAATTCTATAAAATGAAAAAAAAAACCTTAACATATTTAAAAAATGGGGCTAGGGAAATAGTTCAGAGGTTAAAAGTTTTGCTTAGAAAGCAAAAAGGACTTGACTTCACATACCCAGTTCACACATTAATGAAACTCTGGACAGAAATGGCGATGGTCTGTATTTCCAGCCCTGGAAGGCAGAGTCTGGGAAACCACAGAGCAAAGCAATAAAGGGACAGAGCAATCCAGGACAATTCCTGATGTCACCCTTGGGCCTCCACAGGTACATACACCCTCAAGTGCATACACACACACACACACACACACACACACATGCACATGTGCACACACACACACAAAATAAATAAATGAACAAAATCCCATAATTACTACTATTAATTATAATTGCATGTCTTCATGTAACAGTGTACAATAAAAATTCCTTTATTGTCATTGTTTTCATAATAATCATAATTCTATAATATTACATCTAATTGAATTAAATCTAAGAAGTCAATTTTTATCAGACTTTTGCAATTTTACAATCAGTCCCATGGGTATTTATAGTAATATTTTTTATTATTATTATTTTTATTTTATTATTTTCTAATAAATTCCCACCAGTAGAATTAGCAAGTCAAAGGTTACAGCTTTAACTCTGAACATGGATGGCAAACCTTGCGGAAGGTACTCTGTGTAAGTTTTCTTCCCTTTGCTAAGAGCACTTTGCCTACATTCTATGTATGTGTCACCCGCTCAGCTATATACTTCCAGGAGAGGCTGCTCTATTTACACTTAGTCATAGTAATCCCATTCCCCTGGCCAGTGGTTAGTTCAAAAAACCGCGTGTGATCCGCGTCTATTCAACCTGAGGAGACAAGTCTGCAGGGATAATTTTAAGAATGATTTTTTTAGATTTTAAAAGCCAATGAAGGATGAGATGATCATTTTCTTATCGGTCTTGGTGGACACAGATGTGATCTATGGAACCACGGTAGGACCATAGTTCCTTTCGTCCTCATTTCTTCAATAATATTTGAAAGAAACAACCCAAGGGAAGAAGGGTATGTCTGGCTCAAGCATATCATGGTGGCAGGGCAGCTCTTGGCTGTTAGTGGGGGAAGCCTGAGGCGGCTTGTTCACACCTGAGTGGATCAGGAAGCAGAGACCAGATAGGAAGCAAAGTGAGGCTACAAACCTTGACGTCTTCAACCTACTTCTTCCAGCTAGGTCACTCTTCCCTGGAGGTTGCACCATCCCTCAAAACTGTTCCACTCACTGGGGATCAAGAATTTAAATCATGAACTGTTGTGGAGCATTTTACAACTAGACCATGGCAAATCATCTTTATGTGATGTAAAGTTAGCACACAGAATGGGGGGAAAGACGGAAAGATTCAGTCCTCGTAATTCATCAAACCACTAAACAAATGAATGCTTAATTCTCTCTACTTAAAGAAATCTTGGGATTTAAAATAATTTCTATTGATGTTAAAACAGGTGAATTGGGATTTCTCTCGTGTCTAAGAACTTTAAAAATGACTCATTAATTATATTGGGCCATACTTTTCATGTATTCATGCATGTGGGATGTGTGACTATATGCATGTGTGCGTGTGCATGGTGTGCCCCAGTGTGCACTGGAAGGTCAGAAGACAACTTTCTGTGTCAGTCCTTGCCTTTCTGCTGAGTTTGAAAAAAGCTTCTTCTCCACTGCTTGAACCAGACTAGCTGGCCTCCCAGCTTTGAGAGATTCTTGTACTGAACCTCTCCTTTCTCGTCAGGATTATAGACACGAGTATCATTGCCTCTAGCTTTTTGTGGGTATTGGGAGTCTGAACACAGGTCATCAGGCTTGCAAAGTATGGACTTTACCTGCTCTCCCTAACTCTGAGAAATAAGTTTTTGAAAGGTTGAAGCAATTCTTCTCTTATCAACAATGTATATGCTCCATCAGAAGACATGCAGGTATTGATACACACACACACACACACACACACACACACACACACACACACACACACACACATACATGTTGATGGGGTGTACATATATTTAAGTTTTGTTAAATTATCTAAGTCTAAAATGTTTCTTCTTTATCATTTGCCTGAATTACTGTGTGAGGTCACAGAGGCCCATGCCAATTGCAGAGCTGCAAGAGCAATGTTTCCTAACCTCAGGAAATAGGTTGCTTTGAATATGTTCCCTTGAGTTACAGATATTGTAAGCAATTTGCAAAGATTTGGGTGATCACATCAGAGGTTGATGACAGCTTGAAATAAGAACCTATTTTATTAAAAAATTCTTAGTACCTTGACCACAGTCCAACATTTGAACATTTTCTTATTTTATTCCCAATGCCCACAAGCTTTCCATAGGGTCATAGAGGAAAGAGAAGAAACCACAAACCCTTATCCTGTGGTGAACAGTGGTTGTGTAACAATATAGTTTAGGTTACTTTGGTAGTGACTATATTATGGAGAATAATTTAGGATGATAATTCAAAGAAATTTTCCAAAATATTTCTAACTGTTTCTGTTGAATTCAAAAATACTAATAAATAGAGGTAGCAAGTAAATATTCTTAAATGTGGCAAATAAATGTGACAGATTTTAAATAGCTTTTATGACTCACAAAACAAAGTAGAAAAATAAATGAAGAAAATTTTTTAGAATAATTTTGACCTTTATTCCTTATGGTCTCAAATACTTTCATTAATATTTTCAGAATACGAATAACATTTGAATAAAAGACAAACAGTGTAGCTAATAACTCCAAACCATATAATATAATAAGAGACAGACAGATCAGGAAATAGTTGATTTCTGGCCTTTCAGCCCCCTGCATTGAAAAAAAGAGAATTATCTTCTTAGATCATGCAAATAGTGCTTTCAACTTCTCTGCAACACTCAGGATTCGGTATCGCCCCACTTCCTGACTCTCTCTAAATCCAGTTAACCTGGCTTGAGGCTGCACAGCCCAGCTGGAGAGGATTATCCCACAGCCAGGAATATGGGGGGGGGTTGGGGGTGCTTACATGGTACCCTGCTAAGGCCCACTGGCCTTCCTCTTTGGCTAGGCGGATGCTAGCCAGTGGCTCCGCCCTTATCACCGCCGGGGGGCGTGGCTTTGCAGTCCTCCTCTCAAGCCGAGCTCAAGTTTGGATTTAGGGTGAGGGAATGTGCTACTTTCCCCATATTGACACATGAGCTGCCTTGGCACTCCAAGGACCACTCTGCTAGGACATCCCCTTCTTTATGAGGACCTCTTACAAGACAGCCCTCGGCCCTCATTTCGCACACCTCAGCACTGGATGTTTAGACAGACTGGGTGGAGACGCTCTGGAATCCATGCTTAAGAGTGTGGTAAGCTGCTCCAGCTGCCAGGCCTCCAGCTGCCTTCCTTCAAATTGCACACACACACACACGCACACACACACATGCACGCACACGCACGCACGCACACACATACTCAGGATAGGATCAGTCCAGTCTCTGCTTCAGACAGAGCAGCTGGAATGTCCCTGAGGAGATACAGAACATAAAAAACACAGAGGGAGCTGTTGACTTGCTCGAAGGATCCGGAGTGTCCAGATCTCAGAAATTCCAAAAGTCGGTTCAGGGGGCTGGAGAAGCCTCAGTGGTTAAAGGCCTTGTCCTTGTAAACAAAGGGACCTGAGTTCGAATTCCTAGGTCCTACATTAAAAAGGCTGGGCTGGTGTAGTGCTTGCCTGTAATTCCAGCCCTGGAAGCCAGAGCCTGGGAATCCCCAGAGCAAGCTGGCTGGCCGACCAGCCTCAATGGGAGTTCTCTGTGCTTCATTAGAGACCAGGCTTATAAGGTGACCGACTGATGGAGGACGATCCCCACTATCGATCTTGGGCCTCCACAGGCACGTACACTAACATGTACTTATATGCATACAACTACCCATGTGCGCCTGCATGCATGCAAGCACATGTACCCACACATGCATGCAGCCCATATACATACATACATACATACATACATACAGAAAGAAAGAAAGAAAGAAAGAAAGAAAGAAAGAAAGAAAGAAAGAAAGAAAGAAAGAAAGAAAGAAAGAAAGAAAGAAAGAAAGAAAGAAAGAAAGAAAGAAAGAAAGAAAAGAAAGAAATTCTGTTCAGATTCCTGCAAGCAAGAGGCTTTGTGACTACACTATGAGAACGGAGGATTTTAATGTTGAGCACTTCCTGGCAGGGCAGTAGGGACTAGCAGGGAGAATTAGGTAAGCTGTGTCTCTTCTTGCCTGAATAAGTGATCCATGAGCTATTTGCAGAGATTTACATCATCACACAAATTATGTGAAATAAACCCACCCATGCACTTTTCCTGAAGCAAATTAGGGTGAAAAGAGGCCTGTAATTTCCAACATATTCTCTCCTGTCCCTGTGAGGTACCACTACCCACTCTGTGCCCAAATCTGAGACTCATTCCTCTTTGAGAATTATTCGTTTTCTTTTGCATGCCCTATACAGTGGCTTATCAATTCCCCGTGTTCCTTTTCATTTAATACTTTTAAAACCTCCATCTCCCATACTTCATCTTATTCATCCATTCTTTCTTCTTTCAATCCCTAAGATGGTCTTCTAGCTAAGCTCCTTGTAGACCCTTCAGTCTGTTTTCTATATTTCTTTAAGGAGTTGCATAAGAACAGGGTTCCAAACTCATCTTTCTCTTTTCAGAGTCCATCTTTGAGTCATTCCTGTGGTCAGTTTTACAGATGCTGCTGTGGCAGCGATGGGGTACCAGGTGATCTGGCTCCTGACCACCCCTCCAGGCCCCACCCCTCCCCATTCTGCTCTCCTGCCATCTTCAATTACTCACAGCTGTCAAATGCACCAGGCGGTATCAGGTTTCCTTGTTTTGCAGCAGTTCACCCTTTCTAGAAAATGCCTCTGGCCAGGCCACTTTTTACCACATGCCTAAAAACTCAGTGTGGCCATTACCTCTTCCAGACTATGTCTGGTTATTAATTTTTTGTCATCGTGACAAAAATATCTAAGGCAAACAATTTAAAAGGAGGGAAGGTTTATTTTGACTCATGATTCCAGTCCATTATTGGTTGGTTCCATTACTGTGGGCTGTTAAGCAGAACACCATGGCAGGAGGGCAGGCTGGAGCCAAATTGTTCACTTGATGGCAGCCAGGAATCAGAGAAAGACAGCAAGGGAAGCTCTGGAAATTAGGTATCCCTTTCCAAGCCTATACTGCATGATCAACTGCCTCCAGTGGTCCCCAAGTCCTATTAGCCATTCAGCTATAAATTCGGTAGCAGATGTTGTATGACCAGCGGGCTTAAGGGAACAAGGGGATTTTATTCTTTCTTACGATTCTTGGTTACAGTTCTCAGTCTAGCTTGGCAGGAGAGCTCATACCAACACCAGAAGTAAAAGGAACTGGCCACGCCATATCCGTGAGGATTGCTGATCTCATCCACCACACAGCAAGAGTGCCAAGGTATGCCGAAGAATGCCAACTCACTGAGACACCGTCTCCTGTCTCATCTCCCTGCCCAGGGAAAAGCCCTGCCCACCATAGTCTGGGTCTCCAGCAAGACAATCAGATAATCTCGTGGAGTCTTGTTTAGGGTCTGTCTGCCTTAACTACTACTCCATAAATGTGTCCAGGCCTTAGTCGTCAATGGTCGAGTTGACACCTGTGTATCTAAAACTATCGCAGTGAGTTCATCCATGAATGAACTCAGCATCCTTAGGATCTCCAGTTGTCACCAGCTGGGATCAAGTCTTCAACACATGAGGTTTTGGGCCACATCTCAGATTCAAATGCAATGGCATCTTGAATGTCACCCTGTCACCTGAGCCACCAACAACTGCACTTGTCTTCAAAAGCGTCTTTTTATCCTATTAGATCACACACGGGGATTAGATTTCACTGCTTGGCGCATATTAATAATAACACTGACTATAACAATCACTTAGCATTTATGACATGGAAGTAATGACTGCAGAGCTGCCTCTTCCATTTAACTCAACCTACCAAGTTACTCGATTTAGCTCTCAGATCTTCCAAGGAAGCTACTGTTACCAATCTCACCTTGTATATGGGGAAAAACAGAGATGCAGAATGCTTAGGAAATTTGCCCCAGTTACACTGCTGCTTGAGTGGAAGAGCCAGGATTTGAATTCAGGCAGGCTGACCCCAGAGATGTTTTCTGTCATGCTGCTGGCTGTCTGCCCTGTCTGCTTGTTGAATATCTGCTCCTTAGAAATTAGATAGGTGTGAGGATTCTGTTCCCTATTCTTCTAGCTTATTTGCGCTCTTGGAGGAAGCAAAGTAGTTGCTAATAAACGTTGTCCTCTGAACAAATGGCCACCATTTTGTCCAACGCTATTATGATGGCACCTACTGACTGTTGATGCTTCTTCAGAGACAGAGGGGCTGGGAGGAGCTGGAATACATGTGGCTGCCCACATGCACTCACACAGTCCCTCTCATCCCTCTCGTGTACAGGGATGGGAGGGACTGGAAT
The DNA here is from genome assembly GCA_023101885.1 of Typhlomys cinereus. NCBI lineage: Eukaryota > Metazoa > Chordata > Mammalia > Rodentia > Platacanthomyidae > Typhlomys > Typhlomys cinereus. The sequence continues at coordinate 415,696 of JALPQD010000466.1, read as the reverse complement.
GCTTGCACGCCTGTTTGTACTTGCTTATGCCTGTTATGCATGTGACTACCCACATGTCCTCACCCTTGAGGTTGGGAGGGGCTCCAGGGTATATAAGCTGAGGAAGATTAGTTGAGTGGTTTCTATCTATGCAGCCATAGGGAAGGCGTCAGACATGCTGCAGTGGGCTGCTTTGGAATAGGTTCTGTGCCTGTAAGCAAGCCCAATATACTCATTGATTCATCAAGTTGTACTTTGAAGTAGTTGTTTCTTTGGTCTGTTCTGGAACTCCTGTCTAAGGTAGAAAGATGGTTGTGTGTGCTGTCTCCTCGGGTAAATATTCACATGACAGTATAGGGTCTGTTTGATGTGCAACTTTCTCCCCAAGAGTTGTGTCCACCATACGGTATGTAGCTTCCTCTGGTTTCTCACCTTTAGGATGGTTGGTGTTTTCTTTCATAGGAAATAATTTAACATTATTGTAATAATAACATTTGTAAAATATTTTCTGTATCCTATTTTGAAATTTGCCACTGATTAAAAAAAAGATTATTTGACCTTAGATACAAATATTTTAAATAAGAAGATAGGTGAGAATCCCTGATGCTTGCCTGAAAACTGTCACCTTTTCCTGCTAGGACCAGACAGAAGGCTGATTTAGTCTTTCTCTGACTAGCCTGGCCTGCCAATCCAGAGAAACCATACTTGACTCTCCCTCGGCCACCACCACAGTGGAAAGCGAACTAGGCTAGAAGTTGGAAGACCTTGGTCAGACCTTTAATAGTTATGTTATCTTGGGAAAACCATTTCATGTCCTTCCCTGCCTGTTAATGTCTACCCACTTTATTCAGACCCATGTGGATGTCACACTGGATTGGAATTATTTGCTTATCTGTCTGCTACAGACAGAGAAATTGCTACTAGATTGTTAATGTCTCAAGGGCAGAGGTAATGTTATAGTTTAGAGTCACTTAGTCCTAGAGCGTCTGTTACTAGCCCCTGTGTTTCTCTCAAGTTCTCCATGAATAGTTTCATCTCATCCTTAAAGCCATTTTATGATGAGTATGTGGGGCTAGAACCCACCTGAGTAAGCACACTGGACATTCTGCTCTCTTTCTACAGATGACGTGCTCTGCTTGGGACACTTCTTTCTTGCTCCCAGGGAATCTATAACAGCAAGCCATCCTTAGTCTTTGTTCTGCTGATCCGGCCCTTTTTTTGTGGATAATCTAGGGAAACATGTATTTCAGTTTTTCAGCGCAGAACCTAGATAGGAATTGACCTAGGAAGATGGTCAGATTCACCTGGGAGTAGAGAAAGCAGAGCCCACAGCATATGCATGTTGTACCTTCAAAGAGAGAAGGGAGGAAGACAGCTTTGGTGCGAGCAAGGGGAAGAATTCCTGCAGATGTGCCCTTTGACCCCCATTTCCTGCTCCTGGCCAATGCCTTGGAGATTAACTGCGGGGAGATGTCCCTCTTCTTGGGAGGCCAGAGACGTCTCTGTTGTGTGACGTGTCCAGGCAGGCATGCAGCAAACCCACACAGAAGCATGGGATTAGGGGAAGAAATCTGGGCAGACTCAAAAACCAGACCTTCTGCTCCCAGACCTTCTCCCAAGCTCGAGGTAAACATCTTCGCCTCTCTTCCTCTCCCTGCAAGCCTGTGGTTTATTTTTCACCACGTGCAGCCTATGATGGTTCCTGCTGCTATGGGGACATGAGTCGTCCTGAAGATGTAACTGCCCTCAGTAGCCCGAGCCTCAGGCTTAGAACTAGAAAAAGTGGGGCAATCCCCCTTCCTGGCAGGCAAGGAACCAAGCGCATGCGTGTGAGTGCACTCTGCAAGAGGCGTGGACTGAAAAGAATCTTCCTTCAGATCTGTCCTGAAAGTGATTTCATTGGTTAGGGGTCCAACCTGGGTCAACTCTCTCCTCCAGAAATTTCAGACATGCAGGGAAACTGATTTGAAACCCCCTCCTTCTTCTCCTTAGCTTACCCGTAATGCGCAGAATCTGGGTGACTTTTCACCAACCCAGTCCCAGGTGCTACGTTCACCTTCCAGGAAGAGGCCCCCAGAAATCCTAGCAAGTGATTCCCAGCTCTGGCAGACACAGTGGCATCATTCAGACGCTAGCAAAGGGGAATTGGCAGAGCATGAATAAGGGCAGAAGGTAATTGAAGAGCTGGGGCTGGTTTAAAGGCAGGACAGAGCCCAGCTCCGCGAGCTGAGTTGGAAGCAAGCTGCAGGACGCGCCAGATGTCATAAAGAGCTGCTGAGCTAGTTGGACTTTCTGGTGCTTAGGAGCAAATCAATCAGCCGGACGGCCACTGCAGCTCTGCCACACACCCGGAGCTAATGTGAGCCACCCTGCACGCCCTCCCTGCAGCACACCGGTGCCACCGCCAGAGTCAGTAGTGGGAGCAGAGGAGCCCGCAGAGCCGATGCCCGGTGCCAGGGGCGAGAGACAAAGGGACTTCTTCTTTAGCCCCCGGAGAATGCAGTTCTCAACAGCTGTGCTCCCCTCCCGCAACCACTGGCTGTGTCGGTGGCTGTGACACGGAAGAGCTGTTCCTTCAGATACATGCAAGGCGGAGCTGCGCTGAAAGTTAGAGCCAACGAGCAAAATGTTCTCCTTTATCTCAGGAGAACATGGGAAAGGAAAGCTGGAAGGACCTTGAGGAAATGAAGGAAGCTGTGCTCCCTTAGCAATTATTATTATCATATTTAGGAGACCTATCACAGTGTGTGATAGTAAAAAGAATAGCGATCATTTATTGAGACTTTACTATGAGCTTAACCTATGCTAGTTCACTTCATCCAGATTCAGAAAGGTTAAGTGACTTTCTTAAAGACGTGTGTACCGAGCTAGGGAGTTTGTTCTGTCTGCGAAGGGCTTGCCTTGCGATCATCCGACCTGAGTAGGATCCCGAGATCCACATGAAAAAGTCAAGGGTAGAACCACTTGCTTCTTATCTCATTGCTGGGGAGACCCCGGGGAAAGCTTGTCGGTCCCTGAATCTCACTGGTCAGACAGACCAGCAGAATCAATGAATTCCAGGTCAGCAAGAGCTCTGTCTCAGAAAACACAGTAGACTGCACTTGAAGGAACATCACTTGATGCTGACCTCTGACCAACACATATACACACGTGTACTTGCTCACCTGTATGTCCACACACTTGAACATGCACACACATACAGACATGTACACACCAAATGAAGATATATACATATTTGAATATACCTTCATGCATAAATGCATGTTCATGACCGTATGTAGGCAGGAATGTGACTGTTGAGTGGAAACTGGCTTCCAAATCCAATTCTTCCTGGTTTCAAAATTCAGATCTCATCCATTAGATCACTACACCTCTCACTCTCAAAGCGGTTACTTTATGAGAATTTCTGGATTAATAAATGGTGGTGTCGCTGGTCAAGAAAATACAATTAATCAAAGTCATACAGTTAGGAGGTTTTAAAAAAAGAGAACTATTCCTGGGAATTAGAGAGAGGGACATACATTGGACATATGGTCACAGATTGGAGTTTTCCGTTTTCTCTCTGTGTATTCGCCCTGGCAAAGAGCTAATAAGGAAAACATATTGCGGAAAGAAGTCTTCTCTTTTCTCTGAGCACATGATGCAGATTTCTGGTAGCAAGCAGAGTTTGCTGAAAACAAACTGCTACATGATAATGGACAGACTCAGCCCTGCTCACCCTAACGGGAGAAGCAGCTGAGAGATTCCCAGGCGCATATTTTGGATGAATGGCATCAGGAGAAAGGAGGGAGTAGATGGCTGCCGCGGCAACCTGTGGGTTTATCAGATGTCCCTTCCCTTCCACCAGTCTCCAATCACGGCTCTCATGGACTGGTTTGAGACTTTTTTTTTATAGACACAGATGATCATACATACCATCTGCATAAGGATAGAGGCACCACGATCACAGGTTTTATAACAAAGCTTCCAGCATGAACATTTCCCATCGAGCCCTGGGGAAGGGAAATCACCTCTGAATGCTGAGGGAAAAACCTGTTCCTAACAATGGAACAGCTCCAGTCTCCCGTGGTCCTTGGGACCCTCTTGCTTTCATCTATTTAAATCTAGGTAAGAGATTGGAAGGCACAACTGCTCAGGGTAGCTTGGGCTGCATGGTGGCTTTTGACAAACAGCCTAACAGAAGTCAGCGCAGAGCTTGCAGCCTCTTTGGTATTGCTCGCCCACACAAAGGCACACCAAGCAGCTGGAGTCTGCTAGATCGGCATGCTGACTCTTCTACTGAGCCGTGCACAGGCTTCGCACACTTCTCTCCTTGACTACTCCCTGATTCCAAAGACCCCCTTTGTCTTGGAACCAGAGCACCGCAAAGCCCTTTGTGTCGTCTTTTGCAAGTAGTTATTTTCTTAAAAATCATTCTGAAGTATCTCAAGGTTTATGCTTCATGTAGTTACAAAAAGTGAATCTGAATGCATTAAAAGTTCTTTCTTTCTTTGTGTGTACTTGAATGCAAGTGCCTATGGAAGTCCGAAGGTAACACTGGAAATTATTCTAGATTGTTCTTTCACCTTATTGCTTTGCTTTGGGGTTTTCCAGGCTCCACCTTTGAGAGGCCAAGATTGCAGACTGTCACCATATCCACCTGGCATTTTTATGTGGGCTGGTGATCTGAACTCAGGTCCTTTTGCTTGTGAGGCAAAGACTTAAGCCCACCGAACCATCTCCCAGCCCATGTTTTTTTTCTTTTTAAACGACCCCGTTCAATTCTGCTTTCCTGCATATTACAGAGAAATTCAACTCTACCATACATACCCAAGACTGGGACACATACATTTATACAAAAACTCATACACAAATACCCCTATCATTATTCCTAACCACCCCAGATAGACGACAAAGCAAATGTCCCACCAGGATGATGACATAACATAATGAGACATTGTCACACAGCAAGCTATTATCAGCCATAAAGAGGAATGAGGCATTAATGCACAGTCCATATATGAACCTTGGAGACACAGGCCACTGAAAGAAGCCACTTTTGGCAGGATATCATGTACATGGAATATCTAGAATGGGGAGACTAGACACTGCCTAGACCTGCAGGGGAAGGAGAACTGGGAAGTGACTGCACACAGGGACAGGGCTTCTTTTCAGAATGATAGACAGATCCTGGAATTGGTATCTACAGTCGTAAGACCTTGAGAACAACTGAAATTTCTGAGTTTGACCCTTCAAATGGAGGAAATTTGCTGGCATGTGTACATCTTAGTATTTTGAAAATATCTTGTCTTTGAAATTTGAATGCATCTTCTAGCCACAATGAAGTGCAGCCTGTGACTGTAGGTTCACAACCTTGTGGTTCAACGAGGCAGCGTGGTGTTGAGCCTTTGAATGGAAGAACATGCCCTAGAGCCAGGTTGGTGGGCTCAAACCCCAGTTGCACAACCAAGCCATCTAAATTCCCATGGATCTCCTTCCTTATCAACAAGATAACTATTGCTCAAGGGTTACCATTGGCAATTAAGTTAGCTACTATATGCTCATACTAGCTAACCCAATAGTGGGGATTCTTTTTCTGCCATCATGATAATCATCATTTTTGAATGGCATAGTGGAAACAGCAGGGTATCTTCCAATTTACTTTCTTCCGAGGTACTTCCAACATAAATTATGCAGTCAGCATGTGTTTCTTAGTTATTCATCAATGACCACATGTGTCTAATTGCTCTTCTGAGCCACATTTTTGTAAGGTGGTTATGAGCAAGACTCAGCATCCCTGTTTCTGCTTGATCTCCCATCCCTGCGCATCAGCCCTTGACCAGTATTTCACACGCGCCAGTTGACTGTGTCCCAGGGTTACTGAGTCTGTCACAGGACTCTTGTGGGATGCTGTGTGTTCCTCCTACAGACCACAGGAATACTGGCAGTCCAACAGTGGAACAAATTCCAGGAATTTATGCTTTCCTTAGAATTGTGTCTTGAGAGTACTTTGAAATGTTTGGCCACCAACACTAAAGCAGAAATTTACACATTGTTCTGTATTCAAAGAGCTCCTTCCTTGGTGGTAACCAGGGATGAGGTGGTTCGTGATACTAGTTAAATCAGTTATTATTTGGTGCTGAAGGTCTTTCACTATGACCAAGGTACAAACAATAATGTGATATGGAGAATGGCAACACTTTCCTATGAAAATGCAAACTTTCTATGAACTTTGAAGCAAAACCATGAAACTTGCATTTACTATTCCACAAAATTCTATAACCTAGTGGTCTTGAAAATGCAGGACAACTGTGCTGACCCCTGACCTCTGACCTCTGACCATGCTAGGCTTACATGCTAACATGGGCTTAGGTTGAATTCTGTAGAAGTAACTTCATTTTCTCCCTTATCTCTCTGTTTAACAAGGTTGCCCCAGCTACTGGTTTTTGTAATAATCAGGTCTGCTTACATGGGAAATACCATGATGGGGTTATCTTGTGGTGGCTGCTTGGTGCTTTGGTGGGTCTTAGACTGTTGGTGAGGGTCTTCCTACAGATTCTTAAAACATAGTATAACAGTTATACTTAACTGCTGCTGTGAGAAACACCCCAAGTCAAACAACTTAAGAGAGAAAGGGACATTTATTCAGCTTACAATTCCAGAGGAGAGAAACAGTCTTTCATGGTAGAGGCAGCACGGCTGTTGGCTGAAGCTGGAGACAGGCTAAGTCACTGCAAACATCCAGGGGGCTCAGAGATGCAGAGAATATCTCTTCTTGTAAGTCATCTGTTGTATGATTCCTTTTATCTGGTCTGCTGCTGGGAGATTCCAACCAGATCTGGGGTGGTCTTTGTTTTGATCTGGATAATCCCTTCAGGTAGTCTGACAGCTGATCTTAGTTAATGCCAAGTTGATACCCAAGATTAACTATCACACATGGATTGAGGGTTGGGGAGCTGGCTCAGAGGTTAAACCTTTGCCTCCCAAACAAAAGAACCCGAATTCAGATTCCCAAATCCCACATAAAAATGCCAGGTAAATATGGCCATAGCCTACAATTTTGGTCTTGGAAGGGGGTGTCTGATAAACCCCAGAGTAAGGAAATAAGAAGGTAGAGCAATCCAGGATGATTCCCAAAGTCACCCTTATGTTTTTGTAGCCACACACACACACACACACACCATATCAAGAAAAAAATGGCATGAAATTTTTCCACCCCAAGATTAGGAGACTGTTGAAAAAGTCCTGCCCCAGAACTGAAGGGCAAACTTGTTTAGAGTTCCCCAAATCATTGTGGAGATGCCCTCGCTTGGCCTTATGTCTCAGACTTCTTATTCTCTGTGGTGATTAAGCCACAGTGCTGAGAGAATGGAGGGTCATGCATGGTGCAGTAGGGGAGGGTCGAGCCAGTGAGGAGACAGTTTTAGGATGTGTTCTGTAATTTTGACGGGAAGCCCCAGCAAGAGATAATGAAAATTTATCTCTCTGCTTCCATAGACATTGCTGCTTTTCGGCTTGGTGGCCCTAATTAGCAGTAACTAATTAACGCTCAAGTATCTCGGTGGGGATTGGAAGTCAGGAAATAGAACTGCAGAACAAAGTGGTGGTCTCTGGTCCAGGAGCTGAGATGGGGTTATGTCCCAAGGTCTCCTGGCTTCCTCCTGCTTCTTGTAAGGCAGCATCCCAACTTCCTGTTTGGAAACCTTGGTACAAGCCTCCTCCCCCACCAGGTCTTTGCAGTGAAATTGTGTTGTGGTGCAGGGGAGGGGAGAGGGTCGGCTGATTTTCTACTTCTCTCTGTTCTCATGTCAAGCCAGGAGCACAAGTGTTCCAGAACTACTTGGAAAAACATCCTATTGCTCAGAAACCAAGAGCACATTTAGGGTGCCAGCCTTTTCTTCTTTGTTTATTTTCAGGGTCGTGATAAAAGCACGGAAAAGAAAAATCAGGGAAAACCAGGGAATTTCAATAACATTTCAATGCATCTGCAAAGGGCAAACCGTTTGGAGTTTCTCTCGCCCCAACTCGTCTTGGAAATTCACCCCAGCAGGAAGCACAACTATTTTGTCTTGGCAAAGTGAACCAAACAGCACACACCTGCAACTGGGCCTCCCTGACGCGAATAGCTGTGGCCAGAGGGTCAGTCTGTTCTCAGCTTTTTATCCAGAAACCACATTCTGCACATGGAGAGCAAAACCACTGTTGGATTAAAGGAAATCCTTGCCATAGAGACTAAGCACACAACTTTAATTAACTCGTCATTTTCTAATTAGCATCCCCAGAGGCCTGAGCATGGGCAGCTTATGTTGCAGAATGTGCCATTCAGCTTTTCCAAACAGTCTTGTCAAATAAAGTTCTGTTTTCATAAATGTTCACTGGAGAAAGTTTGATTGTATATGTATATACATATATATACATATATATACACACACACGCACATACACCTACATGTGTGTCTGTGTGTGTATGTATTTAAACTACTTAATGCATATTGAGAGAGAGAGAGAGAGAGGACCACCTGTGAGGAAGTCATCATTCACACAAACTTATTGAATACTTGTATTTGTTGCCAGACTTTAAGCATCTTTTAACATTTACATTTTTTGTCAGTTAAGACAATATCCTATGACGGGATATTGAGTGTATTTGCATTGTGTGAGCATTTTACCATTTTAATTGTGTTATTATTGCTTGTATATGTGGGCACACATGTGCCACAGCACGTACATGGAGGTTAGAGGACAATTTGGTCAAGTCTGTTTCCTCTTTTCACCTCCTTTCTGGGATACGCTCAGGTTGTCAGCTTCCATGGAAAGTACCTGGAGCTGCTGAGCTGTCTCACAAATTCCGTGTCAAATTAAAAAAAAACCAGTGGCAGATAATTTTTGCACGTTGCACAGGCAGGAATGCTGGAATTTCCTTGACTGTTATGTTTGTATTACAGGTCAACTTCAGAACTATTTGAAGTCCCTAAAATTCTTTACATCATCTCATTAGTGTGGCTTAATGAAACCAGGATTTAATGTGTAGTCTTCATTTTCATCATCAAAAGAATACGAAGGGTCACAAGACAAATGCATTTCTTTCAATAACATCATGTTATATTATCTAGTATTTTTAAATGCAAAGAAGATACATGATAGCCTTCTCACTTTTAAAAAGTCAAAAAAAGAAAGAAATTTTCTATGTCAATAAATTCCCTCTAAGAGGATATTTCTGAGAGAATAATTCCTCTCCTAGAGGTCATTTAAAAATTTCTACTGTGATAAAAAAGCAAAATTATGGCTTTTCTAGTACCAGGTTGGAATGTGAGAGCAAAGATATTCATGCTCCAAGTCTGCTGGCTTCTGCCAAGTTGCCCTTCCATAAGACTGCACCAGTTTGCACTTCTATTACCAGTGAATGGAAAATTCTGTTTTCTCACACTGAATGCTATGAAAATTCACAGTATTTGTATTTTCTGGCGAAAAACATAATTGCAATGCTATTTGAATTTGTATTTCCCTAATTTCAAGAGAAGTGGAATGTATTTCCCAATATTTGTTACAGTGTACGTTTCTTTTGTGAACTGCCTCTTTGTATTTATTTGTTAATTTTGGATTGTGTCTATCTTATTTCATCTCTGTATGTTACACGTAGCATGCCTTTGCCTGTGTTTACTTTGCAGCATGCTCTCCCAAGAGCCTCCTTCCATTTTAGCATTATTTTATTAACTTTCTGAGACTATTTAATTCAGGTGGTGATCATAAAATTCCCTTTTAACTTTGTATTTTCTTCCAGTTTTCCATAACATTATATATAACTGTTGAAAATATTTAATATTAGAATGCTTAAGCTTTTTGTTAAAATTATAAATATTTCAACTACTTAATATTAAAATTTACAACTTTCCATCCTTGTGGGTTTTACGTTTTACCTACAGGAATATCTCTTTAGGACTAACATGTAAGTCTGTTCTTTCCTGCTGAGTATTCAGTTATAGTTCCAATGAATGCATATACCAGTGGGCTTAGTTGCTGTACCAGGAAGATTCCCCCTCCTCCCCTGCAGCTTGCCCACAATGACAAGGACTCCTGTAGTAGTGTGGGAGGAAGCAATCAGAGCATCAAACCTCTGTTTGCTCAGTGTTGTTTCTCTATCCTAGAAGTCTCAGTCTTCCATCCAGCTCAAAAGAAGATGGATGCCTGGTCCAATGTCTGCCATCTTTTCTGGTTCCAATACTCAAAAAGAAGACACATGAAATGGAGAGTTTCTGCTTTTCTTTGAAGAGCACTGGTCAAAAGTTATACCCATCCCTTGTGTTCATACCCCACTGGAAGAACAAAGCTCAAAAGAACAACAACAACAAACACAAGAATTTGGCTTCATGATCATCACTGTGCAAGAGGGACAAAGGAAAGCAGTGTCTTGATAAACAATAAGTGCAACTCTAACCTCATGGCAGGCTATAAATCATCTGGGCATGGACAACAGGGAGGACAGATATTGGGAAAATTAAAAGATACCATTCACAATGTGCATTTGAAGGGATTCTTCTAACTGTCGTGCAAAGAGAATTCTTGCAGAAAACAGGTGCTTAAAATTTACTATTTGCATTTTTGAGCATTTGCTGAGATTGCCATAATTTTCATTCTCAAATTCTGTCAATGATGGAGAGTTATGGAGGCAGGAAAACTGGGAAGTAAGCAACCCTCCTATTTTTTGAAAAGATGTTATTAGATAATGACAATTAGAATTTGATATTCTTTTTTTAAAAATCAAATTCCTTCCCCTATGTAGAGCAGCTACTTAAATATGAATTCTTATTCAATTGATATTACTTGCTTATAGTTTGGTAGAAAAAAATCTTGAATATCGCTGAAGCTGGTACCGTATCACATAGATAACTTTGTCTGTTATTCCCTCCCCCCTTTTGCCCAATGGATCATTAACATTTTATATCATTTTGGTTAATTAGATAATTGATATAATATACTGTATGAGTATATTATACCTTTAGAAAGAGCACCCATTTCTTATATTAATCCACCAATGTATATGCATTTGTAGGATTAATATTTAATCTTTCAACATGTTTAGGATAAATTGGGTGCCTGGGTGAAATGGATTCCAACTTGATTTTTCCCCCAAATGACTCAAATAGCATTTGTTTAAAAAAATTATTCTCAACCACATTAAATTTCCTCATCTAATTTATTTATTTTATACATTCTTTTATTTTCTATTCACTGTGTGTTGTATATGGATGCGCATGTGTGTGCTGAGGCCAGAATACACACTTAGACTTTTGAGGTAGGATCTCTAACTAAACCTGGAGGCTACCATTTGGGGGCTAAGCTGGTTGGCCAGCAAGCTCAGCAATCCTCCAGTCTCCCACTCCCACATTCACCCACTTCTGAGGTTGCAGGCACCTACAGCCATGCAGGTGGGTACCTAGGATCTGAATGAAGGTCCTCGTGTTTGCATAGCCAATGCTCCTAGCCAGAAAGCCTTTTATCTCCTCAGATGATTCCCTCTTTTAATTTACACTTATTTCTTACATCCTCATTCAGTTTATACAAGGAGAGATTCTGCAACCTGATGCATGCCTCTCTGTGTTGTAGAACTCAAGCTACATGTGTAGCACCCTTACTTTAGAGTTTCATTGCATGCACACTTTATAATCTGGAGGTATTGTCACTCTGGTAGTTGACTCTGAAAAAGCTTCCTGGCTACAAAGAAGTTCATTTTCTGAGATGAACTTCTGGATAAGTTGGTCAGTGAAAACATTCCAAGAACCAATTCTAACTGCATAAAAATTATACTTTCATTTGCATAAACTGCTATTTTTATAATGTTAATTAGATGCTCCAGTGGAGGAATAAGGATGTCTCCCTGTCTGGTTAGGTCTATGCTATTTCTCAATACCTCTAATTTTCCTTAAATATGATCTGCATGTTTTTATTAATTTATCTTCCAGGTTTTGTACATATGTTCATACGGATACATACATACTTCAAGTAAGTGCAGGACTCTTTCCTTACATTTAATTGGGATATTTGAAACTTCTTATGTAAGTTGCTGATTTTGAATATTTGGGGACCAGCTCCTCTCCTGAGGCATTTATGAATCTTCTTGAGATTTCCAAGTAGGCAGCACCATTTTTTTTTGGCATTGTAGATTTTAAATCCTCTATTTTCTTTCTTTTTTTTATTTCCACTCATACAAACTTAACAGGTATACTGGTCCCCTCCCTCCCTCCAACCTCCCACCGCCCTGTGCCCCCCTCCCCTTCCCCTTCCTCCCCATCCCCCAGTGCCTCTCCCTCCCATCCCCGGAGCATCCTTTAATGTGCATGCCAAACTCTCCTCTGGGTCCTTCTCTCCGATGAGGTGCAAGGACCCAGTGGCATTTCCCAGAACCCTTTCCTGTGTCCTAAATCCTCTATTTTCTTGAACATGCTAGTCTTGCTCAGTTTATCAATTCTGCTTAGTTGAAGCAGGAAATTTCACTCATGGGACCAAAGTGTGGAGAAAGATCCAATGTGATGGAGAATGAGGGAGGCATCTTAAGATGCCACATTTAAGGGGATCCAGCAACTTCACGGTCACGTTCAATTATGCTTATATGAAGTGGTTTAAAAAAACAGCACACACCAAAATGAACGAATATAAAGGAACACAAAAAGTCCATGATGGATAAAATGTCAAATATTTAAGTAGTAGTAAGAACAGTAAGAAGTATCCAAACTAATGAACCAAATTATGGATAGATGTTAATGGCAGCTCTCAAGGATAACTTACCTTGGCTGCTCATGGCACGAACCCTCTTTGAGAAAGCAATGGGCATCCTTAGCCAAGCACTGTGATTGGTCATCTAGGACACACGTGACCAGGAAACCTGCTTTCTGGAAGGAAATTGAAGCATAGTTAACCAAAGTGAAATTGTCTTGTGTAATAGGTACAGCATTCTACTTACCTTCCACTAAAGCCATCATCCTTCGCATATCAGGGCTGCCCACCCAAGGTACATGCTCACAAACCACAATCCTCACTTCTGACTTTATCTTCTCCAGAATGCTGTCACTGTGATCTGGAAAGATCATACAAGGTACTAATGAAGGATAATTTATTTACTCGTGTGTGTGTGTGTGTGTGTGTGTGTGTGAGAGAGAGAGAGAGAGAGAGAGAGAGAGAGAGAGAGAAGAGAGAGAGAGAGAGAGAGAGAGAGAGAGAGAGAGAGAACTGTGTGTCCCTGTGGAGGACCAAGGGTAACTTTGAGAATCATCCTTCTACTTCCTTCTTGCTTCGCTCTGGGATTTCCCAGACTCCCCCCCCCCAGAGCCGGAAGTACCGGCCGCCACCACTGCCACCGTTTCTACTTGGCGTTTTTTACGTGGGACCTGGAATCTGAACTGAGGACCTTCTGCTTGCGAGGCAGAGCCATAAGCCCCACTAATGAAGAACTTTTAACATCTCCAAAGAACACTTTATAGTGTTGGAATCATACTCCATTAGTGAAGCACTTAGTCTGTCATTTGTTTTAACCATACGTGTGGTTAATGTGTGTGGGCAGCATACGTGTGCATGCTGCTATGTGTGCATATGTTTGCAGAAGCTTAAAGTTAATACTGTGTGTTTTCTTTATTCATTCTCCACTTTTATTATTAAGACAGGATCTCTCAATTGAACTCAGAGCTTTCCAATGCACCAGGTTTGCCAGCCAGTTCACCTTGGGGACTCACTCCCCCTCTCTGCCTCCAAATGCTGGGATTACAGGTAACATTCAGGCCTCTCTGTTCCTCTTGCTTGTAGGACAAACACAATCCATCTCCCCAGCTCTACCAATCATTCCTGAAGGATTAGGGTTCAACTGCTGCCACCAAAATTAGGAGAGAAAAGAAGAAAGGAGGGAGGGAGGAGGGAGGGAGAGGAGAGGAGAGAGGAGGAAGAAGGAAGGAAGGACGGATGGAAGGAGGGAGGGAGGGAGTGTAGGTAAGAAGGAGGAGGAGGGAAGGAGGAGGAATGAAGAGGGAAGGAAGGGGAAGGGAAAGGGTAGGAGGAAGAGAAGGGAGGGAGAGAAGGAAGGAGGAAGGGGAGGAAGGATAGAAGAAAGGGAAGAAGGAAGAAAGGGAGGAAGGGGATGAAGAAGAGAAGGGAGGAAAGAAGGAAGAAAAGGAGGAAGGAAGGAAGGAAGGGGGAAGGGAAGGAAGGAAGTAAAGAAAAGGGGAAGGGAAGGAAGGAAGGGAGGGAAGGAAGGAAGGAAAGAAGGAAGAAAGGACAGGAGAAAGGGAAGGAGGAAGGGAATGAAGGAAGGAAGGAGGAAGGAAAGGAAGGAAAGAAGGAAGGAAGGAGGAAGGAAGGAGGGAGAGAAAACAGGGTGAGAGAGAAAGCAGGAGGGAAAAGGAGAGGGAGGGAAGAGAGAGAGAGAGGAAAAGAAAGAGGAAGGGAATGAAGGAGGAAAAGAAGGAAGGAGGAAGAAAAGGAGGTAAGAGGTGAGGGAGGGAATAAGAGAAGGAAGGAAATAAGGAAGGAGGAAGGAGGAAGGGAGGAGGAAGGGAGGAGGAAGGGAGGAGGAAGAGAGGAGGGAAAGAGGAAAAGAAAGAGGAAGGGAATGAAGGAGGAAAAGAAGGAAGGAGGAAGAGAAGGAGGTAGGAGATGAGGGAGGGAATAAGAGAAGGAAAGAAGGGGGAAGGGAAGGAAGGTCCTGCTTGGATGAATTCTTGGTGTGTGTTTGGGGGAGTGGATCTCACAAGAAGGTCAGACTCTTTTCCTTCCTGAATTGATTATTTTGTTCCAAGAAAAACTGGGCTTTTGTTTCTCATTTTAGTTTCACAGATCTTGCTTGTGCAGTTTGAATTCCTCCCCCAAAAATTGACTTGCAAGCAGTAAATATCCTCAAAGACATTTTAAAGGAAATTGAAGTGAATTTTATTTAATATAATTATGAATAAGGTAGGTGTGTGTCCACTAAGCTTCTCTGCCTTTTGTTTCTTTTATCTATTTCATTACAGCCTTCTTTGGGCTCACACAAATTTTTTTTGTATATCATATTGATGCTCTTATTTCTCTTGCTACATATTTTAAATTTATTATTTTCTTAGTGGTTGCCTGAGCAAATAAATTCACAACTGAATTCATGCCTGAGTTGATGCTTGCTTCAACAAAACTTTTCTTAGAACTCAGCTGTGAATCTCATCAAGGGTCTCTGGTCTCTGGGGAATTGCTTTGCCCTTGTTTGTCTCCAGGCTCTCTGTGTCTGACCCTTTGGACAGTTTAACTTAAAGTTATCTACGTATGACTCTCTTTGGGTTTGTCCAGCTCCAGGTTTGCAAAATGTCATGAATGTATATACACTCATACGATTCTTTGAAATAGGAAACTTTGAGCCACTTTTCTATACATTTTCTCTACTTCTATCTTTTGAGGGTCCCTGCTAGGTGATGTTGCTGTATTTGATGACATCTCACAGGTCTCTGGGTTGCTGTTCATTCTTTCTTTATTCCATTTCTTCTTCCTGTTCCGTAGACTGAATGCTCTGAATTATTTACCTTCCAGTTTGCTGACTCAGCTCAGCTTTTCTGACAGTTCAGCTTTTACTTCAGTGAATGATCTTGTTTCTATGATTTCTCTTTGATGACTCTAATACCATTGTTCATATTCTTTACTTGATGAGACATTGCAATGGTTAGTCTCGAGTATGATCCTGACTTCTAGAAGTTGTACACACTTGTGAGGAATGATCTAATAACTAGGGCAGGACTCTGGGTAAGCCTATAGAAGATTGTCTTGATTTCATAATTAATGTGGTAAGTCTCACATCTTAGTGGGTGGGACCATTCCCTGGGCAGAGGATAAAGATGAAGAGAGCTGGTTGAGAAGTGTGCGGCATCAGTCCTGTCATCAGCTGTCACTGTGATCTCATCCATTTCCTTGGCTCCTGATGCTATGTCTATTTTGTGATGACGGACTGGAACCCAGAATTATGAACTGGACTAAAACCCCTTGTTCCTCTAGGTTGTATGGACCACGTAGTTACTGTCGCAATGAGTCATGAGACTGAAATAGACATTATAATTGTACCTTTTTTCTTTTCTTTAGACATGGAAGGCTGAGTGTGGTAGTGTACTCTGTAATGACGATATGTGGGAGGTGGCAGCTGCACAGCGAGTTCAAGGCTTGCCTGGGCTAAGAGCCTGTCTCAGTCCTCTCCCCCAGCATAAGGCCCATATGTCTCTCCATTTCTTTGTGTGCTTTGCAATTTGGGGTGTGAGGATGGAAAATGAAAACTTCACGCTTTCTATTTCAGGAGTACTGAAGTATAGTTGACACACAAGAATTAAATATATTTAGCAAACATGATTCTGTCTATATGTATGCATTGTGAATGGTCACTACAATCAATGTAAATAGCACATCCAGTTCTTTACATAGTTATTTGTATAAGCATGATTGAAAACATTTAAGAGTTTGCTGTCCTTGAAAATTTGAATCATATAATGCAATATTATTAACTATGACCATCATGTTGGCATTAGATCTCCACGGACATTATTATCTCTCCATAATATATGCATGTGTGCATATGCGTGTGTGTATGTATATATATATAGAAAATTTATTTATGTGCTATCTATCTATAGTTATCTGTATCTATCTATTTATAGTTATCTCTATCTATCTAGATAGATAGATAAGTAGATAGATAGATAGAGAGATAGAGTTCGTTAGGCAGAAGAGACCTCTGGACAAGCTTGCAGAAGACTGTCTTGATTGCATAATTGATGTGGTAGGCCCCAGCCCATATGTCCATATACTCAGTGGTGGATGCTAGGTTGGCTTCATATCCTAGTGAACACAGACTTGGAGACATGACTTCAGCACAGTGGCCTCATCTGCTTTAAATAGATACCTAGAAGGGAGACTTCTGGATCATGTGGTACTTCTTTTAGAAAACTCTACACTCTTTAGCATAATTTACAATCCTACCAACATTGTACTTTCCTCTCTTTGCCTACATTTACCATAATCCCCAGCCCCACACAATGAACCTTGTTGAACCTCAGGCCTCCATGTTAACTGTGTAAACTCCCTACCATGGAGCAACATCCCCTGTCCACTATCTTATAATTTTTAATAATAGTGATTCTATCAGGTATAAAATGATATCTCACTGTGGTTTGGGTGTACATTTTTCTAGTGATTCTTATTTCTTAATAGCTAGTTAAATTCTTTGTTAATTTTTCAGTCTGGCTGTTTGCTTATATTGGCTTCTTAGTTTCTTTATGATTACCTATGCGCTGTATTATTTTGTTTATTATACAGAAGATTGTTATTTGAATTTTATCCCATTTGCCTATTTTTGCTCTATTGCCTGTGTGTTTGGAGCCCTATCAAAGAAATCACTGTGTAAACCAATGTCAAAAAGCTTTGTAAGTTTCTCTTCAGGAGGACTGGGTCTTACACTTAAGTCTTTAAACTACTATGGGCTGGATTTTGAATATGCTATAAGATAGCATAATTCTAATTTCATTCTTGTGAGTGCTGATGTGTAGTTTTTCCACCACTTGCTACACAGACTGTCCTTCACTGTTGTGCCTTCTTGGCATTTTGTTGAGCATCAACTGGCAATAAATGTGCGTGTTTATTTCTGGACTCTTTATTCTGTGTCGCTGGTCTGTCTCGCGACCAGCCTCATGCGCTTTTGATTATCAGAGCTTTCCACTGCATTTCGAAATTAGGTAGCACGAAGCCGCCAGCTTTGTTCTTGATCACTTTGGCACTGTGGGCCTTTTACGGTTTCATATAAAATTTAGTGTTTCTTTTCCACTTCTCTGAAGAACGTTACTAAAGTTTTGATAAAGATGCATTAAAATGTAGATCACTTTGGGTAGTGTGAACATTTTAACAATTTTAATTTTTTCAACCCAGGAACACAGAATTCATTTCCTTGTGTCTTTTTAATTCTCGGTTTACTTTGTTGGAAATTTGCAAATTTCTGTGTGCAAATCTTTGACCTCATGAGTTAAATTATTCTTTATTTTTCGATGACATATTTTCTTGATGTTTTCTGAGTATCTCATTACCTATTTATTTTTTAAAATTATTTGTGTGTGTGTGTGTGTGTGTGTGTGTGTGTGTGTGTGTGTGTGTGAGATCCAAAAGTGACTTTGGGAATCATCTTGGATTGCTTTACCATCTACTTGCCCTGCCTGGGGTTTCCTAGGCCCTGACTTCCAGAGCCAAAAGTGCAGGCTACCCATTTCTGCTTGGTATTTCACATGGGATCTGGGATCTGAACCCAGGTCCTTCTGCTTGCAAGGCAGAAGTTTAGCCCCTGAACCATCTCTCCAGCTTCGCATTACCAATTTTTGATAGAATCTTTTGGGCTTTCCATTCAATCATCTCATCTATAAGCACTGAGTTTTCCTTCTAATTTTGATTGCTCTTTGTTTTGTTTCATTTTTCCAGATGGAACTTCAGATACTGTACTGAATAGGTGCAGCGAGGGCATGCATGTTTGTCTTTCTGAGGATCTTAGCGGAACTTTCCATGTTTTACCATTCAATATAATGGTAGCCATGAACTGCCTGCATCTGCTTTTGAAGTCAAGGTTCCTACCGCCTGTGTCTAGTTTGTTGAGAGTTTTCATTATAAAAGGATGCTGATCTCATAAATACCTTTTGCACATTGACCGATACAGTTGTACTCCTGCCCTTCATTCTGTTAATGTCACATTTCCTTTATTAATTGCTGGATGTTCAGCCACCTCTACCTTTATGCTTCCAGGCATAAATCCCACCTTATCATGGTGGCTGGTCCTTTTTATTGTCAAGTTTGGGTTCCTTGTAGTTTGTTAAGAGATTTCATGTTTATGTTCATCAAGGATATGGTCTGCAATTTTCTTTATTTTCTTTTCTTTTAATGCCTTTATCTGCATTTTAAAAAATGTTTTTATTACTTATTATTTATTCGATTGTGTGTGTATACATGTGTGCATGTGTGTGTATGTGTAGAACCACGGACGAATTCGGGAACCACCATGGACGCCTCCACTCCTCCTTGTTTACTCTGCCTCAGGATTCACAGGCTCCGCCCTACCAGCACCAGAAACGCAGGCCACTCCTGCTTCTGCCTGGCGTCTATACATGGGGTCTAGGATCCGAACTCAAGACTTTCCGCCTGCAAGGCAGAGGCTTAACCCTTGAGCCACCTCTCCAGCCCAGCCTTTATCTGCTTTGAAATCAAAGTACTTCTGGTCAACGTTCCCGTTTCTCCATTTTTTGGAAGAATTTGAGAAGAATTGGGCTTATATCTCATTCAAATATTCAATAGAGTTCTTCAGTGAGGTGAAACATGTATCCTTTTTATGGGATCTTTTTTTGTTACTGATCCAACACCTTTACTCCTTATTAATGAGTTCAGATTTTCTATTTATTTATGATTTAGTCTGGGTGAGTCATATATGTCTAAGTATGTATTCATTTCCTTGGTTCACAACTTTTTGTAGGTTATTGTTCATACTAGTCTCTTATTATTCTTTATATTTATATGGTGCTGCTTTTTAACTTTTTTATTCTTATAGTGCTGCATATACGAACATGTGAATTTACAAAAATTCCACCCTTTAATTCCCAATCCCATTCCCCTCATGTTCCCCTTACAACTCTTCTCCCCTGCAAGACTTAATCATGTCACTTTCAATGTATTCTCTTTCATTTTGAGTCTTTCTTTTTTCCCCTAATCTAAGGTTTGTCAATTATGTTTATCTTTTCAAAAACAGTTCTTAATTTCATTGTTCTTTATTTTTTCTATTATATATCTGTTCTGTTGCTCATTACTTTTGCTAAATTTGAGCTTAGTTTTCCCTTTCTCTATATCCTTGAGGTAGAAAACTAGATTACTTAAGATTTTTCTTTTTCTAATGTAATGTACAATGTCTCAGACCTGCTTTTGGTATGCAGCATAGGGTTTCACATGTTACATTCATTTTAATTTGACTCAAGATTATTTTGACTTTTCTTGAGTCCTTCCCTCACCCATAGATTGTTCATCAGTGGGCTGTTTAATTGACACATATTTGAGAACATTCCAATGACTCTCTTATTTTTGATTTCTATTTTTATATCTGTCATAGTTAGATACAGATATCAACTTGACGGTTGAGCATTTGAGCTGTGGCACATTCATAGAGAATTAACAGTAGAGTTAAGGTCAGAGTGAAACTGAAGAAGATTGTTTAGTCGATGGGGAAGGCCCAGTCCTTATTGGGTGGGACTAGACCCTGGACAGATGAATAAATTACAGAAAGCTGGTTGAAAAAAATTGACATTTTCCTATATACTTGATCAGACATGCTGGTCTGGCAAGTAAGGATTGTCCCTTTCTCAGCCATTACGTGGATATGGTGTGGCCAGTTCCCTCAACCCTTGCTGTTGGTGTGGTCTCTCCTGCCAAGCTGGAGTAAGAAGTGTAACCAGACAATCATAAGAGAAAATAAACCTCTTGTTCTCTTAAGCTGTTTGGTCATGATTTCGTCAGCATCCATACAGAGTAACTGCAACAATACCATTGTAGTTAGAAAAGTCACTTAGGAGGACAAGCTGGGCATGGCCATGTGTGCCTGTGACCCCGTGTTAGGGACAGAGACAGGTAGATTTGGAAAGCTCACTGCCAGTCAGCCTAGCCGTAGTAGCAAGCTTCCAGTTCAGCAAGAGAATCTGTCTCAAGGCAATAAGGCAGAGAGCACTAAAAGAAGATGCCCAAGTCCTGCTTGGGCCTCTGTACACATACAGATACACATGCCTACACTGTCACATGCACGTGTCATATGCATAAAACATGGGGGGGAAGGAGAGAGAGAGAGAGAGAGAAGAGAGAAAGGAAGGACAAAAGAAAGGAGGAAAGAAAGAAGGAAGGAAGGAAGGAAGGAAGGAAGGGAGGGAGGGAGGGAGGGAGGGAGGGAGGGAGGAGGGAGGGAGGAAGGAAGGAAGGAAGGAAGGAAGGAAGGAAGGAAGGAAGGAAGGAAGGAAGGAAGGAAAGAAGGAGAATATTCTATCATGTGGAATATGCATTTCAAAAGAATATAAAATTCTTTTGCTGATAGAGAGAGCATTCTGTCCATTTGATCTGTAGTATTGCTCAAGTCCACTCTTTCCTTATTGATTATTCTATCTGGAAGGCCTATCCATTATAAGGTATGTGGTATTGACGTTTTCTATTATTGTTGCATTATAGTGTCTCCACTTGGTTCTGTTAATATTTATTTCATTGATTTAGGTTTTTTAATGTCTATGTGTTGGCTCCATTTAAAGTCATTTTATTCTCTTGGTATATTAATCTCTTTATCATTATATAATTATTGCCATCGTCTCTTGTAATAGTTTTGGGCTGAAAACCCAAAACTAGTGCAAGTATGGTTACCCCCGACCACTGGATCCTGAGACTACAGAGATGAACCTGGTGCTTGGGCAATCCTCAAACTTGGATTGGCAGGTCTGAGCCTAGTCCCGAGGAAACTGAGGCACGTCAGTGGGCCTGGAGGATGAGTCTGCAGGGTTGCTTTGGCATCATTACCTCAGCTGTTACACTGCATCAGGCAGCTGCTGGTTTGAACAAACACCTGGGGAATAGAGCTTCCCCTGAGGAAGATCAGGGTTACAGCTAGTGAAGACTAGCTTTGAGAATGTGATTAATACAGGGAGCTTCTAGATATTCTGAAGAGTTATAAACTTCACTTAAAGGTAGAATCTCCAGCTCTGGCAGCCCCAACAAACTAGTGCTCTCTATCCATTCCCATACATCAATTAAAAATGTGAATAATGATGAAAAAAACAAAAAGGAGTCTTAGTAGCACATTGCAAAAAGGAAAAACTAAATGTATGTAGTTTCCCTTAGTTTGTCTTTGGGGGTACTGATCTGACCTTTAGGTTTCTATTAAGGAAAAATGGGGTCAGAGTGCAAGAGGTATGCATAGTCCTGGTCACAGTATGGTTTTGCTCATCATTGTCTCTGTCCTGTGAGGTGATCTGATAAATAGTGTACTTATTAATTACCATTTTCATCAAAGGGGTACAATCCAGCTACCTGCAAATGATCTGTTTTAAGATGAGGCCTCTCTATCAGGGATAATTCTTCTTAACTTGGGGGGTCATCTGTCCTGCAGGATTGGTGCTTCTGGAGGCAAGGAGGCTAGTTCAGACCAATAACTCATTTCTGCTCTTTAGAAACACAGGGAGCTAAGATAGGTCAGATAGAAGCCACACCTTAGTATCACACCTGTGAAGATCCAGGCAGGCATCTGACTCAAAGTAAAGGAGACAGACACAACACAAAGACAAAGTCCAAGCTTTTCTTCTACCTTTCAGCCCTTTGTAGTCCCAAATGAGGAGCCCATGCCTTTAGTCAAAGCAGTGTCCAAGTGCCTGTTATTTAGTGACAGTTTATGTGGGGATGGTTTTCAGGGATATTCCTAACTTATCCTTATGAGTTCAGGATCTGCCAAGTTGCTGAGTATTACACCAACTGTGGTTGTGAGACGCTTTGTTTTTAAGGTTAAAATGGAGCTGGAGAGAGCAGATGGGAACAGGACAGGGTTATACTGCTTTGGACAGAATTGTGCACCTTCAGAAATCCCTATGCGAATCCTTGGATTCTGTTTATAGTCTTATAAGGTAAAGAAAACTTCACAGACATGATTAAGACTGAAAAGGTAGAGAAAGGAAATTATTGTGCTTTACATAACTGGCCAAAACATTATACATGAACCCTTCCACCAACAACTATCTTGCAGCTATTGTCAGAAAAAACTGACCAGAGAAGGAAGATCAATCAGAGTGCTATATTGTTAATGACTTTAAGGATTATGTTAGGACCGCTTAGCCAAGGAATATGAGCAGCTTCCAGAAGCTACAAAAGACACTGATATATAGATTTTTTCCTTAGAATTTTCCAAAAGGATGGAACCCTTTCAGCTTTTTGGTTTCAGTATTGTTTCAGACTTGTAACCTACAGAACTATAAGGAAATGTATCTATCTGTATTGCTCAAAGCCCCAAATCTGTAGTAATTTTCTACATCAGCAATACAAAAATGGATACACTACTATTGTGAGATTCAGACATCCTGAGTGTTGCAATTTGTCTGCATTGTTGATGATAAAATCATGATAACACAGCTTAAGGGAACAAGGGGTTTATTCTCTCTTACAGTATGTCTGGTTACAGTTCCTGATGCAACTTGACAGGAAAGATCACCTCAACACTGTGAACCAAAGGAACTAGCCACACCATATCCACATAATGATTTAGAGAGGAACAATCTTTACTTGTCAGAGTAGCATGTCTGGCTAAGTGTACAGAAGGATGCCTAACTCTCTCGACCATTTCCCTCATCTTATTTGCCCATCCAGGGACTAATTCTGCCTACCATGGACTGGGCCTACCCCATCAACTAGACAATTTCTGGCAGGATTTCTCTGGGCTTAACTCAACTACTAATTCTTTACAAATGTGCCCAGAGTTCAAATCTTCAACTTCAAGTTGACACCTGTGCCTAACTATGACACTGATCATTAATATTCCACAGCGATGCAGACATTCCGGAGAACCTAAAGTTCTGATGTTGATTCCAATGTTCTTGTTAGAGGAGTGGTTTCTGGGATGTCTTTTGCTTTTTCATTCTAGAAGAACTTTCTCCATCTCTCTTTCAGCATCTGGTCTTGCAGATGACAGTTAAATCTTCATTATGTTGTGAGTCATCTGTACTTTAAAACATTTATTTTATTTTTCTCTTGGGAAAGTTTTTCAGACTTTCTGTTTATTATTCTGACTAACTACATGGTAACCAGATTTCAGAGTTTTGGTGGTTTTTAATTGAGTCTTCTAAACATTCGACATTTGGTAGGCTTTCCGTCTAACAACTTGCCTTTCGTGTTTAGGTGAGGGAGAGGAGAGTAGGCATGTGTTCCCATGCATACATGTGTGGTGGCCAGAGGCTCCTGCTACCTTAACTTTTTTCCAGACAACATCTCTCATCAAATCAGAAGTTTGCTCAGTGGCCTAGACTGATTAGTCAGTGAGCTCCTTGCATTTTCCTAACTGTTTCTCCCAGGTCAGTTACGGGCACTCTCTGCCACAGCAGACTTCTAATGTGGGTGCCAGATCAGGTCCTCGTGCTTGTGCAGTGACCACATTTCCCATTGAGTCATCTCCCCAAACCCTACTATTGATATTTCTGTACCAACCTTCTTAGACTCTGCTGGGATTTTATCAGCATTTAAAATTTGTAAAGCTTTGTGAACAACTTTGATTTGAACGTGCCTTTGATAATTTTTTTGATATTATTGGATTTTATTTTGAACACACCGAGACCACTTTTTTTCATCAAGAAATTAAATCTATTTCTAAACATTCCCTTTATCTGTATGTTGCCACCATAAGAATCCTTGTTTCTCCCCTTAGGAGGAACATGAAAAGACACGGCGACTTCATGAACATTTACTGATATTTGTGTTTCCTTACTTTATTCTGTTTCAGTGTAAACATTTTAAAATTTGCATACATATACATGTATGTATATGCATCCTCATCTATGTTAATTGAAGGTTGTTAAAATATATTCTATTCAGGTAGGTTGTCAAGCTTTACTAATGACTATTCATAGTTATCACAATTCTTAAGTGTGTAACTAACTTTCAAATCCACAGCAGACTGTAAACACTAACCACTACTCTGCATGCTAGAGGTAGAAAATAAAGCACAAATTTGCTGGCTATGGACTGGGGAGATGGTTCAGAGAGAAAAGTGTGCGAGCTCTGATCCTCAGGACATAAAGCCATTCCAGTGTCCCTAAGGGACACGGCTGGTGGCATCACAACAGTCTCTGGAAGCTAGCAGGCCAGCCTCCCTGGAGTACACTGCGGTGAATGACAGAAGAAACTGTCTCAAAACATCCACATGTGAAAGGGGAAGACTGACAACCTAGGCTGTTTTCTGGTCTCTGCACAAGCACTGTGCCTTCTGTGCATGCCCTCTTACATACATGTATGCACGCATCTGCAACACATGCACACAACACACACACACACACACACACACAATTAAAAACCAAAAAGAAGGCGACTTTCAGTGGGAGAGGGAGGAGATGAAATATACTAATATGTGGCAAAAATGACTAGAGTCAATGAAATAATCAAGGAATTAAAAAAAATTAAGAGGAAAAAACCTTCTGGATACAGCAGCAAAATGTCTGGGATATTTTTTCTGATTTAACAGTGAAAATATGCATTGACTATAAAGACGAAATGACGTGTATTGGGCACAAGACTGGGCATCGACCACCTTCATTCCTTACTAGCTGTGTAACCTGGGAGAGTTCCTTAGCTTCTGCAAGTCTTGTCTTTATCAGTCCTGATATGGAAATTATGCTAGTCTATAGAGCTTATGACTTTAACATAAAGACCTTAGGGAAGACCTTATCACCTCTAAATTTTGTAGTAAAAGTGACCTAGTTTTAGTATTTGCATTCAGAAAAGAATACAATAGCCACCCAGATAGAATTCTAAAAGCATATTATTTCATTGCACAAACCAAGGAGCCAATAGCAAGGCTGTATAGCCCAAGGAGTAGGGATGGGATGCGGGCAATAAACAGATGTCCCACTTCATGGTTATAGAAATGCTCTTGTTCTTATTTTTCAGGCAGAAATACCTGATGCAGATTTTAGATAAGAATCATAAAAGTCATGACATGCAGAAATAATCTATAGTGCATTATACTAGCACCATTAAGTAAGGGTTATTTGCAACTATTTAGATTACCAGCTTGTCCATCGAACATGTTGTTGTCCCCATTTATGAACTTCCCCTGCCTTGTCAATATCCAGAAGTTTTTGTATCTCTGCCATCAAAACCTTCATCTCCTTGTCTTTAGGAACTGTGTTTAGGAAATCTGGGTACGATCTTAGCATGGAGTGAAAATGAGACAATATTTTGTGGAATTTGCATAGATTTCTAGCTCTCTATTCTGGCAGGACTCTGGACCATGGCTGTCAGGATGATGTATGATGTTCTTCACCAAGTTGACAGCCAGTGAAGAGAAAACCCCCATGCAAGAAAAATGTCTTGTATTTATTCTACCCAGTTTAATACCTGATGGACCATGTTACAAGAACAATTCTTAAAATGGCCTTGAGAAGAGTATCTCTGCATTTCCCAGAATCCATCACAGAAACACTCATGGGGAGTATGGGGTAGATGGTGATCCTGCTTTAGGTTTAACTGCTTTATACTGACTAGAGACCTAGCAATAAAATCATCAGGCTAACATGTCTTAAACAGTGACTCTTCTACTTGCTTTCAATTCCTTTATTTTTCCAGTAAGCTTTCTTCCTAGGTGATACTGTGATCATGTAGATATCACTTTAAACAGGATGGGAAGATCAACCTGAGGAAGATCAGACATGACCACTACAAACGCTCTTATACTGGAGACCCAAGCAAGGAAAGATAATGGTTCAATCCTAGTGAGGTCACCTTGACTTTGTACCTTTCCCAAAACTTCTGATCACTGGAGATCATCCTAAACTTCATGTAGATAGTTCATAGGACACTTCTTTATCCTATACTGACTCACTTGCATGGAAAGGTTATGTAATTGACATCTCTTTTCTTCTCATCCACGTAATAAATTAGCCTCACCCCCACCCCACCAAACCAGTGAACAAAATGACTTCCTTAACTTCCTGTCTACTGCACTGACTTCCTTATGTAGCTGAGCTATGCTCATTGCCTCCAGCTGTAGCTATTTTCTGGGCTTGAAGTCTCTTTCTTTCTCTTTGTCTCTTCTCTCCAGTGATCTTTCTGGATTCATATTTCAGGCTCCCTGTCATGTTTTATAATGTGTTCCCCATAGACCCATGTGTTCGGTGGAGCCTTTCGGGATGAAGGCAGTCACAGATGGTGGGCCTCGAGGTAGATTAATCCCACTCTACTTCAGGGAGAGGTCGGCTATGCTCATTGTCCCGAGCTGGAGTCTGTCAGCCTCCTGGATAGATGTGACTCCAGCTTCAGCCACCAGCCATGTTATCTCCACCATGAAAGACTGCATCTCCCCTCTGGAACCATAAGCTGGATAAATCTGCCTTTCTCCCTTAAGTTGTTTGATTTTGGGTGTTCTCTCCCAGTAACAGAAAAGGGTAACTAGTACACTCCCTAACTTTTTTTTCTCTCTCGCTTGTCTTCTGCTTGCAAATTGGTATATCCAGGTTCTGGAAATCTGATTTTTTTTTTCACCATCTTCATGAGGGAACCTTCGGCACTGGTTGTACTGAATTCTGTCCCCCTTCTTTACTTGACTGAATCTCTTGTTTCTGGATGGTGCCCTGATAGCCCCAGTCTATTTCAGGTTTCCTCTTCTTTGTTCTCACTTCCTTTCCCAGGCACCCCCTTCACGCTCTCCCAATTCCAGCGAAATTCATACTCAGTCCACATGTCATTAGGTGAACTTTAGTGGGAAAATAACACTCTAGAAAGCGAGGGGGAAGGGGAGAGGACATCCATCAGTTATATCAGTTTTCTGTGTGCTCTATTATTACCAGGTAAAGTTTCAGTTCTTCAGAAAAGCTCTCTTGAATGGCACTCTAGTTTCTTCTTATTCTCATCTACAGTATTTCTCTATCTGATATCTACTCTCCATTGAAGCCCTTTCTTGTCACTATGCTTTTTTTTAACACATACATTCAGTTTCCTTTTTTCATAGTGTTCTCCCCTCATTATTCTACCTAGCAGTCTTCCTGCTTCTCCTTTGAAGTCATATCATAGTATGATTTCTTCCAAGTCTACCTTCTAGACCAAAGGTATGTGAGACAAAACTCCAGCATGTGAAATCCTAGCCCACTGTGTAATTATATGCTGTCATAATTAGATACAGGTGTTCACTTGACAATTGAGAGTTTCTAAAACTCTAGACACAGTTACAGAGAAATAGTAGTTGAGTGAATCCCTGGAAGAAAGAGTCTAGTTGATATGGAAGGCTCAGCCCATGGTGGGCAGACTAGTCTCCAGGCAAGTGAATAAAATGGAGGGAACTGGTTGAGAAATTTGGCATCTTTCTGTATATTTGGCAAGATATATGTGTCTGGCAAGTAAGGATTGCTCCTCTCTCAGGTATGGTGTGCCAGTTTCTTGGCCTACCAAGCTAGACAAACAATTATAACTAAATCATCATAAAAGAATAAAACCTTTGTTCTCTTAAGCTGTTTTGTCATGATTTTATCAGCAACCATACAGAGTAACTGCTGTGGGTGCAGAAACCACATATTTAGTCAAGGTTCTTTGCCAAATTCTTCAATATCTATGAAGATCTCATCCGTTGGATAAGTCCCAAACATGTGGCATTAGATGACTTGTCAAAGCAGAGATGTGAATGCTTGAGAAAGTCAGTATACACTTAGGTCATTTGTATGAGACAGGAATTCAGATGTACATAAGGAATTGGTTGTGTTTTTACTATCACAGTGTATTTGCATTTCTGCCTAAGAACCCACTTTTTGATTTAATGATGATCTATTAAAAAAGTCCAATGACAGACAGGAACACAAGGCATACCACCTATATGGGAAGTTCTTCAATTGTTAAAAAAATATGTCCAAGTTTATCACCCATGTGAGAAGTTCTTCGATTGTTAAATAAAAGGATGTTTAATTAATAGGGATCTTTCCATTTTTCCACTGGCACCGTGTTAAATGATCCCACTCCCTGCTAATGATAGTCGTTCAAGTGTTTCCTTCTGAGGTAATTCCTTGACAGTATGTATACATGGCCAGTCTCCATGGCTAACGCATACACACATGAGCTATATGTGGAACAGATCTGAGGTCATTAGGAGCTAAAAATACTGAACCTTCACACTTGCCCTGGAGCAAGGATTCTTTAGCAGAAATACCAAGTGTAAGAAAATGAACCTGCTGGCCAACCATTCATTGGTATTTTGTGTTTATTGGACACCAAAACCCAGTGTGACTGCCTCATGCTCCATTCTTTCAGAGAAGAGACTAATGCAAAACACTGCTACTTGTATTAATGTGTTGACCCTTAAATGATGTGCAACACAGGAAGAATTGGCTGATTCTTCTTTGCTTCTTTAATGCTAGCTTTATAAAGATTTACCATTTAGAGTATACAATTCAGCAATTTTAGTAATTCATTATATCATGCAAGTGCTACTACTGCCTAGCTTCAAAGTAACCTTAGCAACCCCAAGAGAAATCTCATTTTGGACTATACATTTGTAAACTCCACAAAGAAGATAAAAATTTCATATTGAACAGTCAGGACCCCTGAGGTTGATCTTTTAGGAGGTAATTATGGTAACTGAGATCATAAAGTAGGGATCCTAATCCAACATAATCCATGGCATGATGAACAAACATCTTTCTCTCCCCCTCCACATGCTCCAAGGGAAGGTCATGTGACCACAGAAGAAGACGGTGGGCACTTACCATCCAGGAAGAAAGTCCTTGCCGGAAAACAAAGAGGCTGGCATTTTGACTTTGGACAGATACCCCAGCTATAAGAGATAAAGTTCTATTATTTTAGCTATCCAATGTATGGTACTTTATAAAGCAAGCTGACTCCCAATACCATCTCCATAGTCATTAACAATAACTCCCAATTCTCCCTTACCTCCACTAATATAATGGAAACAACAAATACACTTCCTATTTCTAGGGATTTGTCTATCCTAAGCATTTCATGTAAATGGAGTCATTTAAAATATGTGCCTTCTATCACTTAGCATATTGTCCCCAGGATCCATCCATGCAGTAGCATGTATCAGTACTTCATTACGTTTTATTGATAAACAATATCACTTGGAAAGGATACATAACATTTTGCTTATCCATTCATTGGCCGATGAACATTTGGGTTATCTCCACTTTGGGGCCATTAGGAAAAATGCCTCTGTGAGCATTTTCCTGTGGACACAGTTTCCATTCTCTTGGATGTATACCCAGGACTGGAATTGCTCCATTATGGTAACTATGTTTACTATTTTCAGAAACTGATGAATTATTCTCCAAAGTAGCAACATCACTGTGTATTCCTATCCATGTATGAGAAGGCTCCTGTTTTTCCATTCGCACAGACTTGCTGTTATCTGCTTGTTTCATGCTAGAAGCTTTGGTAGTTATGAAGTAGTATTGGATCATGCTCCTCAGTTGCATTTTTTCTAATGACTAAGGATGTTGAATAACATTACGTGTGGTTATTGTCCATTTGTATGCCTTCTTGGGACCAATATCTACTCAATCCTTACTTGTTGTCTAATCTGTTGCCTTTGCTAGGGTTAAAGTCCTCCTGGGCTGAATGATCTTACTTATCAGCTTCCCTAGTACATTGAAGGTACACACGGCCACATCTCTTCATTTCTTAATTGGATTTTTTATTGTTGAATGGCAAGAGTTATTTTCACTTCCTATATTTTCTTTAATGTTTCTTTTCCTACAGATAATCTTTTAAATTTTGTCCTTTGACAATTTTATGCATGTACATAATGGAGTTTGACCGTTTTTCACCCTGTATGGCCTAATCCCATTCCCTTCCTTCTATTGAAAACCTCTTCTTCCCAATCAATCTAATTCCTATTTTCCTAACTTTTTAATGTATGTGTGGCCCACTGAGTTCTTCATATATTCTGGAAATGAGTCCAGAATTGAACTCATTGTGCAATATTTTTTCCTATTTGGTGGATGGTAGATTGTCTTTTCATTTTCTTAATGACATCCTTTTAAACATAAAAGTTTCTAATTTTGACCAAGTTTAACTTACTTTTTCTTTTGCATCACCTAAACGAAGGTGAAAAAAGATCTTCCTATATCCTCTTCTATGATTTTTCCAAGTTACAGGCCTACATTTAGATGGGAGATCCATTTTAAATTAGTTTCTTCTGATGTGTAGTGGGAGGGGTCAAGAAGGGATTCTTGCTCACAGCCTTTCCTCAAATCTGTGGGCTTCTTTCTGAGACTTCTCAGGATATCTGCAACAATCATGGTCCGACTAGTTATTTATTGGATGGAATTTTGTTCAAGATGATGAAGGGCTAAAATGTGCTCTGAGAAACAGAGAGGCGTTTTGGCAGAATCATGAAGCAATTTGAAGAACTTTTTTAAAATTTCCAAAGTGATTTTTAAATTCTCCAAGCTGGACAGATGACCTGGAAAATATCACCACCAATCCTTTCCCAAGTCTTTTCAGTCAGTTCAAATGAGTTATTTAATCTTGTGTGTGTTTGTTAAAGATTTGTTTCATATGGGTTTGATGAATTTGCTCAGAATTCTTCGAGACCGTCTAAACCACATTGTTGATATCTAAGAAACGATGAGCTTCTCCTAAAACTGTCTTAAGGAACACAACACACTCTTGTTAAATACTCCAGGCTCCAAGTGGAAATCCTTCCACTTCAGTCTAAGGACCTTTAGCTCTGAATGAGTCTAGATACAAAAACCTATTTTCACATTTTGGGAGAAAATCCTTTTTTCAGAGACTCTTTCTTGAAGGTACGTTTGTTGTAACATATTTGGGATTAGCACTAAAACCCTTGACATATAAGTTGAGGTCTTCATTTGTACTTGTCATTGACAGTGTAAGTTGAAAGGAATTCCAGAGCCAGTTGTTACCCAGAGATACTGTCACAGACCAGCATTTGCTGCAGGTCACTGTTCTTAGTTTACTCCAGGAGAACTATCCACTGAGATGGTCTTTGTGATCACAACACGTAGTCCATTTGTGTATCTTCAACATATGTTGATTTCTCTCTGTTTTATACACTTTGAAGGAAAGAAGTCTTGAAGATGGTTTTCATTGTCATCACTTTGGGAAATCAGCCAGGACTGGAATATCTGGGAATAGAAGGAAATTTGCAAATGCTGTGACACTGAACATGTTACCTAATAGTTACATAAGGGATGAACATCCTCTCAGCATTAATAAACAAATGGGAACTAATAAGAGCACAGGCAAAATTTTTTTTCTCCCATCCAGAAGAGATGGGAGAGGACCAGGGTTTATAAGGCAATAGATCAGGCTATTTGTATCCCAAGCAATATTGTTGTCACTTCCAATTCTAATGAACATTTTATAATTTATGTCTCTAATGTATTTATTATGAGAATGCTTTTGAACATATTATGTAAGTGGTAGTCTACTCAAGGGCTAGAAACTTGGAGACACAGTTTCCTGACTCAGCTTGCTCACTAATTATTTGGTTGGTTATTTATTATTTTTGAAAGTTCTAAAACAGTAGAGGTGTGCTAATGTAATATGCTGCGCTGTCAATAATCCTGCAATAACTTTGATGTTAGAATCTATGAGGACATAGGAAACTGGCTAAAAAGTGAATCACTGAAGAGTTTTCTATTTGCATCATCGCTACAGGTGACCGGGTGAAGTAATTTAGCTGCACATTGAGGGCAATTCTCATAGCAAGTATTTTCTGGAGCTGATCCATGGAAACAAGGAATAGGGTGGGACTTCCTGCATGAATTAAGAAATGGTTTTCTGGGGCTGGAGAGGTGGCTCAGGGGTTAAGCCTCCGAGGCCTTGCAGGTGGAAGGTCCTGAGTTCGGATCCCAGATCCCACGTATAGATGCCAGGCAGAAGCGGGAGCGGCCTGCGCTTCTGGTCCTGGTAGGGCGGAGCCTGTGAATCCCGGGGCAGAAGGAGGTGGAGGCGTCCATGGTGGTTCGCGAATTCGTCCGTGGTTCTACACACACACACACACACACACACACACACACACACGCACGCACGCACACATACATACGCACATGCGCACAGTTGAATAAATAATAAAAAAATTTAAAAAAAAAGAAATGGTTTTCTGGCTCTTTTTTAAAATTATTATTGTTGGGGGTTTTTATGTGTGTGTAATAGAGTACTTGAGTGTATATGCCCGTGGAGGCCTAAGGATGACATAGGGAATTATCCTGAGCCTCTCTATCTCTTCATTACTTTGTTGTGGGAAGGAGATTCTCAGACTCCACCCTCCAAGTCCTTAATTTCAGGCTATCCCCATATCCTCTGGGCATTTTTAAGACTTGTGATCTGGAGATCTGAACTCAGGTCCTGTTGCTTGTGAGGCAAAGGCTTTAATACGGGAGCCAGCTCCCTGACCTAGACTTCTGGATGTTACATGGATTAGTTTAGGCTATTAAAAGATACTCAGGGCTGGAAAGATGCCTTACAAGCAGAAAGTCTTGAGTTTGGATCCCAGGTCCCATGTAAAAAATGCTGGGTGAAAATGGCAGGGGTCTGCACTTCTGGTCTTGGTGGGCGAAGCCTGGGAAATCCCAGTGCAAAGCAAAAAGAAGGTAGAAGCAATACAGGATGATTCTCAAAGTCAACCTTTGCCCTCTACAGGGACGTATGGTACACACACACAAACACACACACACACACACACACACACGCACACACATACACATAAACACATGCAACACATACATATATGTGCGTGGGGAAAATATAAAAAGATACTCAATACATTCACATCTGAACCTTAATATGGCGACCATTTTCAGAGGCATGGTTACTCACTTGTAAAGGCTACAGAAAGAGAATATGATCTCTAATAGGAATGGACTTTCATTTTGGAGATCTAAAAAAATACATAGAAATGGTTAAAATAAACCCTCACAGGAATGAGTAATAATTTAGCATTCTCAATGTGGAATTGTTAGGAAATAGCCAATTCCAAGTATTACCTGCCTGTCCCAGGTGTCTTGTGAGGTCATTCTTCTTTTTATGCCTAAATCACCTGAGACTGAACTTCCACCATACATTAGCAAAGAGCATGCAAGACCCTTCAGCCATATGTATCTAAGGGTCTCTAGGGAATGGTCTTGAGGTTCTATTTTGCTGGGTCTCGCTGTTTCTTAGATTAATTCATTTGTTTATTTTGGTTGAGTGCATTCCCTTTAGCATAACCCATTGGAATGGAATAATATATGACATCAATACATAACCCAAAATGTAACTTATGTGGCTTCCAAACACTGCTGAAAGGCGTCTACACGGCAGTGAGGCTACGTCCAGATGTCTCAGTTTGGACAGTGCCTCATCCACAATGTAAAATGGTAAAGTTATACATCTGCGTCCACCACAGCTCTTCAGCATCCATCTGACATTAAATGTTTGGAAAAGAAACAATATTTATCTCCCAAAACCAATATTTAGAAAACAAACGTATTGCAAAGAATTAAGAATGACCAAGATACATTTCTGCCTATAAAGTGAAATGACTATCATTTATACAATATGTATAGAGCATAGGACCTTTTAAATTTCTTTATGGTCAACCTGAAAGCCTACAAAATGATTTTTCCACAAACGAAATGCAAAATCTTTCAAGAGAATCCAAGTTTTTCCCTCTGGGAGACCTGTTGTCTTACCAAGGGTCTCCTCTTTTCTGCCCTTTTGGTTTAGATGTTATTAGAATTTAGGCTAATTCAAATCAACCATTCCCTCCAAGTCAGAGGGAGAAACACCAGGACAGGAGAAAAAGGACCATCTGATGAGCAGCTTTCTCCTTTCCTGTGTCATCAAGAAACTTCTGGGTATGAAAAAGATCAGATCACAAGGCTCCTCTTTACAAAAATTTTATTAGAAGTAAAATTTGTTTCATGGGATTTTTAATAAAATCAAAATATTAAATAAGAAGGATGCATATGAAAATGCTTAACAATACCTACTTAGCACACAGCTGATCTTTTTCTTTTTTCTTTTTCTTTTTTTTAAGATATGGTCTTATATAGCCATGTTTCACAGGTTGGCCTCTAATGCACTATGTAGCTAAAGATGTTCTTTTTCTATTTGTGTGTGTATGCACGCATGTGTGTGTGTGTGTGTGTGTGTGTGTGTGTGTGCATTAGAGGGCACTGAGTGTCCCTGTGGAGGCCCAAGAGTAAGTTCAAAAATCATCCTGAATTGTTTCTATCTCCTTTTTGCTTTGGAATGTCCCAGGCTCTGTTCACCAGGGCCAGAAGTGGAGGCACTCCGTTCTGTGGGACCTGGGATCCAGACTCAGGATTTTGTACTTACAAGGCTGAGTCTTAACCCTGGAGCCATATCTCCAGGAATAAATATGCTCTTAAACTTCTGGTTCTGTAGCATCGTTTGCTGCAAAAACAAGCTTGAGCCATTGTACCAAACTTAAGCTGTGCTAGGTGTTGAAACAAAGACTTGTGCATGTTATGCAAATACTACCTACTACTACCCAGGGAGATATGTGCTTTTTTAAAGGCAAACTTAATTTAGTTTATTTTTAAATTTTTATTTAATTATGTATATGCATATACATAATGCGTATACTCGTGTACATGTTTATCCATGTGCCATATATGTTTGAGAAGGTCAGAGGACAAGTTAGGGGAGTAGGGTCTCTCATTCCACCATTTGGATTCTGGGGATCAAACTTATATCTTCAATCTTGGCAGCCAATACCTTCATCCGTAGAGCCATTTCATTGGCCCTTAAGATAAACTTTTAAATACCAGGGAATTCAGAATGACAATTTTTTATTCATGGTATTTGCCTCTTTCAAACCAAAGGGCCATATTTCAGAGATATGAAAAAAAAGATCAACCCTTTAAGTTTATGCCTGTGTTTCTGGAATCAGCATAGAAACTTGTAATGATTTTCATGGCCTGGTGACAGCCTATTGGTCTCTCAGTGACAAAGGATAAACCTAGAAGTATAGGTGAGAAGACAGTCATGCAAGGGCTGCCCCAGCAACATTTTCAATAGGCACCCTCGAATCTGCCCCTTATTGCACCAGTCCATCACTATCATGGTCTTCGTCACTGTCATTATTAGCAGCAGCAGCAATTCTTACAGAACATTTATGAAGCACCTACTATGCTGTGAAAGGCCTACAGAAGCACCAGACAGTAATGTGTAGAATCATTCAGCTTGCTAGTAGGTAGCAAAGAGAAGGACCCCCGTTCCTTTGGGTTTGTCTCTGATGACTAAGAATTAGGCATATTTGCTGCCTGATGAATCATAAAAAACACCGCATGACATGTTTTGCCACCCCCACCTAACTACTTCAGCTTATGGCTTCTCAAGATTAGAATGGATTTTAACAATTAGCAGACCTGCTTTATACATAAGGACATGAAGATCCAAAGAAATCATGCCTTACCTGAAGTCAGAGAACTTATTATTTAATGGGGGAGCAGAGACTAGAATTTGGATTGCCCAAGAGACTTCCTTGTACCCCACCCTGCTTTCTGAATAATTTCTTCCACTTCTAGGAAGTATTATTAAAATAACTTGGTACCAAAACCAATAATAGAAATATTGCAAGAAGTAAGAAATACTCTATTTCTAATTAGGATAAAGATATTATGAAGGTGATTATTACTGACGACAAAAGAAATGTTTCTTTGATAGAAATTTTAAGAGTGTATACAGTGTCCTAGTATTCTAGGTGCTTTTATGGTTAAAATTTGGATTTTATGGGGGCCGAGGGAATGAGGAGGACCTCCCCCTGCGCCCGGGCCCCGCCCCAGCTGCCCTCGGGTTAAATAGCTCCACGCCTACGCGCCCATCCTCCCTCTTTCGCCCCACCCCCGCTCCGCCGGTCGGGACGCGTAGGCGAGATCCAGCCGGGCCTCAACGCGCGCTCTAGGACCCCAGGTCAGCCCACGGGGACCCGGCTCCGACTCCCGCCATCCAGCCGGAGCCGCGCGGGGGCCGAGGGAACGAGGAGGACCTCCCCCTGCGCCCGGGCCCCGCCCCAGCTGCCCTCGGGTTAAATAGCTCCACGCCGACCGCCCATCCTCCCTTTTCGCCCCACCCCGCTCCGCCATGTCGGGACACGCACGCGGTCCACCCGGGCCTCACCCCGCTTCCTAGGTAAGTCCCCGTTCAGGCCCCGCCCACCAATACCCCAGGCCAAATAATTCAGTTTAGTGAAATTGAGAGATCTTAAGAGTTAAAATGACAATGCCAAAGTCAAAGTGCAAATCCATGAGAAGCAACACTCAAGTAAACAAATCTCCCACTGAAGAAATTAATCCCATAATGTTAGACTCCAAAAAGAACAAACCCGCGGAAAAAGGCCAAGAAAGCCTGACCCAGGATAACGACTTTCAAAATATGATCATTACCATGTTCAATACTATGAAAGAGGAAATCCGGGAGGAATTACATAATCGAATCAATCGCTTTGAAGAGGAACACAACAGACATCTGGAGGAGTTGAGAAAAACAGTGCAAGAAACAAAAAGTGGCATAGAACAGTTAAAACAAACTCAAGCAGAGTTTAAAACTGAGCTAAAAGACAAGTTATCTTCAACCCAGAACGCCACAGAGAGTCTTATCAACAGAACTAATGAAGCAGAAAACAGAATTTCAGACCTTGAAGATAAAGTGGGAGTACTAACCAGCTCAATGGAAGAGGTTGTTAAAGCCAAAAAGATACTTGAGAGAAATATCCAAGAGATATGGGACACCCTGAAGAAGCCTAACATGCGTATTCATGGAATACCGGAGCAAGAATCTCAAAATACCACCCCTGAGGAAATTTTTCAAACGATCATCAAGGAAAACTTTCCTCATCTAAAAAAAGAGAGGCCCATTCATATACAAGAGGCATTCCGCACCCCAAACAGATACGACCAAACTAGAAGCACACCGCGGCAAATAATAGTTAAAACACTCCACATTCAAGATAAAGAACTGGTGCTGAGAGCTTCAAGGGAGAAAAAACAAGTCACTTTTAAAGGCAAACCTATTAAAATAACAAATGACTTCTCAGTCGAAACAGTAAAAGCAAGAAGAGCTTGGAGAGACATACTTCAAGTATTGAATGAGCAAAAATGTCAACCCAGGCTGATTTACCCTGCAAAACTATCAGTCATGATCGAGGGAGAAAGAAAAATTTTCCAGCACAAAGACAACTTTAAGGGATACATGGCCACCAAACCAGGCCTTCAAAAACTGCTAGAAATGATACTCAAGCGTGAAGAAAAAAACAGGCATATCCAGGAGAACAGAAGGCAAATATAACACCATTAAAAGCGAAGCAATATACTTATAAAAGCTACTAAACATAATAAATGTCTGGAATTAACAATAGTTTCTCCATTATAACACTAAATGTTAATGGACTTAATTCACCAATCAAGAGACACAGATTACAAACTTGGATTAAAAATCACAATCCATCAATCTGTTGCCTGCAGGAAACCCATCTCACCACAAAAGATAGGCACGCTCTAAAAATAAAAGGCTGGTCAACAATTCTACAAGCAAATGGAAGCAGAAAACAGGCAGGGGTAGCCATTATGCTATCAGACAAAGTGGATTTCAAACCAAAAAAAATTATAAGAGACTACATTTTAGTCAGAGGTACAATTCACCAGGAAGATTTCACAATACTGAACATATATGCACCCAATACGGGCCCCTCCACATTCATTAAGAAAACCCTACAGCTTCTAAAGCAAGAAATCAACCCCCAAACGATAATTCTTGGGGACTTCAACACCGCCCTCTCTACATGGGATAGATCAACAGGTCAAAAGCTTAACAGAGACACTTTGGAACTTAATCAAACCCTGAAAGAAATGGACCTCACAGATCTCTATCGAACTTTTCACCCACGCACCAAAGAATACACACTTTTCTCAGCAGCACACGGAACTTTCTCCAAAATAGATCACATATTGGGCCACAAAATGAATCTACACATGTACAAGAAAGTTGAAATTCTAACCTGTGCCCTATCAGACCACCACGGCCTAAAGCTGGACATCCACAACACATCAAACAAGAGAAAATACACTAACTCCTGGAAACTTAACACTATGATGCTGAATGAGAACTGGATTCAGGAAGAAATTAAAAAGGAAATTCAAGATTTCCTGAAAGTGAATGATAACGAAAATACAACTTACCAAAATCTCTGGGACACAATGAAAGCTGTTCTAAGAGGTAAGTTCATAGCTCTTAATGCCCACGTCAAAAAATAGAAACATCAGAAATAAACAACTTAACAATGCAGCTTAAAGCTTTAGAGAAACTAGAGCAATCTGATCCCAAAAGCAGTAGAAGAGAAGAGATTAGCAAAATAAGGGGAGAAAT
Organism: Typhlomys cinereus; assembly: GCA_023101885.1. Lineage (NCBI taxonomy): Eukaryota > Metazoa > Chordata > Mammalia > Rodentia > Platacanthomyidae > Typhlomys > Typhlomys cinereus. Next base: position 376,613 of record JALPQD010000466.1, on the reverse strand, counting down.
ATCTGAAATCGAGACTAAGAAAACGATAGAAAAAATCAACCAATCAAAAGCTGGTTCTTTGAAAAAATCAACAAGATTGATACACCCCTAGCTAAACTAACCAAAAGCAAGAGAGAGAAAACCCAAATTAACAAAATTAGAAATGAACATGGAGTTATCACTACGGATACCCAAGAAATCCAGAGAATTATAACATCATATTTCAAAAACTTATACTCTGTGAAGTTTGACAACACAAAAGAGATGGATGAATTTCTAAGTAAACACAACTTACCTAAATTGAATCAGGAAGTTGTGAATTACTTAAATAGTCCTATAACATATAAGGAAATTGAGGAAGTAATCTCGAATCTTCCCACCAAAAAATGTCCTGGACCAGATGGATTCAGCACAGAGTTCTACAAGACATTTAAGGAGTTAATAACACCAATACTCCTTAAACTGTTCCACCAAATAGCAAAGGAAGGAACACTACCAAATTCCTTCTATGAAGCTAATATCGTTTTTATCCCAAAACCTAATAAAGATTCACTTAAAAAAGAAAACTATAGGCTGATCTCTCTGATGAACACAGATGCAAAGAGTCTCAACAAAGTCTTAGCAAATCGGATTCAAAAACATATTAAAAAGATCATTCATGGGGACCAAGTAGGCTTCATCCCCGGCACACAAGGTTGGTTCAACATACGCAAATCAATAAATGTAATTCATCATGTAAACCAGTCCAAAGTCCAAGACCACATGATACTCTCGATAGATGCAGAAAAAGCTTTTGACAAGATCCAACAGCCTTTTATGATCAAAACGCTAGAGACAGTAGGAATGGAAGGAACCTTTATCAATATAATAAAAGCTGTATACAACAAGCCCACAGCAAGGATTATGCTCAATGGGGAACAATTGGAAGCATTCCCACTTCGATCAGGAACAAGACAAGGCTGTCCACTCTCACCACTTCTATTCAATATTGTACTTGAAGTCTTAGCCGAAGCCATAAGACAAGAAAGGGACATAAGAGGGATTCAAATTGGCAAGGAAGAAGTCAAGCTATCTCTATTTGCAGATGACATGATCTTATACCTGAGTGATCCCAAAAACTCCACCAGGAAGCTCCTGGAACTAATTGAGAAGTTCAGCAGGGTGGCAGGATACAAAATAAATGTGCAAAAATCAGAGGCCTTCCTATATGCCCAGAATGAAAGAAGTGAAAAAGCCTTGAGAGAAACCATGCCATTTACTATAACCCCTAAAAAAATGAAATACCTTGGTATAAATCTAACTAAGGAGGTAAAAGACCTTTACAATGAAAACTTTAAAACCCTAAAGAAAGAAATTGCAGAAGACACCAGAAGGTGGAAAGACCTCCCTTGTTCCTGGATTGGCAGAATCAACATTGTAAAAATGACCATCCTACCAAAGGCAATATACAGATTCAATGCTATACCAATCAAAATCCCAAAGCAATTCTTCAAAGAAGTTGACCAAACAATCTCAAAGTTCATATGGAGGCACAAAAGACCCAGGATAGCAAAAACAATCCTGAGTAACAAAAACACAGCTGGAGGTATTACCATACCAAACCTAAGTCTATACTACAAATCCATAGTTATAAAGACAGCCTGGTACTGGCTCCAAAATAGACACACAGATCAATGGATAAGGATTGAAGACCCAGATATAAGCCCACAAAGTTACAGCCATTTGGTCTTTGACAAAGGGGCCCAAAGAATCCAATGGAAAAAGAACAGCATCTTCAACAAATGGTGCTGGCAAAACTGGATCTCCACATGCAGAAGATTAAAGCTGGACCCGTACTTGTCACCATGTACAAGACTTAATTCCAAATGGATCAAGGACCTTGATATCAGGCCAGAGACTTTAAAAGCCATAGTTGAAAGGATAGGGAACTCCCTCGAGCTGATTGGGCTAGGCCAACACTTCCTAAACAGACATCCAATGGCACAGTCACTGCTACCAACTCTCAACAGTTGGGATCTTGTGAAATTAAAGAGCTTCTGTTCAGATAAAGAGATTGTCACACGAGCTCAAAGGCAACCCACAGAATGGGAGAAAATCTTCACTAACCACATATCTGACAGAGCTCTACTGTCCAGAGTGCACAAAGAACTTAGAAAATTAAACTCCAAGGAAAACACTGGCCCAATTAAAAAATGGGCCTGGAACTTCAAAGAAACTTTACCAGGGATGAAATTAAAATGTCTAACAATTATCTTAAAAAATGCTCCACTTCCTTCGCCATCAGGGAAATGCAAATCAAAACTTCCCTGAGATATCATCTCACCCCGGTCAGGATGGCAAAAATCCACAGTACAAACAACGACAAATGCTGGAGAGGATGTGGGGAGAGGGGAACTCTCCTACATTGTTGGTGGGAATGCAGGCTCATACAGCCACTCTGGCGAGCCGTCTGGAGATTCTTAAAGAAATTAAAGATTGAAATGCCATATGACCCTGCTATCCCACTTTTGGGAATAACCCCCCAAGCAGCAGAGGTTCGCCTCGATAGCACAAGCTCGACCATGTTCATAGCAGCACTGTTTACAATAGCAAAGTCATGGAATCAACCTAAATGTCCAACAGTTGACGAGTGGATAAAGAAACTGAGGTAAATCTATACAATGGAGTACTACTCAGACATCAAAAATGATGAATTACTGGAATTTGCTGGGAAATGGATGTCATTAGAAAGAATTATATTAAGTGAAGTATCCCAAACCCAGAAAATTAAGCGCCGTATGTACTCCCTAATAGGTGGCTCCTAGTACCAAACTCGCCCAGCCCACATTGGGACACTCAAAATAAACCTATGTAACACAGTAATTGCAAAGATTATGAACAAGAGAGATGGGTTAGGAGGGCCACACCAGAAACAAGGAGAGAGGAGACCATGTTACAGCAGAGAAAATAGGCCTCCATCAAGGTCTGCAAGTAAGTAATGAGAAACCTGGTTAAGTTCACAGACGTTCTTTCCTGATCTCACCAGAAGGGGAGGGCATATAGTCTAGCAGATAAAAAGTAATCATTTTGCAAATGGGTGATGGACCCCTCCCTCAGTGAGGTTTCCTACTCTTATTACATCTACCCTTGAATGTGCTATTACAACAAGACTCCAGTTTAACAGCTTTTTGTCTCTGGCCAGGGGGTGACATACAGTGCCCAGCAGAATGGAGTGAAGGGCATTGCAGGAGCAGCAAAACTGCAAAAGAAAATCAACAAACCACAATCCAGAACTTCAGAGACTCTATATCAATCACATAGAACTAGGACAGCCTAATCTCTCCCTATCCTGGAGCTCAGGGACATTTGCGGAAGAGGGGGCGGTAAGATTGTAAGAGCAAAAGGATGGGAGGAGCAACGATTTGCAAGATTCTCAACAATAGTTGGGGCCAAAGCAATCATAATGGAACTTTGCATGCCCTGCGCAATGTCCAGCGCACTGTTGCCCTCATAAAGTCTAGCATCTGTTAAGGGCACCGAGACCCCTGGAGGCAAGGGATTGACAGCCATAGTAGTAATCTTATGCTTAAGGGGAACAAGAGAAAGGGCTTATGGAAATGCCACTGGGTCCTTATATGTCATCGGAGAGGAGGACCCAGTGGAGAGTTAGGCGCACACAATAAAGGACTCTCTGGGAATTGGGGGGGAGACACTGGGGGAAGGGGAGGGGGGAGGGAGGGAACTGGTAAAAAATTTTAAAATGTATAATTAAATTTTTAATAAAAAAACAAAACAAAACAAAACAAAATTTGGATTTTATTATTAGATTATATATTTAACTATTATTTTGTATCTATGATTGTCATTAAAGACAATACAGCTATTTAAACATAATCTTCCAGTCATTTCATGGAGGTTTTTTTTAATGCAAAGTCTTTCAGATGTCACAATAGAGTCTGGCAATATGTGTGCCTTCTTGGTTTTCTTTTCACCAAAGAATTGTGAATCCTAATGTTCCTTCCAGATACTTCCAGTGTTGATATGGATGCCTAAGACATGAAGGAAAAGTCTGACTGTAGATTTTTAAGAACAAATTATTCAACAACTCCGGAAAGGGAATGTGTAGGTTTTACAGTTCAAAGGTTTGAGTTCAAGTTCCAAATTATTCAGCCTCTCAGAATCTAGTGTTCCCAACTCTAAATGGGGGGGGGTAGTGATGCTTTCTTTAGATGGGATCTGAACCGAGTTCCAGATGCTTAGGACATACAGACTCTCGTTAAATGATAGCTAATTAGAAACTACGGAGGGAATGCTTGCTGGCCACCAAGAGCTTCTGATATAAGTTTACACTTAATCCTCACAGTGAGAAAACTCAAGATGAGGAAATTTGGACCATTTGCCCAGCACCTCCCATGGAACCAGGTCATAAAAAAGCTGGGACTAAACTAAACTAGGTTGACTAACTTTCAAATCCCAGGCGGTCCTATTACTTTCTGGAGCTCTGGAATGGTTAAGGGATAGGGTTGGTAAGGATGGTAGTCAAAGTCTGCAGCAAAGATACTATAGTCACCTTCCCACAATCCTCTGTACTTCTAAGATAGAATATTGTGGAAATTTTTATTCATCTGATGTGCACCAGCTTTTCCATATGACTCTGTATTTCTGAGCAGACTGCAAGTGTCTCGTTCCAAGCTCAAAGAACACTCTCTGACAATAGTACTAAGTGAGATTCAATCCGTTATTGGGGGACAAAGGTAGTTTTCTTGCTAACACCTGGCTGTTTACCATCTTGCCCATTTCATAGCTGTCAGAATGTTCGTGTTGTGCACAAGGCATCCAAAAACTGACAGGTTGGCAAGATAATCAATGTAAGAGAGAGCAGAAGACTATCAAGGGCGCAGAAGGCGAAGGTTATCATAGTGCTTTAACTTCTGAAAATGTGTGCAACCTGCAGGAGCCATGGTGAGTCTAAAACAATTTGCTGCAAAATGCAGAACAAATTAATTTATTACATCATTGCATCATAATACCTTTAAGCTAGGCTCTACTTTCTTTTGTAAAAGTCATGCATCCAGTTCCAACAAGCTGTTTTCCCCTTTGCAATATGAACATTTTTTTTCACTGTGCTGAAAATTAAACTGGCTATGTGTACCCAAAAAAAAGATAATAAAAGCCTATGGCACTAAAAACTCATTAAGATTCTTTTTTCTTTGGTGGCAGGGCACGAAATACTATAGAAAATTATGTGAAATATGAATATTCTTAAATAATCAAAAGCCTGAATGAGATGGAATAGACTCTTTCAGTACTGGGTTTTAATTTCCTTCATCAATTTCCTGTGCTAGTTACATTTGGAACCAGGTTTGCTCTACGTATTTATCTGTGATCTGTATGATCATGTATACAATGATCCATTATAGGAAACAGAAAACTACAGAGCTTTCAGATAATACCTAATACATTTAGGATGGCATGTTAGACAGTGACATATCACTAGGATCTTCATAAAGGAAATATTTTCTTCTGTGGTATCTCAGCCCAAATGGTGACCATGCTAAAGGACCTCAGTTACAACTATATGGCTAGTAAAGAAAAAATATAAAGTAAGAGATAAACATTCAATTTCATGTTAACGTGCAAAGATTTGTCCTAAGGTTGTCAGGCTGAGTCGTTATATGCCTTAAGGTTGTCCATTTGAGTTGTTAAATGCCTTCATGATAAAAACCTAATGCAATTTTACTTGCCAGACAGAATCGGGCCTATACAAAGGCTGAGTAGGCACTGTGTAGATAAAATGATTTTTAAATTCAGATGAAACTCTCCTGAAGATGGCAATGACCCTTCAGTTCTATGAAAGACATAGATGGGTTCGTAGATAATGGACCATCTTGCTGTGAACCTGTTCGATCTGGGAAGATGTACCTTTAAAGGCTGCATCTGGAATGCAGGGAAGAAAAGTTTCTTTGAAGACAGACTTGATATCTGTTCATCTAGAGTCCACATACGCTCTGGTAGCTGCACCTCCTTTTGGGGATTTGCCATTCCCCTCAACTACAGTCTTGGTGAACCTGTCAATCAAAATGTCCTTCCCATTTTGGACTGCAAATGGCTAAATGACACTAGTTAGAGAAATTCTAATTGAAATCTTCATATCGAATCTGGCAAGAATGTCTCAAAAATGATCAAAATTGACTCAGTGGGCACATGCTTCAAAGACTATCAATTAAAATTCCTGCCACTTAGATTTCCCAGAATCACTCTGATCTTCCCAAGGCTTGTTTTTGCTATAACTCTTTTTCTAGAAGCAGCTGTATAGCCTATCTTTCAAAGGATTTCCTTTTGTTTCAAGGTAGTCACACTGGTTTCCTGTTGCTAACAACAGTAAGGTTTCATCAGCTGTCATAGTTAAGCACAGGTGTCAACTTGACGGTTGGGGGTTTGAGCTCTAGGCACATTTGTAGAGAATTAGTGGTTGGATTGAGCCTAGAGCAAACCTGCAGTAGATTGTCTAGCTGATGGGGAAGGCCCAGCCCATGGTGGGTGGGATTGGAATAAAATACAGAGAGCTGGTCGAGACAATCAGCATCCTTGTATACACTTAACCAGACATGCTGGTCTGACAAGTAAGGATCACCTCTCTCTTATGTAGAGATGGTGTGGCCAGTTCTGTCAGCCCTGGTGTTGGTGCGTGCTCTCCTGTCAAGCTGGACTATGAACTATAACCAGACTATTGTAAGAAAATAAACTCCTTGTTCCCTTCAGCCATTTGCTGGTGATTTATCAGCAACCATGCAGGTGAACTGCAACACCAGCCAAGATTCACTTAAGGAGCTGTAGATAATTTAGGCCAATGGGAGACTGAGAAGACCTTCCCTGATAGGGGTAAGAGGTGCATAAACGAAGAGGCTGAAGATGTCAGACATAGACTGGTGTGCCTTCAGTAAAGGTAACATGACCTCCCAAATAGCTCTGCTTCTCCAGAGTCCAGAACCCTCCATCAATTTATCAACTCATCAGAAAAGCCAAGACCATTTGCAAAATCTATAGAGGAAAATAATGCTTCTCCACCATCATGGAAAGGTCGAGTAATATGAACTCTGAATCTCCCATAGTGGAGCTTAGAAGATGGTAAGGAAGGTGAGATGAGAGAGGAGTTCATCTTCCCCATCCCCGAGTTCCCCTAAATGGGAGTGTTTATCTGCAGTCAATCTCAGAAGTCCTTTTCACTGTCCAGCGGCAAAGAAAATGACCCATGTAAGTCCCAGGACGGTGTAAATCATTGATTCTCTGACTAGAGATTTCATGGGCCATTAAAGGATGCTGTGCATGGACATATTGGGAGTTTTTACTCTTTTTGTTTTATCCATTAATGATTAACTAGAAGAAGTGAATAAATACTGTCATTGATTCCGAGTCAGGTAAATGTAAACACAAAAGCAGCTCTACAGGAATTCACAGACTCATTTTAAGGAAAATCTATCTCAATTCTATTGGTCCTGTTTTCTCAGTTGCTGTGTGCAAAACAAGACAGGGCTAAGATATGAGGGAAAGTCCATGTGATAGTGTCAACTTGACACACCTGGTATTAACTAAGATGGGCTGAGACCACCTCTGGAAAGGATCAACTGAGACCACTTAATAGGATTGTACCTGTCCTAGATCCCATCAGAACCTCCAAAGCTCTCATAGGGTCCTCCCAGTACTGCATCATATAAAAAGGAGCTGGAATCGCTCTTCCTTCCAGCCCCCCAGTTTCTTCGACCCTCTAGCCTTCGACTAGACTAAGACTCTAAGAATTCTCCAGCATTCAGCCATCACTCACTTGACTACCAAACTGAGCAGCTACTGGCAGCCATCGTTGGAACTACTTCAGCTACTGGCAGCCATTGTTGTAGTACCTCATACTACCTCAGCCATACTGTAAGCCGACTCAATACATTCCATATATATATATATATATATATATATATATATATATATATATATGTATGTATGTATTCATTGTGTTGATTCTGCATCTCTAGAGAACCTGACTAATACACTCTATAATGCCTCAGAGCATTCCAGTAGCAGAGGATCAAGGTCTTGTTTGACCCTCCCAGGTTGGTCCTTTCTAAAGACTGACCGTATCTATAACTACTGGCCCAAGAGCAAAAAAAATCCTCTTCTCTAAGTGTAGAAACATGACAGATTGATTGGGACTTGACCAGTGTGTTCTTAACAGAAACTGCCACACACAAAAAAAACTCATGAGCACATAGTACAGTTAATGTCCTGGAGCAAGGCTGGAGAAGTCCTGGGACCCCTCTTAACTCAGTTCTCAGCCCCCTCTGTACTCTGACCTCTACTTTATTTTTCATACTTAAACTTCACTCCTTGGCCAGACTATTAATATTGGTGCTATTTCCTTGCACTCATCCTTATAGAGACCCCCAAAATGGTGGCCATAACCAGCTACAAACTTTCAGCCAAGTCTTCAACCTCCTACTCAGATCTTAAGTTCTAGAAACTTCTATCCATGCCTGATATCTCCAGGCTTGCCTTTTCCAGAAAGGATTAGGACAAACAATTTAATCTATTCCAAACTTTGCAATATATGTTCAGTATGACTATCTCGGTCCATTTGAGATGTCACAATGAAATATCTTAGACTGGGTCGTCTATCAATAACAGATAGCTCTAGAGGGTGTGTGTTAGATCAAATCAGATTCAATGTCTCAGAAGTGTTTTGTAGATGATTGCTTAGTGATGATCCTCACAGAGTGTACAGAAAAGTCAGCCATTGAGGTTTTTATATAAGATCACTAATCCAATTGGGTGTCAGCTGAAGTCCCACCTCTTAACATCATCAAATTGGAAGGAGGAATTCTAATATAGGAGCTGGGGGGACAGTGCACATATTTAAGGTAAAATAAATGTATCATGCTTCATTAATGTTCTCTAATGAGGAGCAACAAACTTTGAAATATTCATTTTAAGTCTCTGAACCCATTCCTGATGGGAGACAGTATGAGTTGTCAACCTGACACCTAGAAGGCAAGCCTCCAGGCACACTTGAGAGGAATAGTCTTGTTTGCATTCATTGATGTAGGAAGATGCAGGCCCAAAATGGCTAGGCCTCTTCCGTAACTAGGCAGTCTAAGATTGCATATGGATATAGAGTGTGCGCAAGTATACACACAATGCATCATTATTCTTTGCTCTTGCTGTGTGTGGTAAAGGCTACTAGCAGAAACTTGGTAATTGAGGGCTTGAGCGCTGGACATATTTGTAAAGCATTAGTACTTGTGTCAAACCTAAAAGAGATTGTCTAATTGATGGAGAAGGCCCAGCCCATGGTGGGTGGGACTAGTCTCTGGGTAGGTGGATAAAATGGAGGGAGCTGGTTAAGTAAGTTAGCATACTTGAACCTACTTGGACAGACATGCAAGGGAAATTTGCCTGTTTCAGCAGTACTATAGATATGGTTTGGCCACTGTCCTCAGGCCCTGGTGTTGGCATGGATTTGCCTGCCAACTTGAGAAAGAGCTGTAACAGGGCAATTATAAACCAAGAATAAAACCCCTTATTCTCCTTTAAGTTGTTTTGACATGAATTATCAGCAAATGTATCAGCAGAGTAATTGCGAGACTATGGACATGATGTGCCTAGTTGCTTCAACTTCCTGTCACTGTAACTTCTCTGCAGAGATGAAGCACAACCTGGAATTGTGAGTCAATTAAACCTTTCTCCCCTTAGGTTCTAGGGTCAACTATTTTGTTGCAACATTGTGTAACGAAACTAAAAACAGAAATCAAAAGGGAAAAGTGACAGCTAAGCAAATACAAGAAGCATAAGTGAGAAGCCACACAAATAAGAGAAGATACATGTACAGGAAAAATAATTGTGAAATAGTTTAGCTGAAATTCCCTTACGTTTACTCAACAAAGTATGAGTGTATAGAAGAGAAAGAAAATGGTAGCAGAAATTAACATATGATGAAACCAGTCTTATTACAGTTATTCATTTAAATGGATAGATTGTCTTTACTTATGTTAAGACAATCTGGATTAAATAGTTCATTTAATATCACAAGATCTTAAATCTCATATATCTGTCACCTTAAATTATTCTGTTATATTAAACTATCTATAAATCTTCATGTAGGACAAGAATGACTTATTTCTCTTTGAGTTCTATAACTCATCTCTGTATGTCCTCACTCTAAGACACAGATGGATAAAGCAGCACCTGTCCGGGAATGCTATTGGTCTCTGAGCATTGAAAGAGAACATAGAAGAATCATGTGATGTCACTTCAAGATTATGCTGAAGTTGGCATGTGACAGGTCCATTCACATTCCACAGCTGGATAGATCATATATGGTCCATCCTGCTGTCAATGGAGAAGACCAATGGATATCTTCATAATAATTCAATATACCCAATAGGTATACTTTCTTTCTCAGTAAATATCTGCTAAGCAGTACGAGTGCCACTGGTCTTTAAAAACACTGGGACCCTTGGAAGTATTAGCTGGGAAATAGTCTTCACAGCACCTGCAGATCTTTTCAGAGCATACTGCCAGTCCCTAGGTGCATACAAAATGGCAGACATGCTCACATGCGTGTCAGTGTTTAGGGTGAATAATGCAAGCTCAGCATTTCACCACAGCCCTGGTGGCTGAAGTACAAAATTATTTATGGCTTTCCTATTTATGGCATGCTGCTCAGTTTCCCATGGGTTGCTAGGAAAAATTCCTGATCACTACTATGAGCCATTGAAACCTACGCGACTCCATTTATTATGGCATAATATACACATTACCTCACTTGTGCGAGACCATATGGAGCGTTCTCTGTTGAATTTGGCATAGTTACTGGGGTGAAACGGGAATGGATTGTGTTCCTAGTCCTTCTCAATTATGCTGTGTGTTGGATCAGGCAGCCAACTTCAACAGATCATCTGGGTATAGCAGTCCGTTCTGAGGACAGCTTTGCTGCCTTCACCTATGCCAATGAAGAATAATGAATGTGATTTCAAAGGGGGTGTAAGTAGCCTGGAATCCTATCATCCCTAAGTGGATCGGTTGGGCTGCCTGCTGACATTAAGCTCCTACGCGGAAGGTTGGGGGAGTGGAAGAGAGTCCTCCCTTGCCTCCCATTGTAGGGTATGATTTGAAAAGAAAGGCAAGAAGATCAAGAGAACTTGCAAAACATAGGTGATTCTCAGCATATATGAGTAGCTGCGTCCATCCACTCCTTAACTGAAGAAAGGCCCACTCAGGAGAACTATATAGAACACAATCTGCCATGCCAACTTGTTGCTTGCTTAAAAACACTTGGACTTGCATTCTGTGGGCATTGGGGGCAGGGGGAATACTGAACCCCAGAGTGCAGAGAAAAAGGAGGAAAGTGGCCAATATGCTGATGTGAACTGTAAAAACTTTCTTTGTGTAATTCTGTTGGTTTATAGAGCCACGGCCCACAGTGTCCTTGAATGGTTCTTTGTACGTATGATTAAGAATCCTTTGGAAAAGGGGGCCTTTCCTGCTTGTGTGGTAGTGGGGAACACTCACATTTTAGGGACTGATCAGTTATTTTCTTGCGCTACAATAAAAGCACTCATGTTAAAATTGCTGGGAAAATTCACATGAGAGCCGGAGAAAATAGTGTGACTGTTTTCTCCCTTTAGAATTAAAATTTTAAGAATTGCTATATAATTTGTTTCTGTTGCCAGTCCATCTGTCTATGATGTTCATGAGTCTCTCTCTCTCTCTCTGTCTCTCTCTATTACACACACACACACACACACACACACACACACACACACACACACACGACCAATTTAAAAGTCAAAGCAAAGCCCAGTGACGAATAATAATAATCTGTAACTACTTCATGAGATAGTATGTATTCACTACCTTTCCCTAATTCAGCCTCTCTCTAGTCTTTAATGTTTTATACACACACACACACACACACACACACACAACTAACCTTAAAGACAAAGCAAAGCCCCGGGATGGATAGAATCCATATCTACTGCATGAAAGAGCGCATATTCACGACCCTTCCCTGATCATTTTCCCCTTGGCATCACCTCTGTTCCTCATCCCTCTGGAAACGAGACATCAATACTTTGATGAGCTTCCATTACAAGATATGATCACAAATAATGAGCCATGGGTGAAGCAGATCTTTTCCTTCCAAAGGACGAGCTCTAACTTTGCTTACGGTTGACTATTTGAAATAAAATACTAAGATCAGAGCACATCCCCACTTCCTCCCTATTCCACCCCCCCGAAAAAAAGGTCTAATTAGCGTTTGTCTATTGAAGAGAAGCGGGGCAATGCTGCTCCACCACTGCCAAATGAAATTAAGGCCCAATTATTGATAAATGAAGAGTGGTTTGTGCTGGAGCCTGGCCTGGAGTCGCGGAAATACATCTGTCATTTGGCCTGCGCGGGAGTCAATCATGTGTGACAGAGCCCCCTGCGCATTTACCATGCATCTGTAGATTTTTGTTTTAATTCAGTTAGCTGTCTAACTAGATTCAGGGCTGGATGCCTCGAATGGAGTCAGGATTTGGACGGACAGATGCAATTCTAGTCTGAAATGGTGTGTGACAGGGCTAGCGAGCTTGCATATTAATTATTGCTGAAACTATCATAGGCAGCGCTTTTGTACTAATGGTCAATTCCCTTATCTATTTTGTGGCTTCTCTGGTGAACAATTGCCCGGTTGTTCCAGGGCAGGTAGGAGACTTGCTGGATCAATGGACCATTGTTGTTAAGTGCACTTACTATTACCATGAAAATTAGGATGGAGGAAGTTTGAAAAGCAAGAATGAAAATACCCTGTCTTGCCATTATGCAAATTACAAATTCCATAAATGAGATACTGGAGGGAAGAAACACTTTTCATAAATCTTAACTAGGTAAAAGAGTTGATTAAGTCCATTGTCAGAAAACAAATTTAAAACAAACATTTGTTAAGTTGATATGAGAGAGTGAGAGAGACTGTTCCTATTCTAGCTCCATGCATAAAGTTTAGTTTATAAACACGCTGACTTAATTTAAAGTCTGTGCCATTTTATTACTAAAATGTTGTATACAATGTTGAAAATCATGTTACTTTCAAAAAGAAGCCAGTCGTACAATTTTTGTCCAAAGTTTGGAGAAAATATCCTCCTGCTAATTAGACAGTTTCAGAGCAACCATGCTGGGATAGTCTCTGAAGGTTTTGGAAGGTCATCCCCTATGGCTGGGATTACCCCGAAGGAACACACTGTATTGATCTGAAGAACTAACTCACTCTAATCCTTCACAGAGATATACTGGCCAACTTCCACCAATCCTCTGTTCATGAAAAGATATGGAGATTAGTACTCTACTGAAGATTAGCCCTAACCTGAGGTTGGTCACAAGATCAACAGGGTTGGGCCTCAATTTAATAGACCAGTGAGATATAGAGGACCGAAAGCTCCAATCGGATTTGCAGAAACTGGAGCTAACCAATGAAGAAAAGGCATTTTTACTGGGTCTGCCCAGGTCTATGGCTAATCCTGACCTGGCACCTATCTATGGCTCCCTTGACTCTCATGGGACTTCACATCTGGAGTCCTTGAGTTCTGGCTTCCTTGCCCTTCTTGGGACTCGACGTCTGGAGTTTGCAAGTTCCTTTTCTGTCTTTCCCTCGCTCTCATGGAATCCATGCCTGGAGTCTATGAGTTCTTTCAGCCTCTCTTGTCCCTCATGGAAGTACATGTCCAGAGTCGGTGAGTTTCCATCTGTCTTTTCTCTCATCCCTTATGGATTCCATGCCAGGAGTCCGTGAGTTCTTCAGGACTCTCTTGCTCCTCGCCGATTCACATCCGTGAGTTCCATTCTTTCTGTCTTCTAATAAACTGATTTAATCCTCTACCCGTTCTGGTTTCAATCTTCCATACCCGAACACAAGAACCTGGACACATACAGACCCCAGATGGACCCCGCATCACTCAGACTTTTGTAAAAACACCATGATGGCAGCTCTCCTGGCTCAGCCACCACAGTTTTCCTTTGTTATTCTACATATTTCGTCTTTTCTTGCTCCGGCAGCCCCATCCACAGCTCCAGATTTCAATTACCCATTGAGCTTTGCAAAGTCTGGAAATTTTTTTTTCAATCACAGAGGATTGAGCCAAGTACATGTTGCTGAAATACACAGAGCTTTCTCACCATTTTCTTACCGAGACAGAAAAGATGTGATTTCATTCTGGGAGTTCTGTTTGGGGACACAATTTGAATTACACCATTTTCCTCCTTAAAGAGCTTGAAGGGCTGGGCAGATGGCTCAATGGTTAAAAAATTTGCAACAAATATATTAGAGTTAAAAAGGGGGAAAGGGAATATAATGACACAGAATTTGAATAATAGGAAGGAGAAAGTTAAGAAATACGAGTTTTATTAAAGTTGAAGGCCTGGTGGCCACCCAGATCATATTAGTTTCAAGGTGGGAGAGCATGAGAACAGAAGAGACCTCTTAAGATCAGAGAGAAGATAGAGAGCCGCCATGACAGCCTGGCTGGAGGGTGTCTGAAGAGTGGAGAGAGCAAGGGGCAATGAGTAGATTATGTGATAGACAGAGTCACAAAGAAAGAGACACCCCTGGGTGGGGCTTTTATGACCTCAGACCCATGGAAATAAGGCAGTGCCAGTGGGGAGGTTTTGTCCTGCAGCCATAAAACTAAGCATTCAGTGTTCTCTGGGTTCACAGAGCAGGAAAAGGAAAGGAGTTTGGATCATCAGACCCCACGTAAATGCAAGGTGGATGTGGTGCTCCACCTGCAGTTGCAGCATCAGAAAGTGTAGACTGGGGATCCCTCGAGCAAACTGGTTAGCCCTAGTGGTGCGGTGGGTTCTGGGTTTGATTAGAGAACCTGTCTCAAAACAAACAAACAAACAAAATAAAGTGGAAGTGCAATCAGGGATGATTCCAAGTATCAACCCAGAATCTGCACACGCACACACACACACAAACACATACTTGTGCACACACATCAACACATACATATGCACTCATACACATGTATACTCACACCAGTGTATACATAGGTACATGCATTCACACATAAGCATGCGTATACACATTACAGGTGAAAACAGAGAAAAAGTTTGCACAGTTGATGACATTAATAAAGTAGATTACAAAATGTTAACACAATGAAACATTTTGTATTAACTACAAAATGGTATAGTTAAACTAATAATGATGCATATCTATCCTTTCCAAAGATTCACATTGTTTAAGCACTCTTTCATACTGGTAGTCAGGTCCAACAGAACTTCAAGTTTCTAAACAATTAAAATTAGAATAAATACTTTTTTCATCTTCTGATGTTGGAAAATGAGATGACTTAGGAAGAACCCAGCTTCAATTTAAAAGTTCAATGGCTTGGTTATAGTGTTGGGTTACAAGATTTTACTTGTGAAAGATCTTTTTGAATAAAATTAGAAAGCAGCAATGTATCTTCCCACAAATAGATCTTAAAATATTAAAAGTCATAATATTCAGGAAATGTAAGTAAATTTCAACTTTACAGTTCGCAACTATTATCATTTTTCCCATGATGAGCTGCTCCAATTTATAATGTTTGCCTCAGTGCTTTATTTCTTTCAATAGGTTTTTTAAAATAAGACTCCAAAGCCTTAATTATGGTTTATGCAAATATCATTTGAGAAGTAAGAGGGGAACATTAAATTTTTAAAAGCATTGTTAGGTTAAATGCTGGGAAAGTCACCGTAGGTGTTAAATGGCAACCAGGAAAAATGGAATGGAGGTAAGGAAATGACTACAGGAGAGATTTCCTATTCCTTTCTAGAAAACATGTACTTGAATCAGATTTCTTCAACTTTTACCGAATCAAAGGACTCAAAAGGACTTTTGTGTTTGAGTGTGTACAGATCAAAAACCTACATAAGGGAGTTGGGGACATGGCTCATCGGGTGGGTCACCTTGTGCTCAAACTTGAAGACCTGTGTGAAACCAGATCTATCATCTCAGCATTGTGAGAGTGCGATGAGTTGGGAGACTGGAGAATTCCCTGAAGCTCCCAGGGTAACTAGTCTGAAAACTCCATACAAAACAAAATAAAATAAGAGATCCCTCTGGAGATTGAAAATGAGGGTCAAAATCCAGGTATTCTGACCTCTGCACACATGCTATAGCATATATACACATTTAGGTACACACACACACACACACACACACACACACACACACACACACACACAGATACATGGAAAGATTAACATGATTCTGAAACGGAAAACAGATGAATGAAGTATGCAGCTACTTTGGTTCTGGACAAAGCCTTATCCTAATCCCGTATTCACTCACGTTTTTCCATGTCACCTGTAATATGGGGTCCCTCTTCTAAGGTCTTTACATGTCCATGTTCTTGTGTTTGGAAGTCGAAGATTGAAATCAGAATATGCATACAGGATTAAGGTAGAGTTTATTAGAAGAGAGAAAGAATGGGACACACGGAAGTGAATCTGCGAGGGGAAAAAGGGCCTTGGAGAACTCATGGACTCCAATCATGAGATCCATGAGGGGCAAGGAACAGGCAAAGAACTCATGGACTCTAAATGGGGAGTGGCCTGAGGGGCAAGGGTGTCAAAGCTGGTTGCCAGGTCAGGATTCTTTATAGCCTTAGGCTGAACTGGGAGGTGGGGTGGGGGAGAATGGCTTTTCCTTATTGGAAACCTGATTGGACCTTTGGTCTTCTACATCTCATGGGTCTGTTCATATTGGGGCCTGACCCTGTTGATCTTGTGACCACTTCATGGTAGGGCTCATCTACAATGGAGAACTCATCTCCATATTCTTTCATGAGGGTTGGGTAAAATTGACAAAGGGTGTGTTCCTTTAAGGTAATCCTAGTCCTGAGTATGACCTTCAAAGACCTTCAGAGACCATCTAGCCTAAACCTGGAGACACCAATAGTGTATAAAAATTGTAGAAGAAAAAGTGAATTAGAGTGACCTAGGTTGAAGTTGGGTTGTTAATATTTTTGTTTTGGAAGACATAAGTTTGGAAACCAACGTTACTTTTAGACTACTAAGTCCTGAATTAAAGGGTGTTTGGGAGCATGAAGTTGCCAAATGATAAATTAAGAATTCATGTGTGTCATGCATGGCAGTGAAATGGTAGAAAGAAAGAGACACGGTGGTCAGGAGGGAGTAGAAAGGAGAGGGATTGGAGGACATGAACCTAGTCAGTTCATCTGTCTTTGGTCTCAGCAAGTGCATGTACATTACTGGCTTGTTGTTAAAGGAATAAAAGAAAGTCTCAGGAATGTAAATTTTCATTCTCTCTTTCTAAGTTTAATACCCAGGAAACCTAGAAAATAAATTTGTAAAAAAAAATTAACAGGAAGAAAAACATTCAATATTAGTAATAATTGCACTATGGGAATTCATAGTAAAGAGGTAAAAATCAAAGAAGTGGTTTGATTTAAGAGCATGAATACCATTTTAACAAAGGAAAGAGACCTTTGTGCTTCAAGGAACCATGAGTTATATAGGAAATACTTGGATGAGCTAATGGAGACCATGGGTTATTTTAGTAAGGTCGGTTCACAGAAACTCTTCATATTTGGTTCTGCCTTCATCTTTGATGATGCATTACTCTTTTTTCCTTTTTAGCTTCCCTCAAGGGAAATCTGAGGTGGCTTTCTCAGGTTTGATAACATGTTTCCTTTGTCCCATAATTCTCATTTTAATTGCCTGAAGCTCAAAATAAGCTTTGTGCTAAAGGGGCACATTTTGGGGTGGCTTAGGCTGTTCTCCTTCAAAAGGTAATGCTATGTTTTAAAAACAAATGATAATTACTTTCAGCTAAATGGGCTGACTTTTACATTTCCAACTTTTAATACATGCTCTCTTTCATTAAAAGATACTTGTGCTTGGTAACAGGACTCCCCTCCTAAGGTCTTTACTTGTTCCAATTTAATCTTAGTGACACAGTGCCATCTCTTTGATTCATCTTAATTATATTTTTGTTGGGATTCCTCAGAAACAATGGTATAAGGTATTCAACCCAGAGAAAATATTAATGGTTAAACCTTATCCATCTCACTATATGCTGAGAGGGCAAATGTTCTCTCCCTGTCATTAGCACCAGCCTAATGAGGTAGGACATGCTCTTCTGCTTAATCAATAAAGAAAGCTGAGGGTGACTTTACACTCATATAAAAACAAAAGACCACTTAAAATTATTTATTTATTAACTCACAAAGAATTAGGTTTCATTATGACATTTCCCAAACTAAAATGTGTTTTTGGCATTTCTCTCCTCTTTCTTTGCTCGCGTAACCTCTTGTCCTGTGTCCTTTCATCCTATGATCTCTTTTCTGCTTTCTTGTCACATGTGACCTCCCTCCCCTTCTCAACACCTCCCTCCCCTTCTCAACACCTCTTTGCTTCCCTTTCTTTGTCTCCTATCTTGCTTGTTCCACAGCCCGAACTCACCTTTGGACCTCCTTATTTACATACGCCCCAGCATTAAAAGCTGGGATCCACTAAAATGAGAGAACATGTGGTTTTTAGCTCTCTGAAACTGACCATCTCACTTAATATAACATAACTTAATACATTTCTCACTTAATATAACAGTTGCAGATAGCACATTTCATTTTTTTTCTTATAGCTGAGTCCATTGTGTATATGTGCCACATTTTTATTCTTTATTCTTCTGTTCATGGACATCATGAACACATCACTGTTGTGAATAGGCCACCATGAACATGAACATGCAAGTAAGTGTCCTTGTATTTGGATAGAAAGCTGTAAGCAAAAGACTCCTGGCAGCAAAAGAGGGTGATATTAGTGATGCCAAATCTTCTGCTGCTGAAGTTCACTTGCATGGTTGCTGACAAATCATCATCCAACAGCTAAAGGGAACAAGGGGTTTATTTTCTTACAATAGTCCGTTTGCAGTTTGTAGTCCACCTTGACGGGAGAGCACGCACCAATACCAGGGCTGGCGGAACTAGTCACACCATCTCTACACAATGGCTGAGAGAGAGACAATCCTTACTTGCCAGACCAACATGTCTGGCCAAGTGTACACAAAGATGCCAACTTTCTCAACCAGCTCTCTGTATTTTATTTCAGGGCCTAGTCCCACCCGTCATGGGCTGGGCCTTCCCCATCAGCTAGACAATCTCCTGCGGGTTTGCTCTGCTCAACCACTAATTCTCTACAAATGTGCCCAGAGCTCAAACCCTCAACTGTCAAGCTGACACTTGTGCCTAACTACGGCATCTATATTGGTTCCTTGCTGTTGTGAACAGAGCCACTAGGAACATGAATGTGCAAATGTCCTTGTATTGGGATAGAAAACCATAAGCAAAAGACTCCTGAAGGCAAAAGAGGGTGATACTAGCGATGGCAATTCTCCTTTCTTCCTTCTTAAATGTACTACCTCAGGGCATGGAAATTAAACTTATAAAAACAATAGCAGGAAGAAAGTCACTATTTTATTAAAAATTCCTCACATAGAGATCCAGAGTGAAGAAGCAAACTTCAAAGATGTGGTTTAATTTGAGAACTTGTACACCATATAGGTATCTTGGATCTCTCTGGAGCAACTTTGCAAGTAAAGTCACCCCATGGAGCCACTGGTTAGGTAAATATTGAAATCAGCTTGCACTTAAAGCCCATGCATGTTCCTACTGCTGAATTTCACTGCCCTGGAAGTTTATTTATGTACAAAGTTAGGATCTCCATTTTTGGAGAAACTACATTCACAGAACTGTATGGTAACCAAGATTCATGGAGTAATAAGTCACTACTTTAGGATTACTTATATGTTGGGATATCTATCATTAAAGTTGATTTTATAGTGCCCTCACAGTGGGATTATGGGTAAAGAATATGGACTTTACTTAAAGCTGCAGAGGTGGCTATGCCCTCAACAGGAAGGCGTTCCTTTTCCACATATGCACCTTAAATTCGTGCAGTGTCTTTGTGGAACCCTGACCTCACCTACACCTAACAGCTTACACAGGACAGAGGGAGACTTTGTGGTTGTGATTTACAATAACTCAGCAACGCATCCCTAGAAATGGGCCTGGGACTCTTGTTCCTAACCCTGTGGAAGGCAAGTAGAAGTTTTCAGTTATTTGACCTAAGAGCAAACCTGGTCTGCAACAACAGCCAACTTTCTCTCTGTTAATGGGGCTGGGACAGTGCAGGCAAAGCACACTCCAAATAGATGAAGAGGACTGTGGGAACAGAGCCCAACGCCTATACATCTCACCCATCACTCATCATTTCCCTCTTCCAATGTCGCAATGAATATTGAGTCCCTTTAAGTTCTGCAGATAACTCCCAGTTCTCCCACCTGCACTGTGACCTGTAACTTCTGCATTTTGAGTGAAAGTTTCTTCCTTTGCCAGCAAGTGCTTTTCGCGTGTGTGAAAGAGTATGTAAAACAGCGCCAGGTGAAGAACGACTTTTTCACCCCGTCTTGAAAACCATCACAAAGAGACAAATTTTGCAGCCTTTACTTTGTGTGTGATTTTTCTCTTCTGCGCAGCTCTATTCATTGCCTGGAACAATGGGGCCAGTGTTGGCCAGCAAAGAATACTGCTATTCATATGCCCTGTACCCTGCACAGTGCCTACACTTGTTAGTTTTGGCTGCTCTGCTCTGCCGGCTGCCGGCAGGAAAGTCTGGTCTATGTCGCTGGATGGAGCAGGCGGATCAGAGAATCAGTGCTGGCTGCCAGATTCCCAGATAACCTCAGGTCCTCCAGAAAACTCTTGTTGACATAAGCCTGTGCTTTGAGGGGTGTCTTGGAATTCCAAGCACTTGGGCCAGGTGTGAGGACAGGTGGTTGTGGCTCCATTCCAACCATCCCTGGCCTCCCTCCCACCACCAGCAAATGCCGCTCCATTTAGGGTTCAATGCCTGCTTCAGGACTCAGATGCCTGACTTAAAAATCCTGGCTGCAGAGTGGACTGACGCATAGAAGGACCTGGAACCAGTCTCAACCTCCCAGAATCTCTGTTCCTTCCCCCACAGCAGTGCCACCCACCTCGTGGGGTACCATGAAATGTGATGACACAGTACTGTGCTATGATTAACGGGGAATAAATGTTAACTATTCTTGTCATTAATGAAAGGCTGCTGGAGCGATTATTGTCGCTAATAAAAGATTGGTTTAGAGCATCCTCTCGCTGGGTAGAAAGTCAACCACTGTGAAATCATGGGCATCGGCGCTGTCGTGATGGGCAGATGGCAGGAGAGAGAAAGAAGCACGGCTTCAGAGTTTAGAGTGGTTCCCACAGGCAAACAGTGCCCAATAGTGGAGTTCACTCCATTTCCCACAAGATGGGCCTTCATGAGCTATTCTCCCAGAAGCCTCTGCTATGAATGGATGCTTGTAGTGATCTCTTGGGACCCTTTGGTCTTCTGTAGACCCCAGTCAGCAGCTTGAATCCTGCAGCCCATCCTGACCCCTAATGCTTTGACCCCTAATGCTTTCTTTCCTTCTCTCTCTTTTCTCTTTTTTCTTTCTCTTTTTTCTTTCACTCTTTCTCTTTTCTCTTTTTTCTTTCTCTCTCTCTCTCTTTCTTTCTTCTTTCTTTCTCTCTTCTCGTCTCTATATTTCCTTGTCTCTTTTCTCTTTCTCTTTCATCTCTATCTCTCTTTTTCTCTCTCTCTTTCTGTCTCTCTTTCTGTCTCTTTCTTTCTTCTCTTTCTTTCTTTATTTCTTTCTTTCTTCTCTTTCTCTCTTCTCTCTCTTTATCTCTTCTTGTCCTCTCTCTTCTCTCTTTCTCTCTCTTTCTCTCTTTCTTTCTCTCTTTCTTTCTCTCTCCTTTCTTTCTTTCTTTCTTTCTTTCTTTCTTTCTTTCTTTCTTTCTTTCTTTCTTTCTTTCTTTCTTTCTTTCTTTCTTTCTTTCTTTCTTTCAGAAAGTTGTCCTTCTGCATAGTTAGCCAGATATGCTGATCTGGCAAATAAGGATTGTCCCTCTGTCAGTTGCTATGTAGATATGGTGTGGCCAATTTCCTTGGCCCTTTGGTGATGGTGATGCTCTCCTGCCAAACTGGACTAAGGACTGTCGCCAGATATCATAAGAGAAATAAACCCCTTGTTCCCTTAAGCAGTTTTGTCATAATTTTTATCAACAACAATGGAAGGGAACTACAGCAGCATCTCAAAGGGCTGCAAACGCCCATCAGCTACAGCCACCATCCTTCCATAGAGAGTGGGAAAAAGACCATCTTTCAAGTTCCTTCCAACCCATGGTTGATGACCTTTGAAGTTTCCCTGCAAAAGATGTTAACCATCTCACTGTGCTCTGTGAAAGATGCCACCATGAAAGCCAACTTATTTGGCATCAATTTCCTTTGGCACAGTTTATATACACATGCACTTGTTCTAATACTAACACACTAGATTCTGCTAATGCGCTATATGAAACATGAAGAGTACTGATCACGAGGGTAATTTCCCGAGTCATATATATCACAGATGAAAGATAATAATGTATTCTGGGTGACTGTAGACATGTCAACCAGTACTCCTGTGAGCAGCAGACTTCGCTTGGTGGAATCACATAATTAGAAGACATTATTGCAATTCATAAATGGAATTAATTAAGAATTTAATTGAATTTTCAGAAGATAATTTAATAAAAGGAGGATTGATTAGAAAATTATCAATGAATTTACAGATTCATTTAAGACATTTATCTCTGTCACTTTTAAACTTCATTGAAATCTGTTTAAAGTAATGGTAGAGATGTCCACACTCACAATTAATTAGCCCTCAGGTTATTTCAAAGGACAAACAGTATCCAAGATATACCTCAATTTCTTTAAAAGTCTGCTGAATTTTGTGTGTGAGATGGGCGCTTGTGTGTGTGTGTGTGTGTGTGTGTGTGTGTGTGTGTGTGTTGTGTGTGTGTGTGCATGTGTGCACAGTGTGGATGTTCATAAACAGCATGCATTTGAAAATGTGAAAGGTAGTGTGTATGTGTGCGCATGTGTGTGCATGTGCGTGTGCGTGTGTGTGTGTGTGTGTGTGTGTGTGTGTGTGTGTGTGTGTGTAGGTGCACAATAAACACCACTGTAGAGGTCTGGAAGCCAGCCTAAGGTACTGGTCCCCAGAGGCTTTTTTTTTTTCTTTGAAACAGGATCTTTTTGTTAGTTGGGGACTTTATAAGCTTCCAGGGGTTTGATTATTTCCAGTCTTCAAGAGTTCCATCCCAGAGATAGGATTTTTTTGTTTGTATGTTTGTTTGTTTCTTAATATAGGTTCTGGGGATTTGAACTCAGGTCCTTATGTTTGCAAACAAATACTTTACCAAATGATTCATTACATCAGTCAACTATTAAGCATTGCTTAAAGCAAACTGACAGGATGTAAGATCTGCCCAAGGTGGACTGTGAAAGAAAAACCTTGTTTATTTGACCAAATACATTTTTTTCATGATCTTCATAAGGATTTCGGCACAACTGAGGACTGAATGACAGTCTTAGTGTTAACATGGAACAAGTCCAAATGCTAGCAGAAGGCGGAAAATAAGTCTAAAGTTTATTAGTGACCAATAGTCTAGGTAGATCTGATTCATATGACAATGTACTGCTTACAATATATCGTCTACTTTAACTGTATTAGCAAAACATGCATATTTAATTCTTTGAAAAATTTCATCATTATGTGTGGTGTGTCTTTGTAGGTGTAGATTCCTGTGTGCTTGATACATATGTAGAGTTCAGAGGACCACTGTGGAGTCATTTCTTTCCCTGCACCTGTATGTTGGTTCTGGAAACTGAGCTCAGGTGGTCAGGAATGTGGGGTGTGCTTTTAACCTCTGCATCATCTCTCCATCCCTCAAACTGTTGCGTGTTTGTTGCTGCTTTCTTTCATTTTCTGTCAGCACTGGGCCTTGAACTTAGGGCCTCCTGCATGCTACCCAAGTGCTCTACTACTGAACTCCAGCCTCAGTAAAAAGTATGCTCATTTTTGTAGAGCTTAACAATTTTTATTTCATCTATAGAAATGATATCAAGGGCTTGCATATTTCACACATATTCACCCTCCCATTTACTCAACTGACAAATACAAAGCTTGTCTCTGTGTTCAAGAGCTGATTGTATCATGCACAAAGAGATGCAGTCAGAAAATCCAGCTGATTCCACACTGAAAAGTCATCCCCAAATGCAATAGTTTCATACTAACTTTGCAGTGTCTATTCTAGTTTACTGTCCTTTATTTGTCAAAACCATTGTGTTAACTTCCTAGCATGGCACTTTGTTTCTGCCTCTCTTTCAACACACAAACCAGAGGCAATCTTGCGAAATGCAAGTAAGATCATTCAGCACTCTCCAGCAGGATCCGTGCCCTGACTGGTGGATCACTCATCCCACTTGGTATTAGTACCCTCAGAATAGAGAAGTCTTCTGCGATCATCTTGGCTCATGCAAAACCCTTGCCTTCCATCACTGTATACTCTTCTATTGCATTGTATTTCCCTTATTGCATCTCTTACTCTTGTGTGAATTTGTTGTTTATTTGTGCTCCTTCTGCAGAATTTAAGTCTCACAAGAGCAGCAGCTTCATCTATCTCGCATATTCTCATATCTTCAAGGCTCAATAAATAGAGGTTAAATAGACCAAGGAATCATGTGCTATAACTCTTATGATCTACCTGGAAAGAATCACTGTCAACTCATATTTCCATAGCGAGATCTCTGTTGGGGGAAAAAGTCTTATTTGACTCAAAGCCTGAGGTGTTCAAAGATGTAAGCAGGGTAAAGAATTCTAGGAATGAGGTACCATAGCACATTTCTTCTAGTTATTAGCTGTTTAATGATTATAAACTCTAATTATGTCTCTCTTGTTTTTTACACATTCATTCATGGTGATGTGTAATGTGTTTCTGAAAATAATTCAGCTAAGATCATCTGAAGAAATTCTTGCTATCAAACACACAAAGTAGACAACTGCTTACATAGTTAACCATTTCTAAGAAATGTTTTAGTAGGCAATTTTGTCTTGCACGAATATCACAGAAACTTAAACTCATATGGGAGAGCTTGCTGTATGCCTAGGCCTGGACACATCTTAAGGAAATATCAAAACCAACAGAAAACTTCAGAAAAACAAGGAACAAGAAACCACCTGTAACATAGCAAATGTACCCACTGTAACCTTCTCAGGAGCAACAGCAAAGCAAGAGGAATAGGCTCTTAAGAGAACTAGGAGGAGCACAGGCAATCTAGATTTTTATGCCCAAGTAAATCTATCATTCATAAGTAAGCTTGAAATACAGAAATGATCAAGTTAAAAAACTATGTGCTTAGCCAACACTGGAGCCATGTTGGAAGCACAAAAGAGGTACTTCAGGATTAAAGGACTTAAGGTCTGAGCTTGTAGTTTACTGGAAGAGCTTGCCTGGCATAAGCAAAGCACTGGGGGAAAAGGATAAAAACTCCAATGGGATGCAGATCATTATTGAATTGATATTGTGATTGTGTTGATTTATATTAATCACCAATGATTATGTCAAGCAATAAAATAAATAACTAGGTTGAATAGTTTTATGGAAAATTAGATACAATTAAAATACTGTACAAAATAATATGTAAGGAGAAAGGAAGAGGTATATACAATTAACATTTTCAAAGACAGATGTCACATAGAATAGAAGAGAAAGGTTGGTTAATTTTAAACCCTATTAGGTTAGGAGGCATGTTAAAAAGTTGAAATTAGGGGTTTGGGATATAGCCCAGCTGATAAAGAGTTTGACTACAATGTGTATAAAATCCTAAACTCAAACCCTAGAACCACACAATCTTGACCTGCTGGTCATGCCCATAAAGGTAGATGTAAGAGGGTTGGAGGTTTAAAGTCATTTTCAGCTACATAGGAAATTCAAGGCAAGACTGGACTACCTGATACCATTTCTCAAAAACAAACACACCAAATAATTTAAAAATAACAAATAATATAATCAAAGCAACTGTCTTTCAAAGCAATGGAGAAAATTATAAGCTCTTTTCCCTTCATCCTTCCAGAAAATATCCTCATAGCCCTGCTCAGAGGGGTGTGCCTTAATGGCTCCACATCCAACCAGGATTAGATATCTCAAAAAAAAATAAGTTGGAAAAAGTTATAATACAATCATCATAAATCTAAACAGGAATATATTTATCAGCAATTATAGCAAACAGGAGGTGAGGCTAGATTAGGTAGGTATCCTAATACTTGATTAGAAGGGCTCTAACAGCTGAAATTCCTGTGATTATACAGATCTCTAAACATCTATAGCAGTGTCAATACATGAAGATATTTACTTATGTCCATTTTATGCACATTACAGAGACACAGGACACGATTGTGCCTTCAGCTGGGAAATCATGTGTCCCAGGATTATGGATTCTCAGTGAGATAAACCAGCCCAACAGCAGCGTCGCCCAGCCATGTGTGGCCCAGCCCTGGGAAGAGCGCTTTCCATGTCAATGACCAGGTACAGAAGCCAGGACCCAAAGCACTGCATATTAGAGTCCAGGTAGATGAATGAAAACTGGAATGCGGGCGCTTTTAGTCAACAAATGTAGGAACAGTGCCCTGGCTTGGAGATCCATGGAAGCACCTTGAAACGTGCTCCCCCAGGTTGTTTTCCCTTTTCATAATGTGGAACCCAGAAAGTGATGGGTTGTCACTGAGAAATTTCTCTCTACTCAAATGACAGGAAGCAACCAGGTGACTCCTCACACTGTGAGATGAGGCAGGGACAGAAGCACACCTTGGAGAGCGGGCTTCCTGGTGACAGACAAGAGGCCTTTCTCAGTGACTTGCAGCTTCCATTCATGCCAGCTCAAGTGGGTATGTCAGGGTGCCGGGATGAGATTACACTCCGAGAAGAACATGTTTTGCCTGCTTTCCTCAGAATTGTCTTTGCCGGCCCCATCCAGGGACCTGACTTAAAATATGTTACGCATGGTTCTGGGATCCCTGTGCTTGTAAGATGAGCACTTTCATAACTGAGCTGTTCCCCCAATTCCTGTGCTTATCCATTTCTGCATAACTCCCACAAGGTGAAGAGGGTGTTATCTTTACCCAGACATGTCCTCTAGAAATGAAGCTGGCCATGGGACAGTTGTGTGGACATGGCCTGAGGGGATGACACGGCATCGTTTTACATGCAACTTTTGCATTTTGAAAATTTATAAGTATTCATAAATATGGAATGGTTAGTTTAATAAACTCCTACACATCTTTCACCAAGCTTTAACAATTGACATTTGCGTCCTTATTCTGTCTACCATCACTTACATTTTTGTCTTTTATTTGTTTTTATAGTGTGCTACTGAGTTATTTTAAAGCTAATTCTACATCTATCATTTTACTTACGTCTATTTCTGTATGAATATCTACTTTGCTTTTAAAAAAGCCTCTACAATGTTAAAATCTGATCCTGTGGCTATGAGTTACAGGGCATCAGTTTTTCAAGTGAGAGTTTAGCCTTTCAGGCATACTCATGAAGAGCTATTTAGATAAGGCAGGACTCTGAGCAAACCTGCACAGGAGATAATCTAATTGGAGTGGGAAGACCTAGTTCTTGGTGAGTGGGATTACTCCCTGGGTGGGTAGATAATATGGAGTGAGAACTAGATGGCAAGTCGGCAGACTGGTAAAATCAAAGGTGAGCTTGGGTTATGGCCCTTGTCTCAGCTCCTCCTGCGAGTATGGCATGGCTGCATCCCTTGGCCCCCAATAATAGCTCTACTGCCTTGACTATCAATTAAAATCTATAATTGTGAGCATTAGTTAAAAATTAAACTTTCCCCTTAAATTGAGTCATATATTCACATCAGCATCAGAAAGGTAAAATTAAGACAGATCCCCCCATCACATAAAAAATCCCCAATCTCATTAGTTTGTATTCAACTTTTTCACATTATCTTAAGTGTGTGTGCACAGAGAGAGAGAGAGAGAGAGAGAGAGAAACAGAGACAGAGGGGAAGGTAGGGAGGGGAAGAGAAGGGAAAAAGAAGAGAAGGGAGGAGGTAAAGAAGGGGGCTTCTATTTGAGACAAAAGACACTGATATACCATTGATTCTAACCCATAATGGCCTAGAAGACTAGCCTTGATCGAGAGACTCCCTCTCAGGTGTGCCTGGGGACCTCTCTTTCGACCTCAGGTTGACAATTAATACCAACTGTCTCAACCAGCAATAATGAAAGACTGTCCTGCTTCCTTTGTGTGACTGGTTGTCATGGTTAGGCATGGGTGTCAACTCGACAGTTGAGGGTTTGAGCTCTGGGCACATTTGTAAAAAAATTGATGGTTTAGTTAAGTCCAGAGCAAAGTTGCAAGTGATTGTCTAGCTGATGGGCAAGGCCCAGTCCATGGTGGGTGGGACTAGGCCCTTAACAGGTGAATAAAATACTGAGAGCTGGTTGATAATCGTAAGAGACAATAAACCCCTTGTTCTCTTAAGCCGTTTGATGCTGATTTATCAGCAACCATGCAGATGAACTGCAACAGAATTTGATACTTAGGAAGTAGGGTGTTGTGGATAAATCTGGCTATGTGGCTTTTATGGATTTCGAATGTTTTCGTTGGAGAAATTGGACTTTTATGAATTCAAAAATGTTTGAACAGAGTTGGTGGGCCATTTAGAAAATAGAGATGCTGAGACAGTCATGGATTGTTTTGGCCCAGTTTGTGATGAGGGGAACAAGGACTTTGGTGAAGTTGAATTTAAAGATGATAGACTGGTTTGCTTGATAGAGGAGAGCTGTGTTGGTGTGTGAAGCTCTGGCCTTAGACAGGTCAGGCAGCAGAACAGCTGCCATTGTTGGAGAAATGGACATCAGTGAAGGGAAATCTAGTGATTTACACTGGGACTATAGAGGAGATGAATTCCACTGCATGATCATTTTGTGGTTTGAAACCTCAGTTCCTTCAGGGGCCAAAGGCCCAAACTGAAGCTGTTTTTTGCCCTTTGGACATAATCGGCTACTTAGAAAGAGACTTTTTCCAGAGTCAGCATGCTTAAGTTGGTACAGCTGTGGCTCAAGTGGACCAAGCTATGTTTCAACCTCGCTTTAGAACCTGTCAGTGTCTCCCAGGTGGTACTAGTTTTGATGTACGCAATTACAAGGTTCATGAAGGCAGCAAAGCTTGGCACCAAGTGGCAGGCTGGAGTTTCTGCAAGGAAAGGTGAAGTTTATAGCTGCTGAGGCAAACTCAGAGTGTTGGAGATGCCAGAACCACGGGATGTATGCTGAGGACGATTGCAAGTGGAGAGTCAGCCTGGTTCAGAGGAACTCTGCTTTTACAACTTCGAGCTGCAAACAGGGACTGGGATTACCTAGAATCTTTGAGTCATTTTGACTATGTAATAAGCAACAGAAGATGGACATTGAAGTACAGGATGCAGTATTTGATTTGCTGGACTTTGATCTTTTTAATGTTTTCTTAATGTGTCAAGATCCTTCTGTTTTAATGTTTTATCTGTTTTAAAGTATTTAACTTATTTTGATTTAAGACTCTTAAGATTAAGAAACTGAACTTTTAAAATGTTGGAACTGAAGTTATAATAAGACAACATTTTAAATTTGTCCATGGAATGTATTTATATTTTTAAGATAACTTTTAACATTTATGGGGACAAGGATTGAAGGTTACGTTTAAAAGTGCTATGTTTTTGTGTCAAATTGACAAGGGATGGAGTGTCATGGTTAGACACAGGTGTCAACTTGACAGTTGAGGGTTTGAGCTCTGGGCACATTTGTAAAGAATTAATGATTTAGTTAAGCTCAGAGCAAACCTGTAGGAGATTGTCTAGCTGATGGCAAGGCCCAGTCCATGGTGGGTGGGACTAGGTCCTTAACAGGTGAATAAAATACTGAGAGCTGGTTGAGGAAGTCAGCATCCTTTTGTACACTTGGCCAAACATACTGGTTTGGCAAGTAAGGATCATCCCTCTCTCAACCATTCATGGAGATAGTGTGGCCATTTCCCTCAGCCTTGGTGTTGGTGTGAGCTCTCCTGTCAAGCTGGACTGAGAATTTTAACCAGATAATCCTAAGAGACAATAAACCCCTTATTCCCTTAAGCCATTGATAGTCATTTGTCAGCAACCATGCAAGCAAACTGTAACACTTGTACACAGGGTAGAAATAATTTTTTCAATGCATTATTAAGAATAAAAATTATAAATAAGGCACAATAAGTCTAACATTGCACCAATGTCTTAATAGTTTAATTCTCCATATTAATCTCCTTTGGAGGAACCACCTGGGAGAGTTTCAAGAACATGATCACTGGCCACACCCCTGGAAGTCCTGACTCCTTCCTTCAGGCTCCCTGTGACTGTTATGTGTGCACAGGATAGAGAATAGCTGTCTAAGACATCCAACATTCTTCAGAGATGAAGTTTGGAAAGATCCCTCAATCCTTGATTGAGAATCTCTAGCATTAAGCACAACATGAACAAGACAGCAAGGAAACCTCATCTTGAATGTGGCTCCCTGGTCTCACATTCAGAAAAGATTCTGTCACCACCCACACTCACAGAACTGAATTTAAAAAGCAAAATGACCTTCCCAATCCTTGCTTCATAACCCAAGTCTATATTCAGGATCTCTGAAGTATTGTTTATTACTATAGGACTAAGAACATCTTCTGAAATGGATTGAGTCATTGTAACATTATAGCCTGGCCATACTTCGTGTAATAGAGATTTAAATAGAATGTTAAATAAGTTTTCTGTGACACAGTAGAAAGAGTAACATGTTGCAATTATTGTTCTTTGTTGCTTGAGGGAGAAATGGCCCTTGATTCAGCTTAGAGTTCCAGAGGGGACTTAGTCCATTATGGCAGAAGTCATAACTCGAAGAAAAGTTGGAAGGTGGTTCAGGTCACAGCTCTCATCACGGAGGCACCAAACAAGAGACAAAATACTAGAGGGAGCAGAGCTACCAAGCCTCAAGGCCCACCCACCTGTGATATATCTTCTTCCACAGTGTTCTACCTACTAAAGGTGCCATAGCCTTCTCAAACATTAGCATCAACTAAGTATTCAAAACACATGATTCTGTGGGGAGGGCAACCATATTCAAACCACGACACTGTGTAATTCTACTTTCCCAGCCCTCACCAAAGTTATTATTGGAGTCTACTGAATAAATGAGTGTTAAACCTCCCGTGCATATATATTTAACTCCATTTTGCAGAAAAGGACTTTGGGTAAAAGACTGAATAATTTTAAAAAGACATGTAGGCCTTAATCTGCAGCTCAACTTTGAAAAGTTTCTCTTCCTGAATCTGTCTCAGGATGATAAAGGTAAGCAGGTGTTGGAAAACATACTGTTGCAAAGCACCAACCTGGCAGAAAACCTGTAGCATTTCTAATGAGGACACAATCCAACTGAATTTGTAATTAGCACGTTTGAAATGTGCTCATTATTATTGCTATTATTAGCTACAAAACTATGCCGCTTTGGCTCACACCCATTGGAATTTCAGGGTGTGAATCTAGCCAAAAGCAGTCAGTACAGAACCCAATAAAAGAAATGTTGCAGGTTTTATAGATGTAATTGCAAGTTAAATATCCAAGGAGACCTATCAGTTAAGTAGACATCATTCCCCGTTCTTAGTTGAAGAAAATCTTCATTTTTGTTGCTTTGCAGTCTTGCTCTATGAATGCTTAATGCTAGAGAGTAAAACAAAGAATGTACTCTTAATGTGAGAAAAATGAAAGTATCTATGACCAAATTGCACTAAGGAAGTAATTCTGAAGAATGCATAGTCATGGTTGAAGACTTGTTGAAGTTATGGTCGAGGCTCCCATGATTCCTACAAATGGGTGCACAAAATTTCAAAGTACTGTAACCTCAACCAGCAGTACTTCAGGGTTGGGGAGATACCTCAAGATTAAAACTTCTCCTTCTCAAGCAAAAGGATTTGAGTTCAGATCCTCAAATCCCACATAAAATTTTCAGGTAGAAATGACAGCAACCCATAATTCTGGCCCTGGAAAGTGGAACTGAGAAAACCTAGAGCAAAGCAATAAGGAGGTAGAGCAACCCAGGATGATTCTTGAAGTCACCTCTGGGCCTCAACAGACACACCTAGTGCTCTTTGATACACACATACACTCACATACATACAAAAGAAAAATAATGATCTTAGCCTAAAATGGTAGTTCATGCTTATAATCCCAGCATTCCAGGGATTGAAGCAGGAGGATTGCTTTGAGTTTGAGGCCACTCAGGGATATATATAGTGAGCCCCAGCAAACTTGGGCTGCAGAATGTGACCCTATCTCAAAATCAAGCAAACAAAACCCCCAATAATAACAACAAAGAAAAAAAGGGACTCACTTCTATTGAGTTTTCTGAGGAAGCTACTTGAAGCGCCTTGTCCGATCATAGTGGAGCCCTGATTGAGTCATTCCTGATGTCTGCTGCAGGGAAAAGCTGGCTGATTACCCGACTCCACTCCAAGTGTGTAGAGCCCTTCACTGGCAAACACTGACAAACATGCGCTGGGCAAGCACAGTGCACTACCACTGGTCTGGAGAGGCGGAATCAGAGAGATGCAGTAAAGTGGATGTATAAAAATTGCAGAGGATCTTGGGGGACAATGACAAAGCAGTATGTCAATGGGTGAAAGTAATTACGGCAGACTCCGCTGTATGTGCCATGTGGAGGTGCTGAGGAAAAGCGACCAGGAAAAAGGGTCAGGATATGTACACATGTACATACTTGTAGAGGCCAGAAGTCAACTCCAGTTGTCAGCCTCCGGTACCATCGATCTGGATTTTTGAGACAGGGTCTCTCACTAGGATCTGGGGCTCACTGGTTTGGCTATGCTGGTAGCTCAGCATGTTTGTCTCCTCCCCAGTGGCTTCTACCCTAGTGCTGATGATTAAGCCCAGATCCTCACACTGACACATGCAAACACTTCTGCTGACTGACCCACCTCTCTAGCCCCCGGAAATGCACTTTGACTCAAATGCCAAGTGATCTTTCTGTCTGATTGGTTGAAGGAGAAAGCGTCTCCTTCAACTAGCAAACTGACACAAGGTGATGGCCCTGATGTCACTTGAGGTCTGAGTAGGGACGGCGGACACTGAGTTTTCAGAACAGATTTTGTGTGGTGCTGTGCTTGGCATATGGTCGATAAATGTTTGTAGGTGCTGAATGGCAGTAGACACGCAGGAGAGTGATTCCAGGTACTAGGTAAATACTTGGGAGTCAATGACTTTGATTTTCCCCTCACTCATACGCCATGGGGTATATGAATCACTTACTAAGGGAATCGACACCAAATACTGACATAGAGCTGCTTTCTGTAAGCCATAGTCCTCTAGATTCAACCTCACACTAATGCTGTTCGATTCTCATACCTGATTAATGCTTTGGTCATATAGTACTTGGTCTGGCAGGAGTAGAATTTACATACTAAGTTGATCTAAATGATGAAAGCCTAGATGTTGGGAAAACAATGACATTTTCAGAGAAATCTATGGAAGGCAGCTACCCTCTCAGGTAATTTCAGGCCTTGATCTCAAAGGAGAATTCAGAAGGTCTTACCGTTTTTTTAAAGCATGCCTCTTACCTGACCCAACACAAGTCTTTTTTTTTTCTATTTTTTTTTCAATAGTTCTTAGACTCCTTCTATTTGTTAAGTACATTCTTGTAAAGGAGCAAGGCCATGAACCCTTAAGGATTCCAGGTTTAAGGTAATTTGGTGGAGCAATAGTTCTGAGAAGGGCTTTGGTGGCAGTTAGCAAACCTGTGACAACTTGACACTGAAGACTGAGCTTTGGGCAGATATGTGCAGAGTTACAGTTAAGATATTCCCTTAGCAAAGCCTGGAGGACATTATCTAATGGATGTGGATTGACCCAGACCATGGCGGGTAGGACTATTCCCTAGACAGGTGAGTAAAATGGAGAAAGCAAGTTCGGTATTTTTGCATACTTTGGCATACGGGTTAGCAATTGAGAAAGTATCTCCCAGTAATTCCTGTGGATGTGGGGTGGTCACTTCCTTAGCTCCTGGTGGTGGGATAAACTCTCCACGCCATGCTGTCAAGTATAACCAAGGATCTTACACAAGGATAAAACCTGCTCCCTTAAGTCAATTAAGTCTCCTATTTGTTCAGCAACAGCTTGTGAGAATGGCTCACTCTCTAGAGACTCTGATTGCTCTGGTCTGGCCTGGGTCTGTCTGCTATCATGTAATCTCTACCCCCAGGAAATTCTAATATACAGGAGAAAGAGAGTCATATAGCTTTCCAAGTGTGGTGTGTGGATCAGCAAGAGGAATAACTTGCAATAACTTGTTAAAATGCAAATTCTCAGGCCCTGTGGCAGACCTAGTCAATAGAAGCTCTGGGAGTAGCAGCAGAAAGAGCAACAGCAGGGGTTTTAAGAAGCTGTGCAGGTAGTCTGATGGACCTATGTTTGAGAGGGCCTGAGTTACAGATGGCAGTAGCAGTATTTTGGGGAATCAGCCTAGGAATTTCCTTAGATCCCCTTTCTTCTGTCAGATCTTAATCTCATTTCTTACTATTGAAAGGGTCTCTTTTAAATAGAATTAATTTGCTGTTTTTCTTCTTTCTACTTTTTCAGCATGCTGTTGCAACCTGACTAGATTTGAGAATCGCCTGTAAGACAAAAAAAAAAAAAATCCATCTTGAGAGGGCATTTTCAGAGGTTTAAGTGAAAAAATAAGCTCCACCTTTAACATAAGCTAAGTGCGCAGACTGACCAAAAAGGGGCAAGGGGACCAGATTGAGTCCAGCATTCATTTCTCTGCACCACGACTGGACACAAGGTGGCCAGCTGCCTCATGCACCCACTGCTGTGCCTTCCCCACCATGACGACTATCTCCGCTCAAAGTGGGAGCCAAAATAAACCCTTCCATCCTTAAGTTGCTTTTGTTATGTATTACATCACAATGAAAAGAATCACTCACGCCAGCCATTCATTCGTTCCTGAGGTCTGCAGCTACTGCAAACTGAAGATCTTGGGAGAGATCTTATCTTGGTGTAGCATTAATGTTATATGCCTGGAGCAAGTCAGACTCCACCACAGTTTCTGCATCTTCTTTCCAAGATCCTGCCCTTTGTTCCAAAAGAGCAATTGACTCTCTCTCTCTTTCTCTTTCTCTCTCTCTCTCTCTCTCTCTCTCTCTCTCTCTCTCTCTCTCTCTCTCTCTCTGTGTGTGTGTGTGTGTGTGTGTGTGTGTGTGTGTAGAAAAGGTCAGGTGCTGTGTATGTCTCTGGATGTCCAAGATGACATGGGAAATCACCCTGAATTGCTTTTTGCTTTGCTCTGCGGTTTCTCAGGCTCTGCCTTCCATGGTTGGAAGGGCAAGCTTCTGCCATTTCAGCCGGGCATTTTTAACTTGGAATGTGGGATCCGAAGTCAGGTCCTTGTTTATGAGGCAGAGGCTTAACCCTTGAGTTCTCTCTCAAGCCCATGATTTATTCAATTTTAGAAATGCTGTTTAGTGTGCCTACTGATTGACTTGGGCATATCCTATTCCATCATATCATGGTCCAGGCCTTTCAACTAGTACTTTCATTTTCTTTCTGTTATAAAAAATAAGTAACAATGATCAACAGTCAAAAGATAAATGGTCTTGGACTGGAGAGATGGCTCAAATGTTAAAGCCTTTGCCTCCCAAATGAAAGAATTTGAATTCAGATCCAAGATCCCAAGTACAAATGCAGGCAGCCTGCAATTCTGGCCCTGGAAGGCAGAGCCTAGGAAACCTCAGAGCAAAGCAAAAGGAGGTAGAACAATCCAGGATGATTTCCAATGTAACCCCAGCACACACACACACACACACACACACACACACACACATGCACACATATGCAAAAAAAGATAAATGCTTTTATCTCTTTGGTTCTCCTCTGCCACCCACCCTGAGGTCCCTCATATAATCCCAACCCTCATTTCCACTGGATTCAAAACCCAAAATGGAGAAACTCTTGTGTTTTCTACACCCCTCAGAAGTGTCACATTTACCCTGAACTTGCTCCTTGCACACCACAAAAGCAAAGGAATCAAGAAGCTTCCAGTGTTTTTGCCCTGCTGAAGCACTTCCTAGCATATTTTCTCGCTTCTCATTTTACCCTCTTATTACTTCACAAGAAGCAGCAGCTCTGGGGACCGCTGCACACCCACTGCAAAACCCTATTATTGATCATGTACTTACATGGTTGGCAGCGTTTTATGCAAGAGGAATAAATGATGCAGTTGTTTCCACCCATTAAACTATACTGTTATCAAGGGATTGAAAAACTGCCCTGAACATGGCAATTATTTTTGGAGGTTCTGTAATGCTTAAATATAATTGCCTAGTAATCTTGTATTTACTGTGCGGGCAAAACGTAGCAAGTTTCATGTTGGCACCTTTTAAAATATAAGGACATTTAGCATGTTTAATTCTCTGCAGCCTGACTTCTCTCCTGAGCTTCTATTTCCCCCAAGTTCCATCCCCGGATGTTTGAGCAATGTGGCTTTTAGAGACTTCCCAAGCGCCGTGATTTTTTTTTTTCTGTATTAACTCATCCTTGGAGATCTGTAACTTCCTACTAAGTATGATGTGAGACTTCCCCAGCTCTGACTGGTGAGAGGGGGGGAAAGTCAGGGGTCTCTGGAGCACAGAGGACTGTGCATGATTAGCACAGCCCTGAGACTCCAGGAAACGGGTCTGGTGAGTGAGCGCTCCAGACTCGAGAGGGTTTATTCAGTCCAGAGGAATGCTGCCTTCCCCAGCAGCAGCTGTCTCCCCCACATGTGTGCACATGTATGTGCACATGCAAGCACTCATCCTCCCTCGCAGGCGGGCATACGCAATTCTCTTTGGGAGCTCTTTTTCCTGCTC
This sequence comes from Typhlomys cinereus, assembly GCA_023101885.1. Classification (NCBI taxonomy): domain Eukaryota; kingdom Metazoa; phylum Chordata; class Mammalia; order Rodentia; family Platacanthomyidae; genus Typhlomys; species Typhlomys cinereus. The sequence continues at coordinate 339,747 of JALPQD010000466.1, read as the reverse complement.
CCCTTCATGGGTCCTAACCCTGGAGCACTCCAGCCATATCCTTTCCATTTTCACTTCCCAGACAAGCCTAGACCGGTCTTTCTTTAATTTTTGAAGTCATTGGTGGAGAAAGACTTGAAACCTTTCAAGAGCAAATACAGCAAAGTAATCCAAATAAAACGGCTGGGAGCTCGCTAAAGAGTTTTGCTTTGGAAACTGAAAACAACAACTAACTATAATACAAAATGCCAATGACCCTAAATGTTCACCCTGAACTAGACTAGTCAAATATCTCCCCATCCGAAAGCTCAAAGAACCTTGCAGAAGAAGGGGTGGCAAGACTGTAAGAACCTAAAGATGGGAAGGTCCACAGCTGGACAAGATACTCCACTCAAGACTGGTCTGTGGCAGCCAGGAACTTGCTGCAGTGAGATTTGACCTTACCTGACCTGCACAATGACTGACATGTCAACATGCCCCCATAGACTAGCAAGGATCTTAGGGCAGATGGTTTCAGGCAGTAGGATCCTTAGAGGCAAGGGGTTAGACAGGTATAAGGGAGTACCCATATTAGTGGGCAGCTCAAGAAGGGCCCCCAGCCTGCCACAGAGGCCTGAACCCTCACTAGAGTAGATGATTCAAAAGGGAATTCTGGGGCCCATATAAGCTGATTGACAGGAGGGTGGGAGGGAGCAGGTGGGAAACATGAAGAGAGAGGAAGGAGGGACCCTAGGAAGGAAAGAAGGAGGAAAGGGGGAAGAGAGGAAAGTATAAGGAGACAACAGGGGAGAAGGAAGGGGAAGCGGAAGGGAGGAGGAAGAGAGCGAGGATACCTACTCATTGAGCTTGTATAACTAGGTAAAATAATAATGAAAGAGTTTTGCTTTGAGTGGAAGTGTTACGGAGACTGGGGTCTCTGTGTTTTCTGTTCTTTCTAGTAGGTGGCAGCAGTCCTGCACACGAGGCTTCACCCACGCTTCTATGATTGACTCTTGCGGGAGATGTCTCAGCTGTGTGCCTCACTTCTTAAGGCTGCAACAGGAAATCTGAATATTTGACTCTTGGTGTTATTGGTATTAACTCTGGCAACTTGGGAAGGAGTAAAGAAAAGGGAATAATGTTGTGTTCTAGTCCTATGATGAGGTGCACATTCGAGTCTGGTTTGTTCAGCTGTGTTTAGGAGAAAGCTACCTTAGACCTCAGTGTATCGTAGGCCTTCCCAAGGGTGCCAGCCTTAACCCACTTTGCCAGGCAGGTGTGGCTGCTGCTGGAAGACTGTCAGAGTCATACCTGCAGTCACTTCTCCATTCTCCTTTATGCTTCTCTTCCTTCTAGTTGGAAGAGAGTTTGAAGACAGGGTAGATGATTCAATGTTAAAATACTTAGCACACAAGCAAGAGGACTGGAGTGGGCAATCCCCAGAACCCCTGTAGACATAAGAGAGTAGGGGTAGTCCACTGTACTTTAAAACATTAGAAAGAAGAGATAGGGGATCCCCAGTGAGCTAGCTAGTGAGACAAATCATGTTGGTGAGATCTAGATTTGACCAAGAGACTCTGTCTCAAAGAATAGGATGGAATAGCATCAAGGATGATTCCTGACTTCAACCTTGGACCTCTGTAGGTACTTAGGCACATATGCACACATACTTTCACACACATGTGCCCGCATACGTGAATATGTATATACCTATGAGTATGTACATGCACAAGAAATACACACTAGAAGTAACTCCCTACTGAATCGTTCACACATGTTTAATTCCACAAATGCATGCAAGCAAGTAGACTTTAAAAGTGAGTCCTAGGGGGCTGGAGAGGTGGCTCAGGGGTTAAGCCTCTGCCTTGTAGGCGGAAGGTCCTGAGTTCGGATCCTAGACCCCATGTATAGACGCCGGGCGGAAGCCGGGGCAGCCTGCATTTCTGGTCCTGGTGGGTGGAGCCTGTGAATCCTGGGGCAGAGTAAACAAGGAGGAGGTGGAGGTGTCCATGGTGGTTCCCGAATTCGTCGGTGGTTCTACACACACACACACACACACACACACACATGCACATATATACACACATGCGCACACATGCATACACGCACAATTGAATAAATAATAAATAAAAAAAGTGAGTCCTAGGAGAGCCAAAATTTTCAGATGGGAAAATTATAATAGAAAGCATAAGGGACTTGCCTATAATAAAATATTTAAGAAGGCCCTTCAGCGTGTGTGCCCGTGGAGGCCCAAGACTGACTTCAGGAATCATCCTGAATTGCTCTACCTCCCTATTGTTTTGCTCTGGGATTTCATAGGCTCTGCTTTGCAGGGCAGAAGTTGAAAGTCATGGCCATACCCACCCATAATTTTTAGGTGGGATCCAGGATCTTTTTGTTTAAAAGATAAAGACTTTACCTTCTGATCCATTTTCCCAGCCCACTTCTAGGGTTTTCTGCAATATTCCAGCTGGGGCTGACCATCTGTATCTTCAGGCTGCTTATTTCCATTTCTTCTGATCTTGGCTACTGCCTCTGCTGATAGGCTTTAGCATCACCACATAGAAAACATCATTTAGCTACCATGATGGAAAGTATTTGAGTGGCAGATGGAGGGGATTGAATCACTGACACCTTGCTTGACTTTTTTTTTTCACATTATTCATTATCTTATGGGAGTATGGCTAGTTTTTCAAAGCTGCCTTTCCCAGCTTTCTTTCCTCCTTTGTAAGAATCTAGTCATGGCCAATGCCCGTTGTAAGATGGTAAACCCCAGAACGCATGTTTCTCTTCGTCCTTTTGGCTTTTGAGTGTCTATGACCATGTTTTCGGGATAATTCACCCACCTCAGCAGAAATCCTCCAGGGACCAAGAAGAAAGGATGTGAGGAGAGAACAGGAACATCCTCTTCGGGATCATTCCCAAGGTTTTCTCCTTCTGGTCTTCCCATTGCCAAGAAAGCCTATTCTTTTCAGAGCCGGAAGGTTCGCTGAGACTCCAGTGGGTGGAGAGACGGCACTGAAAGCCTTTAAACACATCAAGATTAAGGTTTTTTTTCTTCTTCTTCTGATCAGCTTGCTTTTTTCCCCTTATTTTTGTTTAGAGGGAAAGGGACTGTTTTCTGAAGGGCACAAGGATTGCGAAAGCGAGGGCCAGTGTGTGAGAGGATAATTCCCTAGTTGCCTGGAAGGCTGAGAATATCAGGACTTTTCACTGCTGTAGTTCAATGCTATATTGTGACATAGATCAGCTGTGATTTTTCTAGTCTCAGAGGAAACCTTGAGGAAGCTCATGCCTGTAATTGTATTAAATTATCTGCCAATATTGTCCTTTCCATTTAGGGTCCTTTCATGGAAACATTTGGTCTCCGCTGCAGAAAAAAAAAAAAAAAAGCAACATCTCTTTATTGTTTCTTTGGTTGTTTGGTTTACCTTTTGGTTTAAATGACAAAATAACTTAATAAATGGATGGTGAGTAGAATTGTTACTATAGCAATCCCCATAGTAACAAAATCCACAAGCTCATCCATTTCCTGGGGCTCAGGGAGCATCCTCTTAGACCTCCCTAGGTATCAGGTTCAAGTTCCTACGTTAGTCTCTGATGACAGGAGATTTTTAGGACATTGAATTAAATCCATATTACTCCACCCCAAAGAGTTAATAGACTAACAGGACACTGAGAATTCCTTCTCATTTGCATCCTTCCCACAAGTCAGAAGTGAATTTCCTATGTGCTTGACAGTTATGTTCAAATACCTTGTGCTATTGTGTCCTCCCAATGTTAGGTCTGCCCTCAAAAACAACATTAGTCCCAGTCAAGCCATGAATTGCTCTTTGTGGCTTTCCATAGTCTTACATAACTTACACAGGGGGATGGGAGACAGGGAGAGAAGATAAAACATCTTCAGAATGCAGTATTGTGGGAACACACATGTTTTCAATCTCCTATTTTTCCAGAAGGGATCCCCACAGGGTCACTTGGAGAAGCCTTTTACCACCTGGTAGAGTCATAAATCGATTCTCTCGTTAAGATTGCTGTTATTAGAGCTAGTGAATGACTCAGAGGCTGTGGAGAAGTTAAACAGGAGGCAAAAGCTGATTCTGAGCATCATGTCGTATCTTGATATAACAGGTATTCATGCATACATGTAAATATATATGTCACTGTTGGTGCATATTTAGCATAAATTTATAAGCCAGATGCTGTACATCGAGTGGCAGATCTATGTATCCTGTTTCATAGTTCCTTGTATCTCGAATATTAATACTGACATCCTAAAGGCAGGAACTACAATTGGAAAGCAATTATGTTCAATCAGAGCCAGTGGGGCTGTAAAGATGTGTGGCCAAGAAAGCGTTGGCCAGCTTGTGTCTGAGGAAGAAAGCTTCACTAGGTGAAGGGGAGGAAGCTGGAAGACCAAAGAGCAGGTCATAAATGAGCAACTCATGAGAGAAGAAATAGGATTCTCAGTAAACATGAAAGATGGTTAATCTCACCACTAAGCAAGTGATAGATATTGAAATAAGTGGCCCAGAATGTGGAGTGGAGCTCCCAACACTGCTCTGGAATCAGGACTAGGGCCAAAGCCAAAAATTAAGGTGCTAAGTCATGTGTAAAGGAGTCGTCAGGCAGTGAACTCTGTATAGCCAGTGTGTAAACAGAGGTCTGGGAGGGGACAGAGGAGGACTGGAAGCACAACTGGGAGTGACCAGGAAGTACAATGGTGTAAGAGCATCAGAGGTTCCTCCCTTTCCACCCAGAGGGGCTGGGAGGGGGGGTCTCATCCTCCAATTCCATTCAACCTCTACGGAAGAGTAGCTTCCAATGTCATCACATGCCCAGGATGAAGATGTTCATGAGAGGCAGCTAGGACTCCACTACCTCAGTCACGTCTCTGCTTCTGGCAGACAGGTTTTCCTGATCTATTTCCTGTGACTATTCAGTCAGGAAAGAGAACAGCAGGAAAGTCATGGGCTGGGGGGGTCTGAACACTGGCAAGCAACCCCCTGAATAGACGAGGTTCTGGCAGGTCAAATGAGCGCCAGAGACTGGGCATCATTGAGACTCTGTCCAAGTTTGTTTAGGGGTGAGGATGAAACTGTGGTACAAGTGACAAATTTGGAGGTAAGACTGGGCCAGTTCTCCCAGGGAAGGGACCCAACATGCAGAGAGAACTCTGGAAGGCCAAGTGTCTCTCCATCGCTTCTGAGATGCCTGCCACTTTGGAGATACAGATATCTAGTTGTCTAAGTCAGGATGGTAGTGATGTCACCACATGAGGAATGCGACCAACAACCCCTTCCTTTTGTAAAATCCTGCTTTGATACAATGGTCCTGTGGCGGTACCCGCACTGAGATGGAATGATTCACAGACCTTGTCACATAATAATGAAGTTCCGTTTGCCTGTTTGGGTACCACCCCTCCCTGAATGTCTTGGATTGATAAGGCTCGGTGAAGAAAAACTGAACAATGGCTCATTTTTTCATAGATGGAATTTTGTCAACTGTGTTTCAAAAAAATCTTAAAATGGGCATGTCATTTCATCTGATGACTCCATTCTTTCAATTGTATTCTAACTACTTTGTCAAAAAGGTACACAAATACGCATAGCCCGAAAAGTTAATTACATATCATTCACAAAACTTATAAGGATGAAACCTAAATTTCAAGTTGATGGTTCAACAACATAGTAAACTGAAACCTTAAAAGACTTTTAATAATATTGAATAATGCTTGTGAAATAATAATATGGAAAAATTCAAGTGAAAAAATTATAATAAAGCTAACAGTCATTTGCAGGAAGCAGAAAGAAAAACACATCTAGTAGCAAAACCATGTTCGTATAATATGATAAATCCAGAAGATTTAATGCAATAAATACTGCAAATGACAGAATTTCATACAGTATCAGGTAACAAAAAATATAAACAACAAAGTTAATGTCATTAGAAGATGCATTGACCATGTAATTAAAAGAGCTAAAACAATCAACTTAAGCATGAAAATCATGCAACAGCTGTAGAAAAACCACTAAAAATACTGATGGATGTAAATAAAAAATGAATAAAATGGACAATCATCCTGTTTATTTGATGGACAGGAGTTCCATTCCTTTAGCTAATTTAGTAATCTCATGCCACTCAAAAATACCACTTGGGAGACAAAATAAGATAGGACCGCCAGGAAATTCTTGCAGAAGAATGTGAAGGAAAATTCATTCACCTAAGTGGTCATGCAATGATTAAGTTCCTTTGAGTTGTTTCTAGTCTTTAAATACCCAGGTTGACAAGGGTGCTATGAAGGAAGAAAAACTTGAACATTGGTTGATTTTTTTGGAGAATGTTTGGTCAGTCATTTATTTTAGAAAGGCCGGTGGCTGATTCTACCAGACATGGAAACATAGTACAAATCCACTCTAATTAATGTGGAATGGTGAAGGCGTATGAGCAAATATATCAATGGACAGAAACTCTGGAAATAGATCTAATTGCATATGGAAATTCAATATACAATAAAGGTGACATTTCAAATTGGTGGTGAAGAGATGGACTTTTAAGTGAGTGGTATTGAGATAAGTAGATTGCCATCTGGAAAAAAAGATAAAAGTGGATCTATTTCTCACATCGCAAGTCAGGAGAAATTCCAAAAGACTCTCTTTCTCTCCATGTGAAATAAATGAAGCCACATACATCAGAAGGAAAGACAAGATTCCGTCCCTCCATTCTCAGTGATAGATTGCAATCCCAAAGCCGTTCAGGAAAAAGTTGAAGACAAGATAAAAAAAAACTATATCAAAAGAAAAACACACTAAACAATGTGAGGAAGACAAATGGAAAAATTACATCTCTCATCACAAAGTGTTAATACATCAATATGTAAAGAGTTTCTAAAAATAAAGAAAAGATCTGAAGTTGATTGATAAGTAGCTGGGGGAATGAACAGATTGTTTCTTAGGAAAGAAATGCAATGGCTCTTTCCTATACTGAGCAATAGTGCTTCTCATAAGAGGAATGTAAAGAATAAAATCCTGAGATTCCACTTTTCACACATCAGACCCCAAACTGAGAAATATACTCATTTGGCAATGCTGAGAGTGAGCTGTCTGTCTAGTTAATATTCCACTGCTAAGAAGAACTAAGGGAACTGGGCAATCTGTAGCTAACTTGCTTTAATCACTTTCAAAACTGCATTGTGAGGGACACATCAGAGAAAGATCATCTGGGTCTAGATGGCCTGTCCTGCAATCTACCTATATAATGGTAAAAGACCAGAAATGACTCAAAAATCTGTCAGCCAATACCAGATTGAGTAAACAAAGTAAAGTAGCATGCAGCTCTGAAGAAGACCAATAAATCCTTATATATCACAAGGATACTATGGAGAACAACAGTCAAATCAACAGAGAATTTGAAACATATTGATCGTAAGTAGAACAATTTTGCTAGATAATAATAACATGGATGGCTGATGGAACCAATGCTTAAATCCATAAGTTCTACTACCTTATTGCTTTGCTTTGGAGTTTCTCAGGCTCCACCTTCCAGGGCTGGAATTACAGGCTGCCATCATTCTGCTCAGAATTTTTACTTGGGCTCAAGGGATTTGAACTCAGGTCCTTTTGCTTTCAAGGCAGAGACTTTAACTCCTGAGCATAGGAGAATTTTTTTTCTTTACAAAGCATTTAATCTCACATAAAGAAGAAATCATAAAATTGTTTAAAGCCATTGTTGGTGGATCTGGGTAATTATCATAGTAACAATCAAATGCAAGCATAAATAAATATGTGAAAGAGAAACAAGACGTTACATTCCTCTCCATGAAAGTACACAACACTTCCTATGAATTATTCTGGGCAAAATATATTGCAATCCCTTTGTATCCAGCACAGAGAATAAAACTACCCTGAAAGAGGAGTGAACAGGGTTCAGGAACTAAATGTTTGAACCTGCTCTTGAAGAGAGAGGACGACCATTGCAACTTTGACCCAACCTGCTGCAGATTTCCATACGAGTGCTGTGGGATGGGTGATCATTAGGGAGAGTAGAATAAATTCAGGAATAGTATGGGGGAGAAGGAGGAAGACTGAGAATTCCAGATGCTGTGGAGTCATTTCTCATAGTTTTGAATGACAGAAAGTTTAAACCAGTCAACTCAGTTTCTGGTAAGTGATCTCTTGCATAATTAAAGATTCCTTGTTTCTTCATATGCCAGAGAAAGATAGAGAGGCAAGATAGGAGGGAAAGGAGAGAGAGAGAGAGAGAAAGAGAAAGAACTAAGGACATTCCTGCTTTTTATCGATCTGATTAAGTGCTTCATTCTCCTGACATTATTTAGTACTTGCTAATCTCCTGAGGATCCGCCTCTAAATGGAGTCCCATCAGGGGACCTATAGTGTTGGTACACGTATGTGTGAGTGGATGACATATGCAAGAGGCACGTTTATAGCTTCACAGCAAAGCTACATCACTTGTCTCATAAGGGAGCACATCCCCCAAAAGAGAATGAGAAACAGACTTAGAGACACTAGTCATGAGAAGGCCAGCTTGAAATGGAAAGGAGATGGGGCAAAACCACATGGAGGAACCAGGTATTCATATTCCACATCGATGATCTGATGTCTCCCAGACATCATACACAGACACAGCATTCTAGGAGAGACCCCAAAGCGAACAACTCCTTCATTTAAAAATATCTCACAAGCCAAAAAAAAAAATCACTACTTCACAGCTTCCAAGACATCTGCGTTGAAACAAGCCAAGATTCTTATGCAAGTGAACGTCCAGTCATCTCTAAAATGAATGAAGACTCTCAACATGGCCAAGAGGGCTGCTCAAGGATATAGAATCTCCTTGGAGGTGGTCATGACCAGGGCCACTGGAAGTAAGGCCCAGAGAGCGGCTGGATGAAACCCAGTACCTCAATGTACAGCAAGGGAAGTCCTACCTCTTCCTCCAGTTTACTCTGGGATGACAACGCTCTCTGCTCAGAGACAGCGTGAAGCCCAGGGCACGCTGGAGTGGGAGGGTGACACAGGTGAGGGGACTGAGTCCTGTCACTGGAAGGGAATCACACCATAGCAACATAGGAAATGCAAGGAATTCAGCAGGAAGGATGGTGAATCTTCCTCTGGCAAGCACTGGTCTAGGCCCCAGGGAGATAACATGGAGTATACCACCAGAAATTCTTATTCTTTAGACATTCCACTGCTGGACATCAAAGGCATACTAAGACTTTGCTCCCAAGGGTCAGGAATGCACTGTAACTTATTCAGTTCCAATCATCAGCAAGGCTGGTGGAGAAGTCTAATCGCTCCTTTAACACTGCATTGCGTACCTGAACCACACCGCCAAGTGTGTATTCAAGACCTAAAGACAGCCCGAAAGCACATGAACAAGCCATTTAGTGGGGGGAGCTGATGGTGGCGGGTGATTAGTTATTTCTCGTCACCAGTCTCATTCATTTTGTAAACTTCTCAATTTTCATTTATACAGGTGCATAGCCAACATTCTCCTGGCGCGGGTCGTGAACGGTTTTGTTTGTTAACATGGTCTGCATTTGTACAGGGTCGAGCCAATGGTTTTCAAGTCTGTTTACATAGCTTCTGAAGCAGGAGACAGCAGGCCAAGTCTCTTCCAACTTCGGGTGCTTATGAAGTTTTCATGGAAAACCAGAGCAGTGACCCTAAGAAGAACCACGTCCCTGAATACTCCAAAGCCACACTCTCAGTGACCTTAAAGCTCCCAAGTTCTAGTTAGGAGCTTTCTGCATGAGATTGTTCTATAATTTGATTTCGTTCCTTCTGTCGCAGTTTGCCTGCATGTTGCTGATAAATCACAACCAAAAGGCCTAAGAAGGAACAAGGGGTTTATTTTGGCTTAACAATTGTTGGGTTATATTTCTTAGTTTATTATTAATACCAGGGGCCTAGGGAACTGGCCACACCATTATCCTCGGGGCTGCTGAGAGAGGGCAAACCTCACTTGCCAGACAGCATGCCTGTTCAAGGATGCCAAGGAATGCCAACTCTCTAAATCAGCTTCCATCATCTTATCCACCTGCTCAGGGAAAACTATCACCTATCACAGGCCAGGCCCTCCTCATCAGTTAAACAATCTCCTACAGGTTTGCACAGGGCTTAAATCAACTATTGATTCTTCACAACCATGCCCAGAGTTTAAGACTTCCATTGCCAAACTGTATCTAACTATCACACTTTTCAAATACAAGCCCTCTTTCCCTGAGGCCTGAGACTCTTCCTGAATGAGAATATGCATCCAATTCACACGTGTAGTGTTCTATATGGTGGTTTCTCTGTATTAGGATCTAACTGCCTAAGATCTTAATTTTGAGGTCTACTGTGATGTTTCACACCCAATTGACCGAGTCAGAATGAATCAATGCAATGGGTTCTCATGATGCATGCCAATTATAATGTTCTCTATGGCCCCTCAAATGTCCAATGAACTAACACTGAGCCATTTCTCCTACAGAAGAATAAAAAATTAAGTTCATGTGATTCTCCGATCATGACATTTTGACCAACTAATCAATAAATAATCTCATTTTTTACATTTTTTATTATTTATTCAATTGTGCGTGTATATGTGTGTGTGTGTGTGTGTGTGTGTGTGTGTGTGTGTGTGTGTAGAACCACAGACGAACTCGCGAACCACCATGGACGCCTCCACCTCCTTCTGCCCCGGGATTCACAGGCTCCGCCCTACCAGGACCAGAAACACAGGCAGCCCCCGCTTCCGCCTGGCGTCTATACTGTGGGGTCTAGGATCCAAACTCAGGACCTTCCGCCTGCAAGGCAGAAGCTTAACCCCTGAGCCACCTCTCCAGCCCAATAAATAATCTCATTTTATCATTGAACATCCTCTATTTGATGTACATTCTTGATTTATTAGCATTGAACATAACACAAATAACTATATATCTCATATCTGAAGGGTGCCAATCTAATATACATATTTTCTCCACAAAGCATATCATTGCATTTGTGAACTGCCAGACAGTTAGTTCAGCAATGTATTTGGGCCCTCTTTTTGTTTCCTCTTTTTAAAATAATTCTTTTAATGTAGGGCCATTTTTAATTTATTTGTGTTTTTGTTGTTGTTGCAGTGAATAGAACCCAGGGCTTTGCACATGCCACAAAGCTGAGCTACACCTCAGCCCCAGGAGTCATTTTAATCAACAAAAGGAAATAAAATGAAAAGTGCACCATTGAATCAACCATAGAAAACACTTGCTAACAGTATGAAAACTGAAACAAGAAGGAAGGATGTCAACTAGTTCACCCTCGACTGGAAATGAGTGTTTAAGAAAACTCAAATGTTCCATTTTGCACTCGTCCCTGAGTGACGGGAAATGTGACCCCAGTATTGATTTGGGAGAGGGTGTGTGATAGCGGTGGACTGTAATTTTGGCCCTGGCAGGTGGAACATGGGGAACCCTAGAGCAAATCAATAAGTAGGTAGAAAAATTCAGAATGATTTCCCGTGTAGGCCTCTACAGGTGCACACATTCAGGTTTCCCCTTGTAAACACCACACACACACACACACACACACACACACACACACACACACACACACAGAGTCACCACAGTGAGCATCTATAGGAAAAGAGGACAATTCGGGTACCTTCCTAAACAAATACTAACTTCTCTGAGATGAATAATTCTTGGCCAGACAAAAGTAACGAAAAATCTATATTTTGTTTTAAATTGTGACTCGTCATTTTAAAATTCTTCTACTTGAGATTTCTAGGACAATGCATGCTGACTTTATCCTCATAGAAGCCTCCTCATTGATCATCAAACATCCCAAGGATGGGAAGCTTTCCCCAAACATTTCCGTTTCATCTCAGAAGGCTGAGCTGTAGCGCTCATTGATGATGACATCAGGTTTGTTCCAGTCTTTAATACATTCAGCACATTGTTAATGCAAACCAGATACTTGGATGCAGATTTTTCCACATTATAAACATTGATTATAAGGAAAACTTGTCTTATCATCAAACTTGGAGCTCACCGTCCAGCCTCCATCTGTTGACAGAATATCACTTAGCTTTAGGGATGTAGGACTAGACACTCAGTGTTGGGTATGCAGGTTCTACCGATCTTAAACTGATTCTTTTTGATGTCTTCTTCATTTGATTTCTGTGTTGTCTTTTGCATGAGATTTTATCTCGCAGCTATGATATAACAATTTCCCCGGAAATTGAATTCTAGCTTTCCAGAGCCAGAATTACAGGCTGCTGTCATTTGCACCCAGCATTTTCTTTTTTTTTTATTAAAAATTTAATTATACATTTTAAAATTTTTTACCAGTTCCCTCCCTCCCCCCTCCTCCCCCCAAACCCCCTCCTCCCCCTCCCCTTCCCCCAGTGCCTCCCCCCCAATTCCCAGAGAGTCCTTTATTGTGTACGCCTAACTCTCCACTGGGTCCTCCTCTCCGATGACATATAAGGACCCAGTGGCATTTCCTTAAGCCCTTTCTCTTGCTCCCCTTAAGCCTAAGATCACTACTATGGCTGTCAATCCCTTGCCTCCAGGGGTCTCGGTGCCCTTAACAGATGCTAGACTTTATGAGGGCAACAGTGCGCTGGACATTGCGCAGGGCATGCAAAGTCCCATTATGATTGCTTTGGCCCCAACTATTGTTGAGAATCTTGCAAATCGTTGCTCCTCCCATCCTTTTGCTCTTACAATCTTACCGCCCCCTCTTCCGCAAATGTCCCTGAGCTCCAGGATGGGGAGAGATTAGGCTGTCCTAGTTCTATGTGATTGATATAGAGTCTCTGAAGTTCTGGATTGTGGTTTGTTGATTTTCTTTTGCAGTTTTGCTGCTCCTGCAATTCCCTTCACTCCATTCTGCTGTGCACCCAGCATTTTCACATGGGATCTGGGGACCCAACCTGAGGTCCTTTCCCTTGTGAGGCAAATGCTTTGACCCCTGAGCTTTCTACCCAGCCCCAAATTAGACATTTTTTTTATTGACAAGCAGCATGTGCCAAGTTTATTGTGAATCCATCATAATACATAGAAGATACTCAACAAATGCTATTAAATATTGTGGTAAAAGAGATAATTGCTAAAACTAATTTTTTTAGTAATTTGAAAGCGAAGTACAAAGTCTGTAAAAAAGATGGTGTAAGTCAGTTCTCCTTGCTGTGCCAAGCAGAAGATTTGATTAGCCTGGTCACCAACTAAGAGATACTGAGCCCCACCACTATTCAGTTGTCAGCAATTGTTGAGGATGGTTTTGCCCTCATCAGAATTATGATTTTCTTCCTCTTACTTTTTTGAAAAGGCACCTAATTTGTTGTCTATTTGAAAGATACAGGTCATGAAATGCAGCACTGCTAAGCTCAGGCAATGTTATAGTAAACAGGGGGAGGAAAGGTAGCTTTCATTAAAATTTCTGGCAATTGCTAATCCTTTTAAGGCTAAACACAGTCAGTCTTCACAAAGTCATTTTAATCTAGTCCAATTGTTCGATGAAAACATTTTACAGTGCAGACAGTTTGGGAAGTCAATTGGCCATGGAGGAAAAAATGATGTGTTTTTGCAGCAAAGACAGCAGCATGTTGAACTGTCCACTGAGGGCGGCTCTCTGCTAGCACATTTCATGATTTCATTAGTGCCCTGTCACCATTTTTTTATGGAACAGTTCTGAGAACTTTTGGGTTTCTTTTATTTGAAATTTCAACACCTCTGTTAGAGACAAAAGAGTGGTTTTCCCTCACAACCTCTTTGCTAAAAAGATGGAAAAGTTATTGTTTTATTTTCATTACTTGTGGCTGAAACCAAGTTCCTTACCCTAACATTTCATAGGAGGAGGGTCTAATTCCAACTCAGAATTCCCAGGTACAGCTCCCCATAGCAGGAGAGCCACAGAAGCATCTGGTCACATCGTATTCAGACCAAGAGCAGACAGCAAGAACCAAGGTATGCATGCATACTTGCTAGCATGCATGTCTAGGCTCAACCAGTTCTTTCCATGTTTGTCTATCTGACAACGGAATGGGCCCACCAAAAGTAGATTGGGTCTTTCTATAATAGTTTTGCAATCAAGACAATCCCTCACAGGTATAAGCAGAGGCCAACCTTGATCTAGAGAATACCTTTTGGGGGGTCCTGTTGGGCTTGGGAGATCTGCCTCCTAGGTGTCAAATTGACATAGGTGCTAACCATCATAACTTGCATCTTACCACATGGCCAATAGTAATGTTCATAAGAACTGGAATCGTGACTGCAATATGTCTTGACTTTGTAGAATCATTTACAAGTGGGATTGAACCTATTGAAGCAGGAGAAATTCTAAGCAGTAATCTGTGGTTGAAAAAAAAAAACAAGAATAATCAAAGGCCATCCCTGTAAACTTTCCATGAGACTCCATTGGATTGAAACACTGCAGTCATAAAGGACATTCCCAATCACAAAATAGCATGAAGCATTGACTCTTTCCAGTTTTTTTGGGGGGGGGGTTATATTTATGTGGTGGTGGTGGGGTCTAAGTAAGTGTCAGCATTCATGCACATATGTGTATATACACATGGAGGCTTGAAGTTGGATTTAGGTGTTTTCCTAACTCGCCCCTTTATTTATTGCGAGAGAGTCTTTAATCATTCACTGCTTGTCAACTGGCTAGCTGTCTGTTTCCTCGGTGCTGAGTTACACATAGCCAGACTTTTATGAGGATTCTGAAGATCTGAAGTCTGCCTTAGTCTGGGATGCACAAATGTAAGCTATCTATTTCCAGCCCTCTTTACCAACTTTTTAGAGTGAATCGTGACGATTACTGGGTTTATACCCTTTCATGGTGTTCTTATTCTCTTGCCTTGTGAAACATTGGCTGATATTTAAGTATATTATATGCCAGGAAGCAAATCATCCTGCCAGGCCATCCAAGTGTCAATCGTTTTTCTACCAGTTAAAAACTGATAGAGTTCAGATATGCCAAGGCTTTCTGGAACCAGCAGAATCAAGTTAACTTTTTTTTTCACTACAGGGTATTTTTCCTTCCTATTTTGTCCACCCCCCATTTAACGTTTTGACTTCACTTAGTAAAACCTAAGTAAGTAATATATAAGCCAGTCCAGGCTAAGTCAATTATCCCAAGAAGGAAAAGGCAATAAAAGCATGTCGTTTGCCAACTTCTGCCCTCCTTTGGTTCATTTCAAGTACTTTAATAAAAATGTATCATCACTTCTTCATTTATCTTTCCTATCCAGAAGGCTCAGCTGGAGGAATGATCAGATTCTGGATACGGAGGGACTATCACTTTCCACCCAAACCTTCCTGGGTTTTCAGGACCCCAACCCAGTGCTTTTGAAAAGATTGTTTTTCTAGCGCGGATTCTCCAAATGCCACTTCCTATCTACCAATGTGCAAGGCGAGGCGACGCTGACAATACTGCTACTCAACTTAGAAGTACTGGAAGGCGATTCTCCAGCATTCGGCTGTTGAGTTTCACACCAGTCCCTGGGAGGAGAGAGGCCATGAGCGGGAGGCTGGAACAGCGCCACCTGCAGGCGTCTGGAGGGCAGGAGGCCGGCTGCGCCCAGATCCCTGGGAGGCGGGTGGGGGAGAGAAGAGCAGCTCAAATGGTCAAAGAGTGAAATGTAAAATGAGTTGCAAGGGTCAGACCTGGATAGAAGCCCAATTCTGAGGCTTCGCATCCGTCCGGGGATAAACTTGGCTCCTAATCAGGGCTGACGATTAGGCCGTACAGTTAATATTTTTACAGCTGTTTTATTAATAACACATACAGTGCATCCAGCCAGGATTTGTTGGAGACACCTCAGGAAAACGAATGATGTAAATAACAGATGGATGTAGAATATTCCTACAAACAGGCATAAAGATATTCCCTTCTTGTTTAAAAAGAATTTAAATAGACAGATTGTAGATAAACAGGCAGACAGAAAGGGGGAGAGAGAGGGTCTACGATATTTGAGGTAGCGGTTGTTGCAGACAGCGCGGACATAAACATCTATACCCTCTACGTGGCTGAGACACTCCAAGCTTTGGCTTCCGGAAAACTGACTTGCATGGTATAAGGGGGCTGCGTGCACAGCCGGGGGTCCATTTGAAACAGGTGTACTGATGCAGTTTCGAAAAATCCTCCTCTGAGACATGGTAGAGACTTGCAGGGAGAAGACCTTGCAGGCTTGAGCCAGTCTTGACCCACGGAGGAGGAGCCAGGGGCAAGACTTTGTTCTTTCTACCCCTTTCAAGCATGCCTTGGAAGGCCTCCGTACTCTTTCCAATTTCGGATCAGAACTGGGTGCACTGATATTTCAATTTGAAAAGAGAAATTAAATATTCAGGATCTTCGTGTCTTTTGTTTTCACTCCTACTTTTTTTTTTTTTTTTGTACTGCTTTTTCATGAGCCTGCTGCACTGTGCTCGACCATACTTTGCAACCAGATGGCTCAGGAAGGAAGAACAAAGGCCACTAAAAAGTGGGCGGAGAGACGAGGGAACGAAGCTCGGGGCTGAAAGTCAAGAGGAAAGCGGAGACAGGAGCAAAACTCAATTGCTTCAATCACCAAAAACTTAGGGGTGGCCTGTGAGCACAGGACAGATATACTCTTCCCGGTGGCCCAATGCCATCGGCATGCATATGTTGCATGTATGTGCCTGTGCCACACACATACACATGCCAACACTTTCACTGTACCGATGGGGACCAGAGATAGAGTCCTGTCTCCTTCCAAGAAGAGTCCTGCTTGTCCTCACATGTCCCAAGAAGAAAGGTGCCTCTGGGGGGTCAGAGCACCCCGGGGAGCCCTACTGAGGATGGAAGTGTGTTTATTCAAATGAATTAGGGGACGGAGCACCTTGGGCATGTCTTTGCCTTTTTCTCACTCTTACCTCTCTTTCCAGAAATATCTAGACAAAAGGACACCATGAGCGTGACTAGAATAATGTCTCGAAAATGATACCTAGAGTGTGAAAAGAGTGTGGTCAACCTGGAGTATCTCCTTCATGCAGCCTCTCCTCAAAGCTTTTGTTTAACACTGTCCGCTTAGAAGCCAACTGAAATCGGCTTCTTTAGACAGGATCTATGAACCTTCCTTTTTAAATGAGTCCCTTAAAAGTAATCCGGGAAGATGGCTCAGGGGTTAAGGCCTTTGCCTTGCAAACACAAAGGACCGGATTTCAGATGCCATGTAAAAATGCCAGGCAGAAATGGTGGTTACCTACAATTCAGGTCCTGGAAGGCAGAGCCTTGGAAACTCCAGAGCAAAGCAATAAGGAGGTGGAGCAATCCAGGGTGATTCTTGATGTCACCCTTGGGCATTCCATAGGCTCACACAGTCAAGTACTTTTGCGCGCGCACACACACACACACACACACACACACACACACACACACACACACACCACCCTGAGTCCATTCTTTCAATAACCCTGATAGAGTAATGGGGGAGGTCATTCATTGTCTGGTAACATTACTTGTTCTTCTGTACCTTCCCATATTGGCTCAGGATCTTCTATTGGGTGCACGTGATATTCCTTTGCATCCACAGACAGAGTAGAAAGCCTTATGAAATTGGCAAGACCTATCATTTTGTTTCATAGTAAACCCACATCTGTATCTTATACTTCCTTTGATAATCATAGATGTGGGGGAATGTAAGAGAGTTTGACTTACAGATAAGTAAAAGAAAATAGAGGGAGCTGAAGTGAACCTGGAAGCTTGTCTTCTCTCGGCCGGCGCCACGTACCTGCCTGTAATCCAAAGCCAGGGAAGTTCCTTACCATAGGCCTTGCGTGAACTCCAGACACAAGACCTGCTCTTATCTGCCCCACGGTTGCTAAGCATATGAGCTCAGAACCTCACATGTCTGGCAGCAAATCACAAGAAAAACGAAAGACTTGGGAGTCAGCCTGTGAGATTCAAATCTTGGCTTCCCTGACAACTACACAGCCCGAGGCTCTCTCCTCTTGGGTACTTGTAAAACAACATCATGATTCTCTAATCCATAGGGTCAGTGGGAGTCTTCCATAGGTTGATACATGGAAATCAATTAGCAGGTGTCTATAAGTATTATAAGTGCCCGGAAATACTGCAGGTTCCTACCGTCCTTCTGGACCTTGCAAGCAGGCCCCTTCCATTGCCTAGGAGTTTAGAATGTTGGAATTGCATAGAACCTTACAAGAGAGGTTTTTGAAACTTTTGATCAAACCCCGTGCTAAACAGATTTAATTGCATAACTTAATATAACCTCCCATTAAAGTGGAGCAATTTGCAAGGTTTATTATTAAATCTTCAAGATTTAATATCTCGAGATTTTCCAGAAATTGTTAAAAATCTAGCTCCGGCTTGTGATTGCTTCTGATGGCTGTTTTTTTTACTTCACTTTTAAATGCAATTTAGCATATTAGAGAGGAGCAAAATAATTTCTCTCCCCCTTTTCCTCTCTATCTCTCTCTACATATATATGAAAATTGATCGTTATATTTCTGATCTATTTTAGGTTTGATTTTGTTTTGTTTACTCTTTCAATGTTTCTCCTGACTGACTAGCAAGCTCCCCAAAAATCTCCTCACTTACCATTACCAAGACCATCCAGATAAAGAAGTTAATTGTGCAATATTTGTTACAGGAACAGAAACAAAACTTGGGCCTGTACCCGGGTGTCCTGGCTTCCAGTCCTGACAGACCTATAGACCACGGTCTGATTAGGCTTTTGTATGACTTCTAGGCTATGAGATTCCAATGTCAGAACTTCTCTGTGACTCCACCACTCAGAGCAGCCAAACAGACGTGGGCAGGTCACCCTGACACACTTAAAAATTCCCCAAATCTTCAGAGATCTGTTTGCCTCGTTACATTGGCAGCTCGCTTGGAAAGTTATTTGAATGCTTTTCAAAAATTGTTTATAGATTTGAAAACTGTTTGGGGTTTGCGATTGCTTCTGTTGTTTGCCTCTTTGTATCATCTCGTTCTTCAAAATTTAATAAACACTTTGAAGAGGAGCAAAAATAATTGGTCACATACTCGCGGACTCCCAGATTTGTTTTACATGTGCGTGCAATACACAGTAACCGAAAACATGTTGGGGCCCAGCGCGTCAAATCATCACGGATGCTGTGGTCAAGATCAAGGAGGCAGCCGCGAGCCCCCACGATCCAGACCACATCATTCACATGACCGTGGACCACAGGGGCCAGACTGTAGACCCACTGACGCATGTGGCTCTGTCTCAGCCCCGGGATAGGAGCGTGGCAGACTCCTAGTGTATGGAGGATTCACCCTATTTGTGACAGTGAAAGGAGACAGTAACCACTGGAAGAAGTCACGAGAGACAGCAGAATCCTGGTTGACTCTTTTCACTCCGCACACCCCTCTCCCACCAAAGGTCGTTAGGCAGCATTTGCTTAAGCAATTTTTTTTTTTTTTGCCAAGGGTATGGTGTTGGCTTGACTCTTTTCCTTCTTTGATCCTGCCAGGCCTTTCTTTTTCTGACCTGTAACCCATACAAGCCCTTTATCCACCAGAAGTAACTATGGGGTTCTGTAGGTTGTCTTTCATTCCCATAACCTTTTGGAGGGTTCAAG